>CM029600.1:1535230-2735230 GCA_017311375.1 Mytilus coruscus | reverse complement strand
GTGATATACAGTAATAAAATTGCAAAGCCTATATATAGATATCATTGTCTACACTATTAATCTAAAAATAAGGAGATGTGGAATAAATGCCAAAACTGTTTTAACAATCATCTTCGAGGGTTTAAATAGTGAAAAGGGGTGTTTCATGTCTGTATTCTTAAACAATTATTATTTGTTTCTCTCTTTTTTTAGCAATGCATCACTCTCTACTGTCCTTATCTATTATTCTATATTCTGCGTCTCCATCCAGATTCTCGTGTATACCATGAGGGTCCGGATTGGGGTGTTGTTTATTTCTGTATTCTTTAAATTGTTATATCACTTTTCTCTACATTTTATTTATTTTTCTCATTATTCTTTCTCAATTCTTTATATTTTAGCATCCCAATATATTTTACTTACTGATGTTTAGTTACATTACGACGTTTATCTCTGATTTATATACTGGTTACCAATGTAGATGACAAATTGGTGTCATTCATAACAACGAAACAGAATCCACATGATATATGCGACCATTCTTGGATGAAATTAATATTACTTTAATATTACACTTTTTGAAACTATTTTTATCAATTTTTAATTTCCATTGTCTAAATTTATGTTTCATTGTTCATGTGTTGTTTCCGTATGTTTTAGCCACTCGTCTTGAACCTACCCATTTGATCCGATAACTCCCATATAGCAATCAAATTATACTTTTATTGCCATTCATAACTCTTAACAGACCAATTAACAGACCGGGTTTTATACATCCGACCCATTAACAGACCAGGTTTTTAATAAAAATTGATTAATGTCACCAAAGTACAGATTTTCGTGTAGATTTTTCACACAATGATATTAATATGCTTAACAAACATAATGCCTGTCTTTTTTCGATGTTCAAAATATTGCATGCAAGTAAATTCAACCAAGTTGTCATTTTGTGTACATTTGTGTGTGTAAAATGTGTATAAATTTATTGATGAGTAACCCGCCTTTTCATTTTATAGATCGTTTATCGAAGCTAGAAAAAAAATAATTACACCACTGGATTCAGTACATTGAATTGTTTTGTCAGACATGAATAATTTTTATGCTAAAAATATATTTAAAAAGTTATACAATGAAACATACTGAACTTGCAATAATTTTCTCGATAACACCTGATTAACAGACTTTAGCCAACCCGATTAACAGACCAACCGCCGATATAGCCGCATACTCAATATAGATTAACCGACCAATCTCTCGGTTAGCCGAGTGACGGCCGTGAATTTGTGGCAGCCATATAGATTTGTTTTCATTTTACAATGGGTTGGGCATTTATATTGGATTATTTCTGAGCGATAGCGATAGCGATGGGTATATTACATGTGGTAATAGCTGTAAAAAGACTCTGGACCATTGTTGGTACGATTTGTTACTTCATTAGACACAGTCGTCCACACTGTAATTTCAGCTCACTAGTTACGTAAATTTCTTTTATGTAGTCGGCGAATTTATTTCATTTTTTATTATCAGGAACATCTGACATTATATCGTCAGCAAAACTGTCCTCAACTTCCTCCACTGGAAGAAGTGGCAATCAGAAAATTTGCGTTAACCATTTTTCTATTTCATTTGACCTATCTTTGTCCTCATTAGCTAAACCTAAATTTTGTATTTTGTTCAAGATGAAAACGACAACCTTTGACTGTAGTATTTGGATGAATTTTAACAAAAAGTTCAAATTAATTCTTTTTTTGTGAACCATTCACGACTCATTAATGTCTCCATCAAGACTCCCACCCGACCACTAATTGAAAACATATTCGAAATCCGACCAATTCACAATCTCTAGACGATCTTTACTCAACTAGCTAGACCAAATCAACTATACTCGATCTCAGCCCGATCTTGACCAGACCAGGTCGACCTGGTCGTATAGGGTCGTAGGGATAGTCGGAATTTGTCGGTATGTACAATTTCAGTATAAAAACGTCTGAATTTGTTAAGCCCCGCCGCAGCGTGGGGGCATTAAGTGTTAACCTTGTCCGTCCGTCCGTACGTACGTCCAATCAGTTAGTTTCCTTCTCTAAATTTTGCCCCAACCAAATGTTATGACACGTATACACAATGCTTATTACCATAATACACAGATCATGTGCTAATTTGGATGGCGTCACTTTTATCGATTGTGAGTAATGACCCTTTATAATGCTATATATATATATATATGCAAGCGGTGCATTATTTGTGTCCCATGGACACATTCTCTATTTAATTCATTTGGTTAGATTCAGTAGTTTACAGAAGGTCTGAGTAAAATTAAACATTTAAGATATCTACGTCGAAATAAAACAGTTGGATTTGTAGGCAATGTGGTTAGTCCTTCAGAATGTCAGGTTAATAGCCGTGAAGGACCTTGAAAAGGTGGTAGAAGACGAACAAAAGTCGTAGAAAGCAACGTGCGCCAAGGAATCTAGGTGAGACAGAGGTTGACACGACGACAGCTGTATGGGCAAAATGAAAGACTTGCAGGAGTTCAACAAAGAAAGAAGACCCCAAATGTTTATAAAAAAGTCCTCAAAGTAGAGTAGGAAGCTGATATGTTATGGTAGCTTTCGTTGCTCTTTTCTTGAAAATGACATCATCAAATGAGATTTGTCCCCAGATTGGTACTTATGTTAGATAACAATATACATAAATTTTACCAGCCCCTTTTCTTTCCTTTCTTACAAATTAAGCCTACTGTTTGTGTCGTATATGTGTATATGTATGTAATCTATGGAACGCCACAGCTGTCTTATGTGGAACTCTGATATTACTTAATGTTGTTTTATTATTACTTGACGATATTTTGTCTTTACTTAATATGGTTTTGACATTACGTAATGATGTTTTGATATAACTCAATATGGAATAGTCATTACTTAATGATATTTCGATATTACACGATATGGTTTCGTATTGACTTGATATAGTTTTGTCATTACTCAATATGGTTTTGTCATTACTCGATGTGGTTTCACCATTATTTAATGTGGTTGTGTCATTAGTCAATGTGGTTTTAACATTACTTGATGTGAATGTGACTTAACGTTATGTAGTTGTTTCATTACATGATTTGGTTTTGTTATTTTGTAATGATGATTTGCCTATTCTTTATATGGTTTTAACATTACGTAATGATGTTTCAAAATTTGACGATTTTACACTACATGATGTGTTTGTTTCATTATTTGATGTGGTCCTGTCATTCTTTGATGTGGTTATCCCATTACTTGATGAGGTAAAACCACGTGACCAATTCGGAAAAAAATATGTTCTATTTTTAGATAGATTTCCATGTTGTATGTGCCTTGGATGAGTGTGGCCATCCATCGAATTAGAGTTCAAATTAAAGTTCGGGTTACTGTTTGAGTTAAACTTTGAGTTAGTCTTCGATTTCGAATTCAAGTCATTATTAGAATTAAAGTTTTAGTTAGCATTGAGTTTCGAGTTGGACTTCGAGTTTGAGTCACATTTAATTGAGGTAGAGTTCTAGTTACATTAAATTTGAGTCATTTTTGAGGTAGAGTTTGAGTAAGATTCGAATTTAAGTCTCATTTAGATTAATTAAGATTTTGAGTTAAAATTGAGCTATCTTATATGAGTTCGTAATTAAATTTTCTATCGCGGAACAAGGACTTTGCTCGGCTTCCGAAAAGAGGGCTCCGGGATATGCGTACAAAAGATAAACAATGTTACAGTATACAAAACGCATCATAGAAGTTGAAATAAAGTTAGATGTGGTGTGATTGACAATGAAACAACTATCCATCAGAGTTTAAATGCAGTGGATGTAAGAAATCATATATAGGCAACCGTACAGCCTTCAACACACCGTATAGTCAGCTACAAAAGGCCACCATGCAACATGTGAAAAATTCAAACGAAAAACAAACGGTCTTATTTATAAATAAACAATCTACAAAAAGAAATGACACACATTTATACAACGACAACAATTGAACTTCATGCTCCTGACTTGGGGCAGGTACATAAAGAAAGTGCACGTGGCGGAGTTTAACATGTATGTGAGCGCTAAATCCTAACCTTACATCGGACTGTTACAGTTGTGTAACAGCACAACACGAGAAAAAAATGTAAACTAGACAAAGTGATGCCCCCGCATTCAACTCATTTAACCGCTTATACCCCAAAAATGACAAAAAAAATGTTCAATTATCTCCCAAAAGAGCAAAAGATAATAAAAATAAAAACCCTGACCACATGCACACCTTCAATATATGTACAAACAGACAGTAAAGAGAAAACTTCCTAGGATTCAAACTGTAGGAGGAGTTATGCGGAATAACTATATACCCATAATGGGACGGACAGACGGACGGACGGACAGACGGACAGACGGACGGAAGGACAGGGTAAACAATATGCTCCCCACAACTTTCAGTTGCGGTGGCATACAAAACAGTTTCATTTGGCTGTTTCAATAGATCGGTATGACTGGGTAATATAAACCATCGGGGTGATCTCGGATGCTCCAGAAAGGCACCCGTCGTGTTATTCGAGAAAGTACAAACCCAGTGATTTGGTTTTATTTGGTAGTTTACATTCAAGGAAAAGATGACGGTTTTATGGTTACGACCACTGGAACATGTCCGTCGTCACATATGAAACAGATATTCCAAAAAGTTTATTTTTCAATTAGTGCGAGGTAGATCAGGGAATTCAATTGATTACAAATAAAAGATTGATATTCGTATAAGTTCAAATGATCATTTACGCTAAAATAAAATCGGAGAATTCTTGTTTTATAGTATTGATGCTTTGTCGCTTAGTCCGAGCCCCTCCCCGTTTCCTGTAACTTTAGTGTGAGTTGATTTGAAGTGTTTCATTTGTTAACAATAAAGTTCAAGTCTTTTGATTTGTGTCGAGCCTGCGACATCAATGTAGCGGCAGTGAGACACAACAAACCTATATTTCGTCGTCGATAGTGGCGTCGGCGTCTCCATCTCCATTTTTTTTTTTATTTCTATTGAGTTTAACCTTTCATTATACATGTTACTAAACATGTATGCCATGTATATTACTTTTAGAATAGAAAATGAAAGGATATGGAGTAAATGTACATGGGACAATCATACTGGATTTGTTTACCTCGACTATTGTATCTGTATTTATATTGTATGTTTCTCTGTAAACTTGTATTTAGTTTTTAGAGAATAAAGTATCTATCTATCTATCTATAGATAGTTAGGTTTCTCGTTTTTTACATTTTTCATTTCGGGACCTTTTATAGCTTACTATAGGGTATGGGTTTTGCTCATTGTTGAAAACCATACAGTTTTGTTTTAGTTAAATAGAACCGAATTACTGTTTTGACATGACAAATTTGTAAACCTCCATGAAGTGTTTTAAAACTTGTATAGGAGTAATTCCTCAATTTCAAGAAAAAGCATCAACAGAAAAACATTTTTTTTTTTTTTTTACCGATAAATGTATAGATAAATGTACAGCCGATCAACATGACGCTTTTACACTTACAGCAGCAATATCAGGCCAGACACAGGGTTCCGTGGAATATTTTACAAATTTATTACAAAAATACTGCTTCCGTTTGAGAACTTAGGATAAAAACAACAGGACCAAGTGGTTTGGGGATATCCCAATTATGTCCGAAATACTATAAACTTTTAATACTTTTTTCTTATTATTATCTGCCGTTCCCTTTTCATACCAGATAACTCTGAACAACCACTGAACTTTAATTTGAACTTTAAATCAATGGATAGCGATACCCATCCAAAGCACATTAAACAAACGATATATTGAAATCTGTTTAAAAATAGAACATATTTTTTTCCGAATTGGTCACGTGGTTTTACCTCATCAAGTAATGGGATAACCACATCAGAGAATGACAGGACCACATCAAATAATGAAACGAACACATCATGTAGTGTAAAATCGTCAAATTTTGAAACATCATTGCGTAATGTTAAAACCATATAAAGAATAGGCAAATCATCATTACGAAATAACAAAACCACATCATGTAATGAAACAACTACATAACGTTAAGTCACATTCACATCAAGTAATGTTAAAACCACATTGACTAATGACACAACCACATTAAATAATGGTGAAACCACATCAAGTAATGACAAAACCATATTGAGTAATGACAAAACTATATCAAGTCAATACGAAACCATGCCGTGTAATATCGAAATATCATTAAGTAATGACTATTCCATATTGAGTTATATCAAAACATCATTACGTAATGTCAAAACCATATTAAGTAAAGACAAAATATCATCAAGTAATAATAAAACAACATAAAGTTATATCAGAGTTCCACATAAGACAGCTGTGGCGTTCCATAGTAATCAGTATTTTGTATAGATTTGATATCCAGAAGTTGAAAGGTTAAAGCTAGAATGTATTTTTGACGTATCCATGGCACCAACCTACATGTTTTTGCTAAAAGTGGTGTAAAAGTGTCACACATTTCCTCAAAATTTGGTCAACAGTTGAAATTTCAATCCTTGGAGTGATACCTTTCTCAAACTATTTACATATATTCATCAAGAGATCAAATAAAAATCATTTGACTTTCGTCTCATTTTTTTGTAAAGTTGCGTCAAAAAGATCGTGTGAAAAAAAATTGTAAACATTTGGCCCCGCTGCATGTTTGTGCCTCTCCCACGTCAGGGGCCTCTTCAATGAATTAGTACACATTTTCTTTTAGGGGCCAGATGTAGCCCGCCACCGGGTGCGAAATTTTCTCCCTTTGTTGAAACATATACATTTTGTACTACAAAAATTTATGGACCTAAGGAAAATACGGACTGTCAAAAAGAAAATAACCCATAAAACGCGTGAAAAATAATCTTGATGTTCATATAAACAAACTTTGAAGGCTTTCTAAAAATTATTGTTTTTGCACAATTACTTTCATATTTGAAAAAAATCCTCCGTGGCCAAAATGCAGGATCTAATTTCCTTCCGGTGCATCTGAGTTTTTTTGTTTTCTATGCTGTGATATGTTGGCTGCTGTTTGTCTTCTCGTCGGTTTTCGTTTTTCGCCATGGCTGTGTCGGTTTGTTTTCGACCTTTGTTTTGATTGTTCCTTTGGTATCGTTTGCCTCTCTTTTTAAATATTAACCCTCCTTGTAGAAGTACAGACAAGTACTGTACTTGGAGTAATTTGTGCGTAGTTAATCATTTGTTTAGTTAAAATTAATGAACAATGACAAAATATTTTTGCAGTAGCAAAGTTATGAAAGTTAATCAGATCTGCATATCTAGATTAAATTATAGATTCGTTTCGTCTAGCAAATAATTATAACCTCTTATTAAAGTTCACATATGAAATCTCAAACGATAAAATGTCGTTCTTAGATGTTGATGTAATCAAAGGTCAAAGATTTACAACACATGGCATGCTTGACCTTGACTACATTTTAAAGAAACCAATTCTTATCTGTTTCTGCACAGATATAGCTGTCACTCACAGCATGTATTCAGAGGATTTATTAAAGGTGAAGCAATACGGCAAATTAGAAACACAAGTGACCATAACAAATTAATAAACAATCTAACTAATTTCAAAGTGAACGTGGAAATAGATGATAAAAAGTAAAATCACAAAAATACTGAACTCCGAGGAAAATTCAAAAGGAAAGTCCTCAATCAAATGGCAAAATCAAAAGTTCAAACACATCAAACGAATGGATAACAACTGTCATATGATAGTATTACTGATGCTTTATCAATTGACCGTACTGAATTACTACAACAAAACAAATCAAAAGAAAAACAAAATATTCTACGGAAGCGTATTAGCGCCACATTTTTCCCCTATCTTTGCGTTATAACGCAAACCTTTGCGATATAACGCAACATCTTAAAATGACCATCCCAAGCTTAACTGCCGAAACACTAAAGTAGTGTCGGGTCCTATCATGCAATATGGGATGCGTGGTTGCATGGGTGTTTTATAATATTATAAAAATCTTTCTTAATTATTCATTTTACAGCAGAAAGATCATTTTGTCTATTTGCCTTGACAGTTTTACAATTGTATGACATTATTTTGCTCTTATCTACTTCATCAAAATTTTAAAAATGTTGGCCTTTCAAATAAAATATGCCTATAACATATCTATTTTCTTGTTAAATTATATACTTTTCTGATTCCTATGCATATTTATTATAATGACTTTTCCTTGTATTTATGGTTCTTTTCTTAACTAAATCACAACAGAAGTTTAATGACAGACGGGCATATACAAAACTTAATGAATAATTGAAATCAAAATGTTTGCGTTATAACGCAAAGGTTTGCGTTAAACGCAAAGGTTTGCGTTAAACGCAAAAGGTTTGCGTTATAACGCAAATGTTTGCGTTATAACGCAAAGGTTTGCGTTATAACGCAAAAGGTTTGCGTTATATCGCAAAGGTTTGCGTTAAACGCAAATGTTTGCGTTATAACGCAGAATGTTTGCGTTATATCGCAAATGTTTGCGTTGTAACGCAAAGGTTTGCACGCAAAGGTTTGCGTTATAACGCAAAGATAGGGGAAAAAATGTGTGGCGCTAATACGCTTCCGTAATATTCCATTAGTTGTAATAACTAAATATAATCCATATATACGTAAAATAAAGAAACTTATTATGAAACACGAGCATTTATTACAGTTTGACGAAGATTGTGTACAAATATTCAATACAGCACCAATTGTTGCGTATAGCAAACACAAGAGTGTTGTAGATATGCTTAGTAGATCAAAGTTAGAGACTTTAACATAAAATTGACAGTTGGACCCCTGATGATGGCAGATCTGTCATAATAACTAGATCTATTGAAGAATTAAAATATGAATATATGAATATATACATGAAAAACTTTCACATTTGATTATATTCAAATAATGCATCTTAAAATCATCCCAAGCTTAACTGCCGAAACACTAAAGTAGTGTCGGGTCCTATCATGCAATATGGGATGCGTGGTTGCATGGGTGTTTTATAATATTATAACAAAACATACACGAACTTTTTCACTTATGAGATATATTAATTTTTCTCCATGTTTCTGGATTCTGTCCGGCTAAAAAAATTGTGTAATATAGAATTATGACCTCTTGTTCTCGCTCTAAAGCTGAAATTCTGTTTTATTGCTTGTGCCGATTTTCAAGGTAATAGTTAATTCATTCTGTTCTGGTTTTTTTGTGTTCTTTATTTGTCTATGGATGTTACAGAGAGCTCTGAATATTTCCTAAAACTATAGAATTATGTATGATAAAACGTAGATCTTGGTATCATTTCAAAATAGAAAGTAAGTTTCCTGGATGCATTTTTTCTAGAATTAATTTAAGGAATAGCCCGTTAAGACTCTTTTCTATATTTCTTGTTCCAATTAAGAACTTGGCGTCGGCAGCTGAAGAGTAGTCCCCAAAATGTTCCTGTAAATGTCTTATTAAGAGCAGTACTATAGCCAGTGAATATTTTTAAAAACTTTAAAAAAATGTTTTATTAAATTATGACTTAGTCCCACTTTAAAGCTGAAATCAAATTCTCCTGCTGCATGTACGTACTTTTTTGTCACTGGCATATCTGTTCGTGTTTCGGCCTTAGCCAAAAGTTCAAAGATTATTTGGACAATGTCTTGATAATTTTATTATCAGGTTTTGAAAATTTTATTTAAGAATTGAATGCTTCTTTGTGTAAATTCAAAGGGTTGACCGAATTACATTTTGTATGAAGCACGGTCAACGCTAATACATGTACAACCCTATGAAATTACTTAAAGAAGCATTCAATACTATACTTAGACCTATTGATCTGAACATTTACTAAATGATACTGCAGGTACTTAATTGCCACGACAGGGACGTACATGTGAATATTTGTTAGCGAGAAGGCTCTGCTGGGTACATAATTAATACATCACCCGAGACAGAGATGATATAAGAAAATTATTGTTCATGTATGCCGCGTTTCCATTCCACTTGTTTTAAAATTACCCGATGCCAGTGTGATAAAATCCACTAATATACCAGGCAAAACATATGAATATATAAAATGTAATATTATTAAAAAATTATTTGTTTTTCAATAAACTCGGACTTGATCATTAAAAAAGTTTTTTTTTGTTTTCAAATGATCGCATTATACATTTCATTTCTATAAGTACTGATAAAAAAGGGCGGAGACTTTAGTGATGGCAATTGACTAGATTCGTTAAACACGCCTTCCAACAGAAAGATATACAGTCTAATCAAAATAAATTATACAGCCTATGCTACTTTCGAGTTTTGACCCTTTAATGATGTGTTTGAAATAGTACAGCATATGCTACAATTTGAAAATATAGCATAGTCAATGTTTGTGATATAGCATATGCGATAAAAATGCAGCATAACCAGACAAATATATATTGACCCTTTTGGGACGTCAAATATAGCTTATGTTACAAAGCAGCATAACCTATATTTTATAGCTTATGCACGTCTTTTTACTTTTGACCTTTCCGTACGCCATAAATTGTGTCCTATATCCGATTGTGACATTACGTTTTCAGTCCTTATACATCATTGGCTTTCAAATTTTCGGCTTTGAGCGTTAATGATGAAGGTAAATCCAGAAAAGCGCTTCGGACGCATGAAATTTATAACGTGTTGTTTTCTTTTTTTTTTGGATGAGTGCGAGTTTGCATGGCGGGTGTACATGTATAGCAGGAGACGCGTACCATGTCGAGGAACCCTGTCTTGCTCCTTTAAGAGTTCATGCGATTCCCTCAGTGTTTGTTTGTTACCATGATTTGTCTCTTACCAATCAATTTACGAGATTTTAACATCGTTAAACTACTGTCTCTTTAACATATCACTGATTTAGATTGGCGATGCAAACGCCTTTTATGGAATGACAAAAAAATAATATTTCTAGTCTATAATTATGTGTTAAAAGTTCAGTCCTCAAAAGTGACGCACTGAATAAAAGTCAGTAGAAAGGATTCTTAAAATTAAAAAAAAAAATGAAGAATTCTGAGTAAAACTTGTCTTATTTATAAAAATAAAATGAAATAGTGTTGATATGATACGTAATAATAACATATACACCTTTTGGAGAACTTTTTGATTACATTGGTGATTGTATTGCTACAACTGACGTACAAATAGTGTGAATCTATCAACCCGAATAATACCAAACTGACATTATCATTTCAATTATGACACACATTATGATGCATTTTGTATATTAATGATGAACGAACATAAGCTAATATGGATTCAACGTTAACATGACTTCAACCATTGCAACTGAAAACTGTCCTGCAAACATGAGTAATAAGAATGACGATGTTATATCGAAGATCAACTTTATCATGTTTACCGAATTGTATACTCACTATTGGCCATGCAACACTAAGCAATTCTTTTAATTCTGTTTTACAACCATATGGGAAAATCTTCTTATATATACTTGTATTTTGTATCATATCGGTTATCTAGTCCTGTCGATGGATCTGACAATAAATGAGACTGAATGTTACAGCTTTTGTTTTGTAAACACTATACATTTTAATGATACTATTGTGCAAATTTGGTAGCAGGAAATCAGACTCATTTGAAAACAGAAGAGAACAATATTCAGCCATAAAGTTGTTAAGAATTAAAACAGGAATGGTCGGTTATTACAGTTCAGGTCTGGTATATGCGTAGTTTATTAAAAAAAATTCTGGTTATTTCAAATGAATTACATAAGATATCAAGTGAATCGAGAATAATAAAAATATATACTCTTTTTTGAAAAGGATAAAAAAAAAATTGATAGAGTTTGTTTTAGTCAAGTTTTGTTTCAACTTAGCAGTATTTGGCAAAACCTTTCAGAATTTTGGGTCCTCAATGCTCTTCAACTTTATTTCATATTAGTAAAAAGTGTTTTGAAACCATGCATATATAATTTTGTAAATACTAAATGGTAAACTATGCTATATTGAATAAGGGAATATGGTATGATTGTCAATGAAACAACTATCAATCAGATACAAAATGACGTAAATGTTACCAACTATAGGTTGCCTGATGGCCTTCAATAATGAGCAAACCCCATACGGCAAAACAAGCTATAAAAGGCTACGACATAACAAAACACAAAACAATTCAAATGAGAAAACCAACGGGCTGATTAAATAAATGAAACAAATTTGGAAAAATTCTGAAGCTACAGATTCTAAAGCTTTCTTTATCTTAGAGTGTTTCTGTAAGTTATCGACACAATTAGTTTAACCTTGTATCTACCAATTTCAATCTTCTAAGTATGAACAATTGTCTGTGTGTGAAGTACAAGATTTTCATAGATTACTGTTGAAGAGTAAGAATAAACGAAATATATTTAAAAAATAAATATCCGTTTTTTGTATTAATTAACGTCCCGTTTAATCTACCTTAGTGACTTAATCAAAACGTATAAATCTTTTACTTTTATCGTCATATTTTGAACGACAAAATTATTTTATTTTATTAATATTACTTTTACTGTTAAGTCTGTTTTTTGTGATATCAATTTGACGTGACTCTGTACTTATGTATCCCGTCATACTTTGAACGACAAAATTATTTTATAACTACCTGTGTGACGTCAAACGCGCGATTCTATGCCAGTACTTAAAACCTTCCATCCTTTATGGGTGGATTTTACATAGATAAATAAAATCGTATAATAAAAAAGCAAAATGACGATATTAAATTTGATGCATGCCTTTTTGTGCTTCTTTGTTACATTTGTTTGTTTTTGTAGTGATTAAGATGATAACACATGACCCTATTTTTGACATTTTTACCTATTGTGTCTGTTTGTTTTGTTCACGCATCGTTGTCAATATAATGGAATTTGATGCGACTGTTATACAAGTGAGAGGTTAAGCTAGCTATAAAACCAGTTCAATCCACCATTTTCTACATAAGAAAATGCCTGTACCAAGTCAGGAATATGACAGTTGTTATTCATTCGTTTGATGTGTTTGAGCTTTTGATTTTGCCATTTGATTAGGGACTTTCCTTTTAGAACTTTCCTCGGAGTTCAGTATTTTTGTGATTTTACTTTGTACTACAATCTTTAGCTCGCTATGCTGTGTTGTGTGTACTGTTATTTGCCTTTTGGTCTTTTTCTTTTGTTGCAATGGCGTTTTCAGTAAAGTAGGTAAACATTTTGTTCGCTAGCAACTCTATAATGTTATTTTACACAAACTTCATAAAAATCGTGTTCCCATTAATTGTTTTGTAATGTCTAAACGGAAAGTTATGACTTTGTATGACTGCAACATTTGCTACTTGTTTTCATTTATATTAATTTCTAGTACCTTTTCTTGTAAATTTTGATTCAGAGCATTCATGTAGAAATGTGAATCCATTCAATGCTCAAATCAAATTAAAATTTACCTGTAAAATACATGTTTTTGCAGATTTCATTTTCTTTATATGCAGTATTTATATTATATGAAATGAACAAATATTCTGGAAGTAAAATGCTATTTGAAAATTTATTAAGAAATCTTTAAAGTATCTTTTTAAATTAGGAATATATTGGGTTTTTGAGTTTTCTCGTTTTTGAAAAACACCCTAGTCTTCAAGCAAAAAGTATTTTTTTCAACGAAAATTAAAGAAACATAAATACAAGAAAAAAATAATATTTTATTCTTGTTTTTTTAAAAAAAACCAGGGCTCAACTATATTGTTTAGTTCCGTGGAACGAAAACTGCTATCCACACGATAAATAAAGTTAAAGAAAGTTACTCACTTGATAAATTTCGTGCATCCGAGGCACTTATC
This sequence comes from Mytilus coruscus, assembly GCA_017311375.1. NCBI lineage: Eukaryota > Metazoa > Mollusca > Bivalvia > Mytilida > Mytilidae > Mytilus > Mytilus coruscus. The sequence goes on along the minus strand of CM029600.1, from coordinate 2,721,417 downwards.
TGAATTTACCTTATCAGGGAACGCTAAAATCTATACATTTCAGAGCAAGGGATGTGTAAACGCATTTAAACATCAGGAGCTATATTACCAAAAAGGGACATAAAAAATAAGCAAATTCATCAACGATTAACTTTGCCTGATTGAGTTGAGACTTTAGATCTTTAATAGTTTCTTATTTATCAACTGTCTTATGTGTTATTTTAAAATATTAATGCAATTAAATATATATTTACCTTGTATCCACTTCTATTCAAAACTGAAGGAAAGTTTAGTTCACCACCCATGGAGTTACTCAATCGTGAAAACTTTGTAGTTTGTCGAATTAAAATGCATTTAACAGAGATATCCTATGTATATAACACAAAGTTAACAGACGGAGACCGTGTATTCAAACGAATGATAGACCATGAAGATTTATTTCTGTCATTGTTATTTTGGATGGACATTAATACATTCTGTTTTGTTACACAACATAGCCGCTCCTTATAATTGCTCCATTTACAATTTTGCATGTATTATAAGTCAACTTGCAGTTACTAGTGTATATTTTCCAATATATAAAAAAAGTAATTAAAAAAAATGAATACGCTTATATGACCTTTATGAGACGGTTTAAAATTGACAGTCACAGTATCAACTTATCTAACTGAAATAGTAATTATAAGAAAGCCACAACTCCCATAAATAAAGACAACAGTAGTACTGTACTTAGCAGACAGACGACATAGATATTAAACCACAATCTAAGACGTGGTAAAAATGTCATTAGTTAGTTTAGACACAGACACATCGTATAGATCAACCAATTCGTGATGGTGTCCATAAAATTTACGGAGTGTCATTTTGAATCTTTCCTCCTCATAACTCTGTTGGAGCAGTTTTTGCGTAAGGAGCACATCCCTGTAAATGAAGTCAGTATAGTGTGAACATGCTCGAGCATAACGTATCAATTGAGGAGCAATATGACGGAGCAGAGGGTATGTTACTGCTGAGAAATGCGAAATTGATAATTGGGAAGTTGAAATCATCCCGTTTGTCATAGATTTTAGTGTGAAGTCGTCCATCTGTGTCAATATTGAGGAAAAGATCAAGGTATGAAGCAGTACTTCTTGTATCAGTAGTATCCTTAATTTCAAGTTCACTGGGGTATATGAGATGCAAGTAATATATCTGAAAGTAAAATTAAAGAATTTTGCAAGGTGCTTTTTCTTTTTGTCTTTTAGAAGGTTCTGAATGAATTCTGCTTCATACGAGTACAAAAACAAGTCGGCCAGAAGGGGTGCACAATTAGTACCCATTGGAATACCGACTGTCTGTTGAAATTGAATGAATTCTGCTTCATACGAGTACAAAAACAAGTCGCCATGAAGGGTGCACAATTAGTACCCATTGGAATACCGACTGTCTGTTGAAATTGAATGAATTCTGCTTCATACGAGTACAAAAACAAGTCGGCCAGAAGGGGTGCACAATTAGTACCCATTGGAAAACCGACTGTCTGTTGAAATTGAATGAATTTTGCTTCATACGAGTACAAAAACAAGTCGGCCAGAAGGGGTGCACAATTAGTACCCTTTGGAATACCGACAGACTGTTGAAGTTGAATGAATTCTGCTTCATACGAGTACAAAAACAAGTCGGCCAGAAGGGGTGCTCAATTATTACCCATATGAATACCGACTGCCTGTTGAAATTGAATGAATTCTGCTTCATACGAGTACAAAAACAAGTCGGCCAGAAGTGGTGCACAATTAGTACCCATTGGAATACCGACTGTCTGTTGAAATTGAATGAATTCTGCTTCATACGAGTACAATCAGATTAAATGAATTCCAAAAGGAATATATCTTTGGTTCCAAATATCCATTTTTTAAGATGAACAGTTGATGCATATATTTGTGAGAAAGTGAAAAGGGACAATTTCTGTCTATTTTTCTTACAAACCTTTGCCAGTTCATCGCCACTAGGGCAAAAATAGAGATTTTCGTGAAATTTTTACTGTTAGGAAATACCTGTACCAATACAGGAATATGACAGTTGTTTTCCATTCGTTTGATGCGTTTGAGCTTTTAATTTTGCCATTTGATAAGGGACTTTCCGTTTTGAATTTTCCATGGAGTTCGGTATTTTTGTTATTTTACTTTTTGTCAATCCTATTGCATCTCCGTATTTCTATGTGTGCAATTACTAAGAATGTTGTCTAAGTATTCCATGTCCTAAGCTTATCCTTTGAAAGTTCAGTTTTGATGAAACAATCTGTTTCACAATATTTCTATCGAATGATCTGTAAGTTCTACTAACGGACATTTTGCTTTATGACATTGTGGAATTGGGCTTCAATGTGACATTGCTTCTCTTAGAAGCAACACTATATTTTGACACTTCTCAAGTTTGACTCATCATCAGTGTCGTATGGTATTATGATGTCCTATTGAAAGTGATCTTATGTCATCAATTTTGCATCACAATTATGTAAAACACACTTCATCTTTTTTTCAACTATGGTATTTAGAATACTCAGTCTTTGTAAACCCACCATTCATCACTACTTTAGAAATACTTCATTACCTATAAAAAGCAAATTTCAAACTTGGTAGCGTTAGTCATTTCAACGTTTCCGTCTATGGGAGCTTGACAACCGACAACTTCCTAACCTTATGATGAAATTTGTACTTACTCCAAATCCTGCACGATATAGCATCATACAATTTTACCTATTCTTTTCATTGATATAAAGTAAAGGGAATGAGTGACTTTTCGATGAATATAAGGAGAAGGTAGTATTCCATGGCAGAAAATTATCAAGCAGTGTGTTTCATATAATTTGCAATATTTATTGAATGAAAATTGGGGTAGGATAGTGTTTTATTTATCTGAACAGAAAATATAAAAAAATAAGGCGACAGAAGTTTACAAATGTTCAAATATCGTAAATCGATTAAAGAGAGACAACGCAAATTAACAAACAAATTCTGACATTTAAAATCAGGATTCTCATTCAAGCCGGGTTGTCAAATAGTCAAGCAATGACATATATGCACACGGAAATCATATCACATGTTTTTATAGTCACCTTCAATACAATTACAACTATAGCTGTTAATATTCTGAGTTGTTTTATGAAAAATAAGTAAGTCAATTAAAGTTATGATAACTCTTATGCAATTCATTTTTATTCGGATCACACCAAACAATATGTGGTTTTCAATAGTATGTTTGGGGCCTCGTTAGCCGAGTGGTATCGGAACTTCATTAACTGTACCACTAGATTATCAACACTGAGGCTGCTCAAGTAGCAGGTGTGTTCGACTACAATTTTTATTGACTGGAAATGTCAGTTTTCCTGACGAAAGTGGGTAATTCCGTCTTCCTTTACTAATAAACACTGACCGCTGAAAGTGGCGTTAACCACCAACAATAAAACAATAATATATATAAATATTCCGGAATGTTAAACTTAATGAAATGTTCTGGAAAGAGAGATAGAAGATACCAAGGGGGCAATAACAAATTATAAATTCAATAAAAACAGACAATGGCCATGTAAAAAAAAAACAAACAAATGAAAATAACAATTATAAATTGTATGCGTCCGACGTGCGTTATTGCATTTACCTTCATCAGCAATGTTCAAAGCCGAATATTCGAAGCCAAAAATTAAAAAAAAAAAAAAAAAAAAACGAAACACCTGAAGAAAGTAGTATATGACATAAAGGGACCTTAAATAATAGCCAATCAATCTATGGTCTACATGAAAAGACAAACAACAATAACGAAACATTACACAGAAAACTATGATTGGGCAATATAAATCCAACTAAAAACGGAGGTCAAAGTATTGAATGCATCATATATTGGAGTTTAAAAAAATACATATTTGCAGTAATGCTCGAACCCAAATCTGCAAATATCAAATATTGAATAGTTATTTACCAAAATTTAACTAAAAAGAATGCCAAAAGACCAATTCGCCCTAGATTGACTGTGCCTTGTCAACGTACTACAAACACGATTATTAGCATAGTCAACCAAATCATTTAAAGCTACGAGACGATTTTACCAGTTTAAAAAATAGGAAACGTAGATACAAATTCCGTTTTGGATCATGGTAAGTCTTGCTCTGTGAAGAACCACACCGAAACAGATACACCGAAGAAGATACAAATGCTGGACTTTTTGATCGACAAAAATGGTGGATTGATATTTCAAAAGACAGTCCATATGCCATTCTATTTGTGCTCCACTGCCGGTCATATATTTTGGTATACATATGAAGGGGAATTCATACATCATTTTTACTTACAGATATATTGATGCATGATGTTCTGTCACTCAATAACCCACATTTCAATTAGTGATTACATCTCATATATCCCGGTGAACTTGATATTTAGGATACTACGGGAAAAAAAGGCCTGTTTCATATCTTGATCCTTTCCTCAATATTGAAACAGATGAACGACTTCAAACTAGAATCTATAATAAACGTGATGATTTCAACTTTCAGCTGTCAACTTCCCTTTTCACAGCAGTAACATACCCTCTGCCCTTTTGTATGGCATATTCATATGTCTATTAATATGTTACGCTCGTGCATTTTCACACTATACGGACTTCGATAACAGGATTGTTCTCCTTACACAAGAACTGCGCCAACAGGGTTATGAGGATAAACGACTGAAATCAACATTACATTAGTTGTACGTTCATTTCTAGTATCAAAAATTGGTTGAACGATACGATGTGTTCGCGTCTCACTTCAGTAGCGACATGTTTCGTCTCGGTCCAAGATCTTTAGATATCTTTATAGTAGTCTGATCTGCAATTTTACAAAATGTGTCCTATTACTGATTGTGACAATTTGACTGCGTGTGGATTCGCATGGCAGGTGATGCATACATACCAGTGGACGATTATCATGTCGAGGCATCCGGTCTTATTCCTTCAGTTCAAACGATTCTCTCAGTTTTTTTGTTTATGACCTTTATTTGTCTTTTCTTCGTCGATTTACGAAATTTGAACATCGATGAATTACTGCCGCGTTAATTTTGATAATAAGGCTGGCATATAAACGAAACAATTATGACAAATTTATTGAGATTCGTTGTGATTAAGGAATGATTGTAAACATTCTGGTAATTTAATTTTATATAACTCGACATCTCGTCAACTCGAATAACATTTGTGTGTAAGGCCTAATCGTTTCTAGCAGATATAGTTATTAATGATATTGTTCCGTACTGTGTTTCCGTTCGGGCCATACTGCTCTCTCCACAAACATTGCCGTCGGCCTTAGGGTGAGAAAGCACAGTGTATGTCTCCACTGTTTCAGATTTTGATTGAAATCAGGACAATGCATTTACCTTATACATGCACCATGAAAAAGTTTGAGATTAGATATTATCTGTGTGGCCATGTTATTACAAGACATTTCAACATTGGCCTACACCTAAAGGTATGTGAAATTTCTAAAGAGGGAACCAACAAAAGCCCTAGTTTAAACTTATACTGGAACGAATGTAATTAGGTAATCTGCGTCTCCTTTTCTTTTGCCTGGAAATACGGTTGCAGGAGGAGGAAAAGTGGCCACAAAAATTGATTCCGTCTTTAAAATGTTTTGAATAAACTCATCATACATATCAGGCTAAAAGTTGTGTACGCCAAACCCGCGTTTCGTCTACAAAATTTTCATGAATAACGCTCGAATCATTAAGGCCAAATAAAGTTTAGTTTAAACATTTTTTTGTCTAAAACAATGACAAAAAGACACAAGATTTTTTTAACTTAGATATTCTTCTAGTATTATATACAAATAAAATATAACCAAACAAAAATCATGTGGATGATCAAAGTCTTTGAATAAATTGAAAAACTATCGTTCGAAGTCGATAAAACAAGTAAATTTTAAATATCTATATAATTATCAATTATGTCTATTCACTATGAAAAGCGATTGGTCGCTTTAACAGAAATTAACGTGTTCAAGTCTGTATTATACACACTATTACCATACATTAAAGTTTTAAATCAATAACTATATTTTCTTTTCTATGTTAAGAAAATAGGATATTACTATGAGCTGTATAATCTTTACATTAGCGGAAGTAATGTTGAGTATTTTCATATAAACATCAACATTGACACATTGCTTTTGGTTTGATATTTGCCCGAAACAAATCCATGTAAAGCGCCATTTCTTAATCTTGCGTGCATACCATTTAAATATCTATCACCAAATTTAGTTTGGAGCTAAAGAGCACCAAAGACCAAAAGTTCCGAACAGTTTTGCCTAATGCTGCTAAGGTAGAATTTAGAATGGAAACGGGGAATGTGTCAAAGAGACAAAAACCTGACCAAAGAGCAGAAAACAGCCCAAAGCCACAAATGGGTCTTCAACGCAGCGAGAAAAATCCCGCTCCTGAAGACGGTCTTCAGCTGGCCCATAAAAAATAATGTATACAAGTTAAGCAAAATGGACGCCACACTAATCTCCGAAAAATATAAATGAACCAAAATTAATAAACATACAAGACTAACAAAATCCAGAAGTTCCTGACTTGGGCCAGGCGCAAAAATGTGGCGGGGTTAAACACGATTTGTGAGATTGCAACTCTCCCCCCTTACCTCTAGCCAATGTGGAATAAGCAAATACACATTAATACGCACAGTAAAACTCAGTTTAAAAGAAGTCCGAGTGTCCGATATTAGAATAGAAAACAGGAGAAACTAAGCAAAATGACAATGATCAACACAAATTAATAATGCAATGGCTTGAAGACGAAATAGATCTATATTTGTAAGGTGTTTTGTGCAGCTTCGGAAGCCAGTTCATAGTTGGAACTTTCATGTAAATGGGTTCGGCTTGTAAAGAGGTAGCAAAAAGCTTGTTTGTTAATAATGTCATTTTCCGAAAATTGAGTCAGTTGGAACGTTGGTGAATTGGTGATTTCCTTTTGCAGGACCTCAATATAAAATTTACGTCAAACAATAATGATATTATTGGCAGCCTTATCAGCCGGGACAAACAAATCCCTTGTCGAGTTCTTTTAACTTATGTTTGATACGAGAAATAGGGTTATTATGGTTGTTATTAGGAGTAAAATGTTCTTTAAAATGTTTAATACGAATATCAACTATTTTCATCACTGAATTGAAAAAAGAATCTAATGATTTTTTGACAGCTTTTTCTCGTTTTATCTTTTTCACACAGTAGGTATGGAGTGAGTCGTAGATGATGTTATGACACACATTCCAATCAATAATTGACGGGGGACGATATTTAGGTCCATTACTAAGGAATGATTTCAACTCTCGGTCCTGGAAAACTAAAGGTCTCCTGTTATAACATGGGAACTGGGGACATAAATGTATATAGAATTACTGCAATTTCATGACGTAGGTGTATTGTCACTGATATTAATATTTTTACAGATCTCGCTATAATTAAAATCATATTTCCGGGTTGATTTTTTTGTAACCATAATGATTTAGAGGTAGCTCAGTATTGTCAAAATTACCAAGAATATGTTCACATCATGATCTTTAAGAATACCGGCAATATTAATAAAATCCAAACCTTTGACATATTTGATTTTAAGAAAATGTTTTTTTATGATCTTCAGTGTCTGATGAAACAGTTTAGAATAACAATATGCAATTATAGTTTGGACGATTTCATACTTAGGACTGCAATATGGAAGTTTGTTGCAATCCTAAAATTTGATGTAATTTATTAACAGGTAAAGAACAGAGCTTGGTTAACAGATAATGTCTGCCGTTGTTTTTTGAAATAGTAATTCGGTCCGAAATATTTGTATTGTTAGTACGAAATTTTCTCTGAATGCGATTTATTCTACGTCCATGAGAACGGTTTTTTACGTACAGTTTTTGAAACTATATCCAAAATGTTAACAGAATCGGTTCTTGATATATTACCAATTCCCATGATATTATCATTAGACTGAAAGGAGAAAATGTCTGTAACTTTTTTAATTCAATTGAATTCAATTATTTTACGTGATCGTACAAATTTTGAATGATATTCCCCAGGTACTAGTACAGATTTATTACTGTGGTAGAAAATCCTAATTTAAAAAAATAACTTTATACAAAATTGTACAATTATAACGATATTAAGATTGAAAGACAAATGAAGGACTCTTAGAAACAATTTTGAGTTCGTAAAAGAAGATAAAGCAAACAACAAAGTTGTTTTGATGTGAAAGTAAAACTAAAATACTACAATTTATAGTCTATGACTGATGTCACTTGTGGAGCAGAAACCTATAATTTTCGGAATAATCGAGTTCCCTCTATTTGTCTTTGATTCAATTGGTAATGACGTTTACTGTTGGTAATTGTCTTCTGATTCCCCTTATCTTCTTACCTTTTCAATAGGATCAGGATGTAAAATAACATATTTAATCTATAATTGATATTACATGAAATATTTCTGTTGTCCTGTTCCTCTAACAGTGATCATGATCAGCTGATTGGAAACATTTTTGGCAGTGTTTCTAAGTTTATTTGTTCAAAAAATGATTCGTCTGATTTATCTTTAGCATGATACAGATATATTTCGTCAAACTTGCCACGGATATATGCCGCCATACGAGAAAACCCGCTTTGTGTCATGACTAGTACGTCAGCCCTGGATAATACCAGTTGTTCAAAAATAGCTGTGTACATACCATCACATGCATCATTTGTCTTGTCGATATGCACAACGTGTCTGTTTAATGAAGCAAAGTTCAGATATCTTTTTCTTGCTTGATTTTTGATATCCTCGCTATCGGATGCAATGTAAAGGGTAAAATTTGACTTGTCATTATAATTATCAAGAAATGCGAATATATTTTTTACATGCGCGCTAAGGTCTTTCTGAAGAAATCTAGTACGAATGTGAACTGCAACAAGCTTTCGTTTGCTATTTAATGTACAATTTTTAATGAAGTTGTTTAAGTGTGTAAGTAAGGCTGCTTCTGGTTTAAATAGCGCATGCCACAGTTGAGACATAACAAGTTCAGGAGGCGATGTCAAAATCCATGGTATAGTTTCTCTTGCTATTGGATGGCTCATTATCCTGTTATTCAAACGAATGTTAACGTGTATAAAAACCACGTGTTCTTTCCATATATCATATCCTCTTAAATTTTCAAAACTCTGGGGCAAATTTCCATGTGCATCAATGTAGTTGACCATTAAAATCCTTTGACTTAGCTTGTGATACAGAAGCTGAACATTTTGACCAATCATATATACGTGGCTCGAAAAACTTCTTAATTTCACATGGTGTTCGATGAAGTATAACAAAAGTACGTTGTGTTAATAAGGATAGCAAAAATGCACTTAAAATTCCCTTTTCTCTGTCACCAAGTCCTCCGCAAATTCCAGCACATTCATACACCAATAATTTTTTGTCACACTTAGACTCTGGAAAAATGTAATTTTGAAAGATCGGTTTTATATTGAAAGAAGGATTGATTTTCGTACAGTTTTGGCATAATGTGTCTGTTTTATTTTTGTTGGAGTTGAGATATACGACAGATGGAACGATTCCATGCATCACATTGGTAACAGTTGTTGACATATTTATCTGTCTACTATATGGAAAAATTACAATTGTTATGACCAAACCGGCAAGCACCTGCAATTATCAAAAATAATTAAACATTATCCCAAGCAATATCTGGAATCAATATTTATATCTATAAACTAGAACACATCTGTGGAAATATCAGACCACCTTTCCCGAGTTGGAACAAACAAAAAAACTATTCAACTATTTTCCTTTTTCTTTTTGATATTATCATTTTTGTGGAAAGAGAAAATTCAAGATACTGAGGTTAACATACGCACACCATATGATTAAATATCGGGCGTTATACACGAATTCAAAATTTGAAGTGCACAACAGACATATCAACCCAATAAGAAGGAAAAGAACAACTTAATGCATTTTAATGAACACTGAAAATATGCGCAAACCTCTTGCAAACATACTTACTCATACTTTTAGTACATATTTAATGAACTCAAGACCTTTTTATTTGAAAAACGTTTTTCCCAGTAACGTTTAACTTTTCACATCATTAAAGAGTGCATAAAAACTTTTCAGTTATGTTGTTCATCAGAAATAGAAATAAAAGATATCATTGTGAGAACCATATGAGACTTAAAATATCCATAACGAGATTTGATCAACTATCAGAAGTGCCATATGTTGTTTCAAATTATATGTTTCAAAAGAATCTTCATTAAATCACCAGGATCAGATTAATAGAAAGATTAACAACCTTCCACTCATTCCGTATCGAAAGTTTTAAGGGAGTATAATTAGAAGATAGCAAATGAAAACAAGAATTCAGAAGGAGGTTTATAGAGCAGACGAGATCCACATACTGAAAGGAACTGAATTGTAGAGTGATTAAAAAAAAACAACAATAATATATACTGATAAGCTGCAAAAGTAAAAGAAAAACAATGAAATAAAAGACAAAAAAAAAAAAAACATCAACGCAAATTTGCTGAGCAGTTCAAAATTGAACATAGGAGATTTTTGCTAAACCACAACAGACAACCATGCAGGTATTCCCTTCAGATTAAAAAGACAACATGGAATAAGAACCGGCTAGTTTTAAAAAGACAAACTATACCAATCGTAACCTGTATATAATGAAACGCTTTCGAAGCCTCATACATTTGAACTTCTCCGAAACTATGAAATAGCTAATCAATTTATTACTCAAATAATGGAATGAAACAACAACGAAAGATCTAGAGGCCAAAATAAGGAATATTCTATGATTGTATCAACTGTAACAAATATTGATTTTATATATACTTACAATCACAAAAACACTACTAGTTTTTAAAGGTTTTATGGCTCTCTCTATTAAAAATTGATATGTTTTCGGGTTGAAAATTGCCATATTACTTTTTTACACACATGAATTAGGAAATACGAAGTATGTTGATTGAAGGGACTTAATTGTAAATATGAAAATCTATGACGTATATTTCCATCATGGCTTAAGCACATTTAATTGTATTTGTTTCGGAATTTTGGATCCTCATTGCTCTTCAAATTCGTACTTTAATTGGCCTTTTTAAACTTTTTTGAATCGAGCGTCACTGACGAGTCGTATGTAGACAAGACACGCGTCTGGTGTTCAAAATTTTAATCCTGCTATCTATGGTGAGTTATTTTCAATTCAGATTTATTTCTAGTGTCTTATGTGAAAACATTGTCGTAATTCCTAAATAAGACCATACAATGTGAAAAATGGCTCTTACCAACGGAATGTACTTAAATCCTCTATTAGCAAACGTAGCAGCAACCATAGTTGCATTCAGGATTGATCGGCAACCATTACTGAAACTTCTGTAACAAAGATATGTTCACAACTAAATATATATAATTCTCAATTTTTACCATCTGTTATTACCATGACCTATTAGATGAATATTTACAAATAATACAGGATGGTCTTGAGTTATAGATTCTAGGTGATGACGTGTACTTTTACACGTAGCTCATATAATATAAAGAGAATGATTGTTGGCTTGTCCGTTACTAGAGTTTAAGGATATCATGTTTTGAGGGGTTACAATTAATATAAAATAGCATTATATACTATTTCAGAATATATAAACGTATGGTATGGAAATAAGCAGATGTGTGATGAGTTTCCAAAGAGACAACTGTCCATCAAATCCCGTGCGCAGTACACACATCTTTCATATATAACCTTTAACAGGTAAGATATAAACTCAAGCTGAAAAGTTTGTAAATTTAAAAAATAAAACGTAAAAAAAATAGTTGAGCCGCAACAGAACAGTCAAAAACTGAGATCGGCCAACTTTGATTGAGGGGATTTGCACATTAGCATACTCAATAATCAGGGAAGAGGAAGTATAATTTGACCACGTTTATGGTGATCATGATAAACGTACGATAACCGCATCATGGTGTAAGCGTATTTATAATTAATATCAAAATATATACAATTACGACTTATTTTCATTGCATATATTTTGATAGAGGAACCATTATATCACCCAGTGTTTATCTGCTTTTTTTTTTCTTGAAATTCATTTGATCAATTACTTATTGTACCAATATTCGACATATATCACTGACAGATCTAGCAGAAGGGGTATATCTAGTAAACACTGATATAAGGAGTAATACAAAATGGTAGATTGCTTGATTGTGGTTTGTTTTACGTCCAGTGTCAAATATTTCATGAATGCTCTGGATGATAAAAACTAATCTAATCTATTTGGTATAATAGTTTATTGTATCCTGACAATTATTTAACCTTTTTGGATCAATTATTCTTATTATCTATATAGTTTTAAAATGTGTGGCTTGTCATGACTCCATGGTACACCACATTGGAACTGTATTTATACCACTATAAGCGTATCATATTTTTTAGGCTGCAAATATTCCTTCAAATTTATCCAATAAAATAACACCTTACGATGTTTAAATTTGAGACTTGTATATCATGTTTTTCCCTCATATCATGCTGATTATGAATACGATGCTTCGAACAAAGATCTATATTTTTCTTATACTTAATGTGTTATATATATTGAGTGTAAAACGCAACATTGGGAAAAAACTAACAAAATCGAAAGATGTAAAGACTTTTCTAAAGATATGTCATTGCATTGATGTACAAATATAAATGAACACATACAGTGTTATTATGGAATTAGTTTTCGTGGGTTATAAACTTTCTCTCTATAGCAATATACTGAGTTTATTGCCTACTGTTGTCGGGTATTTTTCCCATAAAGCTATATAAATTCGTAAGTGCCCTCATATATTTATTCTTTAAATATATCTACAATGATAGTTACAAATAGTATAAATATACCATTGAACAATAGTATTCAAAGAAATAAAACAGTTATAAACGAAAATATTAGAACCGAACCTTAAAACTAAGAAATAGAAATAACAAACCTGTAAATATATAGCTAATGGCGCAACACATCCACAGGTTTCAACGCCTGAATACAGAAATACAGGTACGAAAAGATATAACAGGTAAGAAGGGATTCTTTGGCGGTAACTAGAAAGCATGCAGGTAAGAAGGTGTGCTTGATTTGGATTTGTCATTCATCAAGCGTCAATGTGATATGATAATGAATATGAAATCTGAAATATGATATGAATACATGTATAAACATAGAAAAACGTGAATATCAATAATAAACACAAAGAAATATTTCATGCAGTAACACTACCGTCGGTTCAACCATCGTCTACAAAGATAAGTTTTCACTGGGGGAAGGATATCTCCGAAGACAGATAAAATATATCAACGTTTCAGTTTTTCAACTATCCTACTTTTCAACACTAAAGTATGTGCGACGTATATGACCAACTTACCACTTGCATTTTAACGTTCAAAGAGACATTTTTCTCTACAAGTTATTTGGAAAATGATCCCTTGTATAATATATGTACCTATAACTTTTTCAGACAAACGTATCAAGTATTAACCTGTCGAGATAATATAGACATAAAAATGCTATAAAGTTGCCTTGAAATGTTGTAGGGTTGTACAACTGACCTTTTTAACGTGATTTTACAGTTTATATACAGTCAGTTTTATATACATGGTTTCATTGCAGACTATACATGTTATTCCTATTTTCATTAAAAAAATTGCACACAAATAAAATGTTTTTATTTTTGCAACCAGAAAACAAACATCGCTATTACAATGTCGCAAACAAATTTGATATTAGACGATAGGCAATAAACTCATCATACTGCATGCTATATAGAGAGACATTCTTTAAATCCGACAATTTTTTTTCGGTTTTGATTTGAATTTTGATAGTGGCTCTTTTTTCGTAAGGATAAATCTATTGTGTTTGCCAATTGTGGTAAGCAGTATATTTATAACTAGTGTCATAGGTATATTGAGCAAATTTTTAACGCCGAAAAAACGACCAATATTGTTGAGGAATATTCAAACTCCTCTTCACAGTATATCGCAATAAATTTCACTGCATTGACATATTTTTTGCATCTTTAAACATTATTATTAAAATGAAGGATATAAATTGTGCGTCAGTGTGCGTATGTGTAAACACCACTAGTGATCTTAGATAGTTTTTTGTTAAGAAATTTTTCAGTTCAGATTTTATTTTCAGCGTGCTATGAAAATGCAGGTGCTTGTATATAGAAAACGCAAGTCAAACACTTAAAACAAAAGAAATATTTATTGTATAGGTTATAATCATAAACTGCGTTTGAGGATTCACTAAAAAACTTTTATGAATGCAAAATATTAAATCAACTTGAGCATATTAAATCTAATAACACAGGTAAACTCAGATTTTATATTAAAGTTGCTCATCATTTGATTTGAAATATTACCTAAGCTTTGATATACCAAACTATGAGAGATCACTTCTCACAAAAATAAGGATAAGAGCACATTCACTTGGTATTGAAACGGGAAGACACAGTAAACCAAAAAAATTAGCAACAGAAAGATTCTGCAAATTTTCCGGAAACAATTAAAGTAGAAGATGAAGTGCACTTCCTTTTATATCGTCCCCTATATAAAAACCTTCGAGAGAAGTTTAGTATTTTCATTTTAATAAATTTGATTAAAGATGGAGTTATCAAATCATTAGTTTAATGATTGGGAGGGGGAGGGGAGCAAGATCTTTTCTGTTAAGGTGTTTTAGGCATTTTTTAAATTTTGTTAACTGTTATTTTGAAAATATATATGCTGTTAACTGTTATTGGCTAATTAGCTGTTATCTGTTGTTTGTAACATTGACATTGTTGTTAACTGTTATTATGAAAAAAATTAGCCCTGTTAAATATTTTTTGATTTTTGAACTGTTTTCTGTTTTCTCATTTAAGTTCATTTAAATTGCTATCAGTATTTTAAATTTACTGTTATCTGTTTTGAGCAAAATCAAAAATTGTTTAACCTGTTAATGGACCCCCTCTTGCCCCCGTAATATATTTCGATGTTGTGTTTTGTGTACTGTTGTTTGTCTGTTGTGCCTTTTCTTTTTTAGCCATGGCGTTGTCAGTTTATTTTCGACTTATAGTATGAATGTCCCTTTGGTATCTTTCGCGTCTCTTATACTTAATCCAAATAATTTGGCTTATGCCAAACAAATTCATAATTATATGAGAAAAGCCTTTGAAGTTCATAACAATGCTTAGTGTCGGCTGGTCTACCACAAGTTATGGAAGTACTATAAAAAAAATAGACTTGTAGTTATATATATGTAGGACTCTAAAGTACGATGGGGACGCTAAAACGCGATGGTCACGCTAAAGTGAGATGGCCTACGCTAAAGTGCGATGGTTTGATACGCCAAAGTGCGATGGTCTGTGCTATTCATTTGAACACGCTAAAGTGCGTTTTTCCGCAAAAGTATCGACGTTAGCAACGTTAAACAGCATTATGACGAGAATGTTTGTCCATATTAAGGGTTTTTATTACACAGGAAAAGAAAGAAGAGAGAAACAAATGATCGCAATCTGGAACATTTTTGGTCGTTGCTGGAAGAGGTTATCTTAATTTATAAAAAGAAATTTAATCAAAACAGCTGGGGTGCCAAAACAAAAAAAGTTTTCTTTTTTACTTTCTAATTGAATAATTCTATTAAAAAAATTACACACAAAATGGTTTGTTATTTTTGTTAGATAATGAATATACCTCAACTAGACAGCAACCTAACGAACAGATGTGTAGTATGATTGCCAATAAGACAACTCTCTATCCAAGACCTAATGTCATTAATGTATGCAACTTTAGATTATAGTATGACCTTTAACGCGGAGCATTGGCTTACACCGCATAATATTCTTTAAAGACCAAAGGGCCTCAAAACAACCAGTGTAAAACAATTCAAACGAGAAAAATAACAACCTGATTTAAATACAAAACAATAAACGAACAGCAAATATGAAATATACCAACAAAACGACTAGCACTAAATTCCGGATATACTAACTACTGCAATGTAACCATTACACTTTTTGGACAACTATCGTACTTTGAATAAAAATAAGAAGATGTAGTATGAACTATCCATCCAACCCCAAATGTCGTTCATGTATGCAACTAATAATCATACGGCCTTCAACGTAAAGCCTTGTCCCATGCCGCATAACAAGCTATATATAGTTATACAATGACCAGTGTAAAACAATTCAAAAGAGAAAGACTACGGCTTGATATATAAATAAAACAATAAACGAAAAGTAATAGGAACTCAGCAACAAACGAAAACCATTGCTTGAACCACATTCCCGTTACACCATCGTACTTTAGTGTGTCATACCATCGCACTTTAGCGTGTAATCAGATCGCACTTAAAAAACAAACAATCATCGCACTTTAGCGTCTGACACTATCGCATTTTAGCGTAGACAATCGGACTTTAGCGGGACTATCGCACTTTAGAGTCCTACATATATACAGCATATCATTAATTTTCTCCATTATGGGGGTGTATTCTCAAAATGTGTAGGGGCTTCTGTGGTCGAGTGGTCTAGGTAATTCATTGGCAGTTATCACTAGCCACTCTGAGGTTGTGAGTACGAGTGGAGGTACGTTCAACTTCAATCTTAATTGACTAGGATTGCCAGTTTACCTCAGTCCTGCTCATGTCTGTGTTTTCTCCGGTTTCCTCCATAAAAAAAAACTATAGTGGCATTAAACGCCATCAATCGACTAATTAATCAATCATATTTTGTTTATTTAATTCATTAAGGTCATTTTTTTCTTTTCGTTTGTTCATTAGTCTCAATTCTTTGTATGTTAGCATCGCCGCGATATAGCCTTTTTGTGCTGATGCTGCGTAAACATGGTAAAGCAAACACCAATCACTTGTATTTTGGCACCCCATCATTTTATATGTTCTTCATATTTTAGCACCCCATTATTTCATATGTTCTTTATATTTTAGCACCCAATTATTTCATATCTTCTTTATATTTTAGCACCCCATTATTTTATATCCTCTTTATATTTTAGCACCCCATTATTGTATATGTTATTTATATTTTAGAACCCCATTATTGTATGTTATTTATATTTTAGCACCCCATTATTGTATGTTATTTATATTTTAGCACCCCATTATTGTATATGTTATTTATATTTTAGCACCCCAGTTGTTTCTATTCCTTATATTTTAGTACCTCATTATTCTCTATTCTTAGATTTTATCGTTCCATTATTCTCTACTTTTATCCTATTTTTTTGTCCATTCCGTGGTCTTTGTCCATTATTCTCTACTTTTATCCTATTTTTTTGTCCATTCTGTGGTCTTTGTCCATTATTCTCTATTATATAAACATCCAGACCTTCATTCATGCATATTGCATATAAGGCATCATTATTTGTCTAGTTATATAAAAATGTTTAGAACAAATTTTACATTTTAGTCTTTTAGCTAATAGTTTACATAATATTTAAATCTAAAGGAGATACTAAAAGCCAATGAAAAATACTTACATTCTAAAAATATTAATTCAAATAAATCCTTACAAAACAATTTAAATTAGGTTAAAACGAGAAGAAAAAAAATGTATTAGATCTTTGTGTGAAAAATACATTTGTGGATGTATATGTAATTTAACAATGGTTGTGGAAGTGCACATCTTGTCCATAATAAAACCGGAAAGATTATTTATAGCAATCCCATATTTCAAATTGTCTCTGAAAACAGAAGCTTCTGTGCAAACGGAGGCAAATCAAATTTACTATCTAAGGTGGGTGATCTAGACCTTACTGTCGTCAGACACAATGAAAAAATATAAATGCGAATATCTCACAGACTAATATCTTATGAACATATATATGACGTTATTGGCTAGATATATAATACTTTCGTATTTTTTAATTTTAAGATTCTAAAAGTGATCTTCTGATACCTCCCCTTTTACAGTCAAAATGTGGCGTCTGCTTAATTGGAAGCTTTGGGAATCGATTTTTAAAGTTATCATTATATAAACGGAATTGCTGTTTCTCTGAAACAGCTTTTAAAAGGTACATGAGATCCAACTAGAATAAAATGATTTTATATCCAAAAATAGAGTTTTTTTTTTTGCTTAAATGAAGAGGGGACGTGTTATCTGTTTTTATTAGACTTATTATTTTCCAATACTCTCTGGTTCCTTTTCATTTTTAAAATTTTATTATAGTATGAATAGTTGTCTATCTTTAGTCACTGTATGTTTAGCTTGGTAGATAACAGATAGTATGAAGACTTGTCTGTCTCGGTGATCTAATGATTCACATTGGGTGAAGTAAGCTACGTTAATGATATACAAGTAGCAAGATATTTACTTGACAAAATTTATTAGTAGCATCAGCTGCTGTCAACAATTTAATTAAAAATTTATCAATATTAGTGTATTGAATTATTAATATACTGATTATGTATTGATCATATCTGTCAACCATCACTTATGTCATTCTATTGAAGTTGTTAAGAAAACTCTGAAAATAACATTTTATAGATTGTGTGCGGTCGAAACATTTTTCCTGCTTTACCTTCATCAAAAACGCTTTCTGATACGAGCGTCAATGATGAATCTTTTGTAGATGAAACGTGCGTCTCACGTACAAAATTATAAGCCTGATGTTTCAAAACATTTGCAACATAGGGATGTACAGATACGTAGATACGTTATGCGCCATATGCGCCAGAGGGACGTAAAACGAATAGTCAAATTCATGTAAGGTCAACCATGACAGAGAGAGTTGGATAGTCAAATTCATGTAAGGTCAACCATGACAGAGAGAGTTGGATAGTCAAATTCATGTAAGGTCAACCATGACAGAGAGAGTTGGATAGTCAAATTCATGTAAGGTCAACCATGACAGAGAGAGTTGGATAGTCAAATTCATGTAAGGTCAACCATGACAGAGAGAGTTGGATAGTCAAATTCATGTTAGGTCAACCATGACAGAGAGAGTCGAATAGTCAAATTCATGTAAGGTCAACCATGACTGAGAGAGTTGGATAGTCAAATTCATGTAAGGTCAACCATGACAGAGAGAGTTGGATAGTCAAATTCATGTTAGGTCAACCATGACAGAGAGAGTTGGATAGTCAAATTCATGTTAGGTCAACCATGACAGAGAGAGTCGAATAGTCAAATTCATGTTAGGTCAACCATGACAGAGAGAGTCGAATAGTCAAATTCATGTTAGGTCAACCATGACAGAGAGAGTCGAATAGTCAAATTCATGTTAGGTCAACCATGACAGAGAGAGTCGAATAGTCAAATTCATGTTAGGTCAACCATGACAGAGAGAGTCGAATAGTCAAATTCATGTTAGGTCAACCATGACAGAGAGAGTCGAATAGTCAAATTCATGTTAGGTCAACCATGACAGAGAGAGTCGAATAGTCAAATTCATGTTAGGTCAACCATGACAGAGAGAGTCGAATAGTCAAATTCATGTAAGGTCAACCATGACAGAGAGAGTCGGATAGTCAAATTCATGTAAGGTCAACCATGACAGAGAGAGTCGGATAGTCAAATTCATGTAAGGTCAACCATGACAGAGAGAGTCGAATAGTCAAATTCATGTAAGGTCAACCATGACTGAGAGAGTCGGATAGTCAAATTCATGTAAGGTCAACCATGACAGAGAGAGTTGGATAGTCAAATTCATGTTAGGTCAACCATGACAGAGAGAGTCGAATAGTCAAATTCATGTAAGGTCAACCATGACAGAGAGAGTCGGATAGTCAAATTCATGTAAGGTCAACCATGACAGAGAGAGTTGGATAGTCAAATTCATGTAAGGTCAACCATGACAGAGAGAGTTGGATAGTCAAATTCATGTAAGGTCAACCATGACAGAGAGAGTTGGATAGTCAAATTCATGTAAGGTCAACCATGACAGAGAGAGTTGGATAGTCAAATTCATGTAAGGTCAACCATGACAGAGAGAGTTGGATAGTCAAATTCATGTAAGGTCAACCATGACAGAGAGAGTTGGATAGTCAAATTCATGTAAGGTCAACCATGACAGAGAGAGTTGGATAGTCAAATTCATGTAAGGTCAACCATGACAGAGAGAGTTGGATAGTCAAATTCATGTTAGGTCAACCATGAAAGAGAGAGTCGAATAGTCAAATTCATGTTAGGTCAACCATGACAGAGAGAGTCGAATAGTCAAATTCATGTTAGGTCAACCATGACAGAGAGAGTCGGATAGTCAAATTCATGTTAGGTCAACCATGACAGAGAGAGTTGGATAGTCAAATTCATGTTAGGTCAACCATGACAGAGAGAGTTGGAACCTTAGTTTATTTATGGACTTGTTTATCTTTCGTTTTTTTTTTTTTTTTGTCATTACGCTCTCATATTATCTTTAATTTATGACATTGGATGTCACCTTGATATCTACTGCCTCTGTACTCTTAATAATGAAATAACAATAATAATGAAAATAACCCAAAATCGTTCGAATGTTCAATTGATATTTTTGAGTGGCATTATTAATACTCTCACTATTATTATGTCCTCCCTATGATAGTAGTTGATTAATGTTTTCCGGTCCGTTCGTCTGTTTAAAGTTTTTGTATAAATAGAGAGAGAAGACGCCAAGGGGACAATCAAATAAAAAACAGATCTAGAAAAATTGCTGTTTTACGATTACACGTCAGCATCTGTGTATTTATATTTATGTGGTTGACTTTATACATGTTGAACGCATCTATCCCATCGAACTTAAAATAAAGGATACAACAGATACAGTTAAGACTGCCTCATTTCTTGGCTTATTTCTAGAAATAGACAATGAGGGTCGGTTGAGAACAAAACTTTTCGACAAAAGAGATGATTTGAGCTTCCCAATTATGAACTTTCCATTTCTATGTAGCAACATCCCAGAAGCACCTGCATGTAGTAGGTATATTCCAGTTGATACAATATTCCAGAGCTTGCATTTCTTATCATGATTTTTTTGATAGCTGGTAACTGCTTACAGCGAAACTATTGAACCAAGAGTTCCAAGTGGTGAAGTTAAAATCAACCCTTCGAAAATTTTACGGAGGCCATCAAGAGTTGGTTGACCATGGAATATCTGTTTCACAGATGACGACGGATATTTTCCAAATGTCGTAACCACAATCTTGTGCTTTTTTCCTCGAATTTGACCTACCGAATTAAACTTATCATCGGGTTTGTACTTACATGAGCAACACGACGAGTGCCTCATGTGGATCAGGATCTGTTTACCCTTTCGGAGCACCTGAGATCACCCCGGTTTTTGGTCAAGTTCGTGTTGCTCAGTCTTTAGTTTCCTATGTTGTGATGTGTGTACTATTTGTGTTTTCGTCTTTTTGATTTTTTGCCATGGTATTGTCAGTTTGTTTTCGACTTATGAGTTTGAATATCTCTTTGGTACCTTCCGTTTCTCTTTTTAATAGATCAATTGGGTTCTTTTTAACAATTGTGTGTAATCTGAAGAGTGAGGATTATTCAAACGTGATAATGGACAACGTAATCTTAGATCTCATGGTACACGTATCAACCGTAATCAACGTAGTCAGGAACCTGTTGTTTGTTAATGTGGTTTATAAGTGCTTCTCGTTTCTCGTTTTTTATACAGATTAGACCGTTGGTTTTCCTGTTTGAATTGTTTAACACTAGCCAAGGCTCCGTGTTGAAGGCCATACTTTGACCTATAATTGTTTACTTTTTACACATTGTGACTTGGATGGAGAGTTGTCTCATTGGTACTTATACCACATCTTCTTATTTCTATATGAAAATAATTGAATTAACTACTAGTATTTTACGAGTGCTCTTTGTTTTTGTTTCTATGTCTTTGGAGGAGTCTGGTGTAGGTAATTAGTGTGGTCTGTACACAGTTCTGTTGGATATTTTTTAAATTCCAGGAAGTCTTCTTTTTTTGTATCATTAAGGGGGAGAGCGGAGTCTGTGCAAATCCTGTCCACACATAAGCTTCTGTCAACCAAGTCACAGAGAAAAAGTGCAGTAATAAACAAAGTAAGCCATTAAAGCAAGAAAATCAGCGGGAATAAGTAAATCTCAGATTTAGTTTAGAAATTGTGAGGGGATTACAATAACCATATTGTTACCTTCATAAGTTGCCAAAATACAAAATGCATTACCTACAACCCAACAGTTCTTGTGAAATACATTTTTAGTACTAAAATGACAGACATTATTATTTGAGTTTTCCCACATACCCGTTATCGTATTACACCAGGTATGTCGTTATTACACACCGATCTTTACCATGTTTAATAAACGATGCAATTTCTTGATACAGCAGACAAACACCATTTCCAATTTGTTGATTATTTGAGAAGGTAAAAAATTGTTCGATATTCGATATATATTCTTATAGGTCGGTGGCAACTTGACAAAAGTAAACGTACATAAACTAAAAATACACTTACCTGTAGCAAGCCTAGGTAATATAACAATAAACGAGATGTGGCCATAAATTATAGAAGCGCAACAACTGTGCAATCTTTAAAAAAATCAATGGCTTGATCTAAAAAAAAAAACTCAATCTATATAATTATATATCAAACGTGATATATCTGATATACGTAAGCCATTATTTTGACGGTTTAAATTGATCGTGTCTTTACCTTGCATAGGAAGGACGCATGACGGTTTTTTCTTCTATTCCAACATAATAACATAACATATTCATTCTATACCCACAAACAGAGAACAATGGCTGATGTTATAAGATTTGTTGTTCAAGCAATTTAAACTCAATTAATACACAGGTAAATTACAAGTATATAGCTGCATTAAATTAAACTGGTATACGAAATATAATAAGTATCAAATATATTCAAACAAAAACTTATCTAAGGAAAAGAGATAATAAAATAACATAAACGGTACCAGTTGTACTATAACATATGTCGCATTTCGACGATAAATGTGTCTTCAGTGATGCTCGGGACCAAAAATTTAGAAAACCAATACTTATATATGTGATAGCCTCTTTATTTTGTGTAGATTTTAATTGTAAAATAAAGATGTATAATTATGTAAATGTTAAATAAAACTACAAAACATATTGTCTTTTCTAAATTTTGATTACATTGAAACGTTTCCATACATTATTGACGTTTTGTTGAATATTCATGATTATTTGGATTTCAAGTAATCTGATTGGTTAGTTTGAAGTTTTAGCGCGAAGTAGCGAGTTTCTTTGTTTGAGTTAGAAGGACTAATGGATTCGAAATGGACAGACGTTTATGTTCAGTAGCCATTGAAATAGTTTGAAATTATATTGAATAGTCAGAATTGTATTGAAATGACAGACTTGACATTTTGACGTGAGTTTACTTTATTTACTTCTTTGTTAATATTTCTAATATATTTTCATAGATTGAATGATTTTTGGTATGAATGGTTATTTTTCTCTATGATTCCGAAAAGTATTATCGCTACATAGAATGCATATATTATACACTTATTTCATTATATAAATTACTGGTAGTCATTCGTTAGAGCTATATGTAAATCAGTGTAGAAAGTACACACATTCCGATCGATACTTTGAGGTGTATTCGATAAGACTTTGTTATGAGTAGATTTCAAATACTACCGTGTATTACTTGTGTGAATTAGTCCGTACACGATAACATTGTTGATTGATTATAAATAGAAAACATAAACAAAGTTGTAATAGATAGAAAGCTACGTTTCTGTACATATTTAAAGTATTAATTGTTCGAGTTATGTTTATTTTATACACAAGGACATTTTTCATATTGTATGTTTTATAATTATGTCTATGTTTATATACGGTTTCATCAAAATCCGTTATTTAACATTGGTTTACAGAATTTGTAAGCTGTTGTATAGAAATTCACTGTATGATTTACCAGTATGAACGCTTGAAATGGTTTGTGCCATAACAGTAACTACCTTGCTCCACAAGTTGGTAAGGATTAGTAGTATGGTATTAGAATTATAATGTATGTTGTTTAAATAGGTTGAATTAACTACGAAGTATGTTAAACACAGTTTTGGTATAGAATTATTTCCCTTGTTTTAGGATGCTTTTAATATTCGCTTTATATATCAATGTTGTTAATCTGAACAACTGAATATTACATGAAAAGACATTAATACTATGATTTGATGATTGAACATAATATCTGTTCTCATTATGTTCACCACTTAATTGTATTTTTGAAGTGCAATGTTTTGTATAATACCATTAATTGAAATGAAAGAATATTATACTTATCATGTGTATTACTGTATAATTGTTCTGTTAAATTCTTATAACTTTATCATTGTTATTCCAGGGTGTTTTACGTTACTGATTAATAAATATCCTGAACCCTAGCAAAGCGAATTGGGTTTTATATGAAGCCCAAAATTCAGCTATTACATTTGGCGCCCACGAATGGATTTTGATGGCACAGTTCACCACTTGGAGCAATCTGATGATTTCACCTACGATTTCAATAGTTACCACGTGTTACCGGAAGCATGGTTTGTTGTGATCACATGAGATGTCCACCACGTGTTTATGTTTATCAACAAAAGACTACATGTGCGTGTTACCGGATGTTTATATTCTACGCCGAAAGAAGACACAACTACAGTTTATTATATATGTAGCCAAGGATTTGTATAGTTAGATCTCTCAAGATCTCTGCTCGAACAATTATATTTGCAAGATTTATGTTAGTTTTCTATGGGTTTATGCTACATATATGCCAGCTTATGTAAATTCAGGAATTATTTATACATGTAGCAATGTTTCTATTGTTTTTGATATTTTCAATATTGTAGGATCATAAGATGTCGCAAACAAAAACTAGAGGCTCCAAGGACCCTGTGTCGCTCACCTGATATTTTTATTTACAATTGATGCATGATAAATGCAACTGTTGTACTGTCGTTTAGTTTCAGAGATATAAGACTAAAAAGTGCGTTTTATTTCAGCCATGTGTGCCATGTTGGCAGGCAGGGTCATCATACACAGTGGTCCCTGGATATCCTAGTGGTGATTTAAACCAAGTTTGGTTTAATTTGACAGTAGTTTCAGGGGACAATTTTTGTAAAATTTATCTAACAATAATGCGAAGTGATGAGAAAGTTTGTTGTGAAGTTTTGTTGTTGCGCAACCCCCAAAAAAACAAAAGGTAATAAAAATTATCATTTTAGGGCAATCTTTCCTATTAATGATTTCTGCAAACTTCAGTTGATTGTGCAAGGGTTGTATAGCCAGCTGAGGTCGTTAAAACTCTCATTTGTTGTTGCAAAATTCAAGAGGTTTTGAATTGCTTTGTTGATCTTTTTGTATTCAACTTTTAAACAACAAAGTACAACAAATATGATGACTGATACTCATGACACTGAAAATATGGTCTTCATTCTTGTGAAGAAAATGATAAGGTTTGAAATATTTCTTAAATATTAATTCAATACCAATACTTTAATTTGTATTGGATTTATCCCAGGAAATGAGAACAAGGGACACAATTAAATTCAATTTTTCCCTAAATTTCTGATAAAATATAAAATGAAGAACTATATTTTTTAATGAGAATTTTCTTTTTAATAGTTAATTGATAATTTGAACAATATTAATTAAGTTTTAGATCTTGCATGGTTGATTAATTTTTCTCAAAATTTCTGATATTCTATTAAAGTTTTAAATATAATATGAGGCAGGCATTACCTGTGAAAGGGGATGAAGTCTGTATAAATTAGTGTAGGAATTCAAGCATCATTTGCACTTCGGAATCTGTAGAAAATGAAGCCGAAGTACTGAAACATATCTGACATTCGACCTATTGTTCGGGATTATAGTTGTGACATCATTTTCAATGTAAAGAAAGAAACACCATCATCAGGTATTAATGTGGTTTTTTTTCACGTTATAGAATTATCAATTATTTTTATTGCCAGTACATTAGTAGATTGTTTTCTATATTGATTTTCTACTGCAGTTTCAGAAAAGAAGATTACAAAAGGATAACATTTTGTAAAACTTACCAAAATTTACCAAATTAATGAAAATTGTTAAAAATTGACTATAAAGGGCAATAACTCCTTAAGGGGTCAACTGATCATTTTGGTCATGTTGACTTATTTGAAGATCTTACTTTGCTGAACATTATTGCTGTTTACAGTTTATCTCTATCTGTAATAATTTTCAAGATAATAACCAAAAACGGCAAAATTTCCTTAAAAATTACCAATTCAGGGGCAGCAACCCAACAACCAGTTGTCCAATTCATCTGAAAATTTGAGGGCAGATAGATATTTACTTGATAAACAAGTTAATCCCTGTAAGATTTGCTTTAAATGCTTTGGTTTCAGAGTTACAAGCCAAAATCTACATTTTACCCCTATGTTCTATTTTTAGCCATGGCGGCCATCTTGGTTGGTTGGCCGGGTCACCGGACACAATTTTTAAACTAGATACCCCAATGATGATTGTGGCCAAGTTTGGTTAAATTTGGCCAAGTAGTTTCAGAGGAGAAGATTTTTGTAAAAGTTAACGGACGACGACGGACGACGACGGACGACGGACGCCAAGTGATGAGAAAGATCACTTGGCCCTTTGGGCCAGGTAAGCTAAAAATCTTATATTTTAATTTAATGGTGCTTGCTTAACTACAAAACTATGTATATATACATTTACATATCATAATAGGTAATGCAGGACCTAGATTAATCATTAATTATGTAGCACATTGTCATACCATGCATGTGGGTCTTCAAACGACAAATTGATATTTTCATATCTTCATAGTATTGAAAACAAACAAACAAAAATATCGGAAAATTTAATATTGAGTGGAACTATTTGGGTCTATCTTGATATGAATATAAATATATATATATATATATATAAAATGACTGAATAATAGCCAACGATAAATCTTACGGGGCGATGGATCATAAAATTATGATACAGTACACTACAAAATATAATATATAACCAGTCTAAAAGGGTACAACATCACCAAAAATAACAATAAAAGGAATAAATGTTACATATTTCGGATAACAGATATCCTTCATATATTATATATATAAAACTGCTTACTGGACTTGACTGAAGTATATAGTTAATAGCAATTGGGCCTAGAAAAGAAAAAGCTCATGTACATTTGTAATGCACAGGTTTAAACAAAAATTAGACATCTTGGCGTCTTGCTATTTTAATTTTTTGCTTTGACGCCTTTGCAGGAAGACACCTTGCAAGGCTATTTTGATTTTTTGCTTTGACATCGTTGCAGGAAAACATCTTGCAAGGCTATTTTGATTTTTTTCTTTGACGCCGTTGCAGGAAAAAATCTTGCAAGGCTATTTTGATTTTTGCTTTGACACCGTTGCAGGAAAACATCTTGCAAGGCTATTTTGATTTTTGCTTTGACACCGTTGCAGGAAAACATCTTGCAAGGCCTTTTTCATTGTTTGATTTGACGCCGTTGTAGGAAAAAAATAATTTAGCCTTGTAAAACGCCATAATTTAACAGGCATAATTATTTAATTGGACTTGTAATGCATGTGATATGTGGTATAAACAGATAGAGAAGAAGGGAGTCCATAACAATAACATGCATAATAAAGCCGGATGGCAATGGTTTATAATGAAGACAAAAACAGCAGTACCTATGCATCATTAAAGTAGATGAGCTGTGTTGGTGTATTAACGTCAGTAAAAAAGTACATTCATTTGTACACAATGTACTTTCACAATACTAGATCAACGATACTAGGAAGGTCAGCTGCCGGGCTGAACTGGTAAACATTGGACTGAACATTTGAAAAGATTACCATCCATGCATTGTCCCTTTCCACATCGGCAAAGGCAAATCTATGGTGTTTTCTATGGAACATGGCTTGTTAAAATTGATGTAAAACTATTTCAAAACACATGGTTTAACGATTTCACTTCGGTAGAAACAGGAAGAAAGTATCAGATGATTATGACAACTGGATCCCCTCCCAATTTAGGCCTGGTAAATTGCGATTCATCTGAGAACCACATTGATTTTTAAAGACAGAAAAGTATCACAATTCCCTTATTTAGCGATTTGAGCTTTCTTCTATACACTTAATCACCAATGTTTTACGTTTGTAAACATGTTTGAACATTAATCTAGGCCCATTGTAGAACTTTATTGATTTTTCCTAAGCCATCCCCATTTTCGCTCCAGAACGCCATTTTTGTTGGAATCAACTCAAAGAAACAGAAAAATTAGGAAAACTAATGCATAAACCACTACGAAATTTACTCAATACATGAAGAAATCATATATCTATCAGAAAATATAAATTTTATCACTCATCTCCGTTTTTTGAGGAAGAAGTGTCAAAATAAAATGATGTTAGGACCACCCAATAGGCGGGATAGGGTGGGGTCACTTCGGTCAATATGCAAATTCATTCTATGGAGCCGTGTATTCGTACTGCAGTCGTAAAAGTCATTAATTACACCAGAACCATTTTAAACTTCTTATTTCAATTATAACATTTGATAAATATGGATTGTAATACTTACATATCGTATGTCTATTTGTTTAGGTGATGCAAATGTCCGCCATTAATCAAGGCACGTTGAGCATCTTCCAGATGCATCACGGGTAATCACACAAAATCTCGCGCTGCATAAGACATTATACTACAGTCTATGCAAAAGTCCACGAGATTCCAATCCTTCTAACTATACAAATCCTTGATGTAGCGGAAAGTTACTTTAAATAGTAATCGAATTTTTGATTTCCAATTTTGAAATAGGACTTAGTTATTTTGTGAATGTGATTTTGAAATTTAATTGATTTTGATAATTCAGTGTTTAACATTTATCCGAAGTTAATATTGTGGTATACTTTGTGCATATATATTAGCAGATTAGAATTACATTGAAGGTAAATCATTTATATATTATTCCTGTATACATTTTAATGTTTTATTTCTGATTTAAACATAACAAACACTTAGTTAAATTTAGTTTACACACACACTAGTATACATATACAGTATTTAGTATTTGTTGATAGCATACATTCATACATTGATACTCGATTACACGTACACATATTAGCATCACACTACAGTTGATACCTGACTTAACTTACACATCTGTGCATACTTAGGTGCAGCCGTACTTAGGTACATCCGTACTTGTTTACATTCATACTTAGATGTTTGATTGATACCTACATGACTTAGTGTCACTTAGTGTTATTACTAACCAAGTTGATTTAGTACAATACACAACTTATACTACGCACATAGAAGTTCATACTTGGAACTTAGTTGTTGTAGTTGTGCATTGATATTATAACAGAACACTTGCATACACAGTAAGGATTTTCATTTTATTTTTTGTATACAGGGATAGTATATGCTATCTTTGTTGGCTGACTCACAAGTAGCCATGAGGTTGTGAAACACAGTACCATGTCATATTATTGAATAATATGTGGTAATACTTAGATTTTGAAATTGAATATGTGACATTGTATATACATTTTTTTAAACATATTTGGATATTGTTATACCTTGAGTAAAACATATAGGTTTGATTGTTCATGTTCATGCGAGTACATACTGGTGATTATTTTGTAAATTGTTTGTATACATACAGAGAATGTGATATAATATTGGTGTAATATTGTAATATAGCAATAATTTGTCATTATTTTTATGTGATAACTATATTGTTATAATATCCCTTGACTGATTGAGAATTTGAATATAAGTGATTTATTTAATACTAATATACTTCTACTGATTTTTCTTTGATATTACTTAGACCTTAGACTTATACATTGATAGTTTAGTATCGTTGAGTGAGATATTTGTAGTTTGATTCATAGTACTGTAGGTTACACTACACTTGGTCTTTATTGTTTGTAGTTACACTTTGATCATTAGAGATTTGAGGGACTGTTGTTCATACTGTGTACTGTGTTAGATTGATACAGTTTGGAAGTTAGTTTGTTCAATATGAATTGAGCATACTAGGATTGTACTTTGTTGAGACTTGAAGTATCTTAGAACTTGAAAACGTTTTAATTTTTTTGGGAAACTGAACTTGACTTTAGTCAATAAATTGACTTATTGATATATATACTTTGTTGAACTATAGTGCATACATTACATTGATTGTGATTGATACATGTGTTTATTGTGATTGTTTAAACATATATACATAGTTACACTTGCATATTTTGTGTTCTTTGAGTTGAGTTTGCAAACGTAAAAGTTCTCACATCCAAGTTTAGGTACATGAGGTAAGTGTATACTGTTAGATACCTATTAATAAAATTTTCTTTTCAGATTTCATTAATTAATATTTTCACATATTATATTTACATTTCTTATTGATATATTGATTATTTGCTTTCCACATACTTACTTTTGAATTTCAGGTCCTTACTTTAATTACTTGAATATAGTTTCAGATTTATTTAATTTAGTCATACGTGATTGATTTATTCTTTTCACTTTTCACTTTGCACTGATTCTTATTATCTTTTGCATTTCAAAGATTTATATCTGATTTATTTAGATATTTATTAGTATTCTAAAAGTTCTGAATAGAACATTAGATTTATTACAGATTATTTCATTTTCATTCAGACTTTTGTTTGATATTTTTACTTTCACATTTAGTTTGACTAGTATGTCGAGTTCTGATATTAAGCAGGAGTTGTTACGGCTTGGACACGTCCTTGATAGATACGAAGAAGATCTCAACATGTTTAGCCAACAACCTATAAAGAAACTTAGACGATCACGTAGAAAGAGAAAGCCGTATTGGTATGATCAAGAACAGGGCATAGCACAGGAACAGGAATTACCACATGATCCATACACACCTTTTGACACTAGGAAGAAGCCTGTCATATGCTACAGATGTGGAAATGAAGGTCACATAGCCATAGGCTGCCGAGTTATACTAGATCACTCTCGCAAGGCATACAACTTTCAACAAATTGGTACTGAAGACCGTACTTATGCCTCTTATCAACAACAGTCATCTAAAGAATCACCTGGTTTACTTGGAAGTCCTAATGAAGTGTCAGTCAAGATCAACGACATAACAGCATCTGCTTTACTTGATACAGGATCAACTGTTAGTACACTTAGCGAGACATGAACAAGTATCTTCAAGATCAGATTATTCAGCCATTGGACCAGATACTCAAGATAGAATGTGCTGATGGACAAGATATGCCATACTTAGGATACATCACAGCTAGTATTGAGTTACCAGGAGCAGCAACAACTGGTAATCCTCACCTTTGTTTATTTTTGGTTGTACCGGACAGCAATTACAACAGAGAGGTTCCACCACTGCTTGGTACTAACATCTTAAAGGAAGTCATGGAAGATATCAAGTTACGTTTTGGCTCAAGGTTCCTTCAAGATGGCAACCTACATACCAACTGGTACCTTACCTTTCGATGTTTGCTTTTGAGAGAGAAGGAATTACATAAAAGGTCAAACAGATTGGGACTTGTGAAATCAGCTGAAGGAAAGACCATCAAGATTCTTCCAAACAGAGATGTAATTGTCCAAGGTTACACAGATCACGAGTTACCATACCATACAGTATGTGCAATGCTACAACCAACTGAGAAAGCAGCTATTCCAACTGACTTAGATGTGGCTCCTACATTGTTGTCCTACAGTTACAGAAACAACAGCACTATACCAGTCCATATAAGCAACGTCACCACCAGGACAGTTACTATTTCGCCGAATGCCATCTTATGCGAGATACAGCCAGTTTCAGTAGCTGATATAGAGATAGATACAGAGTCAGATGATGATCCTATACACCAAGTTACCCTGCCAACGAACTTGTCAGATACACGTTTACAGCAAGGAAAAGATTTGATCCAACAATTCAGAGATGTTTTCAGCAAGAGTGATACAGACATTGGCCATAGTACAGCAGTTCATCACCGCATTGATCTCATGGATGAAAGACCTTTCAAACAGCGACATCGACGTATTCCTCCAGCTATGATCAACGAAGTCCGTGACCATCTTCAGCAGTTGTTAGCCGCTGGGATTATCCGCCGCTCTCACTAACCGTGGTCTTCGAACGTTGTTTTATGCCGTAAGAAGGAAGGAAAGCTGAGAATGTGCATAGATTATCGTCAATTAAACCAGAGTACCTATAAAGACGCATATGCATTGCCGAGAAGCGAGGAAATACTTGATGCACTAGGAGGAAACAACTTCTACACAGTACTAGACATGAAGAGTGGATATCATCAGGTAGAGCTAGAAGAAACCCATAAACAACGGACAGCATTCACCGTAGGACCCCTTGGATTTTATGAATTCAACAGACTGCCATTCGGACTCGTCAACAGTTCAGCCACTTACCAACGTTTGATGGAAGAAATCCTTGGAGACTTGCACCTGAACATCTGTTTTATCTACCTTGATGACCTGATTATCTTCTCTGATACCTACGAAGAACACATTGATAGACTACAAAGAGTTCTACAAAGATTACGAGAGAGTGGACTCAAGTGGACTCAAGCTTTCACCAAAGAAGTGCGCATTCTTCCAGGAAAAGGTAAAGTACATTTGTCATATAGTGTCTAGAGATGGTATACAACCCGACCCAGCGAAGATAGAGAAAGTTGTCAACTGACCACGTCCAACATCTGCAGATGAGGTAAGACAGTTCCTTGGTTTCATCGGATACTACCGGAAGTTTATTCAAGACTTTTCGAAGATTGCCAGACCGCTTACTGATCTTATGCCACCTCCTAAGAAGACAAGAAAGCGCAAGACGAAACTACAACCAGCTAATACATCATGGTTATGGAGAAAATCACAAGAAGATGCATTTCAACAACTGAAGTCGAAGCTCACAAGCGATCCGATACTTGGATTTCCATCTTACTCCAAGCCATTTGAACTTCACACAGATGCATCGATGCTTGGATTAGGTGCTGTTTTATACCAGGAACAGAACGAAAAGAAGACAGTCATCGCCTATGCCAGCCGAGGCTTGAGTAAATCCGAGAAGAATTACCCTGTCCACAAATTGGAGTTCTTGGCGTTAAAGTGGGCAGTGACGGAAAAGTTCCACGACTACTTATTTGGCAACACCTTCACTGTGGTTACTGACAACAATCCACTCACCTATGTCTTGACGTCAGCTAAACTTGATGCTACCGGACACAGATGGATTGCAGCTCTGTCATCTTACAATTTCAACATTGTATACAGACCAGGAAAGGCTAATGCAGATGCCGATGGACTATCTAGACTTCCAGGATTACCTAGATGTACTTAGAACATTCAACCAGAGTCAGTGAAGGCCATCTGTAACCTGCAACATGCTCAACCTCATTACCAGAGCCTATCGATTAATTCAGATGCATCTGTTGATCCTTCAGTACCATCTCAGAAGTTAGTTGATGTTAAAGCAGAACAATGCAGAGACAGATTCATCAAAGACTGGATATATTGGATAAGTGAGCATCGTAAACCAGATAAACAACAGCTGAGTTATTCACCACTCAATAACTGGTTCCTTAACAACTATGAGAAGCTGAAGATCATAGGCGGAGTGCTGTACAGAGAGATAGAATTTGATGGCGAAACTGCAAGACAACTAGTTCTCCCAGAAAGCTGCATATCCACAGTCCTCACATCTTTACATGATGACATGGGCCACCAGGGAAGAGACAAGACCTTATCATTGGTACGTGACCGCTTCATCTGGTATGGTATGAACAGAGACATTGAGAATTGAATTACCAACTGTGAAAGATGCATTCGCCGGAAACAGCTTACGAATGATAGAGCTCCACTTATCAGCATAGAAACATCACAACCTTTAGAGCTGGTTTGCATGGATTACTTAACCCTTGAAAGATCAAAAGGTGGATATGACAACATTTTGGTAATAACAGACCACTTCACTAGATATGCTTTAGCAGTTCCTACAAAGAACCAGACCGCACGAACCACAGCAGAGGCATTCTTTAACAACTTTATAGTACACTATGGTTTGCCTAGACGTATCCATTCTGATCAAGGAGCGAACTTTGAGAGCAAGATCATCAAAGAACTTTGCAACATTACCGGAATGGAAAAGTCCCGAACAACACCTTACCATCCTATGGGAAATGGACTTACAGAGAGATTCAACCGAACTTTATTGAACATGCTTGGAACTCTACAGACTACGCAGAAGAAAGACTGGAAGTCCCACGAAGCTGGACTCGTACATGCGTATAACTGTATCAAACAGACAACCACTGGATTTTCTCCGTACTTCTTGATGTTCGGTCGACACCCACGTTTGCTTGTGTACATAGCATTTGGAATTGAGAACACTGGTACTAAGGAACCATCTACAAAGTATGCTGAAGACATGAAGGAGTGTCTGAAGAAAGCATATGATCTGGCATCTCGTTCAGCAAAGACAGCACAAGGTCGACAGAAAGAGGGATATGATAAGAGAGCCCGTGGAGCCATTTTGCAACCTGGAGATCGGGTACTTGTTAAAGTAGTCGCATTCGAAGGGAAGGGAACGGATAAATGGGAAGAGGACACGTACAGAATTGTTAGACAGCCTAACATGGACATACCTGTTTACGTGGTCCAGAAGGAAAATGGAGAAGGACGCAAAAGAACACTGCACAGAAACCTCCTTCTACCAATTGGACATCTGCCCGGTTTGGAAAAGGCTACAAAGCCTAAAAGAAACCCTGCACCAAGGAAACAACCTATGAAGACAGTCCTTGAGGAAAAGAAGACCAACTCCGACAGTACCAAAGAGGAAACTGATACAGAATCGGATGAGGAGTCAGAGCAGGGCTATATTATATATTTGCCAGAGGAAGACGCACAGAGCAATACCAACAGTGATGCTGTACCTGTGGTAGATGGGCAACAAGAGACCGTCAACTTGGCTGGTGACGATCAGACTATAGTTGATGGTAGTCAAGAGAATGGTTTTGGACAAGACGTTATCCCTCCAGTACAGGTAAACACTTGTGAACCACCTTTTAGGGCTGATGTGACAACAGGCCAAGAAGCGACTGACCAGATTGACAGAGGGGATACTTCTGACAAACAGGATGAGCAGGATGGCAGAACGCTCCCAGACACATCAGGTGATACCGAGGCAGATATAGAAGATAACACAACGGCTCCAGATAACACACCGCAACAACCAGCAAGGCTCAGACGACGCAGAATACTACCTACACCACCAAGAGAATTACCATCAAGAGCAAGAATTAGAAAACCACCTGCGTATTTGAAAGACTATATCACCAAACAAGCTATTGTGCATACATCTTGGCTACGGAAAGTAGAATGGTTAAAAAGACAACTGAAAGAAGGAATGTTTAGAGGAATGGAGAATGACATCACACGTACCATCATTGAGATTGTGAAAGAAACATCATAGTGAAATACCAGTTTTGCATGCCGATGACGTCATTTCTTCGTCAGAGGGAGGAGGAGTTGAAAGACGTGGAAATCATTTTTCCAACACAGGGGAGAATGTGATAGCCTCTTTATTTTGTGTAGATTTTAATTGTAAAATAAAGATGTATAATTATGTAAATGTTAAATAAAACTACATAACATATTGTCTTTTCTAAACTTTGATTACATTGAAACGTTTCCATACATTATTAACGTTTTGTTGAATATTCATGATTATTTGGATTTCAAGTAATCTGATTGGTTAGTTTGAAGTTTTAGCGCGAAGTAGCGAGTTTCTTTGTTTGAGTTAGAAGGACTAATGGATTCGAAATGGACAGACGTTTATGTTCAGTAGCCATTGAAATAGTTACACGATAACATTGTTGATTGATTATAAATAGAAAACATAAAAAAAGTTGTAATAGATAGAAAGCTACGTTTCTGTACATATTTAAGTATTGTTCGAGTTATGTTTATTTTATACACAAGGACATTATTCATATTGTATGTTTTATAATTATGTCTATGTTTAAATACGGTTTCATCAAAATCCGTTATTTAACATTGTAATTTTGGTTTACAGAATTTGTAAGCTGTTGTATAGAAATTCACTGTTTGATTTACCAGTATGAACGCTTGAAATGGTTTGTGCCATAACAGTAACTACCTTGCTCCACAAGTTGGTAAGGATTAGTAGTATGTTATTAGAATTATAATGTATATGTTGTTTAAATAGGTTGAATTAACTACGAAGTATGTTAAACACATAGTTTTGGTATAGAATTATTTCCTTGTTTTAGGATGCTTTCAATATTCGCTTTATATATCAATGTTGTTAATCTGAACAGCTGAATATTACATGAAAAGACATTAATACTATGATTTGATGATTGAACATAATATCTGTTCTCATTATGTTCACAACTTAATTGTATTTTTGAAGTGCAATGTTTTGTATAATACCATTAATTGAAATGAAAGAATATTATACTTATCATGTGTATTACTGTATAATTGTTCTGTAAAATTCTTATAACTTTATCATTGCTATTACAGGGTGTTTTACGTTACTGATTAATAAATATCCTGAACCCTAGCAAAGCGAATTGAGTTTCATATGAAGCCCAAAAGTCAGCTATTACATATAAACATTGAAAAGTTAATCAAACCAAAAAAGTACATAAAGTGTAGCCAAATATAAACAAAGAATCACAGCTTTGCATGAGGGAAATATATTTTTTTTTACATTTAAGATGATTTCAGAATTTTATAGCAGAACATTTCGAAGTACTGGCTACTGGGCTGGTGATACCATAAGGTTAAATTACGTTTACTCCCACACACGAAATGAGATTAATAATTCAATAAATAATAGTATCAAATGTTAAAAAAAGAGGGAAATATGTTATGTTGTGGCTGAACAACTTTTATTAAAAAAAACTCTAAAGATATCAGGCTTATAATTTTGTACATTTTTGCTGTTTAAAATTTCTCTAAAAATGAACCTAGTCACCAATCATCCGGAGAGGAAGAATCCTAATTATTAACCCAAAACACCACACCCCAACAGCTATGGTATGATCTAGTAGCATAAGAATGAGGTGGAAAGTCACGAATGCATACTACACCAATAAACTCCATGACTGGAAAAGAATAAAAAGAAAATAATGACAAATAGATAACATACTTAAAACTCCAAAGACCAACCAGCAGAAGAATGGTGACAGCAGCATATTGACTAATTGTGTGTCCTATTCTGTCATTTAGAATCTGTTATAATTATTGCGGTGCTGTAATTTTAATGTTATTTAAATCACCCCTTCCTTGTGTATTAAATGATATACTGATTTTAGTGCACAAACGCTCCTGTAGTTTTTATTGTCGAACCTGCGACTTTTGTCGCAGAAAGCTCGACATAGAGATAGTGATCCGGCGGCGGCGGCGGCGTTAGCTAACTTCTTAAAAGCTTTATATTTTAGAAGCTAGAAGACCTGGATGCTTCATACTTTGTATATAGATGCCTTATGTTACGAAGTTTTCGTCTGTCATATGTCCATTGTCCTTGACCTCATTTTCATGGTTCAATGACTACTTGAAAAAAGTCAACATTTTTTGTAATGTTAATTTCTTTCTTATTATGAGTAATAGGATAACTATATTTAGTATGTGCGTACCTTGCAAGGTCTTCATGCCCGTCAGACAATTTTCATTTGACCTCGACCTCATTTCATGGATCAGTGAACAAGGTTAAGTTTTCGTGGTCAAGTCCATATATCAGATAATATAAGCAGTAGGTCTACTATATTTGGTATATGGAATGATTGTTAGGTGTACATGTCCAACTGGTAGGTGTCATCTGACCTTGACCTCATTTTCATGGTTGAGTGGTCAAAGTTAAGTTTTTGAGTTTTGGTCTTTTTTTCTAATACTATATGCAATAGGTCAACTATATTTGGTGTATGGAAATATTTTATGATGTATATGTCAGTCTCGCAGGTTTTATTTGACCTTGACCTCATTTTCACGGTTCATTTCTAAGTGTTAAGTTTTTGTGTTTTGGTCTGTTTTTCTTCAACTATAAGCAATAGATCAACTATATTTGTTGTATGGAAGGATTGTAAGGTGTATATGTCTGTCTGGCAGGTATCATCTGACCTTGACCTCATTTTCATGGTTCATTGGTCAATGTTAAGTTTTCATGGTTAAGTTTGTTTCTTAAATACTATAAGCAATAGGTCAACTATATTTAATGCATAAATTGATTGTAAGGTGTACATGTCTGTCTGGCATGGTTCATATGACCTTGACCTCATTTTCATGGTTCATTGGTCAATGTTAAGTTTTCTTGGTTAAGACTGTTTCTAAGAAACTATAAGCAATAGGTCAACTATGTTTGGTTTATTGAATGATTGTAAGGTGTACATGTATTTCTCGTTTGGTTTATCTGACCTTGACCTCATTTTCTTGGATCATGTTCAGTTTATGTGTTACTTGTAGTAAAGCTTTATATTTAGGACTATCAACATATAATCAATGGTTAGTAAAGAAGGCGAGACATTTCAGCGTGAGCACTCTTGTATGCCTTTATCAAGGTGTTTAATACCAACTTTTATTTTTTGAATAGATAAATATAGTATAACTTTACCCATTTGTGTAAAGCCTAACTAAGTACGTGTAGTTATTGTATTCACTAATGCAGATTCATTAGAAGTTGTTGGATACCAATAATCGTGGATTTTGTGGGTACAGGTGAACTACGAATTTAAATATTCAATGAACTACATATTTTTATAAGGTTGTATTTATATTTTGTCAAAACCAAAAATATCCACAAAAATGCAAGTTTTTTCCAATCCACGAAAATTGGTACCTACGAAAAATAAATGAATCCACAGTATAGAAAACTATTAGTTACAAGAGGAAACATATAGATTTTCGAGAAAGAAAATAAATCAAAGAATAGAGATATGTCGATGAGACAACTCAAAAATTAAAAATAAAATTATAAACAAAATATAATGGTCGATTTTTATATTGATTTCTACAGGATTTATGTTACACTTTTCTTTTTAGCCATCAAAATTTAATAATTATCATAAGGCAAATTGTTGAAATAAAGTATATGGTCATAATTGAATTATGAAATAGAACCTATAAATTGATGTACATTAATAATTTTACACATTCCTTTGTAACAAAGACAACACAAAATTGTGCTTTGTGAGGATGTTTTCACGCATTTTAAAAAACATATGTTTACGGTGTCAAATAAGATGGTGAAAATTTTAAATGCAGTCACCAGTCAGAAGGTATCATATTTGATTCGTTATGTTTCAATATCAACAAAATCCACCAATAGCATCAGCTGCTACCGAGAAATTAAACTTAAATGTTATCTAAGTGAATTCGTTAATACGCATATTTTACATAAAAAAAAGATATTTATTGATATCGATTAGCAATTACTGTACTGAAGCTTTTTATTTTTTCCTTTGCCTCAAAATGGTTTAGAAAAAAATAAGCACTGATTCAAGATCTGTAGAAAATTCATCCAATGTTTTGAGCGTCTTATTGTAAATGCAATAGGTCAACTCAATTATTTGTTAACTGTTTCAAACCTGTCGAAAAATTTATATAATATCTGAAGCAACAAGGTAAAAAGCTTCTGTAAAGTAACGTGTGTACCTTGTTCGGCCTCTTTCTGCTGAATTAATTATTAAACATCAAACTCTTTACATTCATAGAACTTCTGAGAAGCAACACTTAATCAGCGCCTATTTAATGGTGTATAGCTCCCAATTGATACTATATTCTAGGGTTTGTATTTCAAGTTAAGATATCCGTGCAAAGGGTTGCTGCTTACAATGAACTAATGAACTAAAAGTTTCCAATGGCATGATATCTGTCTCACTCATGATCACAGATATGATTCACTTGTCGAGGCCAGCCTCCTGCACTCTTTCCGTTAATTGTTTCATCACTGAATGCGACTTGTCATCAACTTGGCATCGAATGTTTACTTGCCATAAGCAAACAACAGTAGCTGCTGGTCAATGATTTTAATTACAAGATGCTCCTAAGAGCCTGAATCGCTCATCTGAAATTGTTTTTGTATATCTTGCATCAATGATTATTTTGCTGTTAAATGTATATTAATGCGTGTTTAAACATGCCTTTAAAATTATCTCAATCTATCATAGTTTCTGCAAAAAACTAAAACCAATTGCTAAAAATCTTTCATGGGCATAACTCCTCTATGAAAAAATAATTGACAGTTTCGGTCAACTTGACTTATTTGTAGGTCTTACTTTGCTAAATATTTTTGCTGTTATAAGTTTCTGTCTATCTATTATAGTTATAAAAAAACCTAAAAATAATTAAAAAAAAAAAAAGGATCAATTGATAGTTTCGGTAATGTTTGACTTATTTGTAGGTCTTGCTTTGATGAACATGTTTGATGTGTGCAGTGTCTGTCTATCTATCATTAAAATTCAATGAAAATAGTCTTTCAAGGGCAATAACTCCTATAAGGCATCAATTGCCAATTTCGGTCATGTTTGGCTCATTTTTATCGAGCCTGCGACTTTTGTCGCAGCGAGACATAGCGATCCTACATTCCGTCGTCGGCGTCGTCGTCGGCGGCGGCGGCGTCCACAAATATTCACTCTGTGGTTAAAGTTTTTGAAATTTTAATAACTTTCTTCAACTATCCTGGATTTCTACCAAACTTGGACAGAAGCTTGTTTATGATCATAAGATAGTATCCAGAAGTAAATTTTGTAAAAAAAAATATCCTATTTATCCGTATTTTACTTATAAATGGACTTAGTTTTTCTGCCAATTAACATTACATTCACTCTGTGGTTAAAGTTTTTAAAATCTTAATAACTTTCTTAAACTATCCCTGGATTTCTACCAAACGTGGACAGAAGCTTGTTTATGATCATGAGATAGTATCCAGAAGTAAATTTTGTAAAACAAAATCCTATTTATCCGTATTTTACTTATAAATGGACTTAGTTTTTCTGCCAGTTGTCATCACATTCACTCTGTGGTTAAAGTTTTAAAAATTTTAATAACTTTCTTAAACTATCCTGGATTTGTACCAAACTTCGACAGAAGCTTGTTCAGTATGATCAAAAGCTAGTATCTAGAAGGAAATTTTGTAAAAATATATTTCCTGTTTTTCCGTATATTACTTATAAATGGACTTAGTTTTTCTTCCAGTTAACATTACATTCACTCTGTGGTTAAAGTTTTAAAAAATTTAATAACTTTCTTAAACTATCCTGGATTTGTACCAAACTTGGACAGAAGCTTGTTAATGATCAAAAGCTAGTATCTAGAAGGAAATTTTGTAAAAAGTTTTTAAAACATTTATTAGATTCATAAACCATTCTAGATATTTACCAAACTCGGACAGAAGCTTCTTACAATCAAAAGATAGTATCTATAGGAAAATTTTTAATATTTTTTTCCCTATTTTTGTTGAGCCTGTGACAAGCAGCAAAAGTAGGCGAGGTACTGGGTTCCGCGCAACCCTTACGAATTTTTAGTTCTTACTTTACTTGAGATTTTTGCTGTTTGAAGATTTCTAGGTCAAGAACTCATATAATAACATAAACGGTACCAATTTTTCTGCACCAGATGCGCATTTCGACAATCAATGTCTCTTCAGTGATGCTCGAGGCCAAAATATTTGAAAATCCAAAGCTAATAAAAAAAGATGAAGAGCTATAAATCAAAAAGGACAAAAAGTATAGCCAAAGCCGGGCAAGGAATCAGAGCTTTGTATGAGGGAGATACATTCCTTAATTTAAACAAAATTCCAAAATTTTCTAACAGCAAATTTTCATAACACAAAATCCGTATTTTCATGCCAGTACCGAAGTACTGGCTACTGGGCTGGTGATACCCTCGGGGACTATCAGTCTACCAGCAGAGGCATCGACCCAGTGGTAGTAATAACATTAACGGTACCAATTTTTCTGCATCAGATGCGCATTTCGACAATCAATGTCTCTTCAGTGATGCTCGAGGCCAAAATATTTGAAAATCCAAAGCTAATAAAAAAAGATGAAGAGCTATAAATCAAAAAGGACAAAAAGTATAGCCAAAGCCGGGCAAGGAATCAGAGCTTTGCATGAGGGAGATACATTCCTTAATTTAAACAAAATTCCAAAATTTTCTAACAGCAAATTTTCATAACACAAAATCCGTATTTTCATGCCAGTACCGAAGTACTGGCTACTGGGCTGGTGATACCCTCGGGGACTATCAGTCCACCAGCAGAGGCATCGACCCAGTGGTAGTAATAACATAAACGGTACCAATTTTTCTGCACCAGATGCGCATTTCGACAATCAATGTCTCTTCAGTGATGCTCGAGGCCAAAATATTTGAAAATCCAAAGCTAATGAAAAAAGATGAAGAGCTATAAATCAAAAAGGACAAAAAGTATAGCCAAAGCCGGGCAAGGAATCAGAGCTTTGCATGAGGGAGATACATTCCTTAATTTAAACAAAATTCCAAAATTTTCTAACAGCAAATTTTCATAACACAAAATCCGTATTTTCATGCCAGTACCGAAGTACTGGCTACTGGGCATATAAGGGATCAGTTGAAGAATTCCGTTCTTAGACTTATTGGTAGATCTTACTTTGCTAAACATTTTTGCTGGTTAAAATTTCTCTTTCTCTTAAATTGTTTTCAACACAACAACCAAAAACTGAGAAATCTCATAAAAATATCATTATTTCAGGGGCAAT
This sequence comes from Mytilus coruscus, assembly GCA_017311375.1. Taxonomy (NCBI): domain Eukaryota; kingdom Metazoa; phylum Mollusca; class Bivalvia; order Mytilida; family Mytilidae; genus Mytilus; species Mytilus coruscus. The sequence goes on along the minus strand of CM029600.1, from coordinate 2,678,661 downwards.
AACTCTAAATTGATCGTTCAATTCGTCTGAAAATTTCCTTTCTTATAATACCCTTCCGGCCGGGGTTGCACAGAATGTTTCTTAATCAATGGAGAATAGACTTTACTAAACATTTAAATATTGGAAACATATAATGGTAAAAAAAGGAAAGTTTTTCACTCTTTATGTGAAGTTCCAAAGATCTGCTTAAAAACAAGAATTGTTAGCATGTTTTGAAAATTTTACAGAAGAAATGACTAAATTTTGAAGTCTGGAAAAAAAGGAAAATATTCCTCAAACAATTCCATAATAGCAGGTGCACAAATGAAATACATGTGAAAGCATTATGTGAAGTTACAAGGATTTGGGTTGTTAGTAGAAGTTGGTTATTCAAAATTGGTACCGTATTTTGTAACTTTACTAAAAAAAAAAGTTCCCATGTTGGGAAATATGGAAAAAAAAATCCAAAAACCAAATGATAACAGCAGATAGAACCACAACATGTGTGCAATACTTCTGTGAAGTTTTAGTGATATGGGTTGAAAATTGTAGAAGTAGTTGATTACACTAATTAGGTATTTACTTTTGTCCAACCCAGACAATAATACTATAAAAGTCTGTCCTCTTTTTCTAGATTTTGACATCATTTGATTAAATTTAACACCGAATTTTTCCAAATCAGTACTATGACGGTTGTTTTCCATTCGTTCCGTTTGTAGATATAGTCAACCTTTTGATTTTGTCAGGTTTTATGGATTTCCCCTTTTTCAATTTACCTTAAGAGTTCAGTATTTTTATTAATACTTTTTACAATGAGCAAGATGACGAGTGCCATATGTGATATGATTACCCTTCTGGGGTACCTGATTTCGTCAATGTTTTTGGTTGGGTTCATGTTGCTCAGTCTTTAGTTATTTATGTAGTGTTGACTGTTGCTTTTGTCTTGTTTTCATTTTTTGCAATGATTATGTCGGTCTCTCTTCGACTTTTGAGTTGTGATTCTACCGTTGGTATCTTCCGCACCTTTATAACACTAATGGAAAAGGAAATACTAACCTCCTGGGGCACCTGAGGTCACCGCTGGTCTTTGAGCTTGTTTGGTCCAGGCTTTAGTTTTCTCTGGGACTATTATACTAACGTCTATATATTATGTCCCAGGTTTTCTGTAATGTACTTGGTGGACTGTTGTGGGCCTTGGTCTGTTAACTTTAACCTCTTGTTTTTAATTGCCTCTTGATAATTTCTCGCCATTTTCAGATCTGTGCAGACACATGAGAAGTCATATGCCTGTATGTCGGTAATTAATTACACTGGTATAGCAGTCTCAGTTTTAAGAAAACTTCCATTTTTTCCCCATCAGTCATTTTCAGGAAACCCTCAAGTTAAAATGAAATTCACGGTGTCACAGAATCATGGCTAAGTGTTCTTTTGAGTTTAAAAGTCTTTTTTTTTTTTATCCCCATCACTTCTAAGAGAAGCATTGAGTACATGATAGCTGCTGTGTTTATTTGTGTGTTGGTCATCTATTTATTTATTCCTTTGTTCCATCATCCATATTTTGTACCTGAAACTCCTCTTTAACTTATGACTGTATTTCAATAAAAATTAAATGGAAAGTTTCTTAAGCACCTTTGTTCACCTCTCATTTCAGCTTTAGACTATAATTGTTTTTTTAGGTTTTCCAAAATCGATAACAAGGAATTTGCCATACAGACCAAAATATACATTTTTCACAGACTCTCTCTAACAGAATGACATTGTGCCCTTTTTTTTTCTTTTTATCTGAATGAATCTTTTGAGAAAGTACAATATTGACTTTTGCCATACATGTATCTATGCAAATGTCGCGAGCAGGTATGTGAATTTGTTAGCTCTTTCCAAATTGTTTTTTTTGAAATTTTGATGTGTTTTTTTATTTTTATTTTCTAATATTTGCTTTTGAAAAAAATGAAAAACAAAGCCAGTTTTTTTTAACTTGATGTGCATATTGTACATCATATAAGCTTTGGTACTATGATCTTACATGTGACCAAAGCAAATACATGCAAAATTCCTGATGTATTTTGTTTTTAAATTATTCCAAAAGAAATGTTTGATTATTGGGAAAAAAAGTATAACGCAAACTGTAAATATTTTAGTTTAAAAATATTTATTTCAATTGGAATGCATTATCTTTACAGAACATATCATTCACATTCCATCAAACAGGGGAAAAAACAAACAAATAAAGACTAGCTATAACACAAACTATAAACAAATTATACTGATTACATGTACAACAAAACATCATTTAGACAAATAATACTTATAGCACAAAATTACAATGTTTACAAAAATATTAGTCAATAAACAAGTACATTAAGCTAGTTATAAAAAGTGTAATTTTTCATTGTATTATCATGAATCTTGAATTTATACAAAAAAGCTTGGATGATAAAATATTCTGATTAATAATAAAAGTGGAATATATGATGAGTCTTTCTTTGGCCACTGAAATTAAAAATACATTAAAGATGTTATTTGATACATTTATAGTTCGTGATTTCAAATACAAGAGGACAAAACAGTGGCCTTTTATACCTTATCCTTACAGTAGATAATTTGTGTGTAAATAATTCTTAATAAAAAATAAATTCATAAAAATATTCAAATTTAAAATCTAAGAAACACCAAACTGATTATAATAGTTTTTGAAATAACAAATATTTAGCTTTTTACTAATTCAGTTGATTCCATGGTTACTTGCAAACTTTATATGCAAGGATTTAACATTAATATTCAAATTTAAAATCTAAGAAAAAAAAAATCACCTTTGGTTTGTCACTTCATAATCCTGGTTATATATACTATTAAAAATTGTATTGATATCAATTTTCCTAGAGCACTCATTGTAACACTTATCAGATTGCACAAATGTATATACTATGAATAGAAAAACGTCTGCACCATTACAATGACTACTGTTACAATATAACACATATATAATAATGAAGGCTAAATAATAAGATACAAAAAATGTTTGATAAAATAAACATTTACATGAGATCAATGAAAAGGATTAAAGTAAGTTTATAAATTTTTGCATTGTTTAAACAATTGTGAAAGAAGCCACAGCATAGGTTTCGCAAAAATAAAAACTTGCAATTCAAATTCTGATAGCTTATTCAAAACATCACAGCTTAATGCATATTCATGACAAATATAGTATTGTTTACATTTTTATGACAACAATTGCTAAGGAAAATTATGCTTTGCAACAAAGTTTGAAAATTGTGTCTAAATGCTATAAATAGTCTTATAAATTATTCGGCACACGATCACTTTCTTTTATCCACATTAAACTCTGATTCCCAAACATGTTAATAGGAAAAAATAGTACCTCTTCTTCTGTAGATAAAGCTAGAAGATCAGGAAGATCTATTTCAAACAACAGTCATTTTCCAGCAAGAAAAAATGTTTAACGTTGTAGCAGAAACCATTCAAGACCTTGATACAATTAACAATCGAAGGAAAAAATCAGAGTATTTCAAACTGAAAGTAAATAACTAACAACTGAAAATCTGTTTCAGTACAATAATGTACATGAATGTGTGTGATAGCATGTAAAGACATGGAGTGCATGAACATGCCGTGTAATGAAAATATAATGTGTAAACAATTGAACATATTTGTAAGGGGTTCTGCAGAACCCTGTGTCTTGCCTGCGATTGCTGCTGCGATTGCATCTATCAGTAAAACACAGAATTTAAAAAAAAAAATTCAAACTTTTTCTTTGGAAGCTATTTCATAGTCTTGAAGATTAACTTCTGTCCAAATTTCATTTCAATCCATGATGGTTTACAAATTTATCATGTGAAAAAAGCTTAATCCCAGACTGTCTGAAAATGTTAACTGTAAAAAAACTAAGTCCATCTATCAGAAAACACTGTAAATGAAAAAAATATATTTTCAAAACTTTGTTTTAGACATTATCCCTTAATCATAAAAAAGCTTCTGCCAAAGTTTGATAAAGTAATTGATGTGTAACAAACTTTAACCCCAGCCTGAATCTATTTGTTAAATGTAAAAAAAGCTTATTTGTTAAATGTAAAAAAAGCTAAGTCCATTTATCAGTTAAATACGGAAAAGCTCTGAATACTGTATTTTGGTCATATCTAAGCTTCTGTCCAAATTTCCTAAAATTCCATTAAGGTCTGTCAAAGTTATTGATGACTGAAAAATGTTTACCTCAGACTGTATCTACTTGTTAACTGTAAAAAAACTGAGTCCATTTATCAGTAAAGTACAGAAAAATGAAAATAAATATTTTCATAATTTTGCTCTGGATACTATATTTTGGTCACACACAAGCTTCTGTCCAAATTTCATAAAATTCCATGTAGGTTTGACAAAGTTATTGATGTCTAAAAAAAACTTTAACCACAGACTGAACCAAAATGTTGATGACGCTGATGACAGAATCTAGGATCGCTATGTCTCGCTTTCGATAAATAAAAGGATCAACAAAAAGGCATGTACTACATGCAGAAAGCATGTGAATTAGCAGCTATGCAAAACAATCTATATTTCAATACAGCCTAAATGTAAAAATAAGAATAAACAAACAAGAAGTTTTATGAACTGGCACTGAATAAAAATTCGTAAGGGTTCCGCGGAACCCAGTGTCTTGCCTACTTTTACTGTTGTCTATGTTTTCAGTGTGATAGGGGAATGCACATAATAGATGTTTTAAAAACTTTAACTGCAGACTGTATGTAATGTTAACTTGAAAAAAAAACTAAGTCCATTTATTAGTTATATACGGAAAAACAGGAAATAAATTTTTACAAAATTTCCTTCTAGATACTAGCGTTTGATCATAGATAAGCTTCTGCTCAAGTTTGATACAAATCCAGGATAGTAAGAAAGTTATTAAAATTTTAAAACTTTAACCACAAAGTAAATGTAATGTTAGCTGGCAGAAAAACTAAGTCCATTTATAAGTAAAATATGGAAAAACATGGCTTTTTTTTTACAAAATTTACTTTTGGATACTATCTTATGATCATAACCAAGCTTCTGTCCCAGTTTGGTAGAAATCCAGGACATTTTAAGAAAGTTATTAAAATTTTAAAAACTTTAACCACAGAGTGAATGTTATGTTAACTGGCAGAAAAACTAAGTCCATTTATAAGTAAAAATACGGCAAAACAGGATTTTTTTTTTTACAAAATTTACTTCTGGATACTATCTTATGATCATAAACAAGCTTCTGTCAAAGTTTGGTGGAAATCCAGGATAGTTTAAAAAAGTTTTTAAAATTTTAAAAACTTTAACCACAGAGTGAATGTAATGTTAACTGGCAGAAAAACTAAGTCCATTTAGAAGTAAAATATGTAAAAACAGGATTTTTTTTTTACAAAATTTACTTCTGGATACTATCTTATGATCATAAACAAGCTTCTGTCCAAGTTTGGTAGAAATCCAGGATAGTTTCAGAAAGTTATTAAAATTTCAAAAACTTTAACAACAGAGTGAATATTTGTGGTCGCCGCCGCCGACGGAATGTAGGATCGCTATGTCTCGCTTTTGAGACAAAAGTCGCAGGCTCGACAAAAACCAATTGCTATATTTAACGATCTTGACTGGAAATAAAGCCCTCGCAAAATATAATAAAAAAGCAATGAATAACAATTATATACTTCACATTACATAGCACTTAATAATGATTTTTAGCACAATGATGATTTTTAGCACTTAATGATGATTTTTAGCAATTAATGATGATTTTTAGCACTTCTATAAAACGAATCCACAAAATAGTATACAGATAACAATTAGTTAAGATTTTATCACAATCTATTATGTATTTTTATTGTTTAATTGATTGATTGCTGGTATTAAAGGCAACTTGCAGAACTCTCACCTATATTATGATGACCAGTTTGTTTAGGTGGCAGAAGGGCCTTGATTGCCAAGTGGTCTAAGTAGTTCAACTATTGTATTAATTGTATTAATAGCCTATCAATACTGAGGTTAGTAGTTTGAACCCCACAGGTAGCAGGTGCATTGGACTCCAATCTTAATTGACTAGGATTGTCAGTTTTCCTGCCGAAGGTTGGTGGTTCTCTCTGGGCACTCCAGCTTCCCCCACAAATAAAAAGTGACCACCATGAAATAGCCATTAGTGGTGAAAGTGGCGTTGTTAAACACCAATCAATTTTAGTTGGCAGAAGATGGAGCTCCTAGCCAGAACAACATGTACATTGTTTATTGCCTTACATGTATCATTACATCAGCCTTAAAGTTTATGTGCAAAAATAAAAAATCAACATTGAAGTAACTCAAACATCAAATAAGGATCACTTGACCTACTTTAAGTTGACAAAAACTTTATTACATAACTTATTAATACAGTATAAGATGATTTCTCTTGATCTCAAAGCATATCAATGTAAAAATAAGGAGATGTGGTATGATTGCCAATGAGACAACTATCCACCAGAGGTCAAATGAAGTGAATGTAAGCAATTATAGTCAACCGTACGGCCTTCAACAATGAGAAAAACCCAAATAATTGCACAGCAAATAATGTTTGTTGCAAACAACAATTATATTGATTTTGAAAAATGATACATCAGCATCGTAAAATTCAAACAACAATGCTTTCTCCTTATAATGACCCGTACATTTCAAACTCAGATATAAAATGAAACACATGTAGACAAATGGAACCTTGCAAAACACGTCTTCATTGTTTTCAATCTATAAAGTACCTGTACATTATGTAACAACAATATTTGTTTTCATTGTTAAATATAGCTTATTTACGAATCTAGAAACACAATGATGAGGAAAAATTCTTTGGAGCAAGAAAAAATAATTTTAAGCAAAAAGTTTAGAAAAAAGAAGTATCATCAATTTTAAAAGTCAATACTTTAATGATTTAAGTGATTTAATGTTTTAGACAACTTAAAAAAATTTTGGCTAGTAGTAAGGCAGGAGAAAATCAAGCAGAACGTACTTCATGACCTTCAAATAGTAATAACTTGTGTTTTAGCATTCATTTGAAACACTAAAAAACATTATTCTTAATTTTTTTTCATTCATAGGTGATATGAACTCTATAGAATGCACATAAAAATATCAAAAAGAGGAGACTACACCATGTATCAGCAAAAGAATGCACTATGAAGTAATGATCTAATTTGCTGGCAGGAAGTATATGAAGATAATTATCAATGTCATCATACATTTATCACAGCAGAAGAGCAGAATAATTTATTGGACACTTTTTTTTATACTGAGAATTATTTCTCTTTGCTGCCATATTTGGGGTAGATACACACAAATTCCTCACTATGACCTAGACAGATTATCCTATCAGATTTCAATGTACGACTTGTTTTAATTAAGGATGTTCACTACTCTGTTTCAAAATAACAAGCTTTTTAAAAGACTGTTATAAATTGAAAGTGTATGAATAAAGAACTAACTAGAGGCTCCAAGGAGCCTGTGTCACTCACCTGATATTTTTTTTACAATTGATGCATGAAATAATGCAACTGTTCTACTTTTGCTTAAGTTTCAGAGATATAAGCCAAAAACTGCATTTTACCCCTATGTTCTATTTTTAGCCATGGCAGCCATCTTGGTTGGCAGGCGGGCTTATCGGACACATTTTTTAAACAATATACCCTAATGATGATTTTGGCCAAGTTTAGTTAAATTTGGCCTAGTAGTTTCAGAGGCGAAGATTTTTGTAAACAATTACAAAAATTTACGAAAAATTGTTAAAAATTGACTTTAAATGGCAACAACTCCTTAAGGGGTCAATTGACAATTTTTGTCATGTTGACTTATTTGTAGATCTTACTTTGCTGAACATTATTGCTGTTTACAGTTTATCTCTATCTATAATAATATTCAAGATAATAACCAAAAACTGCAAAATTTCCTTAAAATTACCAATTCAGGGGCAGCAACCCAACAACAGGTTGTCTGATTTGTCTGACAATTTCAGGGCAGATAGATCTTAACCTGCTTAACATTTTACCCATTGTCAGATTTGCTCTAAATGCTTTAGTTTCAGAGATATAAGCCAAAAACTGCATTTTACCCCTATGTTCTATTTTTAGCCATGGCAGCCATCTTGGTTGGCAGGCGGGCTTATCGGACACATTTTTTAAACAATATACCCTAATGATGATTTTGGCCAAGTTTAGTTAAATTTGGCCTAGTAGTTTCAGAGGCGAAGATTTTTGTAAAAGATTACAAAAATTTACGAAAAATTGTTAAAAATTGACTTTAAAGGGCAACAACTCCTTAAGGGGTCAATTGACAATTTTGGTCATGTTGACTTATTTGTAGATCTTACTTTGCTGAACAGGTGCATTGGACTCCAATCTTAATTGACTAGGATTGTCAGTTTTCCTGCCGAAGGTTGGTGGTTCTCTGGGCACTCCAGCTTCCCCACAAATAAAAAGTGACCACCATGAAATAGCCATTAGTGGTGAAAGTGGCGTTGTTAAACACCAATCAATTTTAGTTGGCAGAAGATGGAGCTCCTAGCCAGAACAACATGTACATTGTTTATTGCCTTACATGTATCATTACATCAGCCTTAAAGTTTATGTGCAAAAATAAAAAATCAACATTGAAGTAACTCAAACATCAAATAAGGATCACTTGACCTACTTTAAGTTGACAAAAACTTTATTACATAACTTATTAATACAGTATAAGATGATTTCTCTTGATCTCAAAGCATATCAATGTAAAAATAAGGAGATGTGGTATGATTGCCAATGAGACAACTATCCACCAGAGGTCAAATGAAGTGAATGTAAGCAATTATAGTCAACCGTACGGCCTTCAACAATGAGAAAAACCCAAATAATTGCACAGCAAATAATGTTTGTTGCAAACAACAATTATATTGATTTTGAAAAATGATACATCAGCATCGTAAAATTCAAACAACAATGCTTTCTCCTTATAATGACCCGTACATTTCAAACTCAGATATAAAATGAAACACATGTAGACAAATGGAACCTTGCAAAACACGTCTTCATTGTTTTCAATCTATAAAGTACCTGTACATTATGTAACAACAATATTTGTTTTCATTGTTAAATATAGCTTATTTACGAATCTAGAAACACAATGATGAGGAAAAATTCTTTGGAGCAAGAAAAAAAATAATTTTAAGCAAAAAAGTTTAGAAAAAAAGAAGTATCATCAATTTTAAATGTCAATACTTTAATGATTTAAGTGATTTAATGTTTTTAGACAACTTAAAAAAAAATTTTGGCTAGTAGTAAGGCAGGGAGAAAATCAAGCAGAACGTACTTCATGACCTTCAAATAGTAATAACTTGTGTTTTAGCATTCATTTGAAACACTAAAAAACATTATTCTTAATTTTTTTTCATTCATAGGTGATATGAACTCTATAGAATGCACATAAAAATATCAAAAAGAGGAGACTACACCATGTATCAGCAAAAGAATGCACTATGAAGTAATGATCTAATTTGCTGGCAGGAAGTATATGAAGATAATTATCAATGTCATCATACATTTATCACAGCAGAAGAGCAGAATAATTTATTGGACACTTTTTTATACTGAGAATTATTTCTCTTTGCTGCCATATTTGGGGTAGATACACACAAATTCCTCACTATGACCTAGACAGATTATCCTATCAGATTTCAATGTACGACTTGTTTTAATTAAGAATGTTCACTACTCTGTTTCACAATAACAAGCTTTTTAAAAGACTGTTATAAATTGATAGTATATGAATAAAGAACTAACTAGAGGCTCCAAGGAGCCTGTGTCACTCACCTGATATTTTTTACAATTGATGCATGAAATAATGCAACTGTTCTACTTTTGCTTAAGTTTCAGAGATATAAGCCAAAAACTGCATTTTACCCTATGTTCTATTTTTAGCCATGGCAGCCATCTTGGTTGGCAGGCAAGTTTAGTTAAATTTGGCCTTATCGGACACATTTTTTTAAACAATATACCCTAATGATGATTTTGGCCAAGTTTAGTTAAATTTGGCCTAGTAGTTTCAGAGGCATTTTAAGATTTTTGCAGCCAAAGATTACAAAATTTAGTTTCAGAGGCGAAGATTTTGTAAAGAAAAATTGTTAAAATTGACTTTAAAGGGCAACAACTCCTTAAGGGGTCAATTGACAATTTTGGTCATGTTGACTTATTTGTAGATCTTACTTTGCTGAACATTATTGCTGTTTACAGTTTATCTCTATCTAAAATAATATTCAAGATAATAACCAAAAACTGTGAAATTTTCTTAAAATTACCAATTCAGGGGCAGCAACCCAACAATGGGTTGTCTGATTTGTCTGAAAATTTCAGGGCAGATAGATCTTGACCTGATGAAAAATTTTACCCCCATGTCAGATTTGTTCTAAATGCTTTGGTTTCAGAGATATAAGCCAAAATCTACATTTTACCTCTATGTTCTATTTTTAGCCATGGCAGCCATCTTGGTTGGTGGGCCGGGTCATCGGACAAATTTTTTAAACTAAATACCCAAATGATGATTGTGGCCAAGTTTGGTTAACTTTGGCTCAGTAGTTTCAGGGGAGAAGATTTTTGTAAAAGTTAACGACGGACGACGGCGAAGGACGACGGACGCCAAGTGATGAGAAAAGCTCACTTGGCCCTTTGGGCCAGGTGAGCTAAAAAAGCAGAAAAAAAATGAAGGGTCTGTGTGCTTGTTTTCAAGATATAAACCACTGGAAATTTGGCTGGAAGTGATTCTCTCTAGATTTTTCAAACACTTAACATTGGCACCTTTTTGTTTTCAAAAGCTATGAAAAAATAACAAGGATTTTAGAAGATTTTCAAATATGGCTTTTTAAACAATATGTAATAAAAATATGAAAAGAAAAGTAGGGGTTTGCAGGCAAAAATTTTTAATGGCACTACATAGATAAAACTAGAGGATTCCGAATATCTGACAAAAAGTCAAAAACAAGAGTAGCAAAATCCTTAATTTGGTTAGTCAAATGAGAAAAATCAACAAGCTTGCCCTCTAGAATAGAATCTTCCTGCTGAAATTCATAACAGTAGAGTAAACCAAATATATAATGAAACTTTAAAGTAAAGAAATTCTTTTATGATTGGATCAGATTAACATAATAGTATCTAGATAGAAAGACTGCTGATAAATTGGCACTTTTGAAAAAAAAAACCCTTCTCTCTGACTAACCTTACTAGAGATATTTGTCTAATTAACCATATTTTAAATGGCATCACCTGATTAAATTTTCCTGAATGAACATTATATTGATTCTGATTGTCCATATGACATTAAATAATATGACTTCTTTGAGCAGCCATATATCATGATGACATATTCTATTACTATCATGTTCTGTGCTACAGCTTACATGTAGGGGGTCCAAATATGTTTGTGGTCATGTAGTTCAAGACATTTTGACTTTGATGACAATAAGAATTCTGATAGTCCTCTTTAAGGTGATCTGGGTGAGGTCCCCAGTCTTTTGAAGGTCTCAGCAATGTCTGAAGTCTCTGAAATAGTGAGAATTTTATTCATGCAATAAAATATCATTGTAGGTTTTAATCAATGTTGCTTAAAATATTTAAAAGTTTTGACCTCATTTTAACAAGTCTTTTTTTCTTTAGTTAGTATTAGACCAAGTTGTACATGTATCTTCATTTAAAAATTCAAAAACCATATTACAGGAACAAATGTTTTTATCACATTTTATAGTAAATATGAGGACACTTTTTTATGTCTTTTTACTAGGATATTATTATAGAATTAAAAACATTAATTTTAGAGGTTATTGATGTGTGAATTGGTGCGATTAACTCACAAACTGTTTAAAAGTCTGAATACCTCCCAGAATGTTCCTGGAGTCTGTAAAAACTGTATAATCATAAGAATAGGAAGTGGTATTAGTGGAACTACTGCCAACAAGAGGCCCAGAGCTCTAGCAAACACAGGATATTGGTATCCCTCATATGTAGGTGGCTGGTACTGTGTTAATGTCATGATAAAAGCTATCTGTAAAAGTGAAAACATAAGTGTAATTCACATGGTATTTTTATAACCTTCATCATAATTATTTGCACTTGTTTAAGGGTATGTCCACATTTTTGAACTGATGGTGACTGTTTTTATGATTTTATAAACAAATTTCATTTTGTTAATGTTATTATATTTCATATCCAAAAGACTTAAAGAATTTATAAAGACTGTGTATCTTTTGCTTATCAAAGATTTTTTTGTATTGTTTATTATGTGTTTATCATCATCTGATACACAGCACATGTAGATTTCTCTCTTTCTTGTCTTCTAATCAGGTGACATGATGACTAACTTCAATATGTGTGTGACAAATCATGCTGTTTGAAAAGAGTTAAGGGGTGAAACATTTTACTGTGAACAAAAAGTTGGCTTATAATACTTCTTACATTGTTTTTTTCTCATAGTATTACAGCTTGGAAAAAAGTCACTTACATTTACACAAACTACTAGTAATCTACAAAATTAATGTATTACTATTGAATAATTGAAGTTATATGAATGAATATATCAACATTAGCCAAAGGTCCATCATACATGGAAAGTACTTTAACACCACATTTATAACAATATTTACCAACATAATAGCAGGAGTCACTATACACCAACAAACCCTGAATATCAAAGGTGCTGGTCGTCCCTGCATTAAATGAATGTCTCTGCTAAATCTATCTGCACCTGTAAGTTAAAGTATTTACTGAACTAAAGATTATTCCTTTTTATTGGTTACATCCACGTCATTTTGACTCAAGTGATTATTTTATTAATAAGAAGGATCTAAAATATTTAAATAATTTTCATTTTACAATCTAAGAAATTTTTTGGGTCTTTTCTCAAGATTCTATCAAAAACAGTATCTTTTTAAATTTGTATATAACTTGTCTAGACTTAGAACTATTTATATCACAGAACATCATATAATGACCTTTAAATGTCTTTCACAATTTTCAGTTATGTTGGATTGCTGTCTTATTGACTATTACCCTACACCTCTTTTAATTCCAATGTGTATTCAAGTTTACAAATTTCAGACACAGGGTATGACTTATTAATTAAAGCCCTGTAAAACCAAATTGCTATAGAATTACCATAAATCCATCCTATAACAATACACTCCAGGAATGATGTAAGCATGACACACAATGAGGCTGCATACCAGTCTACTATCTGGTACAGATACATTCCTCCCTGAAAGTTAAATATAGAAATGATGTAAGCATGACACACAATGAGGCTGCGTACCAGTCTACTATCTGGTACAGATACATTCCTCCCTGAAAGTTAAATATAGAAATGATGTAAGTATGACACACAATGAAGCTGCATACCAGACTACTATCTGGTAAAGGTACATTCCTCCCTGAAAGTTAAATATAGAAATGATGTAAGTATGACACACAATGAAGCTGCATACCAGACTACTATCTGGTAAAGGTACATTCCTCCCTGAAAGTTAAATATAGAAATGATGTAAGTATGACACACAATGAAGCTGCATACCAGTCTACTATCTGGTAAAGGTACATTCCTCCCTGAAAGTTAAATATAGAAATGATGTAAGTATGACACACAATGAAGCTGCATACCAGTCTACTATCTGGTAAAGGTACATTCCTCCCTGAAAGTTAAATATAGAAATGATGTAAGCATTTTGACCTTTCTGATCTATAAAGGTTCTGTCTTATTCTGTCCATCATATTTTCTCTCTCTGGAGCAGAAACACCTTAAAAATTTCTCTTTACAATCAAAACCCTATGCATAATTATCAGAGTAAATTTTCATAATTCTATTTTTCATACATCTTTCTGATCAATAATATGTCCATAAGTTTACGTATATAAAATTTTTAACATAAAAAACATAGTGTAAATACAATAAATGATTAATTCAATGTCGGTGACAGTAACAAATATTTGATACATAATACACATACATTCATTGTAAATGGCAGGCCTAATAGAAACAGGACACAAGATAGACAGGCTGTTAGTAATATTCTCCTCTTGCCTAACTTCTGTGGGAATGCATCTACTAATCCACTACACACTGTCTCAAATGTTCCAAACTGAAATGACAATTGTCAATTATCAGTAATTAAATAAATTCAATAACATGGCAAGAAGTTGTGAATCATATTGTTAAAATTATCCATTATTTAATATTTTTTTATTTAACTATTCATTTAATCAACAGCAAATTCTGGTTATTTGAAGCTATTTAAGGTATTTTTGTTTTTTAAGACACTTATTAGATTGGGAAATCTTGATTTGTCATCTATTTTATCATGAAAACAATCTGTATATTACATATTTTAGTGATAATAAAAGATTCTAACACAAAACTTTGGGGTTTTTATTTGTTTTTGTATAAACATCTCTTAAATGTATCTATCAATCTAAAACTGACCTGACTATCAATACCAAGAAACAATAGCATAAGGAAAAATATAACTGCCCAAACTTGTGGCATAGGTAATTTGTTAATGGCTTCAGGGTAGGCCACCAAACCTAAACCTGGACCTAAAAACAAACATCAATTATTATTCCACCAAATGTTTAGTACTATGTTTAGTTAACTTGTCTATAATTCATTGATAACATATTGATAATTTAAAAGACTTCAACTGTACAATGAAATTAGTTGTTGCATACATTTGTAGTTTCATATTGCTGTAAAATATTTCTTCATTTGAAAGAATATTGCACTTCATACATGTGCTATAATCAACTCTTTCACAAAATGATTTGTTTTGATTTCACGATTCAATGAACAGCATGTTATGGTGTTTTATGGATAGAGCATTGTTTTAACTATTCTGAGCTCAGCCTTCACCTATCTATAGTCTTCTTTATTAATCTGGTATCATTTAAAAAATATTTTCCTTTAGTAAAATGTTTGATTAATTGTAGCTAGGTTATTGTCCAGTTACGGAAATTTCATGCATACTAGGGGCCTTTCATATCTTGCTATGCAGTATTGGCTTTGCTCATTGTTAAAGGCCATATGATGACCTATAGCTGCTAATCTTCTACATCATTTGTCTCTGGTGGAGGGCTGTCTCCTTGGGAATCATACTACATCTTATTCTTATAGGAAAAACTGTTTGACAACTCTTATGCACTTGTGCTTATTAATCATTGATAAGTTAATGGTGTCTGTCTCACCTGATGTAGCAACTTCAGTTATTGGCAGTTTAGCTTCATATGACATGGCTCCCAGGATGGCAAATATAACAAAGCCTCCATAGAAGCTTGTCAAGGTGTCTGCTAATGTTCCTATTATAGCATCCCTAGACAAAGGAAATTGGAAAAGTTAATATTTAGTTAAAAGTTTATGTTGATGTCATGGATCACAAACTACTCTTTTAATTTTGCATTATCTCAACTTAAAAGCAGACATAAATGGAAATCTTGAATTAAAATTTCAAATCTTAGTAAAATGTTGCACCCATTCATTTTACTTAGAAACTAACATTGCACCATAAAAGGTCAGTAATGGCCATCTTGGATGTGAGGATATTTCAGTTTTATCTAAACATTTTGGAAAAGTAGGTAAAAAGTGTTTAACAAGCGAGGAAACTCTGAACAATAAACTGTTGACACAGAGATATGCCTCGCCTATTTGTAATTTTGATAATGCAAATGTTGAAATTAAAATAGCAATACTTTAACATGTAAGTTATGCAAATATTCAAAGTCAATGAACCATGACTGAAGGTACATGGCTAAACAATCTCCATGGAAATGAGATGTGTCAATGCTAATAAAAATGCATACCAAATACCATTGACTTACTATAAGTCGTTCCCTTTAAACAAACCTAAACACAAACATTAACTTGTAAACTATGTAAAAGTTTCAAAGTCAATGAACCATGATGAGGGGGTGGGGCTATATAATCTCCATAGAAATGAGACTTGCAAATGCCAATAAATTTGCATACCAAATATCACTGACTTAACATAAGTGGTTCATCTAAAACTGATCTAATCACAAACTAATGCATGTAAACTAAGCAAAAGTTTCAAAGTCAATAGACCATGACTGAGGGGGTGGGGCCAAATATTCTCCATGGAAATGAGATGTGCTAATACTCATACAACTGCATACCAATTAACACTGGCCTACCACTAATGGTTCCCCTTGAACTGACCTAATCACAAACTAATACATGTAAACTAAGCAAAAGTTTCAAAGTCAATAGACCATGACTGAGGGGGCAGAGTCAAATAATCTCCATGGAAATGAGATGTGCTAATACTCATACAACTGCATACCAATTAACACTGGCCTACCACTAGTGGTTCCCCTTGAACTGACCTAATCACAAACTAATACATGTAAACTAAGCAAAAGTTTCAAAGTCAATAGACCATGACTGAGGGGGCCGAGTCAAATAATCTCCATGGAAATGAGATGTGCTAATACTCATACAACTGCATACCAATTAACACTGGCCTACCACTAGTGGTTCCCCTTGAACTGACCTAATCACAAACTAATACATGTAAACTAAGCAAAAGTTTCAAAGTCAATAGACCATGACTGAGGCTGAGAGTCAAATAATCTCCATGGAAATGAGATATGCCAATGCTTATACAACTGCATACCAAATTTCATTGACCTACCACTAGTGGTTCCCCATAAACTGACCTAATCACAAACTAATACATGTAAACTAAGCAAAAGTTTCAAAGTCAATATACCATGACTGAGGGGGCAGGGCCAAATAATAACCATGGAAATGAGATGTGCCAATGCTAATACAAATGCATACCAAATATCATTGACCTACCACTAGTGGTTCACCACAAACTTGACCTAATCACAAACTTATAAATTGTTGACGCTGCCGCCGCCGGAAACAGCATACCTATGTCTCGCTTTTTGACTCCGTCAAAGCCAGACAAAAACCAAGTGATAATAATGCACCCAATAAGAGATTTGATGATATTTTCAAAAATAACAAAAAATACCAAACTCCAAGCAAAATTCGAAACAGAGAGTCCTTTATCAAATGGCAAAATTAAAAGCTCAAACACATTAAACAAATGGAAAACAACTGTCATATTCCTTACTTGGTACAGGAAAGTGTGTACAAATGAACATACCTGAGACAATTGTTATCAAACTTGTTATAACTTGACATGGTTATCAAGCCTCCCCAAGCTGGACCTAGTGAGTAGAAAACCTGTAGTCCTGCCTCCAACCATACCTACAAGACAGTCAAGAAAATTGTCACAAAATCACATTTAACCATGTGAGTATAATCAAAACAATTACTGAGATATTCTTGTATGTGTCCTTTATTATTACCTGCCTACCCTTCCGGAACACCTGAGATCACCCTGTTTTTGGTGGGGTTTATATTACTAAGTCCTTAGTTTACTATGTTGTGTTTTGTGTACTGTTGTTTGTCTGCTGGTCTTTTTCTTTTTTAGCCATGGCGTTGTCAGTTGTTTTTTAAACTTTTGAGTTTGAATATTCCTTTGGTATCTTTCGCCTCTCTTTTATAAGTTTTATGAGCATATACATTATAGTTGGATTCAATTTTCATCAAATCTAGCAGGAAAAGATTTTTTTCAAGTTTTCTGGGTAGTAATCTAATATTCCTACAAATTAAGCAGCAGTTTAAAGAAGAAACACTTGTTCCACTTTTCATTGCTTGTGTAATGTAGTCAGCAAATTTCCTTTATTTTTCCACTCAATACAGAATTTGCTCCTTAAGTTTTACAGCAACCACAAATAAACTTATTTCTTACTTGAATGTCTAACAACCTGCTGAAGTCAAGTTTAAGATAGAATTTAATACCATCAATAAATCCAGGCATCATCAGTCCTCTGACAAACAGTCAAATCTAAGTTATGTCTTACCTGAATGTCCAACAACCTGCTGAAGTCAAGTTTAAGATAGAATTTAATACCATCAATAAATCCAGGCATCATCAGTCCTCTGACAAACAGTCAAATCTAAGTTATGTCTTACCTGAATGTCCAACAACCTGCTGAAGTCAGGTTTAAGGTAGAATATAATACCATCAATAGATCCAGGCATCATCAGTCCTCTGACAAACAGTCAAATCTAAGTTATGTCTTACCTGAATGTCTAACAACCTGCTGAAGTCAGGTTTAAGGTAGAATATAATACCATCAATAGATCCAGGCATCATCAGTCCTCTGACAAACAGTCAAATCTAAGTCATGTCTTACCTGAATGTCCAACAACCTGCTGAAGTCAAGTTTAAGATAGAATTTAATACCATCAATAGATCCAGGCATCATCAGTCCTCTGACAAACAGTCAAATCGAAGTTATGTCTTACCTGAATGTCCAACAACCTGCTGAAGTCAGGTTTAAGGTAGAATATAATACCATCAATAGATCCAGGCATCATCAGTCCTCTGACAAACAGTCAAATCTAAGTCATGTCTTACCTGAATGTCCAACAACCTGCTGAAGTCAGGTTTAAGATAGAATTTAATACCATCAATAGATCCAGGCATCATCAGTCCTCTGACAAACAGTCAAATCGAAGTTATGTCTTACCTGAATGTCCAACAACCTGCTGAAGTCAGGTTTAAGGTAGAATATAATACCATCAATAGATCCAGGCATCATCAGTCCTCTGACAAACAGTCAAATCTAAGTTATGTCTTACCTGAATGTCTAACAACCTGCTGAAGTCAGGTTTAAGGTAGAATATAATACCATCAATAGATCCAGGCATCATCAGTCCTCTGACAAACAGTCAAATCTAAGTTATGTCTTACCTGAATGTCTAACAACCTGCTGAAGTCAGGTTTAAGGTAGAATATAATACCATCAATAGATCCAGGCATCATCAGTCCTCTGACAAACAGTCAAATCTAAGTTATGTCTTACCTGAATGTCTAACAACCTGCTGAAGTCAGGTTTAAGGTAGAATATAATACCATCAATAGATCCAGGCATCATCAGTCCTCTGACAAACAGTCAAATCTAAGTCATGTCTTACCTGAATGTCTAACAACCTGCTGAAGTCAGGTTTAAGGTAGAATATAATACCATCAATAGATCCAGGCATCATCAGTCCTCTGACAAACAGTCAAATCTAAGTTATGTCTTACCTGAATGTCTAACAACCTGCTGAAGTCAGGTATAAGGTAGAATATAATACCATCAATAGATCCAGGCATCATCAGTCCTCTGACAAACAGTCAAATCTAAGTCATGTCTTACCTGAATGTCTAACAACCTGCTGAAGTCAGGTTTAAGGTAGAATATAATACCATCAATAGATCCAGGCATCATCAGTCCTCTGACAAATACTACAGTCAATAACACATATGGTAATATAGCTGTGAAATACACAACCTAAGGAAAAAATAGAAACATTTATTCAATTTATTTCATAAGACCAACTCAAGTATAAAGTGGATTATAAGTAAAGGCATAACAATCATTTTTCTATAATGTTAACAATTTATTTGAATATTAAGAATAATTGATTACATTCTTGTTTGATTAAACTTCATAGATTTCTATATTTATAGTGCTTTAATTGTGACATGTCTTGAATGTGATGGTATCTCTTATGGCCCAGTTATAAAATACAACAAAGGTGAAAGGAGGAGGTGCTCTAAGCGAATAAATTCTTTTTTCTTATTGTTTTAAACATAGGGAATTTTCTTTGAAAAAACATATTTACTGAGGGAAAAATCATGAGAGGTTAATATAAGATTTGGAACAGCTAAAATATTTTTTCCCTAGGCAATGTCAATAATGTAGGCTTAAGACGTCACACACATTGTCATTTTTCTTCTTCTCCTTCTTTTCGATCTGTTAATTTTTTTCTAATAAATTTTATTGAATATTTCGCCGTATAAAAGTTAAGCAACTGCCAAAGCAGATAATATACTTAGTATAAAAGGAGCAGTTAAGTATCCTGAGCAAATACTAGAAATGGATAAAAAAAAGTAATATAAGGCCACCCTCAAAAAATTCCTTGTTTGATGTTGCCTACCTATGCCTTGTAGGGTTAGGTAGGTAGGTAGGATTTTCTTTCCCAACAACATAAGTTACATGTTTTAGGTAAGAAAACAATGTTAGAGCAGGAAAGTATCTTTAAAAAAAAAACATTGAAATGATTTGGCCTAATAAAACATTTGTTGACTTTTGATATCAGTTGATACAATGATTTAGCTTCGCCGTTGCCCTCGGTGAATATCATACCTCTGGGGTTGATAAATCATTGTATCAACCTCATCAAAAGTCAATAATTGTATATTTTGAATGGTAATTAATGGGAGGGAGGGAGACATGTCAGTTAAATGAAATACTGAGTTGCACATATCATTTTACATCATTATATAGATGTCACTCATTTTAAAAAAGAACAGAATCATTGTATTTACCTGAATGCAAGCACAGTGTACAGTATGATCAACTTCTTACCTTTCCTACAGACTTAATTCCCTTCATTAAACAAAGAAACACAAGTATCCAAGCAACCAATAAACAAATAACTAAATGCCATTGGACATTACCAGATTCTTCTATACCACTGGATATATGTAGCACATTATTTCTGTAATCAACAAAAACATATAAACACAGTTTTGAAAAGTATTTATTTAAATATTAGAAATACAAATTTATTTTTCTAAGAGTTTTATTTAAGATTTTTTTCCCCATCTTATTGTAATTTTGTTCCAGAAGAGTTGAAATTGAAGTTTACTCTGGATTCATTATTATTCATGACTTTCTTGAGTAGGGGAAATTCGCCTAATTGTGGACACTTTTTCAAATCCGGAAGTTTGGATACCATTAGTCAAGGGTCTAACTTAAATAAGTTATTAGAGAAAAATAACATACATGTCGTTATTGTGGGCTAAAATATCAAAAAACTGTGATAACATATGTATGTTACATGTTTCAAAGGGACAATATACAACCTTTATTTTGTTAAATTTTTCACAAGTTCTATTGATATTATAATTTTCTTTATGTATACTAAACTTTGCAAAGATATAACAGTTCATAGTTTACCAATCATGCATAGTACACCTATGTTATTACAGAAAATATATTCCTGCAATAACCAAAGGGTGTTATTACAGCTTCTCTACATCTCTTTAAAGCCTTTGCTCTGACATATATCACAATGTGTTTCAATTCATTGTAAAAAATGATGATCAGAGCTTGTAATGAGGCACTGTGCAAGATTCCAAGTTATTCCCAAGTGTCTCATTTACTCTCATATAAGAAGTTACATGCCTGTAATAACTAAGCTTTGTTATTACAGCTTAGTTTTCCCTTAAAGGCCTTGTCTCATAGATTTACCATGGTTGATCAAAATTGTATTAATGGAATTAGAAAATTAGTTATCAAGGTAATATATTAAGCTACTGCGCAAAGTTTCAAGAATTCCCAAGTGCCCACTAAAGGTAAAATATTTATTATATATTTAACTGATAACAAACAGAGGATAGAGGGGTATCAAATGGACTATTTCCCGCGTTTTCAGACCTCCTCTCTTGATTGGTAGATTGCAAACTCTTAAAACCTCCGGAAATGCTGAGTCGCGTAAATGCGGACAGGGGGAGTTAAAATATGGACACCTTGTCGTCAAATTGCGGACACTTATTTTTAAACAGTTCTTGCTATTCAAAACGCAGGTATTATGAATATATAACATTAGCTCTCATGAATACCCCTCAGGAATACCCTTTCAGTGCATCTTAAAGCATGTTTGAGAATGGTTTTCTCGCATGAACTGGTAATACATGTGGAAAGGTGAGAAAAATAGTATTAAAAAAGTTCATTAAATATCTTATACCACACCAATTATTAAATGATATAAGATGCAGAAACTTTTTTGTACTAACAACTTCCATCAGGAGATTGTCTTCCAAGATGCATGCATGCATATATACGACATAGAGTTGTGATAACTTTCAATTTCAAATCGTATGGCATTCATTGCAATGTGTTTTTAATGTCCTAATCACTTAAAAATCCGTAGCCCTCACTCAAGAGCATAAGATGCCTTGAGGCGAGATTTTTTTTTTTTTGGCACTTTCCGATACTTATAAGATAATTTTATTCATCCTCGGGTTTCTATGTACTCTTTGACAAACATGATTTTCTGTGGCCCATCCAACACCATGAACATCTGAAAACAGTTTATGGAATGGGTAAAAAGGCTTAATTTTTAAGAATTGGGAAATCAAAAATGGGAAAACACAAGGTGTGAGGGAACATGCAAATTTTGTAAATTGGAATGTTCAAAAAAAAAAAAAAAAAGAATATGGAAAAATGAACACCAAAAATTTTAGGGAATTATGGAAAAGTCAGTATTATGTTTAGTTTTATATGTTTTGTCTATCATTTGTTGTTTCTAATGTATTGGTCTTTTGTTGGGCAATGTATGACAAATATATGCTGAAAAACCTAGTCCGTAATTATAAATTATGTAATTCACTGACCGCTCCCGACATGTGTAACTTCAAAGCATATTTTAGCGGCGATCGATGTCTTTCAAAATAATTGCACTTTTCTTGTATTCCTGGTGCTTTCGACTGGAGAACCATCATACACAAGCATCGCACAAGTTGGCACTCTGAGGCAGGTAGGGAGCAAGAAGCTTAGAAGGTGAACTTTGGTTTATTTTTATCAATAGTACCGCTTAAGTCGACGCTAGGGGCCGTCTTGACCTTGTAGGATATGAATGATTCGTTCATTGTTGAATACCCTACATCAACTGTCAAGATGAAGAACAGGAATAAAAGCCCTGTTCATTGATAATTTTTTTTTCTATGTATTGTGTGCGATTTTGTCCCATGTACATTTACTCCACATTCCTTTTATTTTCTCTTATGAATACTGACCCATGTCACTCCTCAATGAAGGGTTTTGCTGGCATAAGTCCAATATCTCGAAAATGAAAAGTAAAAAAAAAAATAATGAAAGGGAGCTTCCCCTAATGTTACTAAATGTTGTGCTAAAATTTCTTTTAAAATCTGTCGGAGTAAATTTGAGTTATCCTACGACATAGAAAGTGTAGAGGGACGGATGAATAGACGGGCAGAGTGATTACTATAATAGGGCACCCGCCAAAAGTCGACAGGCCATAATAAAGACGTAGTGCTGGAGATTGTGGTCACGCATGATGATACGCTATTGGCGTTCGTTGCATTTCGTCACAAATATACTTTTTTCTATATAATGCCGTTCTATGACCAATAATGGCATCAGATTTTATCTGACTGGCGAAAGGATACCAGGGTGTGCAGAACATGTATACCTAGTTCTGTGCCTTAGAGGAATTGTCTAAAACACAACAGGTTAACGATAGGTGCAAAAGATGATTAATTACTAACATTCATTCGTCCATGCAGGTAAAAAAAAAAATCGTGAGGCATACCTCGTTCCCATGAGAAAATTACCGAACCAAATATGGAAGATGCAAGTGATACAGTTTCACCCGAGGTGAACGATGAGGACGAGGAAGAGCTTATTAAAAACTTTTATTAGATAGTTTACATTTGAATTGTTATATGATTACAAAGCTTTTAGTTTATGATTATTTGATAACTAAAGAAAATAAGTTTTTGATTACCAAAGCAAATATTTAATGATTATGTGATTATGTTGGCAAACATTTGGTGATTATGCGATTACTGGTACCTCCTCATGAGGGGCCTCGTTTGTTTTTTTCGATTTGTCACAGACGGATGGACAAACAGACAGACAGACGACTGGATGCACAAAGTCGTTACTGTTGAACGTTCACAAAAGTCTAAAGAGGTCTTTAAAACCAATGTATTGGTTACATTATTTCTATCATGTTTTGAAAAGTTTTATAAAAACATTTCTTTCAAAAGAATATTCGTGATATCAATAAGTTCATCTGCCTCTTCCGCAGTAAGAATTTCCAACTCTTTACCTCTTCTACTTGATTTTCTAGCAATAAACACAATGCTGCTGAATTCATTTTCCTTATCACTTTCAATAATTTCCAACAGTAGTGTTGATACATATTCATGTTTCAAATAAACGTATGAATTTCATAAATAAATAGCCAATAACATCATTGTCAAATAGCCACTCGTCTAAGAGACATTTCATTCGGGCGATTGTTTTCTGTACATTTTATTTCATTCCATTTGCTTTCGCAAAAAGTCCTAAACATGTAAATATTCTGTAAAGAAAGAAAAATAGATTGGCTTGCCATCCCGGGGATAACATTTTCAGTTTTTGACCTATTGAAGATGTGTGCAAGTTGCCAAATGGAGTGGAAATCAGACTTGTAAACGCATTATGTTCGTAATATGCAAAATGAAACCAAAACAAATAAACCCAAATCAACACTTTATTGATATAAATGTATCGGATTGAAACTAATAATGCTAGATTATAAGAGAGTTTTGTTTATTTCCGTCATCACGGTATTAACATAGGTGCACCACTGCACGTGTTAGTTATTCAAAATATTATGTGTCCGCACTTCGGCTATCGAATTATTTCATGTGGTGAAAATGCGGACACTTGATTATTCCTATTTTGTAATCAAAATTTAGACAAATCAGTAAAAATAATTAAAAGAAAGGTTTCCTTGCATAAAATACGTAATGCCTATTGCTTTTCAACACATAAATTGCCATTCTTACATGAACAATTGTGTATTCAATGTGACACACTGACTTTGGACCTTTTTCAAAATTTCCCGGTTTTCAAACTTGTTGACATAAGCTATTTATAGCATGCAATTTCAATAACATGACACAAAAGTAAATGGTAAGCAATAGACATGATAACCTTATTTCAACAAAATAGAGATTCAATAGCAAACAAAACACCTTATTTCTTATATCTATTTTATTTCAATTTTTCATAATTTTATTGAAAAGTGAGATATTCGTTTTCTGTCCACATATCGGCGCTGTCCGCAATTAGGCGATTTTCCCCTATAGAAGATCATAAACTGTTATCACAGAGATATGTCTCGCCTTTTTGTAATTTTGATAATGCAAATGTTGAAATTAAAATAGCAATACTTTAACATGTAAGTTATGCAAATATTCAAAGTCGATGAACCATGACTGAAGGTACATGGCTAAACAATCTCCATGGAATGAGATGTGCCAATGCTAATACAACTGCATACCAAATACCATTGACTTATTATAAGTCGTTCCCTTTAAACAAACCTAAACACAAACATTAACTTGTAAACTATGTAAAAGTTTCAAAGTCAATGAACCATGATCAGGGTTGGGGCTATATAACCTCCATGGAAACGATACTTGCAAATTCCGATACATTTGCATAACAAATATCATTGACTTAACATTAGCAGTTCATCTAAAACTGATCTAATCACAAACTAATGCATGTAAACTAAGCAAAAGTTTCAAAGTCAATAGACCATGACTGAGGGGGCGGGGCCAAATATTCTCCATGGAAATGAGATGTGCTAATGCTTATACAACTGAACACCAATTAACATTGGCCTACCACTAATGGTTCCCCTTGAACTGACCTAATCACAAACTAATACATGTTAACTTAGCAAAATTTTCAAAGTCTATAGACCATGACTAAGGGGGCGGAGCCAAATAATCTCCATGGAAATGAGATATGCCAATGCTTATACAACTGCATACCAAATATCATTGACCTTCCACTATTGGTTCCCCATAAATTGACCTAATCACAAACTAATACATGTAAACTATGAAAAGTTTCAAAGTCAATAGACCTTGACTGAGGGGGCAGGGCCAAATAATCTCCATGGTAATGAGATGTGCCAATGCTAATACAACTGCATACCAAATATCATTGACCTAAAACTAGTGGTTCACCATGAACTAGACCTAATCACAAACTAATACATTGTTGACGCCGCCGTCGCTGTCGCCGACGCCGGAAACAGCATACCTAAGTCTCGCTTTTTGACTTCGTCAAGGCGAGACAAAAATAAAGTATCTATGAATATGAAACTTTCCTCGATCCATAAAAGTATATGTATTCATAGCTGCGGAACCATAGCTTATAGGTCCTTATGATATTTTTTAACAATTTGCGGACATATCTATGGACAATTTTCAAAAAATATCATAAGGATCCATGATATACGGTTCCACAGCTAATTTATTCATTGTAATCTGTCATCCGATATTTTGGGAATAAACACTATTTTCAGTTTTACTAATTTGAATCTTAAAATGTGCGATTATATTCATGTTTTTTTCAAAATGAATCACAGTCAATAAAAGGACTTCTATCAAAAATAGTTTAGAAAATTTAAATAATACTACTGCACTTTTTGACATTAATAGAAAAAACATGAAAAATAAAAGCTTTTACATTTAAAATTCAGTGTTTCAATCATTATGAAGTCAGAATTGATATTTATAAGCAAAGCAAGTACCTAAACCAGCTTGAACTAAACATTTTATATAGGATTACATGTAGGCTATCACTGTTGTTTACTACTCATCGGAGCATGAAGATGATTGATTCAAATCATATAATACGGTCCAAATAAATGTTTCTTATAGCTGATCTTAGTTCTAGTGAGCTGTCATTTTGCTTTTCAGTTTGATATTTCTATGATGCTTGTTTATAAGCAAAGTCTCTTCGTATTATTATAAAATTAATCTGATCAATATTATCATAAAAAACATCTTAGACCCCACCAAATTATCTTAGACCCCACCATATTATCTTAGACCCCACCATATTATCTTAGACCCCACCATATTATATATGTGCCTGACCAAAGCCAGAAGCCTGATATCAAGTGGTTATCATTGAAATGTCTGCCATAATTGATTTCTGTTTATTGTCGTAGTATACACCAGGTCAATGGTTTTCTCTTCTGAATTGTTTCAAATTTGTCATCATTTGGCCTTTCATAGCCTAATATACAGTATCAGTCTTGCTCATTGTTGAAGGCTGTAAAGTGACCTGCAGTTGTTCAGATCTTTGTCCTTTGGTCTTTAATGGATAGCTGTCTCATTGGCAATCATAACACAAATCTATTTTAATTTTTACTTACTTATAAAAATTACATTTCTGTTCTTCTGTTAAACTTATTGTTTCAATTAGGTAACCAGTAGTGATTTTTTTTTAATTTAAGTAAAACTATCAAAACAAGTGACATGCAATATACATGAGATAAATCAGTTTAAAATAATTACAGAATAATCTCCCTTGAAAAAATATATATAAGGCTTACTGCCAAAACTGTTTAGGAGCTGTCTGTAATTCAATATTTGATACATTGCAAGTATATGTTCCATTCTCTTGTATATAGTTATGTCCCATGAAAACTTCAGAACAATTCACTATCTGAAAATTATACAACATTCTAAAAGTTTCATACAAATTTGCAAGAACTCCTGTTATCTACATGAAATAAACTGCTGACACAGAGATATATCTTACCTTTGTATATGTAAACAATGCACGAGTTTCAAATAGACCCAATCTGATTAAAATACAGTTACTGTGTCAACAATCTGTTTACAAGGACCTGTTCTACTTTCTGTTTTACTGACTCGATCCTCTGGTTGTGTTGTATTTATACACACCTTGGAAATTTTGTAGGAAGGAAAAACTGATGTAATAATTACCAGAACAGAAAGTAGGAAAGTAGTTGTCTGCTCCTTGTAAGTGAAGCATGGACACACGATCTGTATTTAAATCAGATTGAAATGGACCATCACTGAAGGGAGAGATCCTTGACTTGCATACAGTGCATTCCTCTTAAACTGACCTAATCACAAAAGTCAATTATTCACAATTGTTGATGACAAGGAAACAGTACAGCTAAATCTTGCTTCTGCAACTTCGGAGAGGCAACACAAAAATGAAATGTGGGATATACCTAGGTCAATGAGAATCAACAAAATTTAAAAAGACATTTTCATTGGTGAACATATTCAAAGTTACTGATATTTACTTCTAAGTATTTATAAATATATTGATATAGATATCATGCCTTCATAACCGTCTAATATTGGCCACTGTACTTAATGTAGATTATACAAGCAAAGCATGAACATGGTATAATAATATGATCTTGTGTAATTTACAAATCAACTTTTGAATTAGAATTGAAATGCAGTAAATAAGATCAGTTGTCAGATTCCATGAGGGCATTCAATGTTTGCTCTACATTAGTTAACAGACTTAAAGACTGAATTTGCCAGTACAACACTAATTTTAATAAACCTCTTTTTCTTGTTATATAAAGTACTGTCTAGATATGTTACAATGCCAAGCATATTATATTTTTTGTGGGATTAAATTCAGTATAACATTAACTTACTGTTGTATTTGTTGAAAGTCTACTCAGAATACAACCAGCCTCGTTCCAGCTCTGGTCACACAGTGACCACGGTAACGGATTTTTGAAAGAGTTGAAGAAATAATATATGATCCAGCACAACATAGTTATGTAATACCAACTCATTAAAGCTGAAACTGTTACCATTAAATATCCTAGACCTAAAAGTATCAAAATAATATAATACCAACTTATTAAAGCTGAAACCGTTACCATAAGTTCTAATGCAGTTTTTATTTTACAATTTTTCATTGGCTAAATTTTACCATTAAATCCACAATTTACATGTAGTAACAAAGGAGTGAGTCCACATATTGAAATGCTACAAATGTTCGATAAACACAATATCATCCAAAATAAAACACCCACCTCAAAAACATCATTTTAATGACAAAGTATCAAAATTTGAATTCTACAAAAAACACAACAACCCTCAGTCTGAAATTTTTCATTTGTATAACATAACTTTTTGCTAAGAAATTTATGCAACAAAATCAGTTATGTATTTCATTTTTAGATTACATTTTTTCAAGCTCTAATATAATATTTCTTTTCATAATGCATTAGAATATGAATAATAGGTATTGGAGATTTGAAAGGGAGGCAACTCTTTAACTTCACTACTGTTATTCCTTATTATAAGTAAACAAAATAATATAAAAGTAAAACGAAAAATGTTTCCTTTTTAAAAATTCAAGACCTGGTGTTGAAACAAAATACCAAGCTTAAGCATCATGTCCCACCGTTTTCCTCCCATTCATTTCATATAAAACAATAAACCCTTAAAAAGTTTCAATTATTCAAAATTTGTAAGGGGTTCCGCGGAACCCTGTGTTTCACCTACGATTGCTGCTGTCAGTGTAAAAGTGTAATGTTGACTTAAAAAGTGAGTCCATTTATCAGTAAAATACAAAATTTAAAAAAAATGCAAACTTTCCAGACTGTCTGTAAATGTTAACTGTAAAAAACTAATTAGTCCATCTATCAGAAAAATACTGAAAACAAAAATATATTTTCAAAACTTTGCATCAGACATTATCTCTTAATCATAAAAAAGCTTCTGCCAAAGTTTCATAAAATTCTATGAAGGTTTGACAAAGTATTTGATGTGTAACAAACTTTAACCTCAGACTATATCTACTTGTTAACTGTAAAACAAACTAAGTTCATTGATCATTAAAATATTGAAAAATGAAAATAAATATTTTCAAAATTTTGCTCTGGATACTGTATTTTGGTCATTAACAAGCTTCTGTCCAAATTTCATAAAATTCCATGAAGGTTTGACAAAGTTATCGATGACAGAAAAACTTTCACCTCAGACTGAATCTGAATGATAACTGTAAAAAAAACTAAGTCCATTTATCAGTAAAATATGGAAAAATGAAAATAAATATATTCACAATTTTGCTCTGGATACTGTATTTTGGTCATAAACAAGCTTCTGTCCAAATTTCATAAAATTCCATGAAGATTTGATAAAGTTATTGGTGTCGAAAAAAATTTTAACCACAGACTGAACCTAAATGTTGATGCCGCCGAGGCCAACACCATTGCCGACGTCTGAATCTAGGATCGCTATGTCTCGCATTCCAAAATAAATTTTGTAGGTTCGACAAAATCAATTATCCGATTGAATGATTATCTATTTATATATTATCCAAAAAATAAATGGAATATTTGCTACTGGATATTAAGTCAATATCAAACACAGATATATGTCTTAACTGTATTGGATATTAAGTCAATATCAAACACAGATATATGTCTTAATTGTATTGGATATTAAGTCAATATCAAACACAGATATATGTCTTAACTGTACTGGATATTAAGTCAATATCAAACACAGATATATGTCTTAACTGTACTGGATATTAAGTCAATATCAAACACAGATATATGTCTTAACTGTATTGCAGCAAAATCAAATCTAGTAATTTGTCAAATGTGAGAATTAAGTTTTCACAAAAATGGTAAATTGTTCATATAAGTCTACGTCTAGGATTTTTTCCAAAATGTTTTTAAAGATGTCTTATGTATTTGAAAGGCTTTCCTTTTAAGAATAGAATAAAATGATAATTTTAAGTTTCCTTCCTTTTTCAATATAAAATTTAAATTACATGTGAGTTCACTGACCTATGGATACAATTGTATTTTGAGTGTAAATCAGTGTAGCTATATTCTACAACTTCATATGAACTTACCTTTGAATAAGGGACACATATTCCATACAAAGAGGGAGCTAACTCCAGAGAACTGTCCAAGACATATTTCCAGATAAAACAACGGAAGCCCACAAAATATGATGAAGAAGAAAAATGGTATCAGGAAAGCACCTACGATGAAAACATAAATGTCAAAATGTCTACATTTATATTGTTATAATAAATAATATATAAATAGAAATATCTGCACAAACATTGTTTTAATCAAGAGCTTGACATGTGGTTTAAAAACTAGTCTTTTGCTGAAAACTACATATTAACCTTTTGCTATTGGATTTCTGTGCCATTAAAAGGATATATTCAATAGAATATGCTACAATTAAGATGATGTAAGCTTATCTCCGACATTACTTTATTAATAAACAAGTAAGACAATCAAAGCATGTTAGACAATGTTAGAAACTCCACCAAAAATAAAATAAATTGCTTTGCTGAGCGCAGCTGGATACGACCGCAGATGTCCAACCCGGAAAAGATGCTGCCAAAATGGACACATTATTCGCACTTGATACAGGTCTGAATTTGGATTGTAATTAAATATTTGACACATAAAAGGTTTCTGACACAGAATAAGTGTAGTCAAAGAACTTAAAATTGGTTATATGATTTGAATTTATATTCAATTTTTTGCTTTTGTGCAATACACTATACTGTTGCAATTGCCCCCAAAAAAAAAAAAATTTACCCGTTTTTTGCTTTTGTGCAATACACTATGCTGTTGAATATTAACCCCAAAAAAAAAAAAAATATTTGAAGAAATTTTCTTTTAATTTCTGAAATCTGAAATGATAAAATTGTAGCCCCCACAATAAATTCTTATTTACCCCCAATTTTTTTAAAATACATCATAAAATATTAAAATATAAAATGACATACAGTAATGGTTAAAATTAATATTAATTAATAGTAACTTCTAAAATAAATTTACAGCTAATCATCTCAAGACAATCATCATTTCTTAATACATAATTTACAAGCAGTGTAAGGAGGTAATCAAACATATATACAACAGTATTCTTTAAATGGATTGCATAACCTCCCTTCCACTGCTTTCAAATTGTCTAAATTGTCCTTTAACCATAAAAACCCTTGTTTTTCCCCCTTTTTTGCCCCTAATTGCTAAATGGTTTGAGCCATAACCCCCCATAACCATCCCTTTGTTGTATGGAAACTTGTGGTATAATTTCAGAGATTCATACACTTAAACACAAGTTATTGTCTGGAAACTGCAAAAATGCTTATTTGGGCCCCTTTTTTGGCCCCTAATTCCTAAACCTTTGGGACCATAACCCCCAAAATCAATCCCAACCTTCCTTTTGTGGTTATAAACCTTGTGTTAAAATTTTATTGATTTCTATTTACTTATACTAAAGTTATTATCCGAAACCATCTGTCTTCGGACGACGCTGACGACAACGACGACACCAATATACGACCAAAAATTTTTTAATTTTTGCGGTCGTATAAAAAGAACGTGACTGAGGACACAAATGCCCCAACTCAAGCTTGCTTATAATATGTGAAAATGGACAGAAGGACAGACGCTCAAGGGTAACACTTAATGTTTGTACTTTTTTTCTTGAGGTTTGGTGTCTGTAGGTGGTGTGGTCTATTATACCGTCTTACATGTTTATTAATATAAAAAAATCAGAAAATGTGGTAGGATTGACAATGAGACAACTTTTCACCAGAGACCAAAATGAAGTACAAAGATGTAAGCAATATGTCTTATCATTTGTATGTATTATTCATTGATAGAATGGTTAAGACTAACCTCCTCCATTACGAACACACAAGTAAGGAAATCTAAGAATGTTAGATACTCCTACAGAATATCCTACAATGGATAAGATAAAATCAGCTTTTCTACTCCATGTTTCTCTCTTGTAACTACTCTCTGATGAGTCTGTTTTTGAGTCTATTTTAGAACTTTCGTAATCAAGCTCAGATTTATCTGATTGCAGCTCCATGATCTCCTCTTCATCAATGTCACACTCACAGTTCCATTTCTTGTTAATCTGTAATTATATTGTAAAACAATGATTACAAAAGTCAGTTTACAATGCTTTGGCTTATAATATTTAGGTTGACCTGTCACCACATAAACCTTTTAATATTGTACATTGTCGTAAGGTAACAACTATATATCTCACCTCCTTTCTATCATTTATATCAATAACTTTCAATTTGCACACAAATAAAAATGCTATAGTTTAATGATGGGCAAAGTGGGAGAATTGGCTGCAGAGAAAATTAAAAAAAATTTCTGAAAAATAGCCAACATTGGAGTTTTTAAAACCTGTTAGTATAGTCATTTTCACTATACTATTTTTTTAATGTCCTTAGACAGTTAAAATCATTTAAGGAACAGGACTTTTGGAAGAAGATGTTCCTTTAAATCAAATGCTGTTTTTTAAGAAATTTCATCTTGAAAATCAAAGATTTTGAAGAATTTCATACAGGAATCTAAAGAACCTGTGACTTTGACTTTTGACCAGCTGACCATAAAATTCCATTGACAATTGCTAGGAGTTTTCTCTTTCCTACTCTGTGTTATTTCAACAATTTTTAAGTTTTATTAAAATCAGACAAGTGCAACTCAAGAAATCACCTAGAACAACTATATTTTTAGCATCTGTGACCTTGGCCTTTGACATATTTACCTGAAAATCCAACAAGATTTTTCCCTATCTATATCGTTCATCTATACAAGTTTCATTTAAAACTGTCATAGGAAACTCAATTTACCATTTCCAACCAAAATTTTCCCCAAAAATTTCTATTTCTTATAACACCTGGAACCTTGACCTAATGACTTCAAAATTAATAAGGTTCTTCCTCTTCCCTATTATATCTTCCATCTGCACATATTTGTAAAAGGTAAAAAAGTGACCTTGAACTTTGACCTATTGACCCCAATATCAATAGGCTTCTTCAGGTATTCATGTCTTCCATCTATATGTATTCCTTCCAATAACCATTAAACACACGAATAAAGCATGGGAAACTCAAGTTACCATCTGGAATGCATTTGTATCTGACACACAGGAATCTGGGTCCGTTCCCCCAAAAACATGTTCGCTCTGATTCACATTCGCCCCCTTTCACGTTCGCACCGAGGGTCTGTTCGCACCCTTTTTATTGGTTTTGTGTTAACAAAATTTTCAATTGTTTTTTGGTTAGTGTATTGCTATAAATATTTTTTTTGTTCATTGTTTCAAAATAAAGTGTTGTTTTTTGTGTTGAATATTTTTTTAATCGTGTTTTGGTTAGTGTATTTCTATAAATATTTTTTTTCATTGTTTTAAAATAAAGTGACTCTCTAAAAAGGTTTTTTTGTGTTGAATATTTTTTTAATGTTAAGATACCAAACTGCTATTAAACTCAACAACAATCACAATTTTACTCTTCATTGTTTTTACTCATACCAAGCTAAATACATGCTAACTACATGTAGAATTTCCATCTAAACTTGTTACAACAACAATCACGATTTTCAAACACATAACACTAACACCAAGTTCAGCTGTGTAAACACCATATTAACAGTAATCATACATAATAAACATATAATAATTAATCATCAAAAATAATTTAAAACAATATTTCATTTAAAAATTCCTGAATTTTCATTTATGAAAATAAAAAAAATATTTTGATATACAGTAGTGTCCGGTAATTCCACCCGTCTGGTAAACCCGCCCACTCCCATTTACTTCCGTAATTGTCACTTCTGTGAATATTTCGTCTGCTATTTTATTCATAGGAACAGTACTTATCATCACTGCATGAAAAATCTTTTATTACGAAAATATCTAGTGATATATATAATACAGTTCCTAAAGCTAACGATAATCATATTATTGCTTACAGAACTCATTTCTGACTAAAAAAATTATTTTGAATCATCAGGAATCCCTTTATAAGTTGTCTATTAATAAATAGATCACCGTTTCCTTTCATAAATTTGCGATAAACTGGCCCTCCATACATATTTACTGCGCATGGGCAGATTTACCGGACAAACACATTTCTGATAAAAACATGGATGACCCACTTGTTTTGTTGATTTTAAAATTTATTTCAGATATTTTTTAGGAAATGAGATAAACTACTCAAAGTTGCTTTGTCAGTAAATTGATTTATATTAAATTTGATACAATTTGTATATAATTAAGCAGAAATATATACGATGAAAGCCTTATGTGGGCGGATTTACCGGACTGCATCGTAAACATCTAAAAAAACATCTAATAATTCATCTGGTTTTTGAATAAAAAAAAGGGTGCGAAAGTGTAGGGTGCGAACGGACCCAGGGGGCGAACGTGTGGGGTGCGAACGTGTAGGGTGCGAAAGTGTAGTGTATTGGGCACGAACGGACCCGATACCAACACACAGAGGGATGGACCATGCAATGTCTTTATGCATCTCTTTTTTTAGGGATCATAAAAATGGTAAAATAAGGGGAGCTAGAGTCTCCAAATTTACATCAGCTAGTCCGAGATTACTCTGACGTCAACGGCTGTTTGCCAGACAAGCCGGACGCCAGAGTCGTCCATATCAAAGTGGATATTTCCCGTCCAAAATAGATGCGCTGTTGCTTGAGCCGATGACGCCTTGAATTATATAATCGGCATCAGTTTGTTCATTTTCATTTATCTCTTCATTTATGTAAGTTTCACCTACCTGCCACCCTTTATTTTCCATATTTAGACAGTTTTCACAGTGACCCATCGATTCCTGCATTTTAACTTTCATTTTCAAATGGACGCTGTTACGAGAGACTTCATGCATCGAGACTGAAGTATGCAAATTTTATGCTAATTTCGCAATAAACTTTTAGTAGCAACCATGATTACAATCGAATACCTCGGTCATTCAGCTTATTTGCATCTTAAATAAACGAGGTGTTAGATTATTTATTCATATTGACCCAGGGTCATATGCATAAATCAGCTTCCACAATGCAGTGCGGTTACTTTTTTCGTTGTCACGTGACAATTTTACTAAATGAAAGTTAAAACATAGAAATCGATGGGTCACTGTGAAAACTGTCTAAATATGGAAAAATAAAGGGTGGCAGGTAGGTGAAACTACATAAATGAAGAGATAAATGAAAATGAACAAATTGATGCTCGATTATATAATTCCAAGGTCAGTCGGCTCCAGAAGCAACGCAGCGATCTATTTTGGACGGGAAATATCCACTTTTGATATGGGACGAGCTCTGACGTCCCACGGCCCCAGCTTGTCTGGCAAAACAGCCGTTGACGTCAGAGTAATCTCGACTACATCCAAGCCTGCTCAAAGTACACAGATATTTAGTCAGATACAATAATATTAAAGGAACCAATTTTTCTGCACCAGATGTACATTTCGACAATAAATATGTTTAGTAGTAGTAATTAATGCTCCAGGCCAAAATATTTGAAAATCCAAAACTTATTAAAAATGAATAGGATTATAAACCAAAAAAGACAAAAAGTATAGCACATAGAGTTCAGAAGCGTTATAAGATTAATTGAGTATTTTGAAATTATAATCACTAAATCAGCCCAAGTAAATAAAAATCAACCATGAAGATTTGGTGAAAGTGATGAAGACAGTGAGGTTTTTCTACACAAAATATATTTACCTCTCCTGGTGACTTTCTCTGATTTTTTCTATCACGGACACCACAGGCAGAGATAAAAAATGACTTGGTATTAACGTTTTGAAAATTAAAGCCACCCATGTTCGTTTGTTTATGGCCTACGTTAAATCATAGATGTAATGGTTATTACATCTATGGTTAAATACACGGCGTTTAGGATTTTGAAATGTGTTATCTCCCCTTCTACAACTATCTACGCAAGAACCGACGAAAAGCAAAGCACCACTAAACTAAAAAAATAATGATATTTTTTTTAAACTCGTTTTTTTATAACAAAACAAAATAGGCCTTTTTTACTGATCATTCCTTCGAGAAATGTGTCCTCTTAAGGAAGTATGGGTGTCTTTCGCCGTCTTGGATTGTAAAATAGCAGAACACAATAGGTTGCTCTTCCTCCTTTATCGTGTTTATAGTACATCCTCCCATGTACATGTTCGATGTGAGAAGAACAAATGTGCGAGTATGTGCAAATTATCTACAGTGAAACGTCAGAAAAACGTTGAAAACAAGGTTGAACATCTTTCAAAGCTGGACCTCTTGCACCCCCTTTTAAATGATTCAGTCAAGGGTTGTGAAACTTACTATTGATCACTACTTGTTGTGGCAGTCCATTCCAGATTCTGATGGTGCTTTGGAAACACGAGTAACGATATGCATTGAGTCCTGGCAAAAGGAATGGGGAATCGTTCTTGGTGTCCTCTTACTATTAACTGATGTTATTGGCTGTAAATTTGTAGATGGTATATTTATGGCAATCAGTTCGTTTACTACTATTAACATAATGACTTTACACTGAGCTCTCCTTTCCTGTAGTGCCTTTTAATTCAGTGCCTGTAGCATTGATGTTACGCTGCAAGTTCTTCTATAATCATTTAATACAAATCTTGTGCATCGGCGTTGTATTGCTTCCAATTTGTTTATGTTGTCCTTAGTGGCAGGATCCCAGATGGTGCACGAGTATTCCATGAGTGGTCCAGTGTTTGATAACATAAGGCTTTAGTTTTACCAGGACATGTTTTTTTATGTTTCTTTGAAGAAAAGCTCAGATGGAGTTACGGCTTTCTTTGCGATGTTATCATGCAATATGCTTGTTCCAACTTAATGACTTGTGTATGGTGACGCCAAGATATTTCGCCGAGTCAACCTCTTCTAGGATATGGGCGTGAATGTTGTAGTTTACCTTAACTATGTTCCGCTGAACCACCTGAAGTTATTTCCCTTATATAAAAAAGTTTTAAAAAACTCAATCAAGGAAAAAAATATTCTGCATTAATAAAAACTGTCGTAATTAAATGATAAATCACATAATTTTCTTCATTTACATAAATAGATTTACAAATGATTTGCACTCATGTTCTGCTATTTTACCATCCAAGATGCCTGATGCTGATTTTCCTTAACGGTATTCAATTCACCTTACTATGAAAATAAGAAAATGTGGCATGATCGCCAGACAACTCTTCACCAGAGACTAAATGACGTAGAATGTTAGCAACTATAGGTCACCGGACGGCATTCACAAATGTGCAAAACCCACACCGCATAGAAAGCGATTAAATGCCCCGGGATGACAAATGTAAAACAATTCAAACGAGAAAACTAACGCTCAGATTTATGTAAAAAAAAAACAATAAACGAAAAAAAAATATGATATACAACAACAAACGACAACCTCTGGAATTACAAGCGCGATCCTGACTTATCCATATAAGGTCATCTTTACCTGAGAGAGTTAGAACCTTATAATTTATCAATTTATAACGGAAAATTCAAGAAAGGTGTGTTACAAATCATGTCAGTACCAAAGCACTGAATACTGAGCGGCGCAGATGATTCTTGTGGAGATTTATAGTCCACCAGTAGCGATATTGACCCAATTTCAAATAGCATTGTGAATTGGCGCTAAAGGACTGCAGCCGGGAGATCGGCGAAAAATTGACCATATCAAAAATGAGTGTTATACTGAAAAGAATATACAACAAAAAGGGTACTGTAAAACCACTTTTTTATTTCATATTTATAAATTAAAAACTGAGTATATTGACACAAACCATTAACAATTAATGGTTAAGACATACGGCAAATAATATAATAGTGGACACGATAGAATGAAAAGTTACCGTACTACTTAACTATTTCTGATATTTATAATATTTTACATTAAAAAAAATCAATCTACTTCATAATCGTGTTGACAAAAGTGTGAAACTAAATGCATTTGAAAATTAAGGGCATTTATGGCATTGGAGTATATCTGTACACTGAAAAATATAAACCCCTAGCCAATGCTTATTCTTATTTGTTGCTCTAAAACGTTGATCAGATATGTCACTTTGGTATGTATGCGATATTCTCATATAGCATAAAGAGAAACATTTTGTTTTTTTTATTTTGATTATTCATGAATAGTTTGACATTTGATTTCTCAATGTTTGCATATCACCAAAAAGCGTTTTTACTAATATTCTTAATTGAGCATGTATCTAATTACATCCATGAGAAATGGTGTGAAATTATGTGGAAGTCGGTAGTATGGTGTTTAAATCTAAATTTGGGTTGAAATCTTAAAGGAACTCAGCTCTTATCCCAAAACTTCTCCCGTTACCCTAACCCCAAACAGCATTGAATTAACTTACCTATTTCAGAACTAACTCCTAAATACCAATGCGTTGAGAACATACCTGACTTAGTTTAATACATGCAGAGACATATATATGTGTCTATATGTCTCTGATACATATCATTGTACTATAACAATCAGTACATGTGATGTTTATGCATGTACCGAAACAATTATTGTTTGGATTATCATAACTGTCATATATCCTCTAAACCGATGGTAGAATGTTGCCCATGTACTTTGTTAGTGAAACGTGATTTTTTTCTCTGCATACTCCAACATTAACTATTCTAGGATATTTAGCGAAAATTCGCTGATGATAAATTCATTTCAAAATATTAAAGTTATTTAAATGAAAATGATAACTTGTAATTATACGTGTCGTGAGGGCTAAAATAGTATGATTAAATGTTTAAAAACCATACAAATATAGATAAAACTTAAGAAACTGCCTCCAACAGGTATTTTGGCTGTATGATGAGTTGTGACTAGTACAGAGCCAATCACGTTTAACAGTTGTACATATAGAAAGAAATAGTCAATTCCACTTGTTCATTTGTGAAGACTTAGCCTTAAGACTTGCTGGTTTTTCAGTGTAGTTTGGTTGCTATCTCATTGACGCCCACCACATCTCTCGTTTAATTCACTATGTCATGGTCGGTACGAAAGAACATAAATCTAAACATACCGTATTCATCGAGCTCCTCTTCAAAGTGGTAGAAGATATTAGGTGGACCGTGAAGGTTTGACAAACAATTCATACACTTTAACTTAAAACTTTGTTCATCAGTAGCATAGGCCATGTTCATTTAACCATTTCTTGTCATATAGAGTTTAACCGCGGCGTAGTATCTGCGTTTTGACAATGGTCAAAATAAAATATGAAGTGTACGTTGATTCAGTGTGCAATGCCACTGTGATTATCCGTTGAAGGCAATGTATTGTGTAAGCTGGGAATTAACGTTTGTCATTTCTCCCTTCACTAAGTATGTAGTAGCACTAAACGTCTTGACATCTATTTTTTTTTAATTGCGTACTATTGCTGTAAACACACAGTTTTTTTATGTTATACATAGTAATCAAGATGTGACACTATGTCATATTCCATTAGTTAAAAGAAGAATTCGGACAAGGTTATATAGTACATAAGAGCTGTCAAATTGGAGTTAGGAAAGAGCGTCCATGTTACCGTCTCCTCGGAGACGGTGTTAAGAGTTGAACGATGGACAGTGTGTGGGCTGAAGGCTTTCTTACTACCTGATTGGAAGATATTACTGACGCTGTAATAATTAAAGTTCGTTGATTGGTCGGGACAATTCAAACCTAGGAAATGTCTTTTAATCCCGTAGAGTGTCGGATCTGAACTCTTTATTTAAGTAAATAGATTTGCCTGGTTACCAATCATGCATATCGGTACACAGGTAACACTTATCTATAAATAACCGAATCTCCTGAAGATTTGTAAACACACACGTGATTATTTCAATCCAGTTGCTCTGTCAACGTATATTTGTTCCACCTAACAGAAGTTCCACTGGAAACTTTGTTATAAACAATGTCATAATATCTGTTGCTGTTGGAACAAATATTCTATACCATTTATTCCGTTAGGAACATATACTGTATTTATTCCAGTGGAAATAATATTCCAGAATATTTTTTCCATTTGGAACTTATATTATAAAGGAACTTCTATTTCGTGACAGCTCACTGTTACGTACATTTTATCCGTGAAAACATAAGAAAACTTTTAGGAAAATGCTTTTTTCTTAGGTTATATTTATTTATACTCAGTAAGATAATCTAAAGGCAACACAAACATTTTAAAACGGAGATATCAAATAATTTCTTTTCGATTAATATTAATTTACACGAGAATTTTTATCTCAGGGGGCGGGGGCGGGGGCGGCGGCACTTCGACCTTTCTATGGCAGGGGTGAGCAGCTGAGACATCCAATACCCCACCCTTTATATATATATATACTAGAACACACCCGCGACATCGCGGTTCCGTGACTGAATTAAAGTACCTACGCCTTATGTTTAGCCTTTACTTTTTGTATTCGTATTGTCATCTAATAAAGTCATGCTGATTATAAGGTGCACATGTTTCTGTGCTTTAAAAATCTTTATGTTTGAACCCGTCCTGGTTTTCTAACTACTTCTGGTAGTAAGACCCGTCTAGGCCAGACTGGGAAACTGGGAAGGCTAATGCTCACATTTAATCTGTACTGATACGGTAAGTTCAGTGTCCTACTTTACACAACATCCCATGGTGGTGCTCCTATTAAAGGAGGAAGATACAGAACATACATACATACTTAAACCGGAAACTATATGTGACATAAACTATTAGTATCGGTAGCGGATTCGACCCGGAACTTGTTAATTATTGGTTATATTAATTATTTGGAAAACAAAAGGGCCTGGAATGATGTAATTTTTAATCAACACCATTGTCCTATTATTAATTAGTTATATATAAAGTTGAATTCTTTGAATCGTCGTCTTTATGTCATGCCGGCTGACAAATTGGACCTCGTTATTTTAGTATTATAGATATATATATGTATACTAGAACACACCCGCGACATCGCAGGTCCGTGACTGAATTAAACTACATACGCCTAATTTTTAGCCTGGATTTTTAGTATTCGTATTGTCATCTAATAAAGTCATACTGATTATATAAGGTGCACAGTTTTGTCTGCTTTCAAAATCTTTCTGGTTTTCTTACTATAACCGAAAACTACATGTGACAATGTTTGAATTTAGTAGTGTCAATCCCTGTATAATGACGAAGTTCATGAGTGATTATGACCCGTGTATATAGCAAATCCCAAATAAACCGTTTTGTGGTGCGCCTGACAGAGGCGGAACGTACAGATTCGGTAACAGGTTACAGGTGACATATAATATTGGTATCGGTATCGGCATGATTCAACCCGGAACTTATTAATTATTGGTGATATTAATTATGTGGAAAATAAAAGGGCCTGGAATGGTGTAATTTTTAATCAACACCATTGTCCTATATTAGTTATATATAAAGTTGAATTCTTCATTGGATTCGTCGTTTTTACGTCATGCCGGCTAACAAAGTGGACCTCGTTATTTTAGTAGTAGTATATATATATATATATATATATATATACAAGTCTAAATTGAAAACAACGTTCAAACCTATGATTGCGTTGGATAAAAACCGCAATTTTTATACGTGTGCATGCAAAACAAATTTCTTGTTAGAGGGGTCTAAATACAGCACAAACAACATTTTCCAAAAGACCAAAAAGTGAAAAGTATATTTTAACAAAACGCATTTGACTAACAGGTCGAACAACAAATGTTCTTAAACCCTGCTGACTGCCATTGGCGATTGCCAAATAAACGGATCACCGATGTAATAAATGGATCTTAATTATAAATTTAATACTAAACAGAAAACAATAAACTAGCGGAAAAGATGGTATACCGCAAACAAAAGGTGCAAAGGTTTTTGTACACGATATCCGGATTTCGACAATTAATGTCTCTTCAGCGATGTTAGGAATCGAAACGGTATTTTGAAAGCCATACAATTTACCTCAATTTAGGATAGACTCTTGAATTTTGAGGAGTCAAAATAGGATGAACGGATCATATAAACCCGAAGGCAAATATAATACAAGCCCAAACGAAAAAATATAAACAAGTCTAAATTGAAAACAACGTTCAAACCTATGATTGCGTTGGATAAAACCGCAATTTTATACGTGTGCATGCAAAACAAATTTCTTGTTAGAGGGTCTAAATACAGCACAAACAACATTTTCCAAAAGACCAAAAAGTGAAAAGTATATTTTAACAAAACGCATTTGACTAACAGGTCGAACAACAAATGTTCTTAAACCCTGCTGACTGTCATTGGCGATTGCCAAATAAACGGATCACCGATGTAATAAATGGATCTTAATTATAAATTAAACACTAAACAGAAAACAATAAACTTGCGGAAAAGATGGTATATCGCAAACAAAAGGTGCAAAGGTTTTTATACACCATATCCGGATTTCGACAATTAATGTCTCTTCAGTGATGTTAGGAATCGAAACGGTATTTGGAAAGCCATACAATTTACCTCAATTTAGGATAGACTCTTGAATTTTGAGGAGTCAAAATAGGATGAACGGATCATATAAACCCGAAGGCAAATATAATACAAGCCCAAACGAAAAAATATAAACAAGTCTAAATTGAAAACAACGTTCAAACCTATGATTGCGTTGGATAAAAACCGCAATTTTTATACGTGTGCATGCAAAACAAATCTCTTGGTAGAGGGGTCTAAATACAGCACCAAATAACATTTTCCAAAAGACCAAAAAAGTGAAAAAGTATATTTTAACAAAACGCATTTGACTAACAGGTCGAACAACAAATGTTCTTAAACCCTGCTGACTGCCATTGGCGATTGCCAAATAAACGGATCACCGATGTAATAAATGGATCTTAATTATAAATTTAACACTAAACAGAAAACAATAAACTTGCGGAAAAGATGGTATAGCGCCAACAAAAGGTGCAAAGGTTTTTGTACACCATATCCGGATTTCGACAATTAATGTCTCTTCAGTGATGTTAGGAATCGAAACGGTATTTGGAAAGCCATACAATTTACCTCAATTTAGGATAGACTCTTGAATTTTGAGGAGTCAAAATAGGATGAACGGAGCATATAAACCCGAAGGCAAATACAATACAAGCCCAAACGAAAAAATATAAACAAGTCTAAATTGAAAACAACGTTCAAACCTATGATTGCGTTGGATAAAACCGCAATTTTATACGTGTGCATGCAAAACAAATTTCTTGTTAGAGGGTCTAAATACAGCACAAACAACATTTTCCAAAAGACCAAAAAGTGAAAAGTATATTTTAACAAAACGCATTTGACTAACAGGTCGAACAACAAATGTTCTTAAACCCTGCTGACTGCCATTGGCGATTGCCAAATAAACGGATCACCGATGTAATAAATGGATCTTAATTATAAATTTAACACTAAACAGAAAACAATAAACTTGCGGAAAAGATGGTATACCGCAAACAAAAGGTGCAAAGGTTTTTCTACACCATATCCGGATTTCGACAATTAATGTCTCTTCAGTGATGTTAGGAATCGAAACGGTATTTGGAAAGCCATACAATTTACCTCAATTTAGGATAGACTCTTGAATTTTGAGGAGTCAAAATAGGATGAACGGATCATATAAACCCGAAGGCAAATATAATACAAGCCCAAACGAAAAATATAAACAAGTCTAAATTGAAAACAACGTTCAAACCTATGATTGCGTTGGATAAAACCGCAATTTTATACGTGTGCATGCAAAACAAATTTCTTGGTAGAGGGTCTAAATACAGCACAAACAACATTTTCCAAAAGACCAAAAAGTGAAAAGTATATTTTAACAAAACGCATTTGACTAACAGGTCGAACAACTGATGTTCTTAAACCCTGCTGACTGCCATTGGCGATTGCCAAATAAACG
Organism: Mytilus coruscus; assembly: GCA_017311375.1. Taxonomy (NCBI): domain Eukaryota; kingdom Metazoa; phylum Mollusca; class Bivalvia; order Mytilida; family Mytilidae; genus Mytilus; species Mytilus coruscus. Next base: position 2,634,237 of record CM029600.1, on the reverse strand, counting down.
GATCACCGATGTAATAAATGGATCTTATTATTAATTTAACACTAAACAGAAAACAATAAACTTGCGGAAAAGATGGTATACCGCCAACAAAAGGTGCAAAGGTTTTGTACACCATATCCGGATTTCGACAATTAATGTCTCTTCAGTGATGTTAGGAATCGAAACGGTATTTGGAAAGCCATCCAATTTACCTCAATTTAGGATAGACTCTTGAATTTTGAAAGAGTCAAAATAGGATGAACGGAGCATATAAACCCGAAGGCAAATATAATACAAGCCCAAACGAAAAATATAAACAAGTCTAAATTGAAAACAACGTTCAAACCTATGATTGCGTTGGATAAAACCGCAATTTTATACGTGTGCATGCAAAACAAATTTCTTGTTAGAGGGTCTAAATACAGCACAAACAACATTTTCCAAAAGACCAAATGAGTGAAAAAGTATATTTTAACAAAACGCATTTGACTAGCAGGTCGAACAACTGATGTTCTTAAACCCTGCTGATTGCCATTGGCGATTGCCAAATAAACGGATCACAAGCGTAACAAAATATATCTTATTATTAATTTATTGCCAAACAGAAAACAATAAACTTGCGGAAAAGATGGTATACCGCAAACATGAGGTGCAAAAATTTGTACACCATATCCGGATTTCGACAATTAATGTCTCTTCAGTGATGTTAGGAATCAAAACGGTATTTGGAAGGCCATATAATTTACCTCAATTAAGGATAGACTCTTGAATTTTGAAAGAGTCAAAATAGGATGAACGGATCATATAAACCCGAAGGCAAATATAATACAAGCCCAAACGAAAAAATATAAACAAGTCTAAATTGAAAACAACGTTCAAACCTATGATTGCGTTGGATAAAAACCGCAATTTATATATATATTATATATATATATATATATATATATATATATTTGTGCTGTATTTAGACCCGTCTATCAAGAAATTTGTTTTGCATGCACACGTATAAAATTGCGGTTTTATCCAACGCAATCATAGGTTTGAACGTTGTTTTCAATTTAGACTTGTTTATATTTTTCGTTTGGGCTTGTATTATATTTTCCTTCGGGTTTATATGATCCGTTCATCCTATTTCTAATATTTCGACTCTTCAAAATTCAAGAGTCTATCCTAAATTGAGGTAAATTATATGGCCTTCCAAATACCGTTTCGACCCTAACATCACTGAAGAGACATTAATTGTCGAAATCCGGATATGGTGTACTAATTTTGCACCTTTGTTTGCGGTATACCATCTTTCCGCAAGTTTATTGTTTTCTGTTTGGTATTAAATTAATAATTTTAAAAGATCCATTTTGTAACAACTTGTGATCCGTTTATTTGGCAATCGCCAATGACAGTCAGCAGGATTTAAGAACATCAGTTGTTCGACCTGTTAGTCAAATGCGTTTTGTTAAAATATACTTTTTTCACTTTTTTGGTCTTTTTGGAAAATGATGTTTGTGCTGTATTTAGACCCCTCTATCAAGAAATTTGTTTTGCATGCACACGTATAAAAATTGCGGTTTTTACCCAACGCAATCATAGGTTTGAACGTTGTTTTCAATTTAGACTTGTTTATATTTTTTCGTTTGGGCTTGTATTATATTTTCCTTCGGGTTTATATGATCCGTTCATCCTATTTCTAATATTTCGACTCTTCAAAATTCAAGAGTCTATCCTAAATTGAGGTAAATTATATGGCCTTCCAAATACCGTTTCGATCCCTAACATCACTGAAGAGACATTAATTGTCGAAATCCGGATATGGTGTACTAATTTTTGCACCTTTTGTTTGCGGTATACCATCTTTTCCGCAAGTTTATTGTTTTCTGTTTGGTATTAAATTAATAATTTTAAAAGATCCATTTTGTTACAACTTGTGATCCGTTTATTTGGCAATCGCAAATGACAGTCAGCAAGATTTAAGAACATCTGTTGTTCGACCTGTTAGGCTTTATTTCCTTTTTCGGACGCAATTTTCGTCCTCTAGTAATGCTTACCCCAGAAATTCTTTGCCCCTCGTTGTATTACTACCCAATAGCTATTTATTAGAGCAGAGTCTATAATTCCTAGCCATACAGAACTGCCGGGCAATGGGTTTGAACAAGTGGGTGACCCCAGTGCATATTTTATCAAATATGACTTTTTTTCCGTGTTACGGACGAAATTTTTGGCCTTTAAGAATGCTTACCCCAGAAATTTCTTTACCCTCACGTTGTAGTACTATCCAATAGCTATTCCTTAGGGCAGCGTCTATAATGCCTAGCCATAAAGAACTACCAAGACAATGGGTCGGAAAGTGGGTGCCCCCAATGCGTATTTTATCGAATTTGGCTTTATTTCCATGTTTCGGACGCAATTTTCGTCCTCTAGTAATGCTTACCCCAGAAATTCTTTGCCCCTTCGTTGTAGTACTACCCAATAGCTATTTATTAGAGCAGAGTCTATAATTCCTAGCCATACAGAACTGCCGGGGCAATGGGTTTGAACAAGTGGGTGACCTCATTGCATATTTTATCAAATATGACTTTTTTTCCGTGTTACGGACGAAATTTTTGGCCTTTAAGAATGCTTACCCCAGAAATTCTCTACCCTCACGTTGTAGTACTATCCAATAGCTATTCCTTAGGGCAGCGTCTATAATGCCTAGCCATAAAGAACTACCGATACAATGGGTCGGAAAGTGGGTGCCCCCAATGCGTATTTTATCGAATTTGGCTTTATTTCCATGTTTCGGACGCAATTTTCGTCCTCTAGTAATGCTTACCCCAGAAATTCTTTGCCCTCTCGTTGTAGTACTACCCAATAGCTATTTATTAGAGCAGAGTCTATAATTCCTAGCCATACAGAACTGCCGGGGCAATGGGTTTGAACAAGTGGGTGACCCCAGTGCATATTTTATCAAATATGACTTTTTTTCCGTGTTACGGACGAAATGTTTGGCCTTTAAGAATGCTTACCCCAGAAATTCTTTACCCTCACGTTGTAGTACTATCCAATAGCTATTCCTTAGGGCAGCATCCATAATGCCTAGCCATAAAGAACTACCGAGACAATGGGTCGGAAAGTGGGTGCCCCCAATGCGTATTTTATCGAATTTGGCTTTATTTCCATGTTTCGGGTGCAGTTTTCGTCTTCTAGTAATGCTTACCCCAGAAATTCTTTGCCCCCTCGTTGTAGTACTACCCAATAGCTATTTATTAGAGCAGAGTCTATAATCCCTAGCCATACAGAACAGCCGAGGCAATGGGTTTGAACAAGTGGGTGACCCAGTTTCAAATAGAAATTGTGTTGTAGGTATACCATGAAAAAAATTTATTTTACATCAAAATTCTATATTTTTGGTCGTTGATATGAGTTTCGAAAATTGCAAATGTGGGTTAAACATGCGTTTATACGAATCACATCCTGGACTTTACAGATAATACTTTGTTTGAATGGTCATCATAATATTATTGTAAATGCTAATTACCAAACCGTAAATATGAGTTAGAAATTTGCAAACTAAATTTAGAATTTTGTTAATGGGATATAAAAATCTTTAATTTTCTATATAAATCTTGTTTTCGAACAAAAAAAGTCAAAAACTATGATTTTTAAGAAAAATAAAATTGTCGCTCAAGTAGTTTTCCAAACGCAATTGCAGGATGACGAATTGCAGGATAGATTTTTATAACGAGAATTGCAGGATGAGAATTGCTGGATAGCTTGACACTAGTCAGACCTTTACTAGGGTGGTCTCTAAAAACATCGCAAAGGACCTCCTTTGTGAACAGAGGAGCAAAATATAGCACAAAGGACGACAAAGGAGTTTACTATAAGCACAAAGGACATAAGCAATCGTTTATGTTATGGTTAAAAAAAAGTCATTTCATAGAAAACAATATTCAAATGACTTATGAAACTGTGTTACAAAGTCGGTACGGATATGCATAAAATTACGGGATTTTCAAGATTATCAATTATCGAAAATTAATATCATACATATATATTTAAAAATATTGCTAAACATGAACATATAGATAAAGGCTTGATATTTAACTGGAAAAAAATAAAGCAAATATTGTTTGTCAAAATTTCAATTTCACAAATAAAAACATAACTATTGTATAATGAGAACCTTATTGCGAAGAACAAATATATGTATTATTGTTTGAATTGTTTTACATTTGTCATTTTATAGCTGACTATGCTGTGTGGGTTTTGCTCATTGTTGAAGGTCGTACGGTGACCTATAGTTGTTAGCTTCTATGTCATTTTGGTCTCTGGTGGAGAGTTTTCTCATTGGCAATCATACCGCATCTTCTTATTTTTATATTTAATATATATTTGAAAAAAATAAAAAAAATATATGATACTTTTATACAAGTTTTCTAAATATTGATTATACAAGCGGTGATCAAAGACATCGTTTATTGAAGTAAAAAAGGTAAATAAAATCCATTTTATTCAAAATTTTAGAAGAATATAATACATACATCTTCAATTGAAACAATATTGACATTTCTGAAATACGGATCATCAAAATTCATATGTCTAGCTTAGGACATCACTATTCAAAGACACCCAGTTACTGCGAGAATACTTTACTGAAATACCAGTTCCTTTTTGCGACTTGTGATACACTTTCTTCGTAGCATATAAATTTGAAAAAAGTACTTTGATTGCGTCATGTACTGAAAAATCCAAATTTATGTTATCATAGCAAGATAAGACTATAAAAAAGAAGATGTGGTATGATTGCCAATGAGACAACTCTCCACAAAAGACCAAATGACACAGAAATTAACAACTATAGGTCACCGTACGGCCTTCAACAAAGACTGCTTATTTAACTGACAGTGACAAATATTTCAGGCATATTCAGAACAATTTCTAGTGTCAAATGACAAAACTATTAGTATTTTTCACTGACAAATACAAAAGTGAATTATATATTTTGTTTTAAATATTCACAGCATAATATCGGTTTCTTAATATGGTATTTATGGTAATTAATCATGAACAGAATTTTCTTAGTTTGGAAAATGCACTAGCTTAAAATACATTTTTTAGAGAAACATGTGAATAATAATAAGGATTGTTATTATTGTCATTTATATTATTTTATTGTATGTTGTTCTATTTGTAAGCTTCTTAAATTAAGCTATAACATAACTCGGATAAAAAGTCGGTTCCGGGCCGGTACAGGTGATTACACTACGACGTACATATTAGAAATCTCAATTTTTATGATGAATTGGTTTTTTTTTACATTTTCTCCAGCAATTATATTATTTCCTTGCAAAAATGGAAATTTAAGGTCCTTTGTGCTCTTATTAATCTCCTTTGTGGTCCTTTGTGCTTCATTGTGGTCCTTTGTGCTACCTTGTGCTCCTTTGAGTACAAAGGAGGTCCTTTGCGGTGTCTTAGAGACCCTCATGGGTAATAACTCCCATAAGAAGTCGTAGGATCGCCATGAATATTTTTGCGTCTTTTTGGAAGTAATCGTGACCTTGCATCATGTTTAAATTTTATAATAGGGTATAATGTTCTTGACCCGTCCGTCTGTCCGTTCGTCATTCTGTCCGTCCGTCCGTCAGTCCTGTTCTTGTCATTGCAACTCCCCTGAAACCACAAATCAAAATTTCATGAAACTTTGTAGATAATAAGGACAGACTATTTAGATGTGGATATCGACAGGAAATAATGATTCTATTTTTTTTTCTTGGAGTTAAGCTACTTTGAGCTTAGAATTTTGGCCTAAATATACTACTGCAACAGTTTGTCACCTCAACTCCTCTGAAACCACACAACAGAATTTGATGAAACTTTGTAGGTAATAAGGACATAGTATGTAGATATGCATACCCACAGGAAATTTTTATCAGTTGACTTTTGTAGGAGTTATGAGTCTATGAACTTAGGAATCTGGTGAGATTTTGTTTGCCCTGTGACAACGTGGGGGCGCGCGGTATGTGAACGTGCTCACAAAGGTTCTTTAATTTTTTACTGGAGAGAGAACATCTGACTTGGCAGAAATGTTTGGAGTGGTGAGATCAACCATCAATTTATTTCAAAATTGTCAACTATGAGATTTATTACCCTTAAATGAGGAATTTTACTATTTTATTTTCTCTTTTGGTTATCTTCTTGTAAGCTATATCAGATAGATAGAAACTTATAAAAGCAAACGTGATAAGGAAGACCGGATCTAAAAAAAAAGCATGTCATGATCAACATAATCAAATTTTTACCTGACTCCTTATAGTTATTATTGTCCTTTACGGATAATTTATACCGACATTTCGATATTTTTGCGAAAACTATTTCAGGTATAGTACAAATGTAGTTAGGGAAAAAATCTAAGCAGTATAATGATCAGCAAATTCAGATCTAAAAAAAGTTCAAAATAATCAAATTTTCACTCAACTCCTTATATTATGATTTATACCGATTTTTCAATATTTTGGCTAAAACTGTTTAAGGTAGGAAAATATGTAAACGGCAAATATGACTTCTGAAATTGTCAATCAGCTCCTCATAGGAGTGTTATTGCCCTTGAATGACTATCTTAACCTTTTTTGGCATTTTGATAAACAAAAACTATAGAACATAGAGATTACAATGAAACGGTAAAAAGAAAATGATCTGCAAGACGAGTAATAGTACAAGAAATAGGTCAACGAAGCCGAAATTACAGTTCACTCTTGGATCAGTTTCCCTTAAATGCGGGCTTTTATCCATGTTTTTGCGTTATTTGGCTCAAACTACAGTCGATAAAGAGAAACGGGGGGAAAAAAATTCACAAATCGAGATTTTAGCCATGAATTATTTTTTTATGTTTGAGGATTGCCTATGTTGAATATGTACAGCGATCAAGATGAGCGACAAAGAGCTTCTAATTTAATGAGTCTTTTTTTTTTTTTCATTTGATGGTGCAAATGAAATGAGAATATTGTGATATAAGTCAATCTATGCAATCATGTCACAGCTGAAATTGTCAATCAGCTCCTCATATGCAAGTATGTCAATTTTTTAATAAAGCATGTTTAACTGTTTTCGCTGTTTTGAGCACATATTGTATCACTTACATACTAATAACAGAAAACTTAAGTTAAGAACAGTACCTACATATCCAAATTAAACCAAAGATGTCGTTAAATGAAATTGGTTGCCCTGCATTTATCATGCGTTTCAATAACATATGGTCAAATCGCTGAAAGAGCCCCTCCTAAATTATTGAAAACTATCATTCTGACTTGGCAACAGTATCTTGGTGTAAATTAGATAAAGCCCTCAAGGTGTGTCTAATACTAGTATCTGTTAAACCAGTTAGTAACGGTTTATCTATGCACAATATAAAAACATAACCCGAATAATTAGGACCATCTTTTTAATCGATCTCTTCTACTTGCAGCCAAACTTAACGACTGTCTTGTTTATCAAAACAAGGTGTTTTACTTACTAGATATTTATGATGCATACAAATAAAAGGGAACAGAAAACACCGTTTTGTAATCAATACTTGTGGGAAAGTTAAATGACCAACGCTTAGTGAAATTAGTTAATTAAGATAGTAAACAGCATAAAATCTGAAATTATCATTAAAACAAAATTCACAGCTGCAGACTCCTCCATCTCTTCTACAACATTGGTTGTTTTTACGTTGATCAACACTACAACCAAGTTTCAACATATTTTCAATGTTGGTTCAACGTTGCGTGCCTGCTGGGAATGAACGCAGCAAGATTTGTCCTCAATAAACCACACAATTACAAAAATCTAGACAGCACAACAAAAATGGTTAAAAATCTAAATTGGGAAACATTAGACCAGAGGCGAAAAACATATGACGTAATCCTCTTGTATAAGGTAGTCCACCACCTTATTGCCGTGCCTATACAACATCACCCTACTAGGGCAGAAATAAAATCAACTTGCCACAGTCATGCATGGAAACTTCAGACAATTCGGACAAATGTCAATGTGTACAAATACTCATTCTTTCCACGAACAATCATGCTATGGAACCAACTACCACCGCACCTGTGATAGCCGTCCCAGAATTGGACGCATTTAAGGTGGCAGTCAGGGAAGTATGCTAAACTTCCGCATAATTGTACAGTGTATATACGTTTATTCTTTTAAAAATTTTGAGGCTCTGCTATGCGCGTGTGTAAATAGTCCTTAGTGAGATGGCTGCTTGCGGATGTTACTAAGTAACCTAATTGAAGTTGAAGTTGAAGTATTCTGCCACATTTTGGAGTGAGCGCATGAAATTTTTTTTTTCCATTAAAACAAAAAAAAACCCAGTGATTTTATTTGTAGCTGCTTTAGCTGAGATTCCAGGTATAACACAGTGTTAGTCTCAGGCTTTAGCGAATTGTATTCTGGGTCATTGTTAGGTGATATATCTTAACGGTTTTAAGTCTTATTTTTCAGATCGTCTTTCTCGCCTTTTACGAGACTACAACGAGAATTCGTCCTTAGTGATAAAATGGCGAATAAACAACAATTTTTTACACTTTCACCAAATTATAAGTTTCTCTGACATGCAACAATGTTTTATTGATAAGCATTCTAAGCAGTAGGTCTATTGTAAAAGAAATTGTCTGAAATACTCTTATGTTTTGGTAATGGTACAGCTTTTGTGCATATTTAATGTAAAGTTGGAGAGCATAATTCGGATAGCATTAAATGGCTAAAGTTAAAGGCCCATTCTTTTGACTTTCGTAGAACTTGTACTTTATGGTTAAGGTTCAGTTACCTGAACACTAACCATATCCCTAAAACATACACCTAACCTAGGACATCATTTTGCGTAACCATAACCATAAATGAACTCAAAGAATCATGACCACAAAGTCAAAGGTAAAATTTAACCCCCTGATGGTAGTTTTATATGGATCCATATGCTGGAGAATATGACAGCTGGACGTCGATGAAGTCACATTCCCAACAATGACCTGAGTTCATATATTACATCACACCCTAATGGTGTTACATTGGGGTGTTATTCCCTGTCATGTTCATGATGTTGTTGAAGGTCTCATACCTTAGAAGTTTGACCCTTCAGAAGCGTATAGTGTGTAGCCCTTTACTTTATTTAGGTTTAGGGTTTAGGTTATGTTTTAGGTTTGGTAAGGGTTAGGGTAAAACTAGTATAGCCATATATGGGTTGGATCTCATAAAGTAAACAAAGAAAGCCCTATATGGGTTGGGTCTGTATTTAAATTATGCATTTTATTTCTAAAACACTATTTGGTCATACCTTATTGATTACTATAGCACTGAGAACATTTTTGAACATCATGTCTAAGAATACTTTCAGTGCTATCATCATTATTATAACATGAACATGTACATAATAGTTGTCTATCTTTTGGTTTTCTTTCTACAGTAGAAAATATATACATTGATACCAAAGCAAATTACAAGGCTTGTTTATTATAAAATGCACAAATAAAACAAAATAAGTGATTAATAGATACAGAAAAAATCCAATAACAAATGAATGAAAATTCCCTTATGTTCTCACTTCTAAGGACAATTTTTGTTGAGCCTTCGACTTTAGTCGAAAAAGCGAGACATAGCGATCCTACATTCCGTCGGCGTCGTTGTCGGCGGCGTCCACAAATATTCACTCTGTGGTTAAAGTTTTTGAGATTTTAATAACTTTCTTAAACCATCCTGGATTTCTACCAAACTTGGACAGAAACTTGTTTATGATCATAAGATAGTATCCAGAAGTAAATTTTGTAAAAATAAAATTCCATTTTATCCGTATTTTACTTGTAAATGGACTTAGTTTTTCTGCCGGGAAATATTACATTCACTCTGTGGTTAAAGTTTTTAAAATTTTAATAACTTTCTTAAACTATCCTGGGTTTGTACCAAACTTGGACAGAAGCTTATTTATGATCATAAGATAGTATCCAGAAGTAAATTTTGTAAAAAAATAAATCCATTTTTTCCTTATTTTACTTTTAAATGGACTTAGATTTTCTGCCAGGAAACAAAACATTCACTCTGTGGTTAAAGTTTTTAAAATTTAATAACTTTCTTAAACTATCCTGGGTTTGTACCAAACTTGGACAGACGCTTGTTTATGATCATAAGATAGTATCCAGAAGTAAATTTTGTAAAAAAATAAATCCATTTTTTCCTTATTTTACTTTTAAATGGACTTAGATTTTCTGCCAGGAAACAACACATTCACTCTGTGGTTAAAGTTTTTAAAATTTTAATAACTTTCTTATACTATTTTGGATTTGTACCAAACTTGGACAGAAGCTTGTTTATGATCAAAAGCTAGTATCTAGAAGGAAATTTTGTAAAAAAATAAATCCATTTTTTCCGTATTTTACTTTTAAATGGACTTAGATTTTCTGCCAGGAAACAACACATTCACTCTGTGGTTAAAGTTTTTAAAATTTTGATAACTTTCTTATACTATTTTGGATTTGTACCAAACTTGGACAGAAGCTTGTTTATGATCAAATGCTAGTATCTAGAAGGAAATTTTGTTTTCTTCCAGTTAAGATTACATTCAGTCTGCAGTTAAAGTTTTTAAACATTTATTAGATACATAAACTATCCTGGATTTTTACCAAACTTGGACAGAAGCTTCTTACAATCAAAAGATAGTATCAAGAGGAATATTTTTATTGATTTACTTCCTCATTTTTGTTGAGCTTACGATTAACAGAAAAAGTAGGTGAGACACTGGGTTCCGCGGAACCCTTACGAATTTTATTATAGATAGCCAAAAAGTATTTGGTAATTTGTAATTTTGGTAGACAAGAATAAATTCTTCCTTTATTGTACTCATGACCAGGGATGTCATTAGAAGCCGGCAACCGCGAATTCATGATTACTTCTGCTTTAGCGCGGCTACTTCAAAATTGTCAAAATAATATTTTCACAAAGTTTTCATTTTTGCCAAGTCGATGAAACATTTATAATTAAAGAAATTCAGACATAAACGATTCATTTTCTGAAGAACAGAGATTTAAGCATTGACTTTACAGTGTGAAGCACTTCCGGTACTTGTTACGAGATCGTACATCAATCTAACTTTCGCGACAAAATAAGTTTGTTACTTCATTTGAACGTGATAAAATTGCCTCCAGTAAATGTTTAATCCATTTATTGCATTAAAACGTTATATTCCTTTCAAAATAGCTTGTCAAACATCGTTATTTTGTAAATTTTCTTCGTCCGCCATTAACTATTTACTAACTACGAATCGGAAACGGACCAGCTATGACCGAAATCCGTATTTTACAATAATAATTACAGACGCATGAATCATGTGAATGGAACAGCTGACAAGGAAATTGGTCCCAAACGAAAAATTACGCATTCCACACGCATTAACAGACTTTTTGTTAGATTTACTTGCTTAATGTATATAATTCCATATATATATGGATTGTTTAAAATATTGATTAAACTTGCTTAATTAACTCTGGGACTATAATACTAATATCAATATATATGGCCCAGCTTAACTTTGTATATCTTTTGATGAGAAACACTGAATTTCATAAACATGATAAACAAGATAGTTTTTAATTGAATTGTAATTTATATATTATAATTTCTTTATCTTTTGTCTTTAAAAAATCTTTTAGTGCTAGATATTTAGTTGGTAGTTTCTCACAAGAACCTAACCTGAATAATTCAGTCCCTCCCGTGATCGACTCTCCCACTCGCGAGGGCCTGAACTCTTTATACGATAAAAACGTCACGAATCCACGATTTTGATTGGTGCTCTCTGTTAGAGAGCCAATCAGCTGATAGCTAAATGTTATTGGGATAGGTAAATCCCGAATGATTTTTGACGATTATAGTGATAATAATATTTATGTGATCAACTTTATATAAAATATGACCATCTTGCTGCTCATTTAACTTATCATCATTAAAAATGGTGTTTGATTAGGACTAAATAAGAGTTCAGGAGCCCCAGAATGCAGGATTTTGCACCATTTTAAAAATTCTGGGGCCTTAAGCGCCCCCAAACCCTCGTGAAGGCGACGAGCAAGCTTCGTCGCACCGGACGCCTATGCCGTCCGCAATCGTTGCCTGCTACTTTAATTTTTATCCTGCTACTTCAAAACCTAGTGACATCCCTGATGACTGTTCCATCATTTGTGATCATTATCGATATCATATTGAAGAAATGGGCATTATTTCATAACTTGTAAGGTTTCTTTAATAACTACCACTTATTGGACAATTCTAATTGTTTAAGATATTATATTTATTCTCAAGATTTTGAAGAATGAACAGCCATATGAGGATTTGAAAAGGATTTCAGAATGGAATCTTGAACTTTCATCATTGAACCATCTTTTTTACACTAAAAAAATCTGTCATTTATATCTTACAGGTTGAAATATAACAGCAGAAGATGACGTCCTCTTTAACTCGTTTTATTAACAACTTTTCTGAAGATGTTGAGAGTGAAGGAAACCTCAGCAAAAACATACTTCTTCTCAGAGAACGAGCCAGACAGGAAGAGAAACAAAAGGCTGTTAATTACTGGAAACTTTTACGTAACACCATTCGTAAGGCAACACAAGCTGCTGTGGAATCTGATATTAAACAAGTCAATATTTCACATGGAATGCATCACCATAGAAAAATCAATCACCAGACAAAATTAAAATGCGTTCTCTTCATAAAAGAAAGAAAGGTATGTTTATAGCACAGGTAGGACAAATGTTTAATTTAATGAAATTTTCATCTTTAAAAATTCATCATAAGTACAATGTAGGTGTATGAATTGTCTGCCAAGTTTTCTTTATCAGTACATCAATTGTTAGTTTTTCAGCCATAACAGGAAATAAATTAAAACATACTCCAGTTTTTGGTGGAGCTCCTAACTTTTTTTACATTTCTAAGACATCTTTTGTAATATTGGAAGACTATTTTTGACAAACTAATTCATCGTCTTTTTCACTATATCTATAAATGTGTGACAAACAAGACCATTAAACAATGCAGTAATAGTACAAAACATACATGACATTAAAGTGTCATACTACCAAAATGTAAAACCAAAATCAGGGCTTTTGGAATTCCCTTTTTCTGTTTCCCGGGGAAAGTAAAAAAATCGTCGGGAAAATGAAAACGCAAGTACCAGTTTCCTGTCGGGTAAGTAAATCGTCTTTACGTGGTACAGTACGGGTAGCGACTTATTATTATGGATGTCTTAATCCGTCTAGATGTCAGACTGGTCGGACAGTTGTCTCAGTGTAATTAACACCTGCTGTGATATTAACCTGTACAATATCCGAGTGGAAGGTCGTAAATCAATCTGTACCAGCTTGATTAGAATTAAATTTTACCTGTACAGATATTTTAGTATTTATGGAGGATAGATAATAAATGTAAAATATTGTTTTGTATTCAAAGAAAAAATTACAATACAAATAAAAATTTAATATCATGAATATGGTATCAACTTTTTTTTAACTTGAAAAATGAAAGAAAGACGATTTTTAACAATGTACTGTAAAAATGTGTTGCCAATTATAATAATTGTGTTTGTGCCAATAAACTATTTGTATTTGTATTTGTAAACCGTAAATATTTCATTTTATTCAAAATTATAACAACCAGGACTGTTTTCAATCGAAGTTTTAATCAAAATGTTGAGACATCAATCCCGTAAATTATACGAGTTTTCGTTGATGGTTACAATATTTCCCCCTTTTAACGTCCTGTTCCTTTATGTTATTAATAGAAACACAATTTTAAGTGTAAGGCCAACATATTGTATTTATAAAGTATATAAACAAACTGAATGTAGGCATTGTGAATAAATTGTTATTTTCCTTCGATACCACGTTCCCGTCGGAGCCTCTACGTCTAATCATACCTGTCAATCATTTCTATAAGTAAAACAATTTGGTCAGCCAGATCATCCGTGCTTTCTATTTTGACATATATTTCCGTTAATCTCTTGAAACAATTGTTTTTTTTTACAATATTTATAACGCTGTGATCATGTTTCAATTCCTAGTTTTTATATAAAAAATTTTCATATGCACGTCAATATTCTATGACCCAGCATTATTTTAAATTTTGTTTGTTAATAAATTTACATATAATGGAAATAACAGATTGTTGACACTCGTTGTATTATAACAAAGATATTGCCTTTCTATTTCCATGTTTGAAATTTTAATGAAAATCGTGTTTTATAAACATATTTTACGAATTGTGTCAATCAATACACGAAGATGAAAGTTTTACACTATTCATGATCAGTCGTCTTTACTTTTGCGTCATATTTCTAGCCATTCTAAAGCTCGTGCAGTCAGTAAGATTTTGTCAGCAGTTTAAATTGTATAATTTCCGAACTTTAAAGGAGGTGTCCGAATAAATTATTTAAATAGGAATCTGGGTGTTGACTGATAAATATAATAAATAAAATAGTTAAAGAAGACTAAAGCTAAACTAACGCACAATACTGCCTATCATTACGTATCAAATTTAATCACGAATGGATTTTCCCACGGTCGGTCAGTAAGGTCACCTGTGTTAACTGTTACGATATTTCCCGCCATATGAAAATCACGTGCATTTGACAAAATTAATCCCAGCTATTTTTAGCATTCAACATTGTATTGTGAGTGAAGTCAAGTTCAAAGTGTATCATGGAATTGTCTTTTCACGGCAAACATTTTTTTAAGATTGGTGTCAAAATACAACATACAAGTTAACATGCATTGTGCGTAAATTAATATTTTGCAATTAAGAGTAAATGCAGAACCATAAAATTATTTAAATGGGAGTAATTGCATTTCTTTAGACTACAAATCATAGTAAATATTTAATTAACTGGTCATCAAACGATTGAATGCTTCTAGTTTTAATGTCCATTCATGTCAGTGGCAATTATTTCATGCATATTTAACAAACACAGAAATATCAAAATAAACCTGATTCCGAGAAGAATCGTTATCTTCTTCTAGTGTTATTATTTGCGTACTACTTTAGTTATATATCACCAACTTTCGGACAATATTTGTTTACAGTAAAAAGTAAATTCACAATTATAAAGAATCACGAAACTACTAATCTACAAGTATTGCTCACTGTAATTATTTTTATTTGAGAACTGACCCAACGGAGACTGAAAATTAAATACAAATGTAGTGTTGTCAAACTAAAACGTATGCAGCAGCACTTTGCACATCATTCTGCTAATCAATGGGTTTTCGTGGAGAATAAATCAGTAAAACAAAAATAACCTTCCAGAAATAAAAAAGAAAATATTTTAAAAACTGTATGCCAACAAATACGAAAAAGATACATAACAAAAAAAAAAAAAAAAAAAAAAACAGGGAACATAAAAAATAATATTTTGAGGAATATAAACAGCATTTGAAATATAAAATGCCATAATTAAAAAAAAAGCTATTTTTATTAAAACAAAGTTGTCTCCAGTACTTCCTTCACCTGTAAAAATATTTTATGTCAAATATGATGTAGAACTAATCAATAAAGTGAGTGGTTTAAATCACAGGTAACCTGATTCTGAAATCAGTGAAGCGTAATTGTCTAGTAGCACGGATTGAGATGAAAGGACAATTATATTACCGTTCACACCTGGATCTGTTGATTAATGACCATACTACCTACCATAAAAAAGTCGGATTATTCATTTCCGACATGTCCCAGTCCGTTATTTATAGTAATAAGTCTCTACCCGTACTGTACTTTCCGGTGCATCGTATTCTTGTTTGACAAAGTCGGTTATTGGACAAAATCTAGTTTAGAAACTGGTTCCCTGAAGTAATCACTTGTTTCCTTCCATTTACAGTGGTAGTTAGTTATTATCAGTAAACAGTAAAAGAGGTCATGAAGCCATGAGTTTGCATAAATATTTTATCTCCGCTGATTCATCAAAGAAATAGAAATTATTAGACTTAAACTTTATTGTTCCTATATCAAGCTTTTTTTCAGACTTTAAAAAAAAAATATGAAAAAATGCGGAAAAGTAAAATTGTAATATAACTTTCCCATGGGTAAGTGCATTTTGAAAAAAATTCTGAAGCCCTGAAAATAATGTGGTGAATAACATTTCTTTTGCTGTGGACTGCCATGTTTATAGATATAAGAAGATGTGGTATGAGTGCCAATGAGACAACTCTCCATCCAAGTCAAAATTTATAAAAGTAAACCATTATAGGTCAAAGTACGGTCTTCAACACGGAGCCTTGGCTCACACCGAAAAGCAAGCTATAAAGGGCCCCAAAAATTACTAGTGTAAAAACATTCAAACGGGAAAACCAACGGTATAATCTATATAAAAAACGAGAAATGAGAAACACTTATGAACCACATCAACAAACGACAGCTACTGAACATCAGATTCCTGACTTAGGACAGGTGCAAACAATTGCAGCGGGTTTAAACGTTTTAATGGTACCAAACCTTCACCCTTATCTGAAACAATAGTGTAACATCACAACATAGAAAGACACACTATAAAATATCAATTAAAATGGCTTAACTCAATCAAAAGACATATTAACACCAGTGAACATACACTGAACAAATAAATTTGATCTATGATACAATGCAAATACAAAATAAATAAACTAAGGGAAGAATAATTATAGTAACATGTTTTACCGCTGTGAAATGATAAACAATTTAAGAAAAACAATATGCTTAAACAAAAATATTAGGCATTTGCAATTACTTTAAACACAGGTAAATGAAAATAATTTTGTTGTTAGGTATACGTGTACAGTTCAAATGGAGAAAGGAAATATTTTTACAAAATAAATAATTTTGATGTTTATAGTACGAAGAAGTGAAAATTTATAGTAATACCAAGCACTTATCAAAGCTGGTATATAGACCAGTTTTAACCCTGAATAAGTAAACATTAAATAACAAAAAAGCATTACAATTAGTATCAACAGGTCAAATAAACAAGAAAGTACGATTTGAGAGTACTCGCAGTTACTGACAGCTAGTTAAAAGCCAAAAACAATTAACAATAAAAAATCATGCATCAGAGACTAAAATCAACTAGAACACATCCCAGGGATTTAGTATTTTAAAGTCATGGACAGTCAAAGAATGTTTACACTTTTCATCACATTATTCTTTCTAGGACCTTGATACCATGATATTATCTGAATTAATTTGATAATAAAATGTGTTATGAATGTAGTGTTATAATTTCAGAGAAACAGTTCTGTAACTGCTATTTCAAATCCAAAGGTGCTACTGTTAAAGTACTTTTATTCGTGGGTATCAATTTTCGTAGATTGAGCAAAAGTTACTTGTTTGTGGGTTTTTAAATTCATGGATTTTAGTTGTCTGAAGAAAAAATACGGGTGAAGAATTTGAACCTATCAGAAACTAAGATTCTTATAATCATATGGTGTTCATTTTCACTTACGTGTCCAATCATGTTCGTCTTTCATTTCTGACAACATTCATCAAATTTTTAATAAAATAATTGCTTTTGGAAATGAGCTGATTCATCTCTGAATACAAATTGTCTCATTGAAGCTAATGAAGGGAATTGCAAAGTAAACATTTTAATTGTTGCACACGTGTAATCAGAAGTGGTGACACTAATTAACCCAAAATCGAATGATTAACAGATTAACGATCATCAAATGTGTTAATTGGGCCATGAACATGTCATTTAAAGAAGAAAAAAAGTTGCATAAAAAATGCTACATATATATTTTGAATTAATACTCATGAAATAACACTTCATCATCATATATCTTCACCGGAAGTCTGACTTTCATCTTTCAAAACTAATTTTTCATAAGAATTAAAAGGTTAAAAGTTGTACAACTTAAGTTACATAAAGATTAAAATCATGTCTGAAGTTGTACATGCTACACTGGTGCTACGCCACCGCATATAGTTCATAGTGCGTTTGCTGATATTTGATGTTTTCTCTAGATTAAATGCCCGTATCCTTGAAGTTAAACCTTCAGGGGATCTTTCCACGTCTTGATTTGGACAACAGTTGTTATATTTCGTTGGACACTTAAATTCGTGGATAAAGCCTTCCACGAAAACCATGAAAATTGGAACCCCACGAATAAAAGTACTTTCACAGTATTTGAAAATCTTGTGGAGAAAACTGAAAATCTTGTTGATGTTTTTTATCAGATTAATTTAATTTACCAAAATATATGTTTACATTTGACACTGATTATATAATTCAGTCAGTGGTACAACATGTTTAATGTTATACCAATCTTCTTCCTTTATAGGAGTACTTGACTACTGATGGGAAAGTGGTTGAGTTTTTTTTAGAGGATGGACGTCGTAAACCAGAAAAGAATATGTTTGCCCCTGAGGAACCAATGGATAACATTATGTACTGTAGTGAGACTAAACAGTTTGTTGGTTGGAAGAAAGGGGAAGATGAACTATTTGTAAGTGTTTATTCTGTAGTACAAATAAAATGTCTAATAAGAACTATGTGGACACTATGTTTATACATAGTATTATTATTTATACTCCTTACATCACCAAAATCTTTTCATTCACATTTTTTATTACTTTTTGTTAATAATATTAAAAACAGTACAGGGGAGATAATAACATATTTTTATTTTTCAGTTGATGAATGATGAGTTCGAGATTATTTCACAAGCCAGAGTTCCCTCTAAAATTGATTTGGCCACCTACAACAACAGCACAGGGGAGATAATCACATTTAGTCCTGGATTTTGTGTGGTACGTATTCATAAATTATAATTAGTACAAGTTTTATCTTTTCTTTTTATATTCTGAACCATGATTTTAAGCTTTATGAAACATAAACATTCAAGATCAGAAAGTATTTAAAATGGATCCAAATCAATTAAACAATAGATTTATTGAAATTTCAAATGTTTTCTTTGTCCTAAGTAAAAAAGAACCCGTCTTGAGAAGAAAGATGTACAGATGGTACTATCTTAAAAACTTCTCACTTTGTTTTGATGAAATGCAAATGGTCATTAAAGACATTTTTACCTGTAATTGGGTTCATTAACCTTTTTAATTTTTGTTTTGCCATGAAAATCCTCAGGTTTGAGTAAATATTATATGTAAGATTGAATGATTTGTCTAAATATCTAGGCATTTTGGTTCAGGATATAAATAGTGATGACAAAAGCGCTCATTAGCCTAAGATATATATATATATATAATCAAGATGATCAGAATTAAAAAAAGAAAAATAAAAAGATTTGATATGGGTTAAATGATAGAAGCAATTAAATTAACTACCTTTTTTTTTTAACTAAGAAGAGGAAACTGTCTACATTTGATACGGCCTGAGTAAACTTTCTTGATTTTCATCCGCCGCATACCCAAACATTTGTAACTCACCCATTTTTTCATGTTTCATGATGTGACCATTTAAAACAAACATGATCATTCAAATCTGTTTATTTCTATTTCAGAACCAGTAAAAGATAAAAATAAAACATGTCAGCTCACTAAGAATAACGATTTTGGACTTTTTTTCAGGCTTAAGTTTGATAGTGCTGGGATAACCCAGTTACTCTTTTATTACTAGAAATTTTAATTGCATTGTTTTATTATTTTAGAGTTGGGCATTTAGGTATGGAGCCAGACATCTGATACCAAGAAAAATGTCCAAGACAAGATTTAAAGAGGACAAAGAAACAAGAAAATACATTCCGTTTAAACATATGATACTGGAGGAAACAGCCAGTAGAGCACAGAAGTGTTATGTGTCATTTGTCAATAGTGTTGTGGTAACTACTTTTCCTAGAGTATAGACTATCAATATTTACACAATAAGAACCTCAGCTCTTAAAAGTGACCTTTCCTCAATTTCCTTCAAGATAATGTAAGCATACCAATTATGCTGTAATACCTAGTTTATCAGTTAAAACTGTCAAAAGACAAACATAATTATATGCACTACCCATTACGGCATTGCATTTCTTTGGAATGCATATAACTCTCAATAGGGTTTCAATGATATATTTTCATATGAAACAAATTTCTTTTTCTCAAAAACTTCAATAAATCTCCCATCTTTGGGAATTTTTTATTACCAAGTCTTAATTTATGAATAAAAGGACATTTGGGTTATACACTAATAAGACAGCTACCTAACTTGTTTAACTGCATAAAAAAACAAAATACATCCCAAGGTCATCATACAATCTATTAATAGACAGGTGTCGATACTAAATAGTTTTTGTGTTAAGATATCACAGCATTAGATATACATGTGCTGGTTTTGACAATAAGGTGAAAGTAAATAAATACAGGCAACATTTTTCTATTGTCTTGTATGTCTTCATTATTATGTTTGATTAAAGTTTATTTTTCCTTTTGAATATAAACACATTTATAAAAATAATTAGAACAACAAATCAACAAAAGTTGTACTTAAACAAAATAGTACGTAAAATATATGAAACCATTGTTCACCAATTATCAGACCTATATTACTGTGACTGTCTGTGATGAATTTTTACAGTTTTGACTGCTGGATCCCAATTATTGTCACATTAACATTTGTCTTTTGGTTTCTCATCCAATTTTGTCAATATAACAGAACTATAAACAAATGTCATGCAAGTGGGAGGTTTAGCTAGCCATAAAACCAGGTGTAACCAACCATTTTCTTCTGAAAATGTCTGTACCAAGTCAGGAATATGTTAGTTGTTTTCCATTTGTTCCGTTGGCTGATAAAGTCTAACATTTGATTTTGTCAGTTTTTATGGACTTCTCCTTTTGAATTTACCTTGGAGTTTGGTATTTTTGTTAATACTTTTTTACTATTATTTTCTCTTCAGGTATTTAATGTGTTTGAAGGTAAAGAAGTTGATCAAAGACCCAACCTACATGAAAGAGCCATATCAGCTTTAACATACTTCAATCCTCTAAAATATCTTATAACAGCTGCTATTGATGGATCAAGTAAGTTAATTTTACTCTAATTCAGACTTTTCACAGCACAAAATCTAGCAAAACTCTTGAAGAATAATTGGATCCTTTAATCCAGTAATTGAGGTCATATGCACAATTGAGGGGCCTCAGTGGCCGAGTGGTCTAAGTAGTTGAACTACTGTATCACTAGCCTGTTAACACTGAGGTTGTGAGTTTGAATCCCACACGTTACAGGTGCACTCAACACCAATTGGTCTTAATTGACTAGGATTGTCAGTTTTCCTACCGAAGGTCGGTGGTTCTCTCCAGGCACTCCGGCTTCCTCCACCAATAAAAACTGACCGCCACGAAATAGCACAATAGTGCTGAAAGTGGCATTAAACACCAATCAATCAATCAATCATATGCACAATTTGTTTCAGGCAAACAGTAATAGTAACATTTTCTTGAATTCCTTGCTCATATTGTAAACTTGGAGATGGCTCATTTCAAAGCTGAGACATTTTCATCTTAGTCGTTTTAATTTGAATATGATATGAGATTAATATTTCTCTATTTAGGGAAGTCTGCATTACTCTCTGTAATACTACTTCTCTAAGTGAAAAATACTAATTTTCATAAATTGAAATTCTCTGGAAATTTAACACTTTGCTGCAAACATTTAATAACTTCATAGTTTGTAACAATTATTTTAAAAATATCTTTAAAGAAATTGGAATATCTCTGTGTTAATGTAGAATTAG
The DNA here is from genome assembly GCA_017311375.1 of Mytilus coruscus. NCBI lineage: Eukaryota > Metazoa > Mollusca > Bivalvia > Mytilida > Mytilidae > Mytilus > Mytilus coruscus. The sequence goes on along the minus strand of CM029600.1, from coordinate 2,612,569 downwards.
TGGAAAGCCTTTTATTTTGTTATAGTAAAAGTATGGGACAGTAAAGAATGGTTTCTACAGATGGTGTTTGTGGGTCATACTCAATCAGTGACATCATTAGCTGTTTACCCAGAAGGCCCTGCAATCATGTCTTCCAGTAAAGATAGGACTGTTCGAGTCTGGAACTTAGATTCCTGCGATGAAATGGATAGGTAATTTCTAATTTTCAGAGAGAAAACTGAAAAGTGAGACAAAAATGACATGTAGAGCAAGTGTCAAATGAATTAACTATATACAACTATGAATGAATGGCAGATAAAATTCAATGACTCACATATAGTTGTTTAGATCTTAGAACTGAAATGGAAAAATAATTAACTGATTAATGGGATATTGAAATATAAAAAAAGGTATCAGAAATTGCAGAAAAAACATCTAAAAAAAGCTGTACACAAATATAATTTATATAATTTCTGATTTATGTATTTTTCTAATGAAGAAACTAAAATAATATGAAGAATGTGACCAATTAATGACGTTTAATATGAAGAATGGGACCATTTAATGATGTTTGATTTGTTTGTCTTTAGAGCCAAGGTGGATGAGACACCAGAGGGTATGGCTACAGAACTGAACTATGATAAGTTTCTAACCTGGTCTGGGACACATGTAGATATGTGGAAAATACAACATCTGTATAACATACACACTGCTATAGGGTAAGTAAAACTGAGGGACCAATGGTCAGTAAATATAAAATCTGTTTAACATACACACTGCTATAGGGTAAGTAGCTGAGGAACCATTGCTCTGGTAAATATAAAATCTGTTCACATAATGACCAATGGTGAGGAATCCAACAAGCAACAATCTGTATAACATACACACTGCAAAAGAGTATATAAACAAAGTGATGATTGGTCATATAAATATACTGAAATTTTGTAAGGATTGCCATGGAAAGTTAAATTCACAGCAAAAATGTTCTTGGATAAAAGTGGCCCTTCTGACCAACATGGAACCTTAATTAACATTGGATTAAGTATCTTACAGTATATTTTGTTTAAAGTTGGCTTTACTGACAATAAATCTTCAGGGAAAATTGTTGCATTCTTACAAAATAAGTTTGTGGGTTAAATGTTGCTATCTGACAAAATAAGTTTGTGGGTTAAATGTTGCTATCTGATACAAAAAGTTTGTGGGTTAAATGTTACATTCTGACAAAATAAGTTTGTGGGTTAAATGTTACATTCTGACAAAATAAGTTTGTGGGTTAAATGTTGCATTCTGATACAAAAAGTTTGTGGGTTAAATGTTACATTCTGACAAAATAAGTTTCTGGGTTAAATGTTACATTCTGACAAAATAAGTTTCTGGGTTAAATGTTGCTTTCTGACAAAAAGAGTTTCTGGGTTAAATATTGCTTTGTGACAAAAAGAGCTTCTCTGTAAAAGGTTGCTTCACTGAACAACACTGGTATTTGATTCTAACTGACTATACTGGACAGTATGGTTTAAAGTTGTTTTACTGACCAACTGTCTTTTCTGTCTTAAGGTTAAAAATTGACTATAACTGCTATCTGTGATAAAGTGGATGTACCGATCAAAAATATTTCTTGGCTACTGGTGGCTTAACTAACAAACATGGGTTTTATTTAAATTTGGCTTGACTTACCTAAAATAGCTCTTTCATAGATGGCTTAAGTTACATGTAGTGGTCTTTGATTAAAATGGCTTGACAAATCACCAATGTTCTTAGTTAAAGTTTAACTGACATTTTTTCTTGTTTAAAGGTGGCTTAAATGACCAGCAATGTTTCTTGGTTAAAGATGGCTTAACTGACCAACATAGATTCTTGGTTCTAGTTGTTTTATCTAAACACCTTTTTTTCAACAAACCTTTTTACAATGTAAAAAATGGATGCAAAAGATCAAGATAAATTTTGGCTTGTATATATATTACAAATGCTGCTATATAATTATGTATTGTTGATCTGATTGGAATCATTTAATTTCACACTGTATATGGTGAGCATTGGAGGATAAAACTAAAAGAGGTACCGGTATCATTAGATTTTTCAGAACTTTTTCAGTGAAAAAGAATTATAAACTTAAACCTACACATCTTGTATGTAATTTGTCTAATCAGATAAATGGAAGTGTGTCACATGGTATTGATTTGGTGAGACAAATCATGCATGTCATACAGATTTATTATTTTTTCTGTTTTATTTTTTTTAGACAAAGAGTGACAGGAATCAAACACACCTCCCATCCATTTCATCCAGTCAGATCTGTAATAGTGAGCCATGACTGTAGTATTAGGATTGTATCGCCACCTACTGGAGATGTGATAACTACTTTGTTACTGGACTCTAAAGTTGGAGTTGTTGATGCTGCATATGCTATAGAATATGGTATGGTTTCTTGCCTGTATTTTGGTAGTAAAATTAAACAATAGTATCTAAGTGAGAAGAAATTTTACGAAAATTATGTAGCCATTGAACCAAAATTAGACATCTAGAGGTCAACATACAGTTTTCAATGATAAATAAATACAAGCTTTGAATCACCCTGAGTATTGACAAGTCATAAATAATGAATTTACCAAAGGCTGCATAAGGTCTGCCATTTAACATGTTTAACAGCTTCAAATCAAAAGAAAAAAACAAAGATAGGCATGTTTCAGATTTTTATACTTCTTAGAAGAAATTGATTTATATATTTTTTACAGATGATTTGTTTGTTGTAACAAATAATGGAGACATTATAAAGAGTAAAACAGACACAAATCCTTGTAGAATAATCAACACATGGAAATGTGAGAATCCAAAAGGTTGGTAGAAAATTATCATCTTAATAAGTTTGGAGAGCTGTCATATCAATACTCATTTGATCTTGCCTGGAAAGAATGTCTCAGATTGCAAGGGACAGAAATAGTCACCTGTAATCAGCGATGGCATTGACGATTGGTATATAGTAACAGTATCTGAGAAAGGGACCTAACCATGAAAACTTAACCTTGAATGATGAATCACGAAAATGAGGTCAAGGTCAGATAACCCTGCAGGGTGGATATGTACTGGCCTAAAATATGCTGTTATCATTATCATACATTTTTATTAGGGCTATTCCATTAAAATGTATGTGGGAGGGTAGGAAGGGACTTTCAAAATATCCCTACAACCAAGAACCATTTTTTAGATAATTTTGCATAATGGTAATAGAGGCATACTGAAAAAAGACCCATGATCCACATTCAATAATTAAACTTCCCTTCCTACCCTCCCACATACATTTTAATGGAATAGCCCTTACACAATGTAAACACAAATGGTTAACATTAGATGCACCAATTTAACTGCACTTCGACAAAATGTTTTCATAGATGCTCAAGATTAATAAGTGTGAAAATCAAAAATCAAAATTAAACTTGGAAGAGTCATCAAATATATAATCTCTTAAAACCCTAAGGCCTTCAACAATAAGAAAAACCCATACCATATAGTTGGCTATAAAAGGCCCGACATAAAAAATGAAAAACAATTCATACGAGAGAACTAATGGCATAATTAAAGACAAAACAAATTACGAAAGCAAATATGACAAACAAGAACCAAAGACAACCACTGAACTACAGGCTTCTGACTTGGGACAGGTACATAAAGAATGTGGCATGCATGGTTAAACAAGTGTATGAATATGATATTTTGATATGTTTGCTTTTTGTTTATTTGATATGTCTTTTTCAGAGGCCTGTAACTATTTACTTGTGTATGAATATGTACCTGACTTTGATACTGATGCATGGGCTGCATTTAAACGAGGTTTGGCAACAAAAAGTATCAAGAAAGATACTAGTGATGATGAAGACGATGAAGAAGAAGAAAAAAAGAAAAAATCCAAGAAAAGTCACAATAAAACTCTCTTGCTTGGAGGAAGAAAAGATGGCTACATTTGCGTTTTTGATTGGATTACAGGAAAAGTTACATTTAAAGTTGATGTAAGATATTTTTTAATTATTGTAAAGTTAGGTCTAGTCAATATCTAGTTCGTTAGATCAACCACATGTTGAAAAAAATTAATCAAGAAAAAAGATTTTGTTCATGAAAGTTGCGTACAGCACCAAACAGCTTGCATCCAGATCTGTATTTACATTGCAAACATTGTATGTTAGTTCTATACCCCTGCTCAACACAGTCTGGGTATATAGGAATCCTCATGTCTGTCTGTCCATCCATCTGTCTGTCACACTTTTGGTTTCCAGATAAATAAAGAAAATTTTTTGAAATTAATTGAAATTTTAAAGGAATAGAATGTTTTTGACCACTAAAGACAGCTTAAACTTGATTTTCATTGTTTTCGTCTTACAACAACCGGAGTTATGGCACATGATTGTTTGAAAATTCAAAATTTTGTGGTTTTTGGAGCATAAATGGAGAACCCCTTTTTGAAATTGATTGAAATTAATTGGACTGTTTTGAACCACTAAACACGGGTGAAATTCAATTTTTGCCGTTTTCACCTCTACTGTTCCATAGTTATGGTACCTGGCTGTTGGAAAAATTCAAACTTTTGTAGTTTTTCAATAAAATGATCTCTCAGTTGGTGTAGGTAGGGGTGGGGGATCTGTGATCACTAGATTTCTGTCCAGTTGAAAGTAGGATTCATTTTTTTATCTTGATTTAAGGATAAAAATATCAGGTCATGAGTTGCAATTGAATGCTTTAGAAGATAACTTTTTTCGTTTTCCTTTAACAAACTTAAAAAAAAGAACCTTGCAACTCAGGTCTAGACACAGTATTGGTATTTTTTTTAGCAGGATATAAATAACATTTTGGAACATATAAAAAATTGTGTCCTTTTATATTCAGACATGCCTACCCTAAACCCTAACTTCAAATCTCAAAAGCTATTATAATTATCATTTTTTAAAATTTTAGGCTCATGGATCTAAAGGTGTATTGAGTATGATTGCCAACTCTAAACAAGATCTGGTTATCTCTGCTGGCATGGGTAAGATTATATAACCATGGAAATTAAAGAACCTTAGTAAGAGCGCTCACATACCCCACGTCCCCACATTGTCATTGGAGAAATAAAATAAGTGTAAGAAAAAAAAATTGAATCATAATTTCCTGTCAATATGCACATCTACATAGTATGTCCTTATTATCTACAAAGTTTCATGAAATTCTGTGGTGTGGTTTCAGAGGAGTTGCGATGACAAACTGTTGCAGTAGTACATTGAAGCAAAAAAGTTCAAAGGGGTGTAACTCCTAGAAAAAAATTGAATCATAATTTCCTGTTGATATGCACATCTACATAGTATGTCCTTATTATCTAAAAAGGTTTCATGAAATTCTGTTGTGTGGTTTGAGAGGAGTTGCGATGACAAACTGTTGCAGTAGTACATTAAGCAAATAAGTTCAAAGGGGCGTAACTCCTAGAAAAAAAATTGAATCGTAATTTCCTGTCGATATGCACATCTACATAGTATGTCCTTATTATCTACAAAGTTTCATGAAATTCTGTGGTGTGGTTTCAGAGGAGTTGCGATGACAAACTGTTGCAGTAGTACATTGAAGCAAAAAAGTTCAAAGGGGTGTAACTCCTAGAAAAAAAATTGAATCGTAATTTCCTGTTGATATGCACAACTACATAGTATATATTATCTAAAAAGGTTTCATGAAATTCTGTTGTGTGGTTTGAGAGGAGTTGCGATGACAAGAAACAGGACTGACGGACTGACGGACGGACACAGACAGACAGACAGACGGACGGGTCAAAAACATTATACCCTCCGCAACTTCGTTGCGTGAGGTATAACTTCGTTGCGTGGGGTATAATTATTTGTTCGTTTTGTAGGAGTACTTTTAACAAAAAAATAGAAAATATGAATAAAAGATAAGCTTATAATATTTTATATTAATATTGATCAAATGAATATGTGTTTTATTGCTTTTATTATGTTTGTCCAAAGATGTTAGAATGCTTCATTAAACACAGATATAAACTGTAAAAATTGGAATAAAGTTTAAGCAGTATGCAAAAATACTGTAAAAAGCATTAAACCTGCTGAAAGTATGGAAATAAATAGATGTTTAATGCAACAGAATGATTATTCTACTCCTCCAAATGTTATGGCATCATTTCAAAGATTAATTTATTTTTCAGATAACTTCATCAAAGTTTGGAGGTTATATCCATTTGCAGAGGAAGCCTTAGCTCCCTTAATGGAGCCTCTTTTTTGTGCTCAGACTCCAATCCACATGACCATGCTGAAGACCAATCTGTGTGTAGCATTACAACAACAGACCACAGCAACATACTGTATAGTTATATACAACTTGAAGGACAGAAGTAAGTCTTACATATATTATATTTAAAGTAACTTTTCCCTCTGGACAGAAATTTATGGTTCATGTTTCTGTAAGAAATTAAATACATTTAAGGCCATAAAAAGTTTACATTCAAATAAACTTATAACAGTATAATTTGGAATAGTTATATGATAAAAAAATTGTGGCTAATAATTTTCTTTGTAGAGTGAGAAAAAAGTATTTGTTGGGAATTTGAAAATTTTGCTGTGCAAGTATATAAAAAGAAAAGACACAGCCAAAAATGAAAATTTAACAGAAATAATATCCATATATGAAAACTACTGTATTCCATATTTAATCTTGTGCATTTTACATTTAAAAAATGATATACCCACTTATGGTGTCTGTATATAAGTAGATGTAACTACATTGTTAACCATCTTCATACTGTTGAGAAATGTTAGATAGATTTTTAATGAAGTAATATTGTTCTGGTAGAACTGGTACTAGTACTTTTCATGGTTGACTCAAACCTTGAAATGATATTTTTCTACATAATACAATTTTTCAAAGATGTGTTTTGTTATACCAGAAAGTAAAGATCCCATGAACTAGGTTATATTCAGCAAACTACATAAATTACTGACGCACATGAATGTTTAAAGTTGTTTCACAGTATTTTAAAAACATATGAAGTTGGTTAGCATCAAATGTTTTCCTTCAATATTAACATTATTTGACATGTATAATGTGTAGAAAACCTACCTAAAAATAAACATATTGTAATGTAAATTTAGCTCACCAGCAAGGGAAAGCTGACTTAAAAGCAACCGCTGAGGTTATAAATAGTAAGTCAGAAAGGGGAGATAATTTTGTTTCACCATGGTTTTCAAAAGTTGAAAAGAAAAATTACCTTATCTGTTGTAAATATTCTGAATAATTATTTGCTGAATTGTTTTGAGAAACTTTCAAATTTTAATTCTATTGTAGTATCGGTATTCTTTTGAATGATCTACAGAAGTATTGCAAATAATTATTTTATTCCAAAAATGATTCTTGACCATTCGTATTCAACTTTTGAAAACCAGTCTGTATTTTGAAGAGTATTTGCTTGAAAAGTAAAACCTTAGAATCTATTGAATTTCCAGTGAATTGGTCGATTTGTCTATGGTTCATGACTAGAACACCCTTAAGATATGAAAAGCATATAATGGTATTACAGTTTTTCAATTACATAATGTTAAAATTCCATGTTTAGTTTAGAACCATTAGGAATTTTTAAATCTTAGTAAGACCTTTTTTAATTAAAGGTCATTGCCAATAGTATTGTTCAATTTATATAATGGTATTCCGAAAAGTAAAATTTAGATTTTCTTCTGATTAAATAAATTTTATGTTTGAACACTTTTACAAAATTTTGAAGATTGCAGTAGAAATTCTTTGCTCTGAAATCGTTTTATTTCAATAGTAAATGTTTCTTTATCTTTTGCATTTTCTTTATACTTTGCATTATGATACAATGACGAAAAGAGAAAATGATAGCGTCATGTGATACATCTTATTGAATTGAGGGTATTCAAAGATAATTTTAAGACTTTACTTTTCAAGCATTGACCACAGAAGAATGTTACACATTTGTTTTTATGACAGGAATGCATTGTTTTGTTCAAAAAGAATTTGTTTACACTTGTTATTGGCCCCGCACACAAGAATATACACATACACTTGATCCTTGTGTCATTCCAATGCACATAAACTTGATAATATACAAACAAAAACATAGTTACAGTGTGGTCAGTGCTATATTTAATGACCTATACATGTTCTATCAGAAAAACTGAGAATTGAATGTTTTTGTTTGTACTAGTATATGTTAAATTACACATATTTACATGTCCATTGAATTTAATATATTTTATTCCACTTTTCAGTTTTTAACATGCCCAAAGATCAAACAGGTTACCTTTTTGCACTTGCCAATTTATTTTACCTAAACTATATATAGTAGACATTCAAAGGATATTGACTTGTAGTGTGTTTTTGTATATATAGAATTTTTTTTTAGATTTACTAAAATCTAATTCTAAATTTACAGAAGTCTTGTTTGACTAATTAATGAAAAGCTTTTTCTAAATGATTATTCATGACATGGGAAAAGTATGATAGACAAACATGCATTTTTATTAAAGAACATTAAAATTTTTGTTTTTTATTCTACATCAAAAGTTTTCCTTTGAATGTTTACATATCTGTGTTCTGCCTTTATTCTTTCTGAACCTTTGTAGATATATAAATTTTATGTAGTATTATTATATTGATGACTCGGTTACAGCAAGTTAATATAAAGGATTGTTAAAAATCAGACTCGTGTGGCTTGTGTGATTCAAAAAATAGAATTTTATTTTTTACCTGTGTGGTAGTATAAGTTATCTGTGGCAGATATATATTGCTTGCTTAAATTATTTTAAGTTGCAATGTGAATTTGCACTTTTTTTCATACAAGGTAGAATCTTATTTTTGGTGGTGGTTTTTTAGGCTGGAAAATCACTTGCATAAGTACTACTTTCTTAAGCAGATTCATGGACCATACTACAAAAAAACAGGATAGGGAAAATAGATTAATCTAGAAATGAAGAAGAAAGATTTAATTTGAATATTTGGTTGTTTCAATTGTCAGTTTTACTGTCACAAAAATAGTTTTGAAAGAAAATTCATAGATTTAATTTGAATATTTGGTTGTATCAAATGTCAGTTTTACCGTCACAAAAATAGTTTTGAAAGAAAATTCATAGATTTAATTTGAATATTTGGTTGTATCAAATGTCAGTTTTACTGTCACAAAAATAGTTTTGAAAGAAAATTCAGAGATTTAATTTGAATATTTGGTTGTATCAAATGTCAGTTTTACGGTTACAAAAATGCTTTGAAATAAGATGAAACTTTTAATCAAATAAAGAATAATCTGGATAGCATCTGTCCGTTTTATATAACAATAGGGTTCTGTCTCATTTCTAACTTTAATATCCTGTAGAAACTCTCCTATCAGAGAAGGAAGAAAGTAAGTATTTACATAGGCCACATCAAATTCATTTCTCATTCTTTAGGATTTTAGCTTTGTGAAAATTGCAATTTGTTTCCTGCATCAATTTCAGAAATTCTAAAATACAGCTACACATCAACTGCTTATCAAGATCTAATGAGTAAGAACATTGACATAAAAAGAAGAAGCTTTCTTTTGAATACTGAAGTCTGACATTTACTTTTTTTATATAGTTCTGACAAAAGACTGGAATTGAGGAAATGCTATGTCAAACTCAATTTGTAATGCAAAAATCCAAAGAAACTCAAAATTAGATTGATGTGGCCTAAGGTATAGGTTGGATTACACTGTTTTGGGAGCATGGAATATGTAATATGTGTGTTTCCAATCCTTTTCATTGGAAGTTCTGACTTTGCGTTAAAACAGCCAGAATTTAACTGTATTATGCAAACTAAATAATAAATATGGCAAGGAACACGATATGAATATTCATAATTTATAGTAAACTCTCTTGCAAATCTTGTCAACCATTTCTCAGTGTCTCAATATTATGGAACATTGTCTGTCAGTGTGTTTTCATTCTTAGAAGGTTGTGTTGCTGGTGGTTGGTACATTTTAAGGTGTTATCAAAATCTTTCTTATATTCTCAAATATATTATGTTTTTAGCTATGTTTTGAAGTGTGCTTACATATTTGATGGAATATAAGAAGTTCATTGATATTTATTGTCTTGCTCATGTTACAGGAAATAATCCATAGGAACAACTCATCATCCCAGACATATTTTGTTTTTAAATTTTACTGACACACCCTCCCACAGTCCACCAAACCCCCTGAAAAAGGGAATAAAATTGATTTAGAACTTTTGACTAATTAGCTACAACAGGAACAGGAGACACTACAAAACATTTGTAAGTTAGAAATGTCTGCCCATGGATAAAATATCTACTTAGTTTTTTTATATGGTAAGGTAACGTTTTGACAGGAACAGTTTGGCAAGCTACATGTTCATTTCCTCAAGTGAAATACCTTTTGGATTATTAAGTTCTCAAACAGTTCATAGCAGGTCCTTAAATATTCTAATGTCAGCATCAATTTTCTGTTAGTATTAGTGTTATTATTTGTTTATCAAATTGTTCTGCATCATTTTGCTCCATGTTAGTATCACAATTGTAGAACACTATGTTGTCATTTTGAACCATGTTGATCATGGATAAGTTCAGTTATCACATAGTTTAAATCATATGTTTTCCACTGAAATATGTAATAAGATGTTATTATTGCCTACTGTTTGTACATAATGCTTCTATATATAAAATGAATGATTTTGAAAATTAACCAGTTGTGATCTATATGTGTATTTTTGTTGTTTATGTGTTTTGCTTAATAATATATTAAAGCATTATAAGTTATTGTAATCCTTTCAGCAATAATATTTTTTATATTTGATAATCGATGATATTAAATTTTCTTCAAATAATAAAAAAAGTTTTTGAAGATTCATAAAAGTGTCAAGAAATGAATATTATTATTATTTGTATTTTTTGTTCACAAATTTTCCAGGAATTATTGAATTTAAATAAATTTAATTTGCTATCAATAATTGAGAGACAATCTGTAACGGAAAAAAAATGTACAGAAATATTTTGATGTCAGAACTTGATATTACATGGGAAGACAAGCTAATGAACAGAATATGTTCATTTACAGAACAATAACTTAAAGATGTTTAATTTTCAGAGTGAATATATTATCATTTTATGATGATGCATTTTGTATTAACAGAGCTAAGTTGTTATTTGCAGATCGATTTGACCATTCCCCAGATGAAGACCATAATGACTCTATAACAGGCCTAACAAGCTGTCCCAGGCTTAAGTTGTATGCTTCTGGAGGTATGGATGGAACCATACGTATCTGGAATGATGAAAATCAACTGATCAGGTTAGTAGTGTTATTGTGACCTCAGACTCAAGCCTTTGGTGGTATGTTTTGAACCTTACATATCTTCAATGATGAAAATCAGCTGACCTAGTACCGGTTCATAGTGTCATGTTGTCTCAAATATGAAGCCTCTTTTGGTATGGATGGAACTATAATTATCTGAAAGTATGAAAATCAACTGAGCAAGTTAATAGTGTAATAGTGTCCTCAGACTAAAGCCCCTTTTGGTATGGATGTTACGATTTTTATCAGGAGTATTAAAATGCAGACAAGGTTAATATTGTCATTGTGTCTCAAGTGTGTAACATGATCTATTAGATAGATGACAGGGCATCATTTATGTAAATGTGGTAAGCTCACCAATGCTTTTTTTTTATAATTTGTTTATAGGTTACTGAAGTTAAAGACTATGCCATACAGTCTAGGGTTCTGTAGTGAGAAGGGAGATTTATAGTTATAGTCCCACCAATGTATTTATCTATTTATAGGTTACTGAAGTTAAAGACTATGCCATACAGTCTAGGGTTCTGTAGTGAGAAGGGAGATTTATTGTTATAGTCTCACCAATGTATTTATCTATTTATAGGTTACTGAAGTTAAAGACTATGCCATACAGTCTAGGGTTCTGTAGTGAGAAGGGAGATTTATTGGTTGGCATTGGAAACCACTTGTACCTTATCCCACATCAACATTGTAAGTTTAAAATAAAAGTGTTCTTTTTAGATATTAAAGTACATTGTAATGCCATATTTTCTATTTGTTAGTGAAGTGAATGTTAACGGTGGATTTTCTCAAAGCTTATAATATAAAGAAGTTTTATTGTGCTGGATTGCTTATATGTTTTTGTTTTTCAGCCTTAGAATATATTGCTTGGTTATATTCACATGTGACCTATTTTTCATGCTCCAGTGGACTAGTAAAGTTTTCAGGATTAGGTGTGTCACTCAATAATTATACATGATTGGACTGCAGTATTCAATATAACAAGCATATGTCTGGAGAAGACCTTACTAAGTTGTAAAACTTGTATCTGATCCATTTGTCATTTTGAATAATAAAATATGTTTAAACTAAGCATATATCTGACATATTACCTTGGCTTCTTTTTAATGCTCTGGTGAACTGAGTAATATTTTAAAATAAGTTGTGTTCCTAAGCAACTCTAATTAAAGGTAAATAATGCTGGTTTATCCAAACAGGTATATATCTGTCTATACCTAACCTTCACCTTTTTGTAGTAATGGTTTGTTTTGGCTTAAGTTCTAGAGGTTATTAAGATGGGAAAGCATATGGTAGATGAAATATTTAGGTGTTTTATTTTTTCATTACAATTGGTTAATTTTACTATGTAGGGTTAGGGTTAGGGTACATATAATCATGAAAGATTTATTGTTCACAAATCACTTATGACTCTATACAGAAAATAAAACAACTTGTTAACCATTAGTTCAGTAAACACAGTCATTTTTTTTTACTGAGAGTAGCAAGAGTTATATAGAAACAACGGTCTTTAATCAGAAGATGACCAATTGCATCCTGGATGTTACAAGTACCCGGTAAGGGTTTTTCTCAAACACAGGGACTATAAGAATATCTAGCAATATTAATATTACTACTTTTAGACCTACCAAAAGGATACAGATTGAAGATGGTTTCTATGAAGTTTGTCCAACCAAAGAAAGAACAGCCTTTACCATTTGATGCTTTGAAACTTAAAACACTGTCAAAGAGAGATTTTACCAGAATCAAAAAATCACATTCATCATTCAAGTAAGTATATTCTTATAAAATGAAAATAGCGCTTTATGAATTAGGTGCATTCAAAATACTTTTCTTGATTAACCTACATCAGGCACACTCAAACCCCAAAAAATTGAAAGCCAAGGATACAATATAAGTACTTAAATGATTAAAGTGACATTAAAAGAATAGCCATTGATTATATTATTGAAAGAATATTTCCCTTAGATTGACAAAAACTGACAGTAAAAATGATTTGGTGTGTTTGATTGTAAGTTATATTAATGGTAATGTAAGAGTACATTTTGATTATTTTCTATGAAGATATGATCATTTTGAGGACAAACTCACTCCAGAGGAGGAGGAAGAGGTAACTAGAGAAAAGAAAATAAAAGAAGCAGCTTTTGCTGTGTTATCGAAGAGAGATTTTGAACTACAGAAAATTAGGGAAGGCGAGTTTGCTGCCAAGAAACCAAAGCTGATGACACAGGAAGAACAAGATAGAGCATTTAAGAACTACATGAAGATGTTTTATGACAAACCTAGGTTAACAGTAAGTTGATCTGATTAAAGTTTCATTAGTCAACAGTTTTGTGCAAGTTGACCTTACAAATTAGCAAGTGTGGTTTGTTTCTATTTTAATTGACAATATTCTTTAGAGCTATTTTCCTAATTCTTGTAGTTTAAAGGTTTGGTTGGCTTGCTTGCTTTGTTTGTATAAATGTTTGCTCAAGCATTATAATTAAGATTGACATCTGCAATCAATAGATAGGCCAGGCTTCAGCTTGTATACATTATACTCTGCATTCTACTTAACATCCAATTTAACATTTAAGTATAATGTATACAAGCTGAAGCCCCGCCTATCTATTGATTGCAGATGTCAATCTTAACTACAATGCTTGAGCAAACATTTATACAAACAAAGCAAGCAAGCCAACCAAACCTTTAAACTACAAGCATCAAGAAAATAGCTCTAATAATATTTTTTTAACAGTACTTGGATAAATATTTTTGCTAAAGCAATTAACATATGTTACACAACCATACACATAACTTTCCTTTTTCGTGCATACTGTTACATTTAGAAGGTTGCAATTTCTTGTAAAGCTATTAGTAATCTGAATATTTTAAGTAAATAAGGACATAAATCACTATATCATTTTAGAAAATAGAAACTTTGTAAATTCATTTCAAACACTAATATTTAATATCACAGGGAAAGTTGACATTTAGTTAAGTAAAATTTGCATACTTTTAGGAATTTTTTAGTTTTCAAATTTCAGTGCTTTTCAACTAGGCAAATGATTTGAGCTTCCAATTCCTTTGATTCCAGTGCCAAGGATGAGTCTTTACTAAGTTGAAAGCATGGTAACTTAAATGAGTTTTAAATAGTTGTATTAGAAACAGAATATTTTAATCCTTCCTTAGAAGGTAAATCCAGAAAAGGGCTTAAGACATATGAAATTAAGTGTTATTTTTAATTTTTATTAATTATTAAGTACTGATTTTGTAATTTACAGATTCCACCAGATGACCCATTTCCCAATGATACTGCAAGTGATTACATGAGGAGAGGTGAAATAGACGAAGGTAAATGTTAACTTTGATAATAATATTACACACTACATTAGTTATATATTAATTCTAATTTTAATTCTATCCTACAAATGCATCGGATAAAAATCCTAAAACAGTAAGCTTTATGATGTCATAGAAATTATCTTTGCTTTCTTGATTCTCATTAAAATTGATTTAATACTCTGAATTGATTAATACTTTTTGGGGTCCAATTTTCATGTAATTTGTGGGTAGAGGGAAACCTTAAATTTAAAGACTTATTGATATTCAAATTTTTAGTTACTTTGATTGAAGCTAATGATGAAACCATGAAATTGTAGAATATGGAATTTGATACAGTTTGTGATATTTGTAATCTGTCCAAACTGAACCCTTTTTAAGTCTATCTGCATTGTGATACTTTATCTTAAGTGTATTAACCTGTGGAAACCAGAAACTTTTTTAATCTGAACAGACCAGAAAAGAAGTTTGGTTTATGCATGATCTTTATTTTAAATACATACATAGAAATATAAATACCTTCATCAGTCTAACACATAACAATAAGCTTCCATGCTGACTATTCTGAAGAATGCTACAACTTATATTGTAAACCAGTTAATTATCATGAGTCAGTTATTTATTCAGCTTTGAAAATGAAGAAAAATAACTCTATATATTGTTGTGAATGTGTCAAATTCTGATGTTCACTTATTAAAGTTCATCAACAAAGTAAGCTAATCTCAAAATTAATCTATGTGAAGTTGGCTGAAAGTTGGCTAAAGGGCTAAAAACATTAAAAAAAATATCTGCATAAAAGTTGGTTTTCAGTAAATAAGTAGTGATTTACAAAATCTTTCATTTTAATGAAGATTTTTAAACTTATTATCATAATAACAAAAATATTTAATTTCTATAGCTGCTAAACAGATCAGTAAGTAATAACACACATTTCTGTATGTACACACGTATATATTTATATATTCCTGGCTTTTAGATAGATCCTATTTCTATCTTATTATTTTCCTACTTAGGGAGGCTTATATCTCTTTAGTCCTACCTCTTCCATGACTGTTGTATGGATATTGTTTTTGATCTGTAATATTTATATATTTAGTAATGCAGATACTTTTATATAACTGCAACATATTTGCAGTAACGTGGTATGGTACAGTTTTAGTAATTGTCAATCTGGTTTCTGTGTCATAAATGTTGTTATAATGGACCAATAATGCTGAAATTTTCACAATTAGATAAGGTATAAATTACCTTGAATACAAATAGATTTTCACAATTAGATAAGGTATAAATTACCTTGAATACAAATAGATTTTCACAATTAGATAAGGTATAAATTACCTTGAATACAAATAGATTTTCACAATTAGATAAGGTATAAATTACCTTGAATACAAATAGATTTTCACAATTAGATAAGGTATAAATTACCTTGAATACAAATAGATTTTCACAATTAGATAAGGTATAAATTACCTTGAATACAAATAGATTTTCACAATTAGATAAGGTATAAATTACCTTGAATACAAATAGATTTTCACAATTAGATAAGGTATAAATTACCTTGAATACAAATAGATTTTCACAATTAGATAAGGTATAAATTACCTTGAATACAAATAGATTTTCACAATTTTTCACAATTAGATAAGGTATAAATTACCTTGAATACAAATAGATTTTCACAATTAGATAAGTTATAAATTACCTTGAATACAAATAGATTTTCACAATTAGATAAGGTATAAATTACCTTGAATACAAATAGATTTTCACAATTAGATAAGTTATAAATTACCTTGAATACAAATAGATTTTCACAATTAGATAAGTTATAAATTACCTTGAATACAAATAGATTTTCACAATTAGATAAGGTATAAATTACCTTGAATACAAATAGATTTTCACAATTAGATAAGGTATAAATTACCTTGAATACAAATAGATTTTCACAATTAGATAAGGTATAAATTACCTTGAATACAAATAGATTTTCACAATTAGATAAGTTATAAATTACCTTGAATACAAATAGATTTTCACAATTAGATAAGGTATAAATTACCTTGAATACAAATAGATTTTCACAATTAGATAAGGTATAAATTACCTTGAATACAAATAGATTTTCACAATTAGATAAGGTATAAATTACCTTGAATACAAATAGATTTTCACAATTAGATAAGGTATAAATTACCTTGAATACAAATAGATTTTCACAATTAGATAAGGTATAAATTACCTTGAATACAAATAGATTTTCACAATTAGATAAGGTATAAATTACCTTGAATACAAATAGATTTTCACAATTAGATAAGGTATAAATTACCTTGAATACAAATAGATTTTCACAATTAGATAAGGTATAAATTACCTTGAATACAAATAGATTTTCACAATTAGATAAGGTATAAATTACCTTGAATACAAATAGATTTTCACAATTAGATAAGGTATAAATTACCTTGAATACAAATAGATTTTCACAATTAGATAAGGTATAAATTACCTTGAATACAAATAGATTTTCACAATTAGATAAGGTATAAATTACCTTGAATACAAATAGATTTTCACAATTAGATAAGGTATAAATTACCTTGAATACAAATAGATTTTCACAATTAGATAAGGTATAAATTACCTTGAATACAAATAGATTTTCACAATTAGATAAGGTATAAATTACCTTGAATACAAATAGATTTTCACAATTAGATAAGGTATAAATTACCTTGAATACAAATAGATTTTCACAATTAGATAAGGTATAAATTACCTTGAATACAAATAGATTTTCACAATTAGATAAGGTAAATTAAATTACCTTGAATACAAATAGATTTTCACAATTAGATAAGGTATAAATTACCTTGAATACAAATAGATTTTCACAATTAGATAAGGTATAAATTACCTTGAATACAAATAGATTTTCACAATTAGATAAGGTATAAATTACCTTGAATACAAATAGATTTTCACAATTAGATAAGGTATAAATTACCTTGAATACAAATAGATTTTCACAATTAGATAAGGTATAAATTACCTTGAATACAAATAGATTTAATGAGAAAAATTGTTCAAAACCAGGATAACAATAGACTATAGAATTTACTTATTTTTTTTAGTTATGTTCATTTTAAGTAGTTTTTGTTGAAGATTTTTTTTTTAGATTTTTTACCTGTCTTTTCCAATTAGATTTAACCAAGCTCTCACAATTTCTGAGATACAAGTGGTTCAAGTGACTTAAAGGAAAAGGACTCAAAATTAGTAGCATTTTTTAGATTTAGTCAAATTGGATAAAGTTAGTTCTTCCATTTAATTTCTAAGAAAACACCCTTGCAGAGTTTTGTTTTCAGCAGTTCTCACAAGGATCTACTTGTAAGATATAATTTATCCAACAGATAACTGTGTCAAACACAATATTTTGTTCACACTAACCTTCAATGTACATTCCTTTATGAATATGGGAAAAGATACTAAAGGGTCAATAAAAAACTAGTAAGTTGAAAAAAACCCAGACAACTCCATGTCGAAAAGAAACAACAAAAATACAAATAAAACCAAACACTACACAGAAAACTGGAGATTGAGCAACATAAATCCAACCACTGGTGTTGAACTCAAGTGACTTTGAAAGATAATAATTGTAAAATTTATATTGACTCCCTGAACAGTGTGTTGCACTTTGAATTAATTAATTAGCATAACAACAGTTTCTGAATTTAAAGTATTGAAATTACAAAAGTAAAATATTTTCAATAGATATCTGCCAAACACCAAACACAGAAAATTTCATTTTCAGACACAAATCTGATACATACTTCTATCACAGAATCTCCTAAATATTAATGACCAGGTCTTGTGTGACCATAAGATCATAAGATTGTATTATATGTTCTCTTTACTGTTATATAAGTAGCACTAATCAGATTTCTTATTCTAAGGTTGTATAGTGTTAAAAGGAAGAACTTCTTTCATCATCTTCATCATATGAACATCATTTTGTAGAAGATGAACCATGGAAGCCAGAAAGAGAACCATCAGGTTTCTTCCCACCATTGTCAAGATCCAGTACATTCAGAAAATCACAGGGCACGCCACCAGAGCCACTGCAAGCTGCTTACGAGAGTGCTACAAATAGTGCTGCAAAGAGTGGCCTGGTACCTAACTCTGTATTAACCAAAATACTGTGGCCTCCACCACCTCCCCCTCCTCCTAAGGATACATGGAAACTCCCCACATTTGAGGACGGCAAGATGGTTGTTCCTGAACCTGAGGAAGAGGTATGGTGTTCATAAAGTAGAAAAATTTTGTTTAAATTACTGTAAATTAAGAAATTATTGTGAGGTTTTTATTAATGCAAATAATATGGCTAGTTGAGGTAGCAATACTAAGAACTCACATTCTGATATCTGATGCAGATTTTCCTTAAATTGCAATTATTAATCTCACATTTTTGTCCATCCTTCAAAAATCACAATCATAAATGCAAATGATAATTTCTGAATTTACATTTTATCATACTGATGACCTTGATATCAATTTGCAAAATTCAGTTTAAATTGTCTTCTTATTAATCCTCAATAAGATATATATCTTCTAAGTCTTTATTTATTCCAAATGTGCAGCAGAACATTTCACCAATCAATACTCAATATTTCTAAGGAAAATCCAGTTATTTCAAGTGTTTTGTGGCTGGCTAACATCCAAAACTCTTAATTTTTTCTAAATGAACTGTTAATTTTATGTTTTTCACACTTAGCCTCAATGATATACATATTCTATTCTCTATTCGTCTGACAGGAAGTAGAGCCTCAATGATATACATATTCTATTCTCTATCTGACAGGAAGTAGAGCCTCAATGATATACATATTCTATTCTCTATTTGTCCTACAGGAAGTAGAGCCTCAATGATATACATATTCTATTCTCTATTCGTCTGACAGAAAGTAGAGCCTCAATGATATACATATTCTATTTTCTATTTGTCTGACAGGAAGTAGAGCCTCAATGATAATCATATTGTATTCTCTATCTGACAGGAAGTAGAGCCTCAATGATATACATATTCTATTCTCTATTCGTCTGACAGGAAGTAGAGCCTCAATGATATACATATTCTATTCTCTATTTGTCTGACAGGAAGTAGAGCCTCAATGATATACATATTCTATTCTCTATTCGTCCGACAGGAAGTAGAGCCTCAATGATATACATATTCTATTCTCTATTCGTCCGACAGGAAGTAGAGCCTCAATGATATACATATTCTATTCTCTACTGGTCCGACAGGAAGTAGAGCCTCAATGATATACATATTGTATTCTCTATTTGTCCAACAGGAAGGAGAGCCTCAATGATATACATATTGTATTCTCTATTCATCCGACAGGAAGTAGAGCCTCAATGATATACATATTCTATTCTCTATTCGTCTGACAGGAAGTAGAGCCTCGATGATATACATATTCTATTCTCTATTCGTCTGACAGGAAGTAGAGCCTCAATGATATACATATTCTATTCTCTATTCGTCTGACAGGAAGTAGAGCCTCAATGATATACATATTCTATTCTCTATTCGTCTGACAGGAAGTAGAGCCTCAATGATATACATATTCTATTCTCTATCTGACAGGAAGTAGAGCCTCAATGATATACATATTCTATTCTCTATCTGACAGGAAGTAGAGCCTCAATGATATACATATTCTATTCTCTATTTGTCTGACAGGAAGTAGAGCCTCAATGATATACATATTCTATTCTCTATTCGTCTGACAGGAAGTAGAGCCTCAATGATATACATATTTTCTCTATTTGTCTGACAGGAAGTAGAGCCTCAATGATATACATATTTCTTCTCTATTTGTCTGACAGAAAGTAGAGCCTCAATGATATACATATTCTATTCTCTATTTGTCTGACAGGAAGTAGAAGAACAACCAGCAGAAGAGGAAGAAGCAGAAGACAATCATTTAGAATTTGTTATAGATGACTGGGGAGAGAAAGAAAGTATTAAATCAGACAGTCCGATCATTTCACCAAAGTCTCCCATCAAACGTGAAGTGACATTTAGTAAGAAGGACACAGTTCATGAGTTTGATAAAGACAAAGAACTAGCCACGCCTACTACTGGCAGTCGTCAATCATCTGGATTGATGTCGAAGTTCAAGGACATTATGTCTAAACCACCATCTCAACAGGTATTATTTTTAGTACTTTCAAGATAAAGTTTGTAAAAGATTTTCATATAAACTTAACTTTTGTGAAGCAGGATCTGAGTTCATACATTCAATACTCCTACAGATGTACTAGTTGAAAATAAAGTGAATTTGGTTTAAAGTTGAGCTTTACAGAGTGATTTCAGAGATATTAGATAACAGTGACCAGGTTATTTGTAGTCATTATCAATTAAAGTGAAAGAAAATACAAAATAACAAAATATATAAAGATGAATACATAGATTTAGAAGTTAGAAACAATATTATTGAGCACAACCATAATGTTTGTTATCTTTTGATTTACAGGACGATGACGATGATGCCTCTACTGTCACACTTACACCAAGATCTCCTACAGAAATGGCAGAGGCTATCAGATCTAAAGAATCATCCTTTGCTAAACCTCCATCACCACCAAAAGATCCTAAACCAGTAGTTAAACCTCCGTCAAGAAGGGAAGTTAAACCACTTAAACCATTGACGCTACCACCACCACAACCAAAGGTTGAAAGGGCTAAATCTCCAACACCGATGGTCAAACCAACAGCTCCACGACAACGCACACCTACACCACCTAGACCAGAAACACCACTACCAAATTATGTCACTCAATTCCAGGGAGCTGATTGGTTTGATAAATACTTCCCTAATTGTAATGAAAATGTAAGTTTCATATGTTTATATTATTTCATTGCAATCAATATTTTGATAAAAGAGAAAAATTACATGGGAGGGACAGAAAGTACTAGTCTTTGAAGACCAGCTCTCCATACAAATTAATTGGTTTGATAAATACTTTCCTTATTTTAATGATATTGCAAGTGTGAGTTGATAATATTCCATTTTGATACTAATGCAATGTCAGAAAAATTTCTTCTAAACTAGTCCTCCAAACAAATTTATTGTCTTGGCTTTAAAAAACATTGACTTCAGAAGATTGAATATGGTAGTTATCTCCATGCTACCTTTTATTAATTTGCATATATCATATTTATGCCCCACCTAGGGGCATTATGTTTTTTGGTCTGTGTGTCCGTTTGTTCGTTCATCAATCTGTCCATTCGTTCGTCCGTCTGTCCCGCTTGAGGTTAAAGTTTTTTGTCAAAGTAGTTTTTGATGAAGATGAAGTCCAATCAATTTGAAACTTAATACACATGTTCCCTATGATATGATCTTTCTAATTTTAATGCCAAATAAGAGTTTTGACCACAATTTCACGGTCCACTGAACATAGAAAATGATAGTGCGAGTGGGGCATCCGTGTACTATGGACACATTCTTGTTCAGTATTGTTTCAAACATTACGTTATATATTAAGTTGGATATAATAAAAGATCAATATAGGTTACAAAATATGTATTTTACTTTACAGACTTTCCCTAAACCTTGGAATGCCGACACTTTCATGACAATGTTAAGTAGACTGTTACGAGTGGCAGAGTATGTATTCAAAACAAAGATCACCGATTCTCTATCCATGTTATACACACAGGAGAACATTTCTGATCCTACGGCACATTCTGTTAGTAAGACAATTATCTCAGTGTTAAATAGTCCTAAGGACCCTCCAACATGTCTCGTAGAGGATCAGAAGTCATTTATAGTCGCAGCTTTACAAGCTCTCAGTAAACTTGGTATCAGGGATAAGGATTTTATCACGGAAATGATGGTGCAATTCCTGGATGGGGATAAAGAAGTCAGGTATTGTAATATTTATAGATTATTCCATATTGGCTATTAGAAGTGTTAGACTGTTGCTTAACATATCAAGCCTCAGACAGAAGCAAAGTTTGACAGTTCAAGATGGGGTGAGGGCTTATACAAAGAACAATAAAGAACTTGACATGAAATACTTTAATTATTTTATGGATCCATATTTTGTTTAAGCTCAATACCACATTTCAGAAAGCTATTTTCTAAACAAGTATAAAAGTAGAATAATAACATTTTTAAAGTTAAAATGAGAAAGATAACTTTTTACTACGATACACTACAGGGACTTACTACATCATTATGCCACAATTTTGAATCAACTGTTAAATAGTGGTGGGAGCTTTTTGTTTCAAATTAAAATTTGTATATGGGAATCTTATTGGAGTTAGGCCATTTCTGTGCCTGGCTGCTTTTGAAATTAGAATTTTATAGCAGAAGTCTATACATAGGCTAGGGTTGGATGGTATTTTGATACAGGAGCATTGATATGTGAAATATGAAAATCATTTGCTTTTGTACATGTTTTATCTAAATATAATTGCTTTTTTAATTTTAAAGAATCCTTTATTTTCCTCCTGATTCTTTAGTCTGTTCCACCTGGCACTGATAAAGTCTTTAAAAAGGCAATAAAAGCACTGTTCCTTTGCTTTTTGTGTGTTTTTTTGCTGTGCATGTACAGATTTTGTGTCATGGATGGATACCCATATCCTTTGTTTTTCTATTAAATAAAAAAAGATGATTTAGGTAAACATCAATGAGACTGCAGCAACTCCAAAAAAATATCTGGAGGTCAACATATTTTGTTCCATTGTCAGAATAATGTTACCTCCATGTTTTGTTCCAGGGCAACAACAATGGACATGTTAAATTCTTGTGGCTTACAGGATCAACAAAATATTTTATCAAGGAATTAGATTCCTGGGATATCTGGAATGTGGAAGAGGCAGATCGGAAAGCAGACTTACGGAAAATGGTACATTCTTGGCTAGACAGGTGAGCACATTTAAATTAGATGTGAATTCAAGTGATCAGTATGCTGGAGTTTCTTATTGACAACATATTTGTTGAATTTGGAGGTAGACTTTTTCAAAAAATTGTCGGCATTCCTATGGGAACAAACTGTGTGCCTCTCCTTGCCGACCTCTTCTTATTTTCATACGAGTCGGAGTTCCTTCAGACGCTTGTCAAAAACAAGAAGATCAAAGAAGCCAGATCATTTAATTTCACATT
This sequence comes from Mytilus coruscus, assembly GCA_017311375.1. NCBI lineage: Eukaryota > Metazoa > Mollusca > Bivalvia > Mytilida > Mytilidae > Mytilus > Mytilus coruscus. Next base: position 2,588,776 of record CM029600.1, on the reverse strand, counting down.
CAGATATATTGATGATGTTCTTTCCATTAACAATCCAAACTTTTCTGATTGGGTTCCATTAATATATCCTTGAGAAATAGAAATTAAAGAAACAACAGACACAGCTTCCTCTGCCACATTTTTAGACTTATACCTCGAATTTGACATAAGTGGTCATCTCAGTACCAAAATCTATGACGAACGAGACGATTTTAATTTTAGAATTATAAATTTCCCCCCACCTTAGCAGCAATATACCAACCTCACCTGCATATGGGATATACATTTCCCAACTCATTCGGTATTCAAGAGCTTGCAGCTGCTACTCAGACTTTATAAAATGTCACCAGTGTCAGAGCAGAAAGTTAATGAGCCAAGATTATGTCAAAGAATGTCTCGTCCTTTTTCTAAAAAAGGTTCATTGGAAGATACCAAGACCGTGTTGATGAATATTCTGTATCAACTTCACAAATTATACATGATGGTCTTGAAGTATAGATTCTAGGTACTGACGTTGTTTATCATCTTAATTACCTGTTATAGTATAAAAATAGGGAGATGTGGTATGATTGCCAATGAGACAACTATCCACCAAAGTTAAAATGAAGTGGATGTAATATAGTGTTCTTTTTATTTGTCCTTGTACATTTTTAACCTTTACTGTTTAGTCCATTTTTGGCAATATACTTTTGGCGTGGCTTGGTACTTATACATCCTGCCATTGTGTTATTGTGCTATGGTCAATTTTGTATTCTTGTCTTTCATTTTTGCTTATATACTTTGTCTATAGAGTGTCTATATGCCATTTTGTTTTTCTTTGTTGAAATAGTTATTTATTTGTATAGTGATTAAGATTATATTACAATGTTGACTGCAGTATTTTTGTTATTTTACTTTTTTTCATATTTGTTTTATACTATTAATCATGGTAAGAAAATCAATATAGAAACTTAAAAAAAATTATGAAGTTTAAAAATCAGTGTAGTCTATAAAAGTATTTATCTAACTTAATCATGTTTTTGTCTCGCCTTGACAGAGTCAAAAAGCGAGACATAGGTATGCTGTTTCCGGAGTCGGTGGCGGCGGCAATGGCGTCGGCGGCGTCAACAATGTATTAGTTTGTGATTAGGTCTAGTTCATGGTGAACCACTAGTGGTAGGTCAATGATATTTGGTATGCAGTTGTATAAGCATTGGCACATCTCATTACCATGGAGATTATTTGGCTCTGCCCCCTCAGTCAAGGTCTATTGACTTTGAAACTTTTGCTTAGTCTTCATGTATTAGTTTGTGATTAGGTCAGTTTAAGGGGAACCATTAGTGGTAGGTCAATGATAATTGGTATGCAGTTGTATAAGCATTAGCACATCTCATTTCCATGGAGAATATTGATCCTTACCACTCAGTCATGGTCTATTGACTTTGAAACTTTTGCTTAGTTTACATGTATTAGTTTGTGATTAGGTCAGTTTAAGATGAACCACTAATGTTAAGTCAATGATATTCGGTATGCAAATGTCAATGCATTTGCAAGTTTCATTTCCATGGAGATTATATAACCCCACCCCTAATTATGGTTCATTGACTTTGAAACTTTTACATAGTTAACAAGTTAATGTTTGTGTTTAGGTTTGTTTAAAGGGAACGACTTATGAAAAGTCAATAGTATTTGGTTTGCAGTTGTATAAGCATTGGCACATTTCATTTCCATGGAGATTGTTTAGCCCTGTACCTTCAGTCATGGTTCGTTGACTTTGAATATTTGCATAACTTACATGTTAAAGTATTGCTATTTTAATTTCAACATTTGCATTATCAAAATAACAAATAGGCGAGACATATCTCTGTGTTAACAGTTTATTAACAAAACAATTATTTCCTAGGTTTAATCTGTTTATAATCCAGTATCTGACACATAGTCATTGCTGTTTCCTCAAGCTTTTTCTTAAACTTTTTCCTAATGTAAAATATTTGATGTTTTAGGTGGATGACATCATACAAACTTCACTTAGAAGATACAATAGAGAGAATGAAGAAAGGACAAAATATTCATGGAAAGTTAAATCGTGGTAGTAAGGGTATTCTTCGAAAGGTAAGCTTATTTTACATACGGCAAAAGTACTTTTAATAGTTTATACATATATGGTCAAACATATAACAAGTGGAAGAAGTTACTAATGATGGACAAAATAAATGTACACAGTCCTTCGATCAAATCAAAGTTCAGATCTGATAATTCTGCCCTTTGAATAGTATGTTAATTAGTTCTGGTCTTTGATAATTCAATGAACTGCAGTGCATTTCTTTGTAACTTTGGAGTCAAATTTTATTCCTTGGATAATCAGTATGAGATGAACCATTACCCTTTTCATGATGCCTACCCAACAGTCAAAGAATAAAATTAAATTTGTAGGATTCATTCATGCAAATCAGTTACTTTATTGTTATATGTACTGATACTTAATTGTTTGTGTTACAGGGTAGTACAGATACTGTCACTACAATACCAGACAGGGCAAGCATAACTGGTAAGTCAATAACTCCATCATAACACCCCTCCCCCACTCCCCCTCCCATAGGGTATTGCAGGGTAGTACAGATACTGTCAACACAATACCTGACAGAACAAGCATAACTTGTAGGTCAATTACTCCATTATTAACAATTTATATCATATTAAAAATGTGGGCACGATGGAAGCTTTTACAATCCTGTAAAATTATAAAAAGAAAAATTCAATTCCTATAATTACAATTTTTATGCTACAACCATGAAATTAGGAGTTATATCAAGCTTTTCATTTGTTTTTCAATGCATTATTTTTCATGGATAGCATGTGCAGTCATAGCTGTTGTATTTTATATGGAAATAAAATATGAAATTGGAGTGCCTCTTGATTGTTGTCAGCCAAACAAAATTAAGGATTCTAATGAAACACACGTGATGTAATTATATATCATTAAATATCACTTTAAATCTAATGAAACAAAATCTTTATAAACATCCTTTCATAGTTTTTCACCTGAAAGTTCAATTATACCTGTTGTATAGTAAAATGATAATTTTTTGGGGTTTAAATGCAATTTTGTAATTACAGTCAAACCTGCTATAAAGGTCACCTCTATTTAGCAAAAACCTCTATTGTCCCATTGTAGTAAAAATTAATGCATTATGAACCTCAATTCAAAGATTTTCCATGTTTCTTTTCAATCACAAGGTTGTCTGAACTAAACAAAAGACAAAACAGTTTTGTTTTTATACCCCCTCTTTAAATTATACCCCCGCTTTAAAAAGTGGGGGTATACTGTTTTACCTCTGTCTGTCCGTCCATCGCCCATCTCAGTCCGTCCATCCGTCCCATGAATATTTCTTGTCGCATCTTTCTCAGGAACTACATCATAAGGATTTCTGAAATTTGGTTTCAGGGTTTATATAAGTCAGCTATACCGTGTGATGTGTTTTCAGATTCATCACTCAACAACAAATGCATATTTGGGCGGGGGTATCATCAGTGAGCAGTAGCTCGCAGTTTCACCTATTAGACTGGGTTCACATTGAATATTTTATTCCATATATCTAAACACATAATCCTGTTTTATTTCAGTAACATTTGATCAGCCTCCAGACCAGTCCATAGTAGATAGTGCTACCTATATAGATTGTATTAACTACTTTGTGGAAATGATGATGGATAAGGCATTAGATGGACTCAGAAAAGGAGGAAAGAGGCCCCCTGGAGCTCAAGAAAATGTTGTACAGGCTAAGAATACAGTATTGGTGCTACCTAAATTACCTCAGTATGTACTGTAATCTATTCTTTAATTTTCTGTTTTGGAGAAAAATATTTAATCTTAATCTTAAAAAAAAAGAACCACATCATAGCACTAGTAATGCCAAATATGTATTGATAAAGAAGTCCAACACAATTTTTATAACAAGAAATAATCATTTTTTTTTACTGACTTCTAAATCTATGTATTCATCTTTATATATTTTTTTATTTTGTGTTTTTCTTTCACTTTAATAGATAATGACTTCAAATAACCTGGTCACTGTTATCTAATATCTCTGAAATCACTCTGTAAAGTTTTCCTCCAAAGTCACAATGTTTTCACCAAAATGATTTAATTATCAACATATTTTGTTATACTTTATTGGCTTGCATTTGTATAAATATGATTTTAGGGAAATTTTTGAGAAAAGTTCACTGAGACAGCAGTCCAACAAATATAATAATCAGGAGGTCTACTTTAAGTCTTCAATGTTGGACATGTATGTTTGTTGATACATAAAACCTTGATAAAATCTTCACCAGAGGACTTATAACCTGACATTAACTCCAAATAATTCTTTAATGGAAAGAAATACTAAAAATTTCACCAGGACACTTTTTGATGTAATTCTAAACTTGGAATTAAGAGATAATCCAAAACTTCTACTGTCATGGTTCCTGACAGAATTAAGATCGATTATAAGAACCACCAACTTTAACTAACAGATTGATTTTAACATGGACAACTATATTTTTCTGACTCAGAGTTCATATAAACAAGGACTTTGTTCCTTAATCAGAACAGACATATTACAATGTTTTGTCAATTTTTTATGCCCCACCTACGATAGTAGAGGGGCATTATGTTTTCTGGTCTGTGCATTCGTCCGTCCATTTGTTCGTTCGTCCCTTCGTTCGTTCGTCTGTTCGTCCGTCTGTCCGTTCGTTCGTCCCGCTTCAGGTTAAAGTTTTTGGTCGAGGTAGTTTTGATGAAGTTGAAGTCCAATCAACTTAAAACTTAGAATACATGTTCCCTATGATATGATCTTTCTAATTTTAATGCCAAATTAGAGATTTTCCCCCATTTTCACGGTCCACTGAACATAGAAAATGATAGTGCGAGTGGGGCATCCGTGTACTATGGACACATTCTTGTTTAAGTTCTGAATAGGTCTAAAAATCTAAATGTACAATTTTTTATTGGAAATGAATTAAATTTCAAGTGTCTTATTGAGTAATATGTTTATTGATGTTTAATTATTGCAGCAAACCAGCTTTAGTTAGACTGGGTGAAACACATACAAGTCAGTGTAGACCACACAGAGAAACTAATTTGCATATAGGTAAGTTTTATCTAATGGAATAAGAATCGAACCAATTGAGTCTTAAACTATTTGTTAATAGTTGACTCTCAAAAATTTAAGTGGATAAATCACTGAGTGTTTCTTTAGTGGAAAAGGTTTAAAATGTTTATCAAAGGAAACAATATACATTTTTACCCCTTCATCTTTAACCCATCATGAAAAGAAATCTTGAGAAATAAAACAGTATCTTTTCTTCAATAATTTATGAAATTAATTTTTTTTTTTAGATTACCGATATCCTTCAACAACAAACAGAGGTTATCAGCCTCCACCTGGATCCCTGTCTGGATTTGCACCAAGCATAAACTTACCAATGAAACCAGTATACATAAATCCATTCCCATGTGAGGTAGATATGTATGACACTCGATTCCAAGAACCAATACTCATTACACTGAAATCTGCACAGAAATACTTTGTACCAGCCCAGTCAATTGTGGCAGACATGTTTGAAACAGCAATCCCTCCAGCACGATGATTGTTTGATAGATGGCGCTGCATGATGATCACATGACTTGGTTTGTCCCTATGACACAGTCACTAGTGTGCATTGTTTCTCACAGAGACAAGTAATTGGTTATACTTGTGTGACCATCCGTACATGATCTAAAATTCAATAAAATATTGTGGATACAAGTATAGATCCAGCAAATGCTTAAGAAGATCTGTTCCTACTGTTGTTTTGGGAATTGAACTTAATTTGAATATTTTATGTTAAGTCAAGCTTTAGTAATTCAAGGGGTCAAGTTTAAAGGTAAGGCATGCTGATAAGTCTTGCAGAGACAAAAAGCAATTACAAATATATTTATGGGTACTTGTGAAAATTCTTTTTTGAAGTACTTGAAGCATGACATAATATTTACTAGTTAAAAGTCACAGTGACATCTCAAATTTTGTTACCTGCAATTTCTTCTGAAAGTAAAACAGAAATCATGATTAACCATGGCTATGATTTATTTATCAGAAAGGATCACCTAATGTAACTTTGTAAAAGAAACAAACTAATTATTATAACTATATTATGTTCTCAGTATACTGTGAAAGTACTTTAATTCGTGGGTATCAATTTTCGTGGTTAGAGCAAAAGTTACATGTTCGTGGGTTTTTAATTTCGTGGATTTTCGTTTTCTAAAAAAAAAAACAAATAGTGTGTAGAATTGAAGCCATTAGAAACGAATATTACAAATTGTATCGATTGAAGGAAATTGCAAAGTAAACATTTAAATTAATTGCATCCGTGTAGTGATGACACTAATTAACCTGAGATCGAGTGATCAACAGATTAAAGACCATCAAAGGTGTTAATTAGGCCATAAACATATCACTTAAAGAAAACAGTTACATAAACAAATGCTACAAATGTACATTGAATTGTAAAATTAATTAATTAAAATCAAAAGCAAGCCCAGCATGAAATTACTATTTCCCGTACAAGAATATGAGGATATAAAATGAACACTTTATCATAGCATATCATCACCGGAAATCTGACTTTCATCGATCAAAAATATTTTTTATGGGAATTAAAAAATCAGAAGTTGTACAGTTTAGGTTTTTAAAGATTAAATGGGTATAATCCTGCCTGCAGTTGTAGTTCATAGTGCATTTGCCCTGAGACTACTATTATAGTAGTCTCAGATTTGCCGATATTCAATGTATTCTCTAGATTATATCGGTAGTCAAACCTACATGGGAATCTTTTCATGTCTTGATTTGGACAACAGTTGTTATATTTCGTAGGACACTTAAATTGGTGGATAAAGTCATCCACGAAAACCACGAAAATCGGTTCCCCACGAATAAAAGTACTTTCACAGTAACTCATTGGATAAATCAAATAAGTAAATTTTCAACTGATCCCAGTTAATTACTGCAACTTGAGTTTCAACACAAGGATGTGGTAGAACTGCTGACATAAAGAAATATTTGCTGACATTCAACTAAAGAAGCATTTCTGTGATACATATTTTTTATTGAAATATATTTTTAAGATTATTTATGTCTTAACTTTTTGCAAATATGAAATTTTACCTTTTATGTCCTTTAATTTAATAGATAAAACTGTGATAGTATTGTAATTTTTTTTACATTTACATAGTTTGAATTACAGTGTTCATCCTGGTAAAAGGGTTTGTATTGATTCATATGTAAAAAGGTTGATATAGATTTTGACTGTTAATATTATATGTAAATTGATTGTAATTGTGTTTGTTTCATCCCATTTTATTTTGAAAGCATGAAAGATGTGTTGTGCCTTAGCAACAAAATCAATTTAATAATTATGCTTGAAATTTATCTTTTATATTTTCATAAGACACATTTTGAAGACTTAAAAAAAACCCAATCAGTTGTCAGATTGTTGTAATTTTGTTCTGAATTAAATATTACCATTTTTGTTTTATATTATAAAATATGGGAGTATATTGAATTTAGACATTTAACTTAAATGTATTTTATAATTGTATAATGTACATGATATAGATGCAACTGAAATGGATAAATTCAGCAAAAAATAAAATATTGGGACATAAATAAAAGAACATTGAGATAGCAACCCAACAATATGTGTAGTCCAAAACAGACATTTAGAGACAATTTACTATAGACATATTTACAAGTGTATGCAAAATTTGTCAGCCATTACTAAAAATTGCAAGTTCCCACAAAATATTGAATCACAATTTAAAATTTGGTACACATTTTTTATGGATTATTGATTACCTGGTTTAAATAAAATTCTGAGCACAGCTATAGAAAAGTTGTATTTTTAATAGGAAAATTTGTACCCCATTAATTAGAATTTAACAACAGTAATATTTTGACTTTTGTAGCCCTCTGGTGACCTCTGGATGTCTTGTTCGGTTCTTTATATTTTTATTTATATTTATTAAAGATCATATACTGTAACATCCAGTTGAAAGAAATAGTACTAAACCAGTAACAACAAATCAGGCCGTGTTAGGAGTGAACATGTTCAACACACCCCTTTGTCTCTTTTGCTTTTTCAGTTCTTTCAATCTTGGAATATATATACATAGAAGGCAGTATTTAATTAGTCTTGACAAAGTTGTATTTTGTTTCACTATCATTAAAACCTTGAACACAGCCTTGGTTCAGACAAAATTTCCATGTCTACTTTCTTAGATATGGTCCTTCACTGTACTAAAGTTCATTTTTTTATGATCTTTGATTCTATAGGTGGATGGAAAAGATATGATGACTCTCCTGGTCTACTATATATGAATTGCTTAGGTTACAAAGTTACAGTTCAGACATAATCATTGCATTTAAAAAGTATTTGATAAATAAGATTTGATTTAAAACCATTTTAAAGGTTGTAAATTTTTTATGTTATATGCAAGATTTTATATTGCGTTAAGAAATCATTCTGTTTACTTCTGTGGTATTCTTAACATTGATTGAAATAAATTTGTTGAATGTGCATTTCTCTGAAGATTTAAATATTTTTATTTTGTATTAAGTTATTTTGTTGTATTATTGACCAATAAAATCCAGGATAGATTCTGATATGTCATGAAGCATCATCTTAGTTCCCAAGAGATCAGATATTTCGCTCATATATTTTTTCCTCTTAGTTTTGTCTTCCATGTTGATAATATTTGATTGATTAAATGATTGTTGGTGTTTAACTCTGCTTTCAACACTCTTGGCTATATTGTGGTGGCTGGTTTGTATTGTTGGAGGAAGCGGGAGTGCCCAGAGAGAACCACGAACTTCAGTAGGAAAACTGTCCTTGTCTATTACGATAGAGGTAGAAGGCACCTGCCACGAGTGGGGTCTTAACTCACAATCTCAGTGTTGACAGGATAGTTTTCACTGAAGATGAACTTCTCAGAACACACGACCACCAAGGCCCCTGATAATGTTTGTCATGTCCACTGCCACGAGTGGGGTCTGAACTGACAATCTGAGTGTTGACAGGATAGTTTTCACTGAAGATGAACTTCTCAGAACACTCGACCACCAAGGCCCCTGATAATGTTTGTCATGTCCACTGCCACGAGTGGGGTCTGAACTGACAATCTGAGTGTTGACAGGATAGTTTTCACTGAAGATGAACTTCTCAGAACACTAGACCACCAAGGCCCCTGATAATTTTTGTCATGTCCAATTGGACAATGGGGTCTGAACTGATAATCTGAGTGTTGACTTTTTTTTAGTTTTCACTAGAAGATGTCCGTTCGTCAGAACACTCGTCCGTCTGGCCCTTGATAAAGTTTTTGTCATGTCCAATTGAAGTCAATCAATTGAAACTTAGAAGATATTGCCTGATGATATGATCTTTCTAATTTAAATGCCAAATTAGTTTTGACCCATTTCACGGTCCACTGAACATAGAAAATGATAGTGTGTTCGTCCGTCCCTTGGACACATTCTTGTTAGTTGATAATTTTCTAAAGCAGGTTAAAAAACATAAAAGCTGTGCACTGGCATTAAAAACTCCTCATGGACTAGTTAGTATAGTTTAAAACTTTTGCATTTCACAAATTATTTTATAGAAGTTTTGCTTTTCCTGGAAACTAAACTAAACTCAAAAGTATATTCCAGCATCCAAAATTTAAGATAAGAATAATCAGATGTCAATGGGGCATCGGTGGCCGAATGGTCTAAGTAGTTCACGTGCAGTGATCACTAGCCTGGAAACTTTAATTTCTTGTAGCTATGTGTATTTGATGTACTAGATCTTAATACTAAAAGATTTCCTACCAAATGTCAGTTGTTCTGACCTGAATTCCAGTTTATCTTCATTAATAAAATCTGACAGCCCTTACGTAGCCAAGATTGGTGAAATTGGAGTTAAACATGAAAATACAACTAAACAGATCATGTTTTAAGATTTCATAAAGGTGTAACAACAAATCAGTTGATTTTTTTATGTGCTAATGTTGGTAAATTCGTAAATTTGATTTTTTCATATAGCTAAAATGCAAATGAGAGGTGAAAAATACCAAAGCGATATTCAAACTCATAAGTCAAAAACAAACTGACAATGCCAAAAATCGAAAAAGAAAAACGACGAGTACACAAATACAACAAGGAATGTTAAACATTTTCGTCCTCAATCACCGAATGGGACCTATCACTGGATTGCCAATGAGAATTGTGACGGGATGCCACTAGTGGAGCAGGATCTGCTTTCCCATCCAGAGCACCCGAGATTACCTCCAAGTTTCGGTGGGTTTGGTGTTGCTAAGTTGTAAGTTTTTTTATGTATAATTTTGTTGACGTATTTTTCTTTTTGTCGTCTTTCGTTTTTGTCCCACCTGCAACGAAAGTCGCAGAAGGCGAGACAAAGATGTTACTTTCCTTCGGTGACGACGATGACGGCGATGGCGTCAACAATTGTAAAGTTTTCTGCTTTAGTCAGTTTGATAGGAACTTCTTGTGAAAGATCAATGACATGTTCTTTAAAGTTGTATTACTATCAGATCATATCAGTTTGACACTATTTCGATGCTGTGCCCCTAAGTCATGGTACAGTGACTTTGATTAATTATCAATTTTCAATGTTAAGTTTTCTGCTTTATATATAAAAATAAGAAGATGTGGTATGATTGCCAATGAGACAACTCTTCACAAGAGACCATATGACACAGAAATTAACAACTATAGATCACCGTACGGCTTTCAACAATGAGTAAAACCCATACTGCATTGTGGGCTATAAAAGGTCCCTAAATAACCTATGTAAAACAAATCAAACGAGAAAACTTACGGCCTGATTTATGTACAAAATAATGAACGAAAATCAAATATGATATACAGCAACAAACGACAACTACTGAATTACAGGCTCCTGATCTGGGACAGGCACATAAAGAATGTGGCGGGGTTAAACTAGTTTGTTGGCGCCAGACCCCCCAAACCTGGGACAGTGGTGTAACGGCACAACATAAGAACAAACTATGCAAAACAATAAACGAAAAACAAATACGAGAAAAAAACGACAACCACTCAACTACAGGCTCCTGACTTGGGACAGGCACATATAGAATGTGGCGGGGTTAAACTAGTTTGAAGGCACCAACCCATCCCCCTAACATGGGACAATAGTGTAACAGTACAACATAAGAACAAACTATAAAAATCAGTTGAAAACTCATCAGATGGATACAAAACAGAAAGACATCTATCACCACGACAAACAGACACTAAGTACAGATATGAGAGTACTCGCAGTTGCGGACAGCTAGTTCAAAGCCAATAACAACTAATACAAAAAATTATGCATCTAAGACTAAAATATCAATCAGTACGCATCCAACATCTAATGGATTTAGTGTAAAGACGTCATTAACTCTCAGAGAAAAATACGACCTTGTGCAATGCCAATATACAGGTATATACACATTGCAGAGCCATGGATAAGTATATAAAAATAATACTAGTATTTAGTTTGATTTAAATTTACTGATAACACAATCAATGTTAATACCAATAAAAACAATATTCAAAGATCTAATTATAGTGTTGAATTGGTAAAATAAGTTTATTCAATGGATCGATAAGTTTACCCGGATCGTATCTAAATTGCCGGGCTCGGTAAACAACGTCTCCGTAAAAATAATAATATGCTATCCCGTTTGAAATAAGTTTTCTACAGGAACAACGAAACTTCCAAACCAAATCTTTAAATCTATGGAAGAATTTCGTAAAGGTTTAATGTAATTTGTGGTCACGAAATCCCTGACTCAATAATTTACTAGTAATACATAGATTACGTTCATTGAAATCCAAAATGTCACAACAGACACGGGTATAGCGAACGAGTTGTGATATATAAACACCGTAAGATGGTGCCAAAGGAACATCACCATCCCAAAAAAGTCGGTTTGACGACTATTTCGAGGCCCTGTCCCCCTAGGTCACGGTCCAGCGACTGAATAATTAGCAATGCTGCTGTCCATCAGATTGTGTTTTTCTGAATTTTCTGCCGACAGGCGAGACATATCTCTGTGTCAAAATTTTATTTGTTTTGTTTTATTTTTAGTATTTTAAAAGTTTTGAAGGACTCCTAAGTATCTTCTGCCTCTTTCTTTTACAGTAGTTTAGACAGCTATTACTTATCAGCAGTAATGGTATTGCTTACAATAGCAAATACCGCATTACCTACTGGGTCGATGACACTGCTGGGTATCACCATCCAAGTAGTCAGCACTCTGTGTGATAATGAAATATAACTGAATGATCAATTTGTATTAATTTCTATTCATAACATTTTGAATGATTTGAAGTTTTTCCTTTCCCAGGCAAAGATGGCATCAACCGTAGATATGTATGAATTAAGCTACTGATGTGATCCGCTTGGACTGTCATTGTAACCTGACCTTGTTAATGATTTAACATTTAATAAACAGTATATTTACTGAAATTGACTGCATCAAGAATATTTCAGGTCAGCAAAGGAGTGCTAGATAATAATACTTCGTTAAAAAAAACTCTCTATGAGTTAAATTCTATGAAACGGATAACATGAAAAGCTTGATCTTTTCATTGACAATATATTTGATACATTTTGAAGACGTGTTTTTCAACAGACAATCGGCATTCCTTAGGGAAACATTTGTGCTTCTTTTGTTGACATGTTCTTATATTCATATGCGGCTGACGTCATACAAGAACTTTCGGAATGGAACATATCGACCTCAGATGACCACGGATATGTCCATCAGCTATACCAACGTTTTTATTAGGTTTTGGATTTTCAAATATTTCGGCCAGGAGCATCACTGAAGAGACACCAATTGTCGAAATGCACATCTGGTGCAAAACATTGTTACTGTTACTGTTATTCCAATCATCGTAGCCAAAATCCCGTCCTCTTATAATAAAACCGATAATTTCACATATGAAACAAATTCGATAATTTCACATATAAACAAATTCGATAATTTCACATAATTTTTTTATGAAACAAATTCGATAATTTCACATATGAAACAAATTCGATAATTTCACATATAAAACAAATTCGATAATTTCACATATAAAACAAATTCGATAATTTCACTACTCTGGCGTCGTACAGCAATGGGTATTGTCAAGACTGTATGTGACGTTACACCAAAACAAATTGAGAATAGGTAGAAAAAAATATAGTTCCATGTATATTCTTCTTTAATGCCACAAAACATGTTAATTTAATAACGAGAAGAACCAATCCAAAAAAATTAAAACAAAAGTACCTTCCATCAGGAAGCTCAAAGCCGATTTTTTGAAAGCAAAGAATGTAGAAGTAAACTAATAGAGTCTAGGATCAAAACTTTCTCCGCCAAATGCGCGTTTCGTCTACCAAAAACTCATCAGTGCCGCTCAAATCAAAGAAGTTAAAAGGGTAAATAAAAAACAAAGTTAAAGAGAATCAGGGACCCAAAATTTCGGAAGGTTTTGACAAATACAACAAAGTACCCTATTCCTGGGGTATAAAATCCTTAGTATTTTGAAAATTAGCAGTTAAGTAAACAGTTAATTCATAATTATGACCATATCAATGATAACTAAGAACCGTAACAGTTGAAGAGTTATATGACCAAATAGGACTTAAAAATAATAGCCAAATCCATCTTAGGTCAACTTTGCCAGAGGAAGTTAAAAACCTTATTTTCTTATTAATTTATAAATTTATAAACGGACAATTTAAAACAGGTTTGTTATAAATCATGTCAGTAGATATGTTGTCCCTGTAGATAAAGCCCCAAACAACATCTTTTTGTGTGTAAATCACATTACATAAACTGCTTGATAAGTAAATTAGGTATTGCCAATTCACTTGGAAACTCAACATAATTATACCCCTTATGACACATACCAAGGAGGTAAATCCTAGATAATTATAGTTCCTTAAGAATTTCAACCAAAGATGAAGAACTGGATCTTCCTTCACTGTATCGGATACCCCACTTACATAAGTTTCCATACAAACAACGTTATCTTGCTGTGTATTCCAAGTGCTCCACAAAAGCTCTTTCTAAATTATTAACATCAATTTTATCAGCAGTTAAAGCCGGGGTTCAAAGTTGTTGTGAAACTACATATTTAGAGGCGGTTTGAATCAAATTTCGAAACATCTGTTAGAATACATACAATCTAAGACTTTTCATCTTGTAGTTCTATTAACACATTTAACTTTTCTACCCTTTACACAAAAATTCTCCATTCCAAACTAAAAGACAATTAAAAGAGTTTGTCTTACTTTGTTTCATAAAAAAGAATGCCCAACGTAGATACAAGTATCTTGTCCTGGGGAGGGATAAATTGTACTTTGTAAAAAAAATTATTCTGATTCAAACAAACAAATCACTGAAACTGACATTATCAAGATGCTTAATTTCTTGATTTACAACTTATTTGTTACCAACTGTGCTCCTCTTCTTGCCGACTTGTTTCTTTATTCATATAAGACTGACTTCATACAAAAGCTTCTTAGGGATTTGGAAGGAAGCTAGCATTATCCTTTTACTTTCCACTATATAGATGATGTCCTCTCACTTAATAATTCAAAGTTTGGTGACTATGTTGAACGCATCTATCCCATCGAACTTGAAATATAGTATACAACAAATTCAGTTAAGTATACCTCATGTCTTGACTTATATCTAGAAATTGACGATGAGGGTCGGTTGAAAAAAAAAATTTACGACAAAATAGATGGTTTCAGCTTCCCAATTGTGAACTTTCCATTTCTATGTAGTAACACTCCAGCAGCGCCTGCATACGGAGTATATATCTCCCAGTTGATTTGATTGAAGCACTCCAATATCAAATTTTTTTTTGTATAAAATATAACAGCTATGACTGCACGTGCTATCCGTGACTCTTATAATTACATGGTCGTAGCATAAAATTATAATTATAAGAATTGAATGCTTCTTTTATAATTTTATAGGGTTGTAAAAGCATTGATCGTGCGCACATTTTTAGTATAAAGCGCTTCCGTGTGTCATACAAAATGTGCTTCCGTCAACGCTTTTATGCCCCAATAATATTATAAAAAAGAAGCATTCAATTCTTAAATAAAAACTGAAACAGTTAAAAGAGCTATATATTTGGACAATATAATCATTGTAAGGTGTACCTGTCCAGCCGAATTCAAATTAATATGATGATCGGTCCCTCGTTGAATATGTTTCTATATTTGAATTCTTGGATAGAAGAGTCGAAATATACGAAAGGGACATTAGAACTCATAAGTCAAAAATAAACTGCAAACGCCTTGGCTAAAAGGAAAGGACCAAAAGACAAACAACGATATACAAAACACAAGAAAACTAAAGAATGAGCAACACAAACCCCACCAAAAACCTGGTAAGTTATTTTATAATTATCGATCAGTTATATTTGATTTTTTACATGATTGTATACTACTGTTTACTCCTTTAATTTATTGATCTTGGCATTACATCACATATATCATTTACGTGCGACGGCTTTCTTATAGCGCTGATCTTAATGTAAGATATTCTGCATAGTGAAGTTACAATAAAACACGAATTCAAAACATTTTTACAATACTAAAGATTAGAGACAACAGTAGTACCGATACTAAAAATCTCATTATTTCATTGAGAAGATACTAATCAAGGTTACAACATAAACTGAGGCAACCACAAGGAATCAAAAAGGAGAGTGATCGAGTGCGTCGTCAGAGTATGCATAGATATAAGTCACGCCACAATGATTTTCATTTATATTTATCATCTCAAATAAATGAAAGTTGAATTTTTAATTATACAGTAAATAATTAATGATACAGTTTTCTCATGTTGTTATATGAATAGAATGCGAAATTACTCATCTTTCCTTGCAAAGGAATAAATAAATAAAAATGAATATTCACCTATGTTGAAATTAAAATTTCTCCAGCTTGCTACCATTGAAACATCAAAGGTACATTTTTCATGTCAACTAATTATTTTTTTTAAAAGAAATATATATAATCATGGGGAAGTCCTAAAATTTTTAAAATTTGCATCATTATTCTTTTTAAATCCACGAAATCATCTGTTTATTTAAAACCAAAATCATTACTTTCTAATTTTTGGTAGAATACATTAATTGCATGAATATTAACGACCGTTTGCATTTCGTTTTTATGGGTTTTGTTACTGTTTCATTTAATCAATTATTTGATTATTTGTCGATGACTGACTATCCTAAGCCGCCGTATAAAATAATTTCCAAACTGGCCAGACTATTTCCTACCCTTTACACAAGTATTCCCCATTCCAAACTAAAAGACTATTTCCTTAGATATTTTGGCCTCGAGCATCACTGAAGAGACATTGATTGTCGAAATGCGCATCTGGTGCAGTAAAATTGGTACCGTTTATGTTATAAGATATATTACCACCTGTCTATGCACTAATCACTGATCTTTTTTTCTCAAAAGAATACACCATATCTGGTTTAGAATTGTAAATGAGTACTCGTGTTTAAATGATTGAAAAAATAACCGCTCCTAAAAAAAAATTCAAAATTAGATGTAAAAGAAGACGAATTGATCATTAAAGTTTTGATTTATTGCTTGATGTAGTCAGTCAGTATTATTTTACCAAATGGTTTTCAGTTACAGTTACGAAAGATACTAAGACCTTGTTGCTAAATATTCTGTATCAACTTCACAATTAATATATGATGGTCTTGAAGGATAGATTCTAGGTACTATTTATCATCTTAATTACGTGTTATAGTGTTCTTTCATTTGTCTTTGTAAGTTATTTACCTCTACTGTTTAGTCTATTTTGGTAATATTCTTTTGACGTGGCTCGGTACTTATGCATCCCGCCAATGTTGTGTTGTGCTGTGGTAATTTTTTGTATTCTTGTCTTTCATTTTTGCTTATGTGCTATGTCTATATGCCATTTTGTTTTTCTTTGTTGACATATTTGTTTGTTTTTATAGTGATTAAGATTATAACACAATGTTGACTGCTGTACCCCTATTTTTGACATTTTTACCTATTATGTCTGTTTGTTTTGTTCACACATTGTTGTCGATATAATGGAGTTTTATGCGACTGTCATACAAGTGAGAGGTTTATCTAGCTATAAAACCAGGTTTTATCCATCACTTTCTATATAATTAAATGCTTGTACCAAGTCAGGAATATGACAGAGGTTTTCCATTCGTTTGATGTATTTGAGCTTTTGATTTTGACATTTTATAAGGTCTTTCCGATTTGAATTTTCCTTGGAGTTCGGTATTTTTGTTATTTCACTTTTTATTAGTTAATAAGAAGGAAACAGTGGTTTATCAATACTTAAATCAAGTAAATCAATTTAGAATGTAGAAAACTCGAAAGAACTCAAAACGGATGAAAAAAAGAGGGACGAAAGATACCAGAGGGACAGTCAAACTCATAGATCGAAAACAAACTGACAACGCCATGGCCAAAAATAAAAAGACAAACAGACAAATAATAGTACAGATGACACAACATAGAAAACTAAAGACTAAGCAACACGAACCCCACCAAAAACTGGGGGTGATCTCAGGTGCTCCGGAAGGGTAAGCAGATCCTGCTCCACATGTGGCACCCGTCGTGTTGAGCCACCCTGCTATACTAGTATAAAAAAAGAAGATGTGGTATGATTGCCAATGAGACAACTTTCCACCAGAGACCAAATGCCGTAGAAGTTTGTAGCTATAAAAAACTGTACAGCCTTCGACAATGAACAAAACCCATACCACCTTGCAAGCTATAACAGGCCTCGAAATGACAAATATGAAACCTTTCAAACGAGAAAACGAACGTCATGATATCAGATCTCATTAATAAACGAAAAACAAATATGATATACGCCAGCAAACGACAACCATTGAATTATAGGCCCCTGACAAGAGACGTACAGGCACACACAGAATGTGGCTGGGTTACAAATATTTGCGTGCGCCCAACCCTCCCCTAATCTGGGACAGAGTTATGACAGCGTTACATAAGAACAAACTATAAAAGACAACTGAAAAGTGCTTAACTCATCAGAACGACACAAAGCACTAAAACAACTAATATAAACATTGGAGAAACGACGTACAGATCTGAGAGCACTCGTAGTTACTGAAAGCTCGTTCAAAGCCAATAACAACCAACAAACAAACCATATTTAATACGAAGATATAAATCAGAAACACATCAAACATCCAATGCAGGGATTTAGTGTAAAGACGTCGGAGAAAAACATGATCTTGTGCAATGTCAAATATAGGTATCGACAGAATATAGGACTTTGAATGTTTATGTGTATATAGCATTAACACTTAGTTTGGGTTTAATCTATAGATAACAAAACAACATTTATACATAGAAAACAATATTCAAAGATCTAATTATAGCATTAAATTGATAAACAACATCTCCGTAAATATTAGTATGTGCTATCACATTTGTAATAACTTTTCTACCGGTACAACCAAACTTCCAAACCAAATCTTTGTATATACTCTTGTCACGTGAACTTCCAATAAAGAAATATTGTCTTTTCGTTTATTAACAATTTACAAGGTGTGTCTGTGCAGATTCAAAAGTTAAGAATTGAAAAAAAAAAATGTTAGAAAAAGATTAATATTTTTACAAAGGAGGTTATCCGTAAAAAGATTTTTACTATTTTTTGTACAATTTTAAGAATGTCGTCTCGATTTCTGTGCATTTATTTGTGGTCTTCTAAATCTAGTCACATTCAATGTTTACATCGGGATAAGGTCCCTTTTGAATTTGCGTAGTAACCTAATTTCAGATGTATTAATCTTTGCTGCATATACATCGATTCCTTTGGTACTATTTCCTGAACGTCTCTGATCTAGATGCATACTTACAGGGACAATTGGCATGCTCCAGAAAGGTATACAATTAGTTAAAAAAAAAAAGTTTTAACTTCAGGAATTTATTCGCATAGCAACATTTTAAATCAATTTTACACAAAACGTCTATAGCCTGCTGTACTCGTCGTATGCTATTTGAGGAGGAAAATGATAACATTATATGGAAATTATGTTTTAATTTCAATTAATTTTTATTGTTACTATTTACTTGAAAGTTTTCTTGTGAGTTTATAAACAATATCGTTTTTGCTATAGAGGAACAAGCATTAAACAGATTAAGTTTTCGGTGTTTACAGGGTAGGATATATTTTGATACTAGATTTCCCCCTGTGTGAATGGATTTATATATAACAAATTACCAACCGATCTGTAGACTGAATAGAACCATTTGAAGATAATCACATATCGAACTGTAGATTTGATGAAATCGTAAGAAAATAATCACCAGTTGAACTGTACGCTGGATCGAACAGTATGTCAATAATTGCCAACCGAATTGTAGATTGCATGAAATAGTATGAAGACCATCACTAACCGAACTGTAGTCTGGATGGAATCATACGAAGCAGTAAGACCGGGTCCAAAATAGACTGAACTAACGTGACTGTCCAGGACAGTTGATATAACGTTTTATACTGGTCTGGTTTGTAAGTTATTACAGATAACAAACACAGTAATGAGATATGTGTAGTTACATGAATGACAACAAGGAAGCACATAATCGTGCACGCTTTCATCTTTTTCTTCATTTTCTTTTGAAATGAAAGTGTGGGGATGCTGGTTGATACAATACCATCATTATTTACCGGCTGCACTTTAACTCCTGTTTGTTTTATTCTATAGATTGTTGCAAGACAGAAAGGTATCTCTACTAGCATCACACAACACAATGTCCAAAGACCTTCCGCTACTGTTACAGAATAGGACATATTTCCATATACTTTCACATTCTCTTGGCAATCCGCTACATCCGGTTCACTATATAACGCCGCAACTGTGACATAGAATACGACAATACAAACATCAATGCCAAATGCAAAGTATCCTAACAACACACGCCGTCTTTGTAAAGTAGTTGTAGGTTTCGGAAATGAAGCTTGGAATCTGTCAACAGCAACAACAGCTAGTTGCGCGGATGTAGCCCCAAAACAAATGGAAGCAAACATCGACATCATAAGACATCCATATTTTAGTTCATCCGTCATCGTTATTGTAAGAATGTAATATAAGGTAAACTGGAATGCATACAACTCATTGAACCCGGTGATACAAAACACTAACCGATAAAACAGATTTGAACGGAAATATTTCGACTTAAGAAATACGCACAAAGCAACTGTATTAGAAATGACAGATAAAATAGAACATGCTAAATTTATCCAGTCGATCACAGACATACTCGATAATCCGAGGTAGCTAATAACTAACGGCATACTTTCCGTGGTAGTGTTCATCTTATTATATTTTGAATTACTGCTTTTTGCAGAGATTTCGATATTATATACAGAAGTCATTACGGATAAATCATAAATACATCTATAGATTATATTCATAGAACACGTGATATTTCTGATAGAAAATTAAGGGGCGTATCAATTCAGTCAAATCCGCTTTTATGAAACTCTGAAATGTAATATTCAGCATCTTGTTGATAAGGAATTGGTATTAATATCAGGAAAGCAAAAGACAATATGAAGATGAAATAACTCTAATCTTCTCATGGAATCTGAGTCGTAAAAACATTTAATTGCATATAGGGATTCTCACGACATCATTAGGAAAAAGCGAAGAAGATACAGACAACACAATTACTTTTTTTTGAAATCAAAGGTCTAAAAAATGGGCTTTATCCTATATCTTATTCCTTTCTTGTTCCAAGTCAGGAATATGACAACATCCGTTGGTTGATAACGTTTGACCACAAAGGAGAATTTCATCGGTATTTTGAAAAGCCTTCTCCTTTGCATTTGTGTTAACCAATTGTTATTCAGTTTTAAAAAATCCGATTCAAACAGAAAAAAAACGAAGAACAAAGAATCGTGAATGAAAAGACCAAAAATAAAATAATTAAAAATTTTACGAAGAATCTATGCCTATTGCCTTCAATGGAACACTCATCTCCTCTTCCTTCGTCCTCTATTGGGGCTGTTTTGTGTAAAGAGCACATCACTGTTTATGAAGTCCATATAGAGCAAGCGCTATCGTAAAAAATGAAAACAACACTAAGTAAATTTCATGGTCCGTAGCGCTTTTCTGGATTTACCTTCATTAGAACGCTCAAAGCCGAATATCTGAAAGCCAAGGATGTATAAGAATCGAAACAGTTGAAGAGCTTTATCTACGATTCCCATTTTTATAGAAAAAGCTCTGTTTAATGAGATGGTGAAGTCGATCTTTCAATTGATCATGGGGAATAGTAGTGTAAAGCGTAGAAAAATCAAAGGTCTTAATGTTGCTACAAAATTGAAGTGATTGTGATCTGAGATTTAGTAGTAGATCTTTAGAATTTTTGAGAATCCACATCTGATTGACACCACTGTTGAATATATCTCATCACAATATTTTTGAATGCCATCTTTTACTGTAGAAAGAATAATAGTCAACACTTTAGAAAGATTTTTAGTCGAACATCTTGATGATCCATCTATGTATCGTTCTTTATACGGAGTTTTATGAAGTTTTGGTATCCAGTATAATGACGGTAGATTTTCTTTGTTTTCTTTACTGTTAATTCCAAATGAAAGAAGGACAGATTTGTGATTTTGTAAAATTTCATCCTTTGTAAATGATGTTAATGAATATGTAGGATTACCAGTTATGCTGTTTATTCCAAGCTCTTCTGTGAGGCATGGAAACTGTTATGCTTGCTTTTGTTTGATTACGATGCCTGGTTTTGATACTCTTTTAATATCTGACGAATGCAAGCACTAATAACACTATCTTATGTATGCCACAGTAGTTTACCGATATTAAATCTCCTCATTTTCATGACTGAAAAACCAGATGTCTGTATTTTGTAAAATAGGAATAAAATTTGGGGGTCACTGGCAACATAAGAGAATTAATTGACTGCTTATGACCAGTTTACCATGGACACGGACTGTAAATGTTATAATACAGAAAGAAAAAAAAAACAATTTCTACTAATGAAACAGTTTGATATCAACAAATCTTTAAGAGTTTCCATGAGAATTTGATAAATTTGGAAGGGTAATTAAGAACTGTGTACAGATGAGAAAGTTGATATTAGAGATTTTCCATTGTAGAACATGGACTAACTATATCTCAATTCTAAATAGCATCAACATATCTCTTTAGAATAAATCGAAACTCTGCAGGATTATTAAGTAATATGTGTAGATGTACAAATAGCCTACGTTTGTTTTATTAAACAGACTTTGAGGTTTTCAATGGTAAAACAAGGATTTAGCTATTTTAAGTGGTCTATATAAGTCCCCTTTCTAAGGAGCATTACCATGAGATATGGTGTGAAGGAGACATTTATCGCACGGAATAGGCACATATTTATCTGAGCATTTACCTATCTAGTTCCCCGGTTAGGCTGTTTTAGTTCTTACTACCTCAAGTTAAAGTACTTGCTAACTCCATAGGGGTGTATGCAAAGGGGAAAAAGGTGGGCTTTAATCCTTTTTCGGTAGGAATGAGCAGCTGCGATATCCAGTACACACACCTTTATAAATAAGAAGATGTGGTATGAGTGCCAATGAGACAACTCTCCATCCAAGTCACAATGTATAAAAAGTTAACAATTATAAGTCAAAGCACGGCCTTCAACACGACAAAATGACTAGTGTAAAAAAATTCAAACAGGAAAACCAACGGTCTAATCTATATAAAAACGAGAAAGGAGAAACACCTATGAACCACACCAACAAACGACAACCACTGAACAACAAGCTCCTGACTTAGGACAGGTGCATAAAAATGCAGCGGGTTTAAATTAGTTAGATGGCGCCAAACCCTCCCCCTAACCTGGGACAGTGGTGCAACAGTTCAACACAAGGACACACTATACAAAACAATAAACGAAAAACAAATATAATATACAGCAACAAACAACAAACACCATTCAATTACAGGCTCCTGACTTGGGACAGGCACACATAAAATGTGGCGGGGTTAAACGTTTTAACAGGCTCCAACCTTCACCCTAACCTAAAACAATTGAACATTACAACATAAAAAGACACACTACAAAATATTAATTGAAATGGTTTAACTCGATCAAAAAGACATTTAAACAAAAACAAGTAAACATATAATGAACAAATAAGTTTGATCTATGACACAATATAAATACAATACTAAAACGTAGGTGCCGATATAACATAGACGTTACAGGTAGTAATAATAAAGATGTAGGAAGAGTGTCAATAAGACAACACTTACTTGGGACAAAATGACGTTAAATAAAACAACGTACACAGGTAAATTTAAGGAGTACAGAAGTGAAAATTTATCTTCATACTAAATACTTATCAAAGGTGGTATATATTAAAAGTAGTGAGACGACATATAACAAAAAATAAGTAAACATTGAATTACAGAAATGCATAACAAATTGTGTTAATAGGTAAAATTAACACGAAGTACGATTTGAGAGTACTCGCAGTTACTGAAAGCTAGTTAAAAGCAAAAATAATTAATAATAAAAAAATCATGCATCAGAGACTTAAATCAATAAAAGCACATCCCAGGGATTTAGTGTTTTAACGCCATGGACAGTCAAAGAAGACATGACTCGTGCAATGCCAAAATAAAAGTATCGACAGTCAGGAGGATCGTTAGAATTTAACCTTTGTTTATTTTTTGAACATTCAAAAATACACACCTTATCATATAATTTTTAATCAAAAGTACATCTTAATTGAAATGGCTAATTACGACAATGAGCATGACTTACGATATCATTGCGCAACAACCTTAAGTATGTCATACGTGCTTTTCGTCTACATGATTCTTATCAGTCATACTTGAATCAAAACAGTTCGAATCAATAACGAGTTGTCAGTTCGTTTTGGACTAATGAGTTCATATATCCATTTTTATCCTCTTCCATTTGAAGAGCATTGAAAACCATGTTGCTTACACATTGTGTGAACCTGAAGTATGAGGAAGACTCTTACCTTGTCAACGCAAACGGTTTCGTTCATTTTTCGTCTTTTCCTAATTGATATACGAGATTTGAACATCGGAAAACTACTACCGCCTTAATTTTGTATAGAAATAAACAAAGAGTATTGAAGAAAAGCTAAATATGTTCGTTGCAATGGGCATTTCAAATACAAAATAAAATTAAAAGATATTTGAAAATTGAAACTGTATATTTTCTGTGATAAAAATATAAAGTACCCGACGTCTACATTAGTGTGAGAAGGTCAACAAATAAGAAAATTCATGAAAAAATCCAAAATTTCTTCTGTACAGAATTTATAACTCTGCTTCAACAAAGTCTGAAATTTGATAATGAATGTTTAAAAGCATGACGTATTCTTACAATGATCACACAAGGCTCGTGGTATATCCGACCACTACCTCCCATTTCAAAACACGGGTGTGCATATTTTGAAGTCATTAGTGCATATGCTCTTCATTCATTTTTTCTAATTTATTTTACCTTCAGTAGTATTTTGCAATAATGAGTCCAAAGCACTAGCATTACCTGAGGATAAAGGACAAAATTATAAGTCTAAACAAATCCAAGAAAATGCTCTTTAATAGCATTAATCAAAATGTCTGAAAATAGCTGTTAACTAGCTATTATGTGTAGAACATAATTCCAATCGCTAAATATAAACGTTCAAAGAAAGGAAAAGACGCAATTTATTCTATCACAATGGTAACTAATTAGAAGCGCACCAATTTACAAAGACTTACAAATACAATTTCGATCTCACATATCACCTCAGATGAAGTCCAATAATAGCAAATGTAAGTAAAAGAAAAACGGATGGACTGCTATTATAATGGCTATAAATGTTTCTAAGACACACCATTCTCGATAAAATAGAAGTAGAATATAAGATGACTTTTAGATACTTCATCCTTAAAATCCACGTCATTTATTCTTATTTCCAATAAAACTATTTTTGTAAAGCTATTTTCATTTAATCAAGTAGTGTTTCATCAAACTATTTTTATTTTTTGACGTGGAAGTCTTGTTTTTCTAACGTTAATATGAATAAATACAAGTTGAATCTAGATTTTCAGTAAAAGTAAATAAAAAAGAAGTTGGATATGAACGAATGAGACAGCAACCGTAAATTCAACCCAAAAGGACTGTTGAGAGATAACTATTTCTAAACACTTTCGGTGTAAACGGCAATTGAGTCTTTTCCCTTGCTTTCACTCTTTTTATAGTTACCGACTTACCCTTTTAAATAACTGACTCAAAAAATCACTCGGATCTTTTTCTTTCGAAAGGGCATTTTAAAGCCATGTTGAAGAAAAAAGAGGCGGAAGATACCAAGGGGACATTCAAAAACCAAAAGTCGAAAGTAACTGACATCCTCATGGTAAAAAACGAATGACGACGAAAAGACAAACAACAGTTCACAAAACACACATAGAAAACTAACTGAAGCAACACAAACCTCACCGAAAAAACCGTGAGTGATCTCAGATGCTCAGGAAATGTTGCTAACCTGCGACACTCGTATTGCTCATGAAAAGAACAATTTCAGTGATAAGCTTTATTTAGTGATGTCAAAATCGAGGAAAGAGAACGTAATTGTGACTCGACAATTGGAAAATATCCGTGGAATCAGTAACATGGATATTCCATAACCAAATCGTGGGTAAAAAGTAAAGTAACAAAAATACCGAACTCAAAAAAAAAAGAAAAAAAAAAAGAAAAAACTCAAAACGGAAAGTCCCTTATCAAATGGCAAAATCAAAAGCTCAAACGCACCAAACGAATGGTAAACAACTGTCATATACCTGACTTGGGACAGGTATTTCCTGTATGGTATGTAGAAAATTGTGGATTAAACCTGGTTATATAGCTAGCTAGACCTCTCACTTGTATGACAAGTCGCATAGAATTCCATCATATTGATATCAATATGTTAGCCAAAAAAAAAAAAAAAAAAACCCAGACATAATAGGTAAAAATGCCAAAAATTAGGGTTAAGCAGTCACCATTGTGTTATAATCTTAATCACTACAAAATGAAACAACTATGTCATTGCTTTAAAAAATGAAAGGACAGTTGAAATCTTCGCTTTTGCTGTTAATGATTTTTAACCAACCCTCAGTGTCAATGTCAAGATCTAAGCCAATGTAAAAGGCAAATCTGTGTATCTTTTGTTTCAATCTCGATGGAAAAGATACATTCAACAAAGTAACAAAACGTTGATTTATTTAGCTAGAGGATATCATCTTTATAGCGGAATGTGAAGGTAATTTAATCATAAGACTAGATTTTTTTCATTTTCTATAAAAGGTTTCTGTTTGAAGTATGTAAAATATGAATAGAGAAACATATCAGCAAGATTGATTGATTGTTGGTTGCTTAATGTCCAGTGGCAATAAATCAGAAAGAAGGGGAGCACAGTTGGTTGTTTATGTCGAAAAACACTTTCTGCGAACGACACAAATATTTTGACAATAAAATAAAACAAACATCTTGACAATGTCAGTTTGAGAGAACTTTATGTTTGAATCAGAGCTTTTTTTTATTTTTACACGTAATGATTTATCCCTTCATCAAACAACAAATGTGTATCTTTGGTGGTAATTCTTTTACGAAACAAAATTGGACTACCTCTCTCAATCTGCGTTTAATAAAACAAAAATGAGGAATAATAGCGTAAATGGAAGAGAAGTAAATCGTTTTTACTTTTTTATTTTTATTGTAAACTCGACAATAATTTGATATGACAGGTTTTCGAGTTGCTGATAACGCGTGGGCTAATGGACACTATAATATGAACCCACTAAAAGAATATAGAAGTTCAAACATTTTTTCCAAATAGAAAAGAAAAGATATGTGACAAAAAAGCACTGAACATAAGTAAGCCATTTTAGACCTATTGTTTTAAATAATTTAACTTTATTTATAAAAGGAGAAAATGTGCGCTCCTCTTCGATTGTGATGCTTGTTTGGATTGTCGTTTTAGAGTAATGGAACTTTGATATAAAAACATTTGCCTAATCTTTGATGGTTTCATAACGAAGGAATAAAAGTCATCACGACGGAAGCGTCATGCGTACATGACTATGTTTTAGTGTGTTCTGTAAATTAGTGTTAAATGCAATTTCTATGACTCCAGGGACTTAGGTATATAACAGAAGGGCTGAAATCCATGACTTAACAGTAGCAACTGACATTAACGATACGACGGATGCAGCAAGTAATGACTTTATTCATTGTTAAGTCTGTATTCTATTTTCTGTGGTTTATCGATAATGATTCATGTACCTTGTTTAGCTAGTTGATTCTTGTTTAGGTGATTAAGTAAACTGTGACTTTGTTAGAACTCCTCTTTTTAAAAGGTGTTCTTGGTGATTCTTTTATACCCTGTATTTGTAGCTCTCTTGTTTAGGTGTTCTCTGGTATTCTTTTATACCCTGTTTTTGTAACTTATTTCTTAACATACTCCTGCAGTGTTGACAACCTTGACAATTAACGTTACCTTCAGACTTGGACATTCCTATAAGACTGAAACAGACAATCCAGTATAACCAAATAGTATATTAATGAGTTTGCTGCTGACAACAGGATTATTTAATTTCTATTTTATTAATAAAATATATAAATAATTTGGCCCTTGGGAGTCAAGTACTCAGCAAAGGGAAATTTAGCTCAGGCCCTGTCGACGACACTTGGTATAGATGGACCAAGCCCCATGGACATGGACACTCCGTCAACCAACAGGAACCAGATGAGTTCCTATAAGGGGATGAAACGTTGCTCCATCTCATAGCAGGTGGCTACGATAAAAGAGGGTTTGATTGACGGTGAAAAGAGAAAAAAATGTAGATGTATTACATTTAATGGCTTGGGGGAAATGAGAAATTAGACCAGTGGTCAATTTCAAAAGGATCCAAAACGTCAGGTGTGAAACAGCTGAGTGACCCCCAAGGTAATAAATGAGAAAATTGGGTTTTAAGGAATGAAACCTTCAACTACACACTGTGGAATTCTATTAAACACAATTTAAGCTGTACATAGTTTAATGATATAACACACAACTGACTAATTCATGAAAATAAAATGTGTAAGAGTTAATCTTAATGCTACGTAGATTTATATATATATACATACATAATATACATAATAACTGTAAGAAAATTTAACTGTTACAAATTTGTTGCTGTGCGTTCTTAAAGGAGACATGACACGATTTTCAATTTGTGTTTCAAAAGGTTTATTTATACTTAACTTTCCCCAAAAATACACCGATAGCAATATAAGTGTCAAATATTTGGTAAAATATGTATTTTAATGCGATTTTAATGCAACGATTTATCGACCTGTCAAATATGCATATTTCCATCCCGGAAGTCACTCAGAACGAGGCTACTACGTCAGTGGTTACATTCATTCATATTGACATATGGGTACAGCACAAATTTAGTTTCGATTATTATCCAACAAAACGCATGACAGTGATAAACAATGATTATGTGTGATGCCGATGGATTCAACAATATGATTAAAAAGAATATTTACATGATATTTTCTGTTTTTCGAATGACACGCAGACTTAGAAGATGTAAAGATGGGACTTTTTAACAAGCCCAAACTACACTTCTTTCTGCCCACTTTCATAAAGAATCCAGAGTTGGGGTCTTGGGTGCCATGCCATGAGTTCATCATAGGTCACAGATGTACGGTACAGGTGATTGAGTTTCGCAATTTCAGGTCTCGTTTGAAGTTGCAAGCCTCACTGAGGTGTCACGCTACATGAGGGATTGATAGGACATAGTTATTACGTAATATTACTTCGTAG
The DNA here is from genome assembly GCA_017311375.1 of Mytilus coruscus. Taxonomy (NCBI): domain Eukaryota; kingdom Metazoa; phylum Mollusca; class Bivalvia; order Mytilida; family Mytilidae; genus Mytilus; species Mytilus coruscus. The sequence continues at coordinate 2,559,846 of CM029600.1, read as the reverse complement.
TAGTTTTCATAAACTCTTTGTATACATCATGGATGTTGGTTTTGCCGAGGGCACAGGTGAGATTGGAATATATTATTGTCACAGTAATACAGGTACAACTACCTGCTCATATGTTTAATGAATACCTGTAGTACGACCATACAATACCCTATGCACCACCAATTAAATACCCTAACCAGTGTTGATAACTAATAGACAACCTGTATATAGATCTTATTTCTATTGCTTTAAAGAATATGCAGATATAAAAGGTTTATAACAGATGCATTTTTTAATTGACTTCTTGAGATGGAAAAGTAATATTCCTGTATGCTTGCAAGTCTATCACTTCATAAGAAATTGTTAGGCAAAAGCATAAAAGCAAACAAGGAAATGATTCGAGAATGTGAATCATAAGTCTTTACATTCTTATACTGAACATCGAATATAGTCATTGACAACTATTTAGTTGGTAAAGATTCAGATGATGAAAAATATTTCTTTTTAAAATGGAAACCTTATAATAAAAGAAGAAAGTGTCGTTAACCGTACGGCCTCCAACAATTAGAAAACCCCATACCGTATATTCGGCTATAAAAGTTCTCAACATGAAAATGTGAAACAATTTTAACGAGAAAACTAACTTATTTATAACAAAATAATTTCCGCGGAAAAAATTGACAGACATGAACCAACGACAACCACTTATCTATATGCTCCTGATTTAAGACAGGCACCTTCAAAATGTGTCGGTGGTATATGTTTGTGAGCGCCTACCCTCCCCCAAACGTGTGACAGTGACAGTGGTCCTACAGCAGTACATAAGAACTATAAAAACAGTGTAACTCAAAAGATCGGTACGAAGTAGAGAAACCACTAACGTTAAAACAATAGAGACAACGCACAAATACTGTTAGCTAGATCAAAGCCAAGTACAGCTAATACACAACTCATGTTCTCGAAGACTGAGGTATGTTACATGTAAACATTTTCCTGCTCAGTCCGATTGAAAATCCAACATTTATTCAAATGACCCCTTTTAGAAGAAATATTTTGAAAAAGAACATTATGTGTTGCGAATATTTTCCTGGACTCAAGCGTTTTGCTGGTAGCAATAAACAAATTGATTGCTAAAATGATATTTGGAAGAGAGGGATAGAAATAAGTGAATTTGAATTTACTTTGTGTAATTCCTTAAATTTGAAGTTAGATTTATAAGGGTCTGGATGGAATAGCATACTTTAGAAGTGTAGTATAACTATATTAATTATTTCAACATAAGATAGTTTTTCTTAAAAATGTATGGTTTTAAAAGTTAAATAACATAACACGTGACTAAATCACACTACAGGTGCCTTCTTACCTTTCACCTGGTCAGGTATGCTATAGGTGTCAAAATTTAATTACTAAAACAACAGCCTCCAATAAATGTTTTGTATTGTGTAATTTTATACATAAGGTGAGACGTAAAAAAAAATATTGAATTGAAATGTTTACATAAAAGGGGGATGGGGTAATACAATTGTTAATTGAATATCCTAATGCAGAAATAGTGTGATAAAGGATTTTTCACTCGTCTACAAATCCTTTAAATTGTGTGATGTATGGTTTCCAACCAAAAAAATTATAAGCATAACTTTTGGTGATAATTTATTCCTATTAAAAGTTCTACGTAACAAACAAAAAAACAAAAAACGTACCCTTTGCGAACGCCTAATTTGACTTTTACTATCGTTTTTTTTTTCTGCTTCTGGCGCACACATAATTATAACATTACCGTAACAGAGAGAAAAAAGAACAATTTGATCATCAATAATTAGAAATTTATATTTTCAATCATGATTAAAAGTAGTTTTATTTAAATAAAAAAAATATGCAGAAAGCAGTTTTTTAAATTTATTCATCAGACAAACCAAATATGTATGGTAACAATCCGATCGGTATTGTCTGAAAAATCGTCGTTGTTGGACTCTTCGCATGAAGAATTAATATCCTTTTCTTTGTTATTTTCCACACACAATGGCTCAAATTGATGAGGTCAATTGTCTTTATAGTTTGTAAGTAATCGGGAAAATTGCTGTCAATACCGTCCATAGTGTATCGACATCGTCCAGTTAGAGACATATTCCCAGCTTGTAACCACTGACGTAAGCACGATTACGTGATCGTTATCTAATTAAAATCATTCATTATGACAAGCGCTGGATTATTTGACCAGAAAAATGCCGATAGAGCAGGTTTTGACCATCAAAATTGTACAAAACATGTTTTCAGACTAATATATATTAATTTAATAAAAAAAAAAATTAAAAAAAAATCGTGTCACGTCTCCTTTAATAGAAAATTTATCTGTTCTAACATAGCGACAATAACTATCAGAACTCCATCTACCCAATGTTTTAATTAAGTGATCTTCAATATTAGCTTTACCAGCACTGGTTGCTGCACCTATACGAAAAGAATGTCCATTATATAGGGCGGCTTGGTATCCACAGGCTTCTAATAAAATTTTTAAATTTGTAATAAAATATTTTCTTTCTAAAGCTGAAAAATTTTCATTAATGAACAATGGATCTGAAAGTGCACATTTTCCTTTAACTGATCTTAATTGTAAGTAGTTCTTTAAAGTTGTATAAAGGCATAGGATATTATTTAGCCTATGCAATTGTATGTCAATGCCTTTCCTAAAAGGATCTGTTTTTGACTGCTTTAGGTGAAGAATTGCAAAATCTTTATAAAATGTAACATCAGAAATACATAAATTAGATTCTGAATCAAAGTTAGATGCATTATCTACAGTAAATTCACCACAACGTTAAAAACCATGAAATGCTACAATACAAACAGTTTCAAACATTAAGCCTCTCTTCAGTTTAACAGACATTTGCTTTAGTATGTCAGAAGTAATTGGAAATCTTGGCCTGACTGACTGTTTTTGTGAACGTTTAACCGACTTTAGAAATAAAGAGAGTCGAACCATTGATTTGTGGTCTCTGTCTGATGATTGAAAGGGTGAGGGAATATCGTCCTTGAGGCACATGTATCTAATACCACAAATATACAGCTTAATAGTAGAATATTGTAATTTCAGAATTTGAAAACAATGACCAACGAAATAAATTAAAAGTTTTTCAGATATGGGAGGTAATTTGTTCCCATTCAGGTTGACCCCATTTAAAAGTAAAAATGTTTTGAAATGGTTATATCCTGTCTCATAAACAGCTCTTGTCCTCATAGCTACTGCATTAAACCATAGTTTGTTGACTGTGTTTGTTAAGACCACATTACTACTGACACACTTGGGCATATATGAGGGTGCTGCTCTGCCTGTGGTGCCAGTTTTCGGAAGCGAGTCATCTGAAAACGAGACAAAGCATCAGAGATTTGGTTTATATGACCAGGTACATGTTTAGCACTAAAATGAAAATTAAACTTAGCTGCACACCATGTTAGTTGACGCATAAGTTTCATGATTTCTAAACATTTAGAGCGTCACTTTCTGACAATAGCAACCGTAGCTTCATTATCACACCAAAGTAATATCTTTTTACAGGGCCAGAGGTGGCCCCATAACAATGCTGCTACTACAATAGGGTATAACTCAAGGAAAGCCATTGACAAATTTTCAGTTAAAGTAGGTAAATTAACAGGCCAATAAGAAGAGAACCATTTGCCTTGAAAATATCCCCAAAGCCTATTTAATTGCAGCATCTGTATATAATTCAAAGTCATAACTGGAAGTGAAATAACAATCATGAAACATAGTGATATCATTCCAGTTTGACAAAAATCTCAATCAAAATTCTACATCTACCTTACATTCTTTAGTTAAATGTACAAATTCATGTAAATGTTTAACAGTAGTTGACAAATTAATTAGGTACGACAAAAAAGATCTGCCAGGTAAAATAACTCTTGTGGCAAAATTTAAATGTCCTAACAACTGTAATAACTGTCTCTTTGTACAAGATGATTTTGACAACAATTTGGAAATAAACTCACATATTCTCTGTACTTTAATATTTGGAAGTCTTGCTTCCATTTTGTTTGAATCTAAAATAATACCTAAATACTCTAGACAAGTAACTGGTCCTTCAGTCTTGTGTTTGGCTATTTAAACGTTTAAAAATGGTCATCAATTTAGCGATGCTTCTTTCACCATCTTCGCTTGGGTGATCAATAGTAAGAAAATCATCAAGTAGATGTAAAATGTTCTTAATCTTATAATTTTTCTCTGCAATATGGCAAATTGCCTGTGACACTGTGTCAAAAAGTTTAGGACTAGACCGGCAGCCAAAAGTTAATCTTACATAATAATAATAAAAGGACTGCCATTTGAAACAATTCTTCTTTATCAATCATGTCATTAATACTTAGAAAACTGTCATTGTCATGTGGAGATGAAAGATCTAAAATCAAACGTTTCTTCCCAGAGTATTTTCCTTCAGCAACACCCAGTGGACTAACTCTATAATTTGCAAAAGGTAAGGACTGAAATGGTCCATGTACAAAGCTTTTTTGGCATTCAGTTTTAATTAACTCTGATACAACTAAAACCTGAGACCTTGCAGAAAAATTATTTTTACACTCTTTAGATTCTGAAATTTCCCCTTGAACTAAAGAATCAAAACCTTGTTTCAGACCATTACATAGATATAATACAAAATTTTTATCAGGATGTGATGATAACTCTTCCTCCAATTTATCAACATTTATTGGTGTTGAAGCTTCACATAAGAACTTTTCCTTGGATAGTCATCCTGAATTTGGTTTCTCCAATTTATTTCCCTTGGAGGACACTGAAGATGTTGAAGAAAGAACAGGCACATTGCTATTGGATTCCCTACAGGTTGCGGCACCATGGCCTGTTGGACGACATTTTGTACACTGGTGAAGGAGATAACACACTTTCGAATAGCAACCTTTAGGATTATTGAAATTATTGCACATTTCCCGACCTTCATGAAATACTCTTGAATGACCTTGCTTGTCTACGGATTGTAGGTTGCTAGATGAATATGATCTTGAAGAGGAATTTTCAACCTGGACTGATGATTGCAATGGGCAGTATTGTGTAGCATGATCAATTAAATTACAGATTTTACACACGTTTACTGAGGGTCCTGCTGTTATCAAAGAAAGGATGTCACGATCACGAAGGCTCCCATCGACCTTAACATGCTTTTCCCTCAGAGGTGCTGCTGCCTTTGCTGTAAAAATTTTATGATAGTCATAAAATTTTGGGCCATAGAAATTATTAATGTTAATAATGTCAGCTTCATAGGCATCTAATTCATCCCGACGGTCTGGGTAGGCACCACACATAATTCTTTTGAATTTTCCAAAAGTTTGAATAAACTCTTGGATTGATAGATGCCTGTTTAATCTTGGGTCTGCTTTATTTGCTAAATTGACATGCACCCCGTCTGCAATTATGGAATGGTTTACAGGAGACTCAAAATTGGGAATAAGGAGAGCGCCTAAGTTTACATCCTTACCCTCAATAATACTCCTTTGTAATGATGGAGCCACAATATCCACATTTGAGAAAGCATCAGATCGGACTCCAGCTGTAGGACACAGAGTTGTGGACAAGTATCCAAGAGATGGTGTTGTTGACAGTGGCAGTGTTGGGCGGTTCTGTACGGATCCGTGCAAGGCTAGTGGTACGTCCTCCATATTTCTATTCTGGTACCACTGCGCTAGATTAAATTTTTTTGCAGGACCGCTTTCTGTACTTTTTTGGTTGGCGATCAAGCTGACTGTCTGTTGGAGACCTGACGCGCATTGTGCTACGGACTGCGACACTATACTGAAAGATTGGATAATGGCCGCCATGTTATCGCCACCGACGCTGTCGAACTACGCACTTCCGTTTGATTCGTTGACATCGCTCCGCGAACTACTTTCATCAGCTGTTGGATTACGCAATCTGTCGGTCACATTCGCGGTACTGTCTGAGGTACACGCTGAGGCTGAAGCACTCCCGGATTGTTGTGCTATAGGATTCAGCACGACATGTTCTGGATCACTAACATGTTCCTCGTTCTAGGCGATATTACCGTTGCTATTTTGGCGATCTTTATTTTTCTAAATAAAATTGTTTAAGAACGGTTTTAGCAACATTTTTGGGTATAACAATACCCAACTGCTGCAGTTTTATCCTAAGTTGCTGTGACGTCCAATTGTCTGGATTATTTAAGTCCAAATGTCTATTTGAATATTGTTCATTTCTTGAATTTCGTCTGGAAGCCATAATTATTAAAAGTTCAATATCTTTGTAACCGTTACGAAAATGTTCTTTGAAATTGCTAAGTGAAAGTGAATGTTAAATATAGTAATTTTAAGACACAAAGTTTCTTTTAGTAAGATAATCGCAAAAGTCCAATATCGGAAGTTTCTTTTAGTTCGTACTCACATATATGAAGATAAACGCAAATGTCCAAAAACTGAATATGCAATAACAAACGGATATTAACACCTAGTTAATATTATACTTGAAAACGATATTTTGTAACTTTATGATAACTTATGTATGACTTTCCCTGTCAGCAGCAAAATGCTCACATGACTATATTTTAATGTGTTATGTAAATTAGTGTAAAATGCAATTACATAGTTAAAGCTGATAGAAGCAATCAAAACTAAAAAAAAATGTGATCTTAGGCTTACGGTCACCATGGATATGGCGTTGTCATTTTATCCTGACTAATGTGTCACCTTTGTTCCGCCTCTTTGTATATACATATGTAGCTATTGAAAACCAAAACGTATTGAATTATTTCATAAGTTGGCGTGTCAAAATCCCACTATTTCAGCTTTTAAAAGATAATATTAGCTTTTGGTGAGGTTCGTGTTGCTCAGTCTTTTGTTTTCTATGTTGTCTTTTGTGTACTATTGTTTGTCTGTTTGTCTTTTTCTTTTTTAGCCATGGCGTTGTCAGTTTATTTTCAACTTTTGAGATTGAATGTCCCTCTGGTATCTTTCGCCTCTCTTTTCTTCTTTAGTTAATTAAAAAGGTAAGCATTCTTATGAATTCAAATCCTTTTCATTATATTTTTAAGTGCAATCTAGACAGACTTTTTTTCTGTCTGCTTAAGGTTAGTTCGAGTTGTACCTTCATTTAATCCTACATAATCAACGAAGAGTAACTTAAACAGAATGATTCATAATACAAAATCATTTTCCGACTAATCAATTTTGTTTTACTATATTGAGATCCTAGGTTTCTTAACATTTAACAAGCAACATAATAGTATATCAGATATTTTATACACGAAAACCTTTCTAGACTTAAACAAAATACAACATATCTGAATTCGTTTTATAGATCTAAACATGTCTAGATAGCATTAAGTTCAAGTTCGTTCGAAACACTCCCCCTTTAATTCTGCAACACTTCCATAATGATACTAAGAACGTCTGTTAGTATTGTTAAAGACATACATCTAAATTATATAATCTTTTTTTTCTGTTTATTCATTCCTGAATATAATACAAATCACAAAATGTCAAACGTTGTCAAGAACACCGATATACTTACAATTTATGACTTGATACATTCAATTTGTAAAAATGCCATGAACTTCCCAAGTTATCATACCTTCCTGTTTCAATGTTGCAGTTAAAACATTACGTGATAATTAACTTAGCGGTCCCTCGGATTCAACAAGAGCATGCTGAACTGCATATGAATATACTTATAATTTCCGAGAAAAATGACATTGTTTGTTGTGTAGAAAGAAGAGCACATGTATAAGTTACACGTAAATATAGAAAAATATTTTCCTTTTCTTAAAACCCAGTACTTTTTCTACAAAATTTCTTTAAACCTGATATTCTGTTGCGACTACAACTTTTATTTTATTGATATAATTAAAAAAAATGCAGTAACGACGGCAAGCTTAGGTATGCCTTTTCGGCACTTTTTTCACACTGTGCAATTTATTTAATCGTTTATACACAATTTCGACGGTTTCGATGCCTATACATTTTATATCAATGAAACGGAAATTCCAGAAGAAATAACATATCATTTTGTAGGGCACGAGTTCGAGAAATAATAATTCAAAATCATAATTGCTAAGATTTTACGAAGTTTACGTGTATTTTGTAAATTTGCTTTTCAATTTTCCGGATATTTGATTTGATATATATCAGAAAATATATCAGATAAAACCTCTTTGACATGCAGTCATTTTCACTTTGTTTGTATTGCTCGAGCTAGTGAACCATGTTGTGACACACTTTTGTGTCTGTATGAACTTTTCATAACAATGAAATAGCTATCAAGATATGAAACTTATCAAAGTTACCAGTCCTATAATGTGTTACGCAAGGCGCGCATTGGTTAATCATAACAGTTGAAATGCCAAATTAGATACGAAGTAAGAGCATTGAAAACCATAACCATAACCCAGAAAAGAACGATTAAAGCTATCTTTGAATGGGGGTAGAAAAACCTTAGTATTATAAATAATTGTTACATTTTTTTACCGATATTCTATGTCAACACAAAGTGACTGGTGATAACCTCCGGGGGGACAAAACGTCTACCAACAGTGGCATCGACCCAGTGGTTATAACCTCCGGGGGGACAAAACGTCTACTAACAGTGGTATCGACCCAGTGGTGATAACCTCCGGGGGGACAAAACGTCTACCAACAGTGGCATCGACCCAGTAGTTATAACCTCCGGGGGGACAAAACGTCTACCAACAGTGGCATCGACCCAGTGGTTATAACCTGCGGGGGACAAAACGTCTACCAACAGTGGCATCGACTCAGTGGTTATAACCTCGGGGGACAAAACGTCTACCAACAGTGGCATCGACCCAGTAATTATAACCATCGGGGTGACAAAACGTCCACCAACAGTGGCATCTACCCAGTGGTTATAACCTCCGGGGGGACAAAACGTCTACCAAAAGTGGCATCGACCCAGTGGTTATAACCTGCGGGGGGATAAAACGTCTACCAACAGTGGCATCGACCCAGTGGTTATAACCTGCGGGGGACAAAACGTCTACCAACAGTGGCATCGACCCAGTGGTTATAACCTGCGGGGGGACAAAACGTCTACCAACAGTGGCATCGACCCAGTGGTTATAACCTCCGGGGGACAAAACGTCTACCAACAGTGGCATCTACCCAGTGGCATCGACCCAGTGGTTATAAAAACTCTTCAAAGATTAAGAAGAATTGAATATCTATTTGTCTTTCTTTTCGTAGAAAAACGAACATCAAGTGGTTACCATCTATTTCTAAATACAATTTCGTTTTCTTTCAGTTGTGTCACTTTTTACAACTAATTAATGATATACCCAAAATTTCTGCCACTAATTCTAATGACTTGCAAAACAAAAACCATACCATCCATTACAAGAATAAGTTATATCAGAATAATATTCAAGTAGCATCTTTCCTCAAAACGTCAATTTTCATCTAAGGTCTTGTTCATCGGACTGCTACTGTCAAAAAGAGAAGCGATCGTATATCCAACTTTCTTCCACAATTTCATTTTCCAGTGTCGAAAGAATTTTCTTCATGCGAAATAAATAATCTAAAAAAAATGATTTGAATGAATTATATGCAAGCGAGCGGCATTGTTTTCAAAAATTTCTTTAAAAATTAATGGAAGGATTTTTTTCTCAAGTCAATGAAAAAGATTTTGCACATTATTCAAAGTTTTGTATATCTTTGTCTGTTGCTTCTCTGTCCATTTTATGGCTCATAAATTTTACATCAATGAGTCTAACTCCTTTAAATCTTTGCTTAGCGATTTCAAGGACAAGGATTTCATGTAGTTATGTGCTTGTACAGTAGCAAATCCTGCAATTATACATATATGATATATGTATTTAACAGTCAACATTACTTTTAAAATTTTAAAAATAGTATTTTAAATGGGAATATAAAAACTTTAATGATGACTTATAAGATTGAGGAATTCTGAATTTTCAAGCATAGAAAAGATAACTTGTTTACTAGATTTATTTCCACATATCCTGAAAAATATGTTTATTTTTTTTTCACCTAGAATACACAGTAGAAAAAAAAAATAGATCAGACAACTATATTGGTATTGAGAATGAAAGACCGCAAACAAATTTTGCTTGTGAGCTGCGACACAGACTCATCGTAAAGGCATTCAATTTATTTTGTGATTTGGCACTTTTTAAGATGATTCATCAACCCATCTTGGCCATCGTTGAAAAATAGTGTAACAAAAACACCGAACTCTGAGGTATCATAAAACTGACAAAATCAAACGTTATTAATCGACGGAACGAGTGAAAAACAACTGTTAAATTCCTGACTTAGTACAGACATTTACCGAAGAAAATGGTGGGTAAAACCTGGTTTTATAGTTAGCTATACTTCCCACCTGTTGTTTAATATTCTGGTATATTGACAACCCAAACAGACATAATAGGTTAATGTGACAATAATTGGGATATAGCAGCCAAAATTGTGTAAATATACATTACCGACTAAAACATACAAATAAATCTAGCAATGACGACAGCAAAACAGGTGTTGTATTTGACGGTATATTGACAAAGACACAGATAAAAAAACTTTGCAGTTGATAGTATATATCGTATATAGTATGCATTTTATTCGATAGAGTACAAATTAAGTAAAATATAAATACAAGAATAAACAAAATGGAGATAACACTGAAAAAACTCTTATGCGTCCGATCAATCCTTAGGACCCATCTGCACCAGAAACGCCCAAAGTAAAAACAACGATAGCAGGATACATAAATAACGAGTCACGTCAAAATAAATATTATGGCACGAAGACAAATAAGAGGAAAACTGTTAAGTAAATAAAAGATACACAACTTCAGCACCTGGAATCTAAACTCAAGACCATCCTGTATTATTTGTGTCGTAGACACTAAATATTAATTTATTAAGTCTTGGTACTTTCCAATGACCATTTTGAGAAAAAGGACGACTGTTTTCTGCTCTTTGGTCGGATTGTTGTCTCTTTCACTCATTCCCCATTTTCATTCTCAATTTTATTTCCGATGTGTTTATTTCTCTGGATAATTTGAAGTACTGTTGCCATTTCAATTACTTGGGTTTTGCCATTTTAGCTGATTTTCCAGTCATTTTATAAACAAACTTTGTATAATAAATTTTACAGTCGTTCCCACATTAGTTAGATGATCTAATTGAATTGTTTTAGTATATATAAAATTATATATTTCAAAGCAGTTAGAGGAAACTGGTCAGACAATGTTATAAAACTGATAATTAGTGCTTTGCGTAGTGTCAGAAAATTTAAAGAGTTTTCTTTTGTCCGTAAAAAATTAACACAACACGTTATAAATTTCATGAGATCACGATTCATAATCATATCATATTTACACGCTTGGGTTTACCAAATATATCATCTTAATCATCGTAATGATACATATAAGTTGTTATAATGATGAATTCTATATTTGGATCAATATAATTCTTTATCAAAAGGTTGTAATTTTGAATTTAAAAAGAAATACATCGATAATAAAAGCAATGAAAACACCGACCAAAGCCTGGAAATTTGAGATTTCGTACTGAAACAGATGTGATACATATAAGTTTACAGTAGTTATAAGATATTGAAATCTATTTTTTTTTACAATGAATTTCTTTTTATTTGCACATGAGCATAATAGTAAGTTATACACATTGTATACATAATATAATATATAGGCAGAAGATATTCAACATATTAATTAGACACAGCTAAAATAGTTTGATACATTGCAGAATATGATTGCACGACAAAGGCTGCTTGGACAGAGAATACATATTTTTGATTTATACAACATATGGTGTCTTTTGTATATCTTTGTTGTTATGCCAATAAAGGAGTCCAGGGGTTCCAGCAGTTCTCTGCTCTACTGAGTCTTTTATTTTTATAAAATATATATTTTTCTATTAATAAGTTTTGTTTAAATATTTTTTTAGCGCTATCATATTGGTTTGTTCAAATGATAATTTGCTTCTATAAATATAGAATTTTGTTAACAGAATTATTAAGTTTCTTATGTCATTTATATCGGTTTTCGTTAGAATACCAAATAAAACCAAATCTATATTTAAAGTTAGTTCTATTTATATCTTCTCAAATATCCAGGAGGTAAGGTTTCCCCATAATTTCGATATATATGGACAAGTCCAGAGTTTCGACCCCTCCACAACCAAAACTACACTTATTTGTATCTTTCACTTTTATTTTGAGTAGAAGTTCATTCGTGTGTGTCTAAAGTTCGATGTATAATTCTGTATTGAAACCACTGCAGTTTTGAATTCTTGGTAATATTAAAGGGCAATATATGGATATTTTTCCAATTGTAGATTGAATTGAGAATTAAGGACCATTTTTCTTCTCATTTCTGTTTAATGTTTGATTTTTTACTATTTAAAATAGTATGCATATCTTTTGAATCTCTCGGGGAGTTAAAAAACAAAATTTTATAACTGAGGGCAAAACTGGACCGTTTTCTCACACTAAATCATTGGGACATATATTACATTCTTTTAAATATTTTTTTATTGCAGAAATTAAGCCTTAATATGTAAAGAAATTAGTTTTGATATTGTATAAATTTTTAAAGTTATCAAAAGTCATGAAATTTCCACATTATTCTAACAAGTAATTAATCAGCCAAATCCCTTTTTTAGTCCAATCTTTATATAAAACTGATTGATTACCAATCTTTATTTCATCATTCTTCCATATATTGTATGTGTTAATTTGAGATTTATCTTGTATATTTTGAATATCATTCCAAGCATCAAATACTTCTTTCCAAAATGGATTTTTCAGTTTTTATAAGGCCAAGAAATTGCATTTCCAAAAAAATCTTTATTTTCTGAAAAGAGGAATAGTTTCACAAGTTTTGAATTATTTCTATTAAAATTCTTCTTAACCAGGTTAATTTTAACCCTTTTATGTAGTTTTGTCATCCCAGATAAAGGAAAATGTTTTGTCAGTAACATGTTTAAGCTTTGTATATATGTGGACTAGTTATGGATAGGAATAAATGGTTTAATTTTGATATTATTAGTAAAACACTTATATCACTGTTATTTTTCCAATTGGGAAGAGTATTTGGTTTGTCCAAGTTTTTATAGTATTTTCGATTTCTTTCATCCGAGGATCATAATTCAAATTTTCAATTTCATTAAGATCTACGGAGAAATTTATCCCAAGAAGTGTAAATCTGCTGGAACCCAACTGCAATCCCACTTCACACACATAGTTTCTTGGCTAAATTTTTCTTCCCAATCCAAACAACCTTCGTCTTGTCTAAATTTATTTTAAGGCCTGATAAATCTGCATATTTATAAAAATATTATGAAATCTAAATCTTGATAGGTTTGGAATAGGAGTCATTTTATATTTAATTATACATCTTGAAAGCACTATGAAAAAAGTGCTTGTAAACAGATATTTTATGATACTTGACTACTATATTCAAATTCAAAATGAATGATTTAAAGGTATCTTTCAAGTAACTAAAACACCGTCATTCATATCCCATTTTGACCTTTTTTTTATAACAATGAGTTTATTTCTATATAATACAGATACACTTAATAGTGCAATCTGCAATTAGTTTTGATGCATACAATTTTGACTCCAATAATTAACCTATCGGTTTTCAATGAATTTAAAATAGTTTCTAGATAATTAGCCTAGCGGTTTTCAATGAATTTAACATAGGTTAATACTTACATCTAGAAACTGACAATGAGGGTCGGTTGAAAACAAAACTTTGCGACAAAAGGGATGATTTCAGCTTCCCTTTTGTGAACTTTCTATTTCTATGTAGCAACATTCAAGCAGCGCCTGCATACAGAGTATATATCTCCCAGTTGATACGATATTCGAGGGCTGGTATTTCCTATCATGATTTCCTTGATAGAGGGTTGCTGCTTACAAGGAAGCAAGTTGAAGTCATCCCTTTGTAGATTTTACTGACGCCATCACGAGCTGGTTGACCGTTATAGAATATCCGTTTCACAGATGATAGCGGATATGTTCCAATTGTCGTAACTACAAACCCGTCTCCTTTAACCCGAGTGTGACCTACCGAATTAGACTTATTACCGGATTTGTACTAATATGAGCAACACGACGGATGCCACATGTGGAGCAGGATCTGATTACCCTTATGGAACACCCGAGATCACCCCAGTGTTTTGTGGGGTTCGTGTTGCTCAATCTTTAGTTTTCTATGTTGTTTTGTGTACTGTTGTTTGTCTGTTTGTCTGTTTGTCTTTTTCTTTTTTATCTTGGCGTTGTCAGTTTATTTTTGACTTATGAACTGGAATTTCCCTTTGGTATCTTTCGCCTCTCTTTTATTTCAGTCACATGCTGGTATTTTCAACAGGGTACAATGTCTTACTCCCGCAAGAGTTGCCTATCGTTGTATGGGGTAAATCAAATACGCGCCTCGATCTCCAGAAGGAAAGTAAATAGCCTACCGTTGTTTAGAGAATATCATGCATCTCAGTTTCAAAATATCCTGAGAAACCTCATATCTGAAAGTCATATTAATTGAAATAAATTGGACCGGAGTCAAAATTGTGCATTGACAACGATACAATGTTACACAGATATGATGTAATTGTACTTTTTCATTTTATAAGAATAAGGAATAACGGTACCAATTTTACTGCATCAGAAGCGCATTTCGACAAATAATGTCTCTTCTGTGATGCTCGGGGCCAAATTATTTAAAAATCCAAATCGTATACAAACGTCGAAGAGCTGATCAAATGTTGTACAATGGCCATTGAGACAACTATCCAGCATAAGTCAAAGGATATAGAAAAAACTACGGGCCACCATGCGGGCTTCACCAATTCCATAAACACAAATTATAGAACGAGCTCTTAAACGCCATGTGTTCAAAGAGAAAACTTAACGGTTTGTTGATAAAACAATTTTGCCAGACATTAACCAACTACGACAACTGGATTGCATGTTATTGGTTGGTGAAAGGCACAAGCAGAAGGTGTTCCTGTTCAACATGCTTGCGAGTTCTTAACACTCACCCTAACCTGGAAAATGATCTAAAAGCAACGCATTCGAACACACCACTATTTAAACGTAAAACTTGTTTTATTTTTTATTTGTAAAAGAGAGGCGGAAGATACCAGAGATATTCAAACAAAAATAAAACTTACAATGCCATGCCAAAATGAAAAATGATCAAAAGACCTTTTGTCTACAGAATTATTTCCGTTTTCACTTACTGTTTATGAATTGAAAATGGTACTGAATATGCATTGTTCAGAAAAATAATTACTGTTGCCTAGATATGATTAAGCCGACATTCCATCATGCTATTCACAAGTACAAGTTGTAAAAGATATAGCTCATAAAGACTATTAAAATGTGAAAATTCAATAATATTGAAACAATTCGTAATGTTAAACAGTCAAGTTGAGAATTGTTAAGCGAAATCCAACAGGTCCTTCAGACACTTTTTAATGCTTAACTGATAAGTTGAGAAGTTTCGAGCCACATCCAGCAGCTGTTGCACATTTGTATAGATGTTTGACCACATCTGTTCCTTTGATTATAGCAACATCAGACAATCTCCAAGTATCCAACATTTTCAAGCACTGTCTAACTGGATTTTTCTGGGTATCTTTTATCTCACAAATTATAGATTTATCTACCTTAAGTTTCTCTGCCATGACCTCCCAGTCATCAGCTAAACAATAGGCCATTTTCTTAAGATTGTCATTGGATAAAGTACCTACAGTAAAAGAAATCAAAATACAGAATCAAACCATTTTAATCGCTTTAAGTTAATTTTTCGATTGTAATTTGAACAGAAAGGGAAAGAGATGTTTGTTATTTAACAGAAGTTAGAGAAAAATATAAATATGAAAATATATGGTATTGCAAAGTAACTATACTAGATTTATCTTGCTGACTTGTATGCATACACATATAAAATAAACATTATAGATTCTTCGTTTAATATTCTTAAAAGTACTTTTAACTTTTATTTAATTACCATTAGGCATTACGAGTTTTGTGGTTTCGTTAAGCAAAGATATTTATCCTGTCGATGCACTAGTCCTGTCTCCCACAACTATGTTCCCCGCCAAAACTTTTGTACTCACATAAATTTGTTTAAATCTAAATCTCGTAAATTTTTCATATTAAACAAAAAGTTAAAATACTACAATGTAAGATGCTCAAATAATTTACATGAAATATATCTCACGAAGACAGTTATTTGTATAATAGTCGGAGGTGGGAGGTGGGGCAGGGGGGTGGGGGTGGGTGTGTGTGTGTGTGGGGGTGTCTGTGGAGTTAAAAGCAATTTGAATACTATGATGCATGCAAGTGTTTTATATACTAGCGACAATAGTAGCTAAGAATATACAAAGGTTAATCATGAGGACATCTTAGCTTGACGATCCGGCTATATATATTTTTATCGATTTTTGTGATGGTAAGGTACCCAGTATAAACACAAGTGATTTTGTTCGCCCTTCGAAAGAATTCAGTCTGCAAAATATCAATTATACTATAATTGAACTTTTGTTTTACTTATTTTCCTTTGGTTGTTTTGCATTCAAACAAATATTGCAAAATCCCTTAAAGTAACAATTCTATGAGATTTTCAAGTTAACATTTAGAAATGAGGAACGAACTAAGCTAAAGAAAATACGTTTAATGTAATGTCAAAAGGCTGTTACTACCATCTTATATCATAAAAAGCTATGTTTGCACAAAACTCTTTTCAGTCTAATTGATATAAAATAAAGACATAATTTAGACATAGAAATAACACAGAAGCTCTAAAATGACAGGTTTATTGCATGTTGTCAGCTTGCTAATACTTAATAGAAGGCAGAATATTAATGTTTGCCTCAGTGTCCCATTTTCTCTAATTTTAGCCGATTTATCCTTTTCCTGACCTGTTGATTATCTCAATTTAATCAATGTGTGGTTCGTTTGATCTCAGTTCTTCATTTGTCAAAATTCAATTATGACGTCAAATATTCTTTCCTTTGAATTTCTAATTGTGATGTCACGAAAAAGGCGACAATTCCTGATGACGTTACATAGATAGAACATATCTTTTGCAGGCAATAGGAAAAGAAGAATTAGATTTGTTTGCATATTGTCTAAATGTCATTAAAGAAACATATTACAACACTAAATCTCGTGCAATACGATATTTCTCCATTCTCGACAATTACATTTTAAATTTTAAAACGCTTAGCGAGCCTTAAGTTTAATTTAATTGCCTCGTGTTGAGTAATATCGTATCACACTCGATAAAGTGGTAGAATTTATATCCATATTATACCGGATAAACACTTTTGATTTTACAAAACATTGTTTAAAATGCCTTTTAAACGCTTTGGAATTTTGGTAACACAATATCTAACATACCTGATAAACAACATGGCTTTATTGGTAACACAATATCTAACATACCTGATAAACAATATGGCTTTATTGGCGACACGATATCTAATATACCTGATAAACAATATGGCTTTATTGGTAACACAATATCTAATATATACCTGATAAACAATATGACTTTATTGGTAACACAATATCCAATATACATGATAAACAATACGGCTTCATTGGTAACACAATATCTAATATGCCTGATAAAAATATGGCTTTATTAATAACACAATATCTAACATACCTGATAAACAACATGGCTTTATTGGTAACACAATATCTAATATATACCTGATAAACAATATGGCTTTTTTGTGACACGATATCTAATATACCTGATAAACAATATGGCTTTCTTGGTAACACAATACCTAATATACCTGTTAAACAATATGGCTTTATTGGTAACTCAATATCTAATATACCTGATAAACAATATGGTTGTATTGGTTACACATTATCTAATATACTTAATAAACAATATGGCTTTATTGGTAACACAATATTTAATATACCTGACAAACAATATGGCTTTAGGAACTGCAATGCGTCTGATTTTCTTTGCGTTTCATGTCCAAAAATATCAACCATTCTCTCTAGCTATAGAAAAAACCATTGAAATAAAATCATATCAATAATTCTCTCATTGGTTTATATAAATACACTTTTGAAGCACATACGTTCACTATCGATTTTTGGTGGGGTTACATGATAAAATCTTTTATTTTATATGCAGTCTTTAGAAAACTGTTGTTTATCTTTTCATATTTTAACTTTGACAATTATTTTTCGTTAGACCAACTGAAAGCAATATACAGATCCTGCGCCAAATGTGTTCATGGTAAGTACAGGTCAGTGATATCACAATAGAAGCTACGGCAAAAAATTGCAAATCGACAAAAATCAAATGATAAGAATTATATTCAAAAGGAAAAAGATTAGTAATATTTAATACTTTTAATAAACGTATTAATGTTAAAACAACGAAGAAAACCATAATCGAGAACAACATAGAACAAAACAAAAATAAAAGAAGAGAGAGCATGTGTCGCTAACCTGGATCCAACATTATAGTCTAAAATATAATTTATGACTAAAATCTATTTTTGTTGAGAACCTTTTCTCCTTACATATTATCTTTATTTACTATAGTTTTTTCTCCAAAACTTATAGAATGGGTAAAAAATCGTCATTAAAAGGCTTCTATAGGATTTGGACCGACAATTTCTGCATTGTTGACTTTTCTTGCTGATAATATTTGCTTTTACAGTTTCTTACTATCTTTGATAGTTTATGCCCGATTAAAAAAAAATCATAAAATCATTTCAGGCCGATAACTCCTATAAGAGTCGACTGCTGATCATTTTGTTATTTTAAGTTACTCTCTATTTATTATAGTTTTGAAGATAATAGGAAAACAAATTGTAAACATGATCAATTGATACCTCCTACAGAGAGTCGACTGATGATTTAGACTTATTTTATAGATCATGTTTTGCTGATAATTTGTCCCATTAAAGTTTCTGTCTATCTACAATATGTTTTTCAAAATGCTCGGCAAAACCAACAAAATGGTATTATTTGGAACTAGAGGCTCCAAGGAGCCTGTGTCGCTCGCCTGATATTTTTATTTACAATTGATGCATGAAATAATGCAACCGTTATACATTTGTTTTAGTTTCAGAGATACAAGTCAAAAACTGCATTTTCCCCCTAAGTTCTATTTTTAGCCATGTCTGACATGTTGGTTGGCAGGCAGGGTAATCGGACACATTTTTTAAACTCGATACCCTAGTGATGATTGTGGCCAAGTTTGGCTTAATTTGTCTCAGTTGTTTCAGGAGAAGATTTTTGTAAAGATTACAAAATTTACGAATAATTGTTAAATTTGACTTTCAAGGGCAATAACTCCTTATGGGGTCAATTGACCATTTTGGTCATGTTGACTTATTTGTAGATCTTACTTTGCTGAACATTATTGCTGTTTACAGTTTATCTCTATCTATAATAATATTCAAGATAATTACAAAAAACTGCAAAATTTCCTTAAAATTACTAATTCAGGGGCAGCAACCCAACAACAGCTTGTCTGATTCGTCTGAAAATTTCAGGACAGATAGATCTTAACCTGATGAACATTTTTACCATGTCAGATTTGCTCTAAATGCTTTAGTTTCAGAGATATAAGCCAAAAACTGCATTTTACCCCTATGTACTATTTTAGCCATGTCGGCCATCTTGACTGGTGGGCGAGGTCATCGGACAAATTTTTAAACAAGATACCCTAGTGATGATTGTGGCCAAGTTTGGTTAAATTTGGCCGAGTAGTTTCAGAAGAGAAGATTTTTGTAAAAGATTACAAACATTTCCGAAAATTGTTAAAATTGACTATAAAGGACAATAACTCCTTAAGGGTCAATTGACCATTTTGGTCATTGTTGACTTATTTGTAGATCTTACTTTGCTTAACATTATTGTTGTTTACAGTTTATCTCTATCTATAATAATATTCAAGATAATAACCAAAACTGCAAAACTCCTTAAAATTACTAATTCAGAGGCAGGAACCCAACAACGGATTGTCTGATTCATCTGAAAATTTCAGGGCAGAAATATCTTTTACCCCAGTCAGATTTGCTCTAAATGCTTTAGTTTCAGAGATATAAGCCAAAACTGCATTTTACCCTATGTTCTATTTTTAGCCATATCGGCCATCTTGGTTGGCAGGCGGGGTTACCGGACAAATTTTTAAACTAGATACCCTAGTATTGATTGTGGCCAAGTTTGGTTAAATTTGGCCCAGAAGTTTCAGAGGAGAAGATTTTTGTAAAAGTTAACGACGACGACGGACGACGGACGACGGACGACGGACGACGGACGCCGGACGCCAAGTGATGAGAAAGCTCACTTGGCCCTTCGGGCCAGGTGAGCTAAAAGGATTGTTTTCATGTTTCCTCTGTAACACATGTCAACTTTACACGATAAAATGTTCAGCTAACACCATGATATAAATCTAATAACTCGTCTGACAATTATGATAAAATAGACAGTAGAACAAGTTTGAATTTTTGGCCTGTGAGTTTTCCTCTGGCTAGAACAATTTTCTAAATATTGGCCATTACTTGCATTTTTGCTGCTTTATTAAATTCTATAGCGTTTGTGGCCATGTTTTAGTTAAGACATATTTTAAACTAGATAACCCATGAATGATTGTTTCTAATTGTCCAACAGTTTCAGAAAAGAATTTTGCAAAACTAAATGGACGGATCGACTGACGCCAAGTGATGAGAAAAGCTCCATGTTCAATGCTCTTCAACTTCGTACTTTATTTCGACTTTTAAACTTTTGATTCGAGCATCACTGATGAATCTTTTGTAGACGTAACGTGCGTCTGGTGCACAAAATTTTAATCCTGGTATCTATGGTGAGTTTATTTGGTCTTTTAAGCCAGGTAAGCTAAAACAAAGACGAAAAGAAAAAAAAAAAAAAAAAAAACAACAAACAAAATAAAACAAAAGCAAAAGCAATAACAAGAATGATCAATTTACCCTTCCACTATTGCCTATCTAGACCACATGGCGTATAAAGACCCTGCACAATTCAGATATCAGGAACGGAGAAAAAATTTGAAACCAAATGAAAACAGTATGCAAATATGAAAATGATAAAACAAAAACCAGATCAAAACTGTATGTTAATATGGAAATGAAAAAAAAAAAAAAAACCAAACAAACAAACCTTGTTTTGATCATGCTTAACATAATGATCAGCCCAGTACAAGAGAAATGCCTCACATGTCTGCCGTTGACCTGCCTTACATAAATCTTTACTTATGCTATTGATGATATGTTTGTAGATGTTTGGGTCTGCCACCAAAATATTTGCAAATTTGATCCAACGGGTAGAAATTTCATTATCCGGTGTCAGCTGCCAGGCTAAATATTTCGCTAACGCTTTACCTAAACAAACATTAATTCAAAACATTTATGACTGAGTCGATACGCCAGAAGTTATTATGATATATTTTGACTCTCCCTAATACCAGTTACCAAATGAGAAGTGCTATTTGCTGTTTAGCATGTATTATGGTTTGTCAATTTTCAATTTTCTTGATCTCATCTTGACACAGAAATTAATTGCGGTATATCTTATAATTTTCCGTTTCTTCTGGTCTGGTATTGATTCATTCTTTTCTTCTTGATTATATGCTGGTCCTTGTTCTTTCCTATTGTATTGATTTTTTCTTGACACAAGTTATTGCTTATATAGCATTCGAATAGAGAAGGATGACATTGCTGAATTGAATATACCCGAAATTTTCTGTGTTACGTATATTCTCCAACAAATACCGAATCATGAAATGAACTCTCGGTTTAATACCTTCCATTGGAACATAGCATGTCTTATCTTTTGATGAAATTTGTTTTATCAAGTTTAAATGATTGCATGGCAAAGTCTTTTTTATTATATCTACAAGACAGTTAGATGACAGAATGATTGACAATATTATGGTTCAAGCTCATAAGGGCTGATTATGTTAAAATTACCTGCAAAGTCAAAGGTGTAACTAAAGTATCCTATTTGTTCATCTGTTGGCTGAAAAGGAGACAAAACAAAATTCCTTTACATCTCCAACGAAAAACGTACAACCATCTGATTGTATCAATCTGATGAGTTAATCCTTTTCAACTGATTTTTATAGTTTGTTCTTATGTTGTACTGTTACACCACTTCCCAGGTTATGGGGAGTGTTGAGCGCTCACAAACATGTTTAACCCCGCCACATTCTTTATGTGCCTGTTCCAAGTCAGGAGCCTGTAGTTCAGTGGTTGTCGTTGGTTCATGTCTGTCATATTTGTTTTTCGTAAACTGTTTTGTTATAAATGAGGCCGTTAGTTTTCTCAATTGAATTGTTTCATGTTTTTCATGTCGGGGCCTTTTATAGCCGACAATACGGTATGGGTTTTTCTCATTGTTGAAGGCCGTACGGTTGCCTATAATTGCTTACATCCACTTCATTTGAACTTTGGTGGATAGTTGTCTCATTGGCAATCATACCACATTTCCTTATTTTTATAAAGACGATGAAGTGCTTTACTGCATTACAATAAGTCGTGACGTTTAGAAGGATAAAATAATTGAAATACATATACAGATTCATTGCCACTAACGCTGAACGTTTAACAGTCATCCATCGTCATCATCATTGCTCCTTACCCTATGGTATAGTTTCTTCTCTATACTCGCTTTCTAAATTCTGTTGTGATTATGATATTGTAGATAAAGGATTAGGTTTTAGACAACCCTAATACAAAAAAAAAACACAGAAATTTCTTTCTTCAAAAACCATAGTCATACCTTTGGTAAATAAATTGCTAATTTGCCCGACCTCTGCATTGATATTTTCTGAGAAATGATTTTGTATTTCAATTGTCCACTATACTGACTACCACTTGATAGTCGTTCAGGATGTAGAACACATAGACGACCACGATATCTCGCTGTACCCAAGCCGGAGTAGAATGGCATTACTAAAGGTCGGTTTTCATAGCCTTCCAAGCAGAAACTTTCTAATGTAATTTCGATTTTCTCACTATCGGCCAACCCAAATTCTGGAACTTTGGTCGGTCCATTAGTAAAACCATCTTTTGCTAGTTCTTGTAGCGTTTCTTGCAATTTGCCTGACTTTGTACAGCAAATGATAATTTCATCTGAATTATCTTTATGTTGCTTCACAACAAGGTTTACATTTGTTAAGCAAATAACATCCTCCAATACTGTCGCAGCTCTGCACATATCGCTTTCAGTCATTTTGGCTGGTACAACAATTCCAACAACACTTAAATAAAATAATGGTATATACATTTTAAACTTAAACGGCCATTTTTATATTGTAAATCTGAAAATCAAATTACTGAAATACTTATGATATATTATGTTCAGTCTCATACATCATTCTACTGTTACGACACTTCGACTGTGGATCTGTTCAATGTATTTATGTATACGTGGCGGATAAATCTTATCGTATGACAGTTCTATTGTACTATCAATAGAATTGTAACCGGTTTTATGAACCTGAGTATATAAATCAAGTTGACTCGATTTGAAAGTATCGACAAGGGCGTTGACCATTCCCCAGTGTACACGTATTTTTGTTAGCTTTACTTACGTATATATTTATTAGGAAAAAGTAGCCATTATTTAACATAATTCGATTTAAAGGGCTTGACCGTTAAATCGCGTTATCAGAGGAAGGCAAGACTTGTGACAGTTCATGCACAGGTCAATGTAACGCGCATGTCCTAATTCGATTACACGGCATATCAATTGTAACAGCTATAGCACTCCTCATAATATTCTGAATGCACGGTCTGCTAGGAAGTAACTGAATATATCTAAGTTCAGATTGTTGAGTTTATTGTAGGCCCAAGACCACAATTAATGATCCCGCTTTTCGTTGTCCACGAATATAGTTCCTTTAATTATAGTGTATTTTTCTTAATTTTTTTCTTTCCTTTCTCATACATTTCTAAGTTTTTCTGGGGTGGAAATGAAAGAAGAGAGCTGAAATAAACTTTTGCACTATTTAAACGTAAAACTTGTTTTATTTTTTATTTGTAAAAGAGAGGCGGAAGATACCAGAGATATTCAAACAAAAATAAAACTTACAATGCCAAATGAAAAATGATCAAAAGACCTTTTGTCTACAGAATTATTTCCGTTTTCACTTACTGTTTATGAATTGAAAATGGTACTGAATATGCATTGTTCAGAAAAATAATTACTGTTGCCTAGATATAATTAAGCCGACATTCCATCATGCTATTCACAAGTACAAGTTGTAAAAAGATATAGCTCATAAAGTATATTAAAATGTGAAAATTCAACAATACTGAGACAATTCGTAATGTTAAACAGTCAAGTTGAGAATTATTGAGTGACATCCAACAGGTCCTGCAGACACTTTTTTTAATGCTTAACTGATAAGTTGAGAAGTTTCGAGCCACATCCAGCAGCTGTTGCACATTTGTATAGATGTTTGACCACATCTGTTCCTTTGATGATAGCAACATCAGACAATCTCCAAGTATCCAACATTTTCAAGCACTGTCTAACTGGATTCTTCTGGGTATCTTTTATCTCACAAATTATGGATTTATCTACCTTCAATTTCTCTGCCATGACCTCCCAGTCATCAGCTAAACAATAGGCCATTTTCTTAAGATTGTCATTGGATAAAGTACCTACAATAAAAGAAATCAGAATACAGAATCAAACCATTTCTAATCGCTTTAAGTTAACTTTTCGATTGACTTTTTAACAGAAAGGGAAAGAGATGTTTGTAATTTAACAGAAGTTAGAGAAAAAATATAAATATGAAATTATATGGTATTGTAAAGTAAATATACTGGGCTTATCTTGCTTACTTATATGCATACACATATAAAATAAACCTCATAGCTTCTTCGTTAACCATTCTTAAAAGTGCTTTTGTCTTTTATTTAATTACCATTAGGAATTACGAGTTTTTGTGGTTTCGTTAAGCAAAGATATTTATCCTGTCAACGCACCAGTCCTGTCTCCCACGACTAAGTTCCCCGCCAAAACTTTTTGTACTCACATAAATTTGTTTTAATCTGAATCTCGTAAATTTTTCATATTAAACAAAAAGTTAAAATATTACAATGTAAGATCCTCAAATGATTTACATGAAATATATCTCACGAAGACAGTTATTTGTATAAATAGAGAGGAGTTTAAGGCAATTTGAATGTTATGATGCATACAGGTGTTCTATATACCAGAGGCAATGGTAGGTAAACGATACTCCAATGTAATAATCCATTAAGAATATACAAAGGTTAATCATGTAAAAATGAAGACATCGCATGAGCAATTCGTGATTCTGACTGTAATCCTTATGTAGTTTTGTGTAAGGAGCACTCCTATTAATGAAGTATTATTGTATTAGTGTACGAACATGCACAATAAATATATTAATAGAGATACATAGAATTTGTTTTGATTAAAAAGTCCAGCATTTTGATGATATCATCTGAAGTTTATTTGCTGTTAAAATCAGTAGGGTTCTTTAAAAAGATGAACTAACAAAAGGAATTTGTATCAAAGGATAGTAAAATCTGCATAATCGAACGATGTAGTTGTCGATTTCTCAATTGAGTGTGGGAAAATAAAATGTAAAGCGTAGAAAAATCTAAGGTTTTGACATTACTGAAAATTTTTAAAGATTGTGATTACTAATTGAGCAGTCGATTTTTTGTAAATATTAGAATTCACATCTGATTGACACCGTACGTTGAATATATATATATATATATATATATATTCACCTCCGGGTGCGGGATTTTCTCGCTGCATTGAAGACCCATTGGTGGCCTTCGGCTGTTGTCTGCACTTTGGTCGGGTTGTTGTCTCTTTGACATATTCCTCATTTCCATTCTCAATTTTATTTACAATATAAGTCTTAAGACCATCTTTTACTATAGAATGAATGGTAATAAGAAAAGAAAATAATTAGCACATACTTACAACTTCTCGTCCAATCAAATTGCTTGAATTTGCCTTCTAATTTTCATAGTACATACTTTTTCCTTGTACTAAGTAACTACGCATGAATGACTACAAGGGTAAGATTTCATTGTATCGTAATCAAAATATCAAAACAAAAATTGCCACTGGCTATTTTAAAATAAAATGCTGTGTTCCAAATTAAATTAAATAGTTTGTAATTAGTTTTCACATTGATTTTTAAATATCCTGCTTTTAAAATCTTTGGACCTAAATAATGTTTTTGACGATTGCAAGTTTCATTCATTTAAATAATAAATAAGGAGTAACAAATATGGTTCTTTATACCTTGATTAGAGTACAACGCCATCTTAAAATATCATCCATGCAATTACTTTGTACACAAAAAAGTGTATACTGTGAAACCTTGTGAAGGGAAATTAAGGCAACTTGATCTCTTTCGTCGTGAATTGATTGATTATTGGTTGCTTAATGTCCTGTGGCAAATATCTCGTGCATCTTCAGGACGATGTCATGAATTGAAAAACCGTGATAATGTCTGAAGAGAATGTGCCACCTATATATGTATATACATGCTGTTCTGATAAATCTTTAAGTTTTTACTTTGAAATAAAAAAAAAAAAAAAACATAAACCCTAGTATCTTTGATCTATTAGCTTTTTATGACTATCCGCTAGACTATCTATGGGGACATACCAGGGGCGGGTCCAGTCATTTTTAAAAGGGGAGTTCCAACCCAGGATAAAGTGGGGGTTCCAACCATATGTCCCCATTCAAAAGTATTGATCGTCCAAAAAAGAGGGTAAGATTTCATTGTATTACTATCGTAATCAAGATATTAAAACAAAAATTTCCACTAGCTATTTTGAGATAAAATGCTGTGTTCCAAATTAAATTAAATAGTTTATTAGTTTTCACATTGATTTTAAATATCCTGCTATTAAAATCTTTGGATCTTAAAATATTTTTGACAATTGCAAGTTTCTTTCATTAAAACAAAGAGTAACACATATGGTTCTTTATACCTTAATTAAAGTACAACGCCATCTTAAAATTATGATAATTTATCATCCATGCAATTAATTTGTACACAAAAAAAGTGTGTACTAGGAAACCTAGTGAAGGGAAATTAAGGCAACTTGGTGATGATTTTTTAAACTTTCTTAAGGAAGTTGATCTATTTCGTCAGATTGATTATTGGTTGCTTAATGACCAGTGGCAAATATTTCATGCATGTTCAGGACGATGTCATGAATTGAAAAACCGTGATAATGTCTGAATAGAATGTGCCACCTATATATATACATATTCTGATAAATCTTTTATTTTTTACTTTGAAAAAAAAAAAAAAAAAAAAAATAGAAACCTATAATCTTTTAAATTAGTTGGAAGTTGCTTTTTAATGCCTATCCGCTAGACTATCTATGGGGACAAACTATCTATATGTTTCAAATTTATTATAGCTTTAGTTTTACTTTGAAATTGAAAAAAGGTTTTTAAATCATGTAAAGCTTCCACTGGAATTTAATCATTGCCTGCTTTTGGTCAATTTATTTTATCATCTAACTAATATGTAAAGAAGTACATGTATAGTAAAACTCCGGTTTATATCAATATACATACTTACACCAGTAGCTACCATCTTTTCATTCTGGAGTCAAGGGCCTTTTGAAATCACATATTTTACAATGATACTAGTGAGTAGATTTACGAAACATAAAACTTCGTTAGTGAGCTCCTGTGATACAAGTAGTCAGCGCAAATAAACTATCAATAGACCAATTAAAAGATTACTCAAGTTGTAAATATGTGCTAAATTGGATAATCTATGAAAAGGTATATGCTATGAAATTAAGAGCTCGGGGCAAGCCCCTCGCTCTAAATTTCATGGAATATACCTTTTCATAGACTAACCTAGACTTCGTCGAACATCGTTCGTTGGCTATATATCTTGTATCGATTTTTGTGAAGGTTAGGTATCCAGTATAAACACAAGTGATTTTGTTCGTCCTTCAAAAGTATTCAGTCTGCAAAATATCAATTATACTGAACTTTGTGTTACATATTTGCCTTTGGTCGTTTTGCATTAAAACAAATGTTGCAAAATCCCTTAAAATAAGAGCTCTATGAGATTTTCCAGTTAACATTTAGAAATGAGGAACGAACTAAGCTAAAGAAAATACGTTTAATGTAACGTTAAAAAGGCTGTTGCTACCATCTAATATCATAAAAAACTCTTTTCAGTCTTACCGATATAAAATAAAGACATAATTGAGACATGGAAATAACATAGAAGCTCTAAACTGTTAAAATGTTTGCCTCTGTGTCCCATTTTTCTCTAATTCTTAGCCGATTTATCCTTCACCTGACTTGTTTTAATTTAATCAACGTGTGATTCATTTGATCCCAGTTTTTTCATTGGTCAAAATTCAATTATGGCGTCAAATTTTCTTGCTTTCCTCTGAATTTCTAATTGTGAAGTCACGAAAAAAGAAGACAATTCCTGATGACGTTACACAGATAGAACATATCTTTTTGCAGGTAATAGGAAAAGAAGGATTAAATCTGTCGCCATATTGTCAAAATGTCATTAGAGAAACATATTATAACACTAAATCTCGTACAATACGATATTTATCCATTTTCGACAGTTATATTTTAAATATTTAAAACGCTATGCCAGTCTGGCGTTGTGAATTTGAAAATTTAACTGTCTCGTGTGGAGAAATATCGTATCACACTCGATGTAGTGGTATAATCTATATCTATATTATACCGGATAAACACTATTGATTTATTTACAAAGATTTGTTTAATATGCCATTTAAACGCTTTGGAATTTTTGGTATTACAATATCTAATATACCTGATAAACAATATGTCTTTATAAGTAACACAATATCTAATATACCTGATAAACAATATGACTTTATTGGTAACACAATATCTAATATACCTGATAAACAATATGGCTTTATTGGTAACACAATATCTAATATACCTGATAAACAATATGGTTTTCTTGGTAACACAATATCTAATATACCTGATAAACAATATGGCTTTATTGGTAACACAATATCTAATATACTTGATAAACAATATGGTTTTCTTGGTAACACCATATCTAATATACCTGATAAACAATATGGCTTAAGGAACTGTAATGCGTCTGATTTTCTTTGCGTTTCATATCCAAAAATATCAACCATTCTCTCTAGCTATAGGAAAAAACCATTGAAATAAAATTGTATCAACAATTCTCTCATTGGTTTATATGAATACTCTTTTTGAAGCACATAAGTTCACTATCAATTTTTGGTGGGCTTACATTATTAAATCTTTAATTTTAATTGCAGTCTCAAGAGAACTATTATTTATCTTTTCATATATTAATTCGACAATTATTTTGTCGTCAGACCAACTGAAAGCAATAAACAGATCCTGTTCCACATGTGCTCATGGTAAGTACAGGTCAGTGATATCACAATAGAAGCTACGACAAAAAAATTGTAAATCGACAACAAACCAAACGATAAGAATTATATTCAAAAGGGAAAAAAGATTAGTAGTATTTAACACGTAAACAAGACGGGTGCCACATGTGGAGCAGGATCTGCCTACACTTCCGGAGCACCTGAGATCACCCCCAGTTTTTGGTGGGGTTCGTGTTGCTTGGTCTTTGGTTTTCTATGTTGTGTTTTGTGTACTGTTGTTTGTCTGTTTGTCTGTTGGTCTTTTTCTTTTTTAGCCATGGGCTTTGTCAGTTTGTTTTCAACTTATGGGTTTGAATGTCCCTTTGGTATCTTTCGCCTCTCTTTTAATACTTTTAATAAAAGTATTAATGTTTAAACAAACGAAGGAAACCGTAATCGAGAACAACATAGAACAAAACAAAAAGTAAAAAGAATAGAGAGCATGTGTCGCTAACCTGGATCCAACATTATAGTCTAAAATATAATTTATGACTTAAATCTATATTTTGTTGATATTATCTTTATTTACTCTAGTTTTATTTTCTCCAAAACTCATAAAATGGTAAAAAAATCGTCATTAAAGGGCTTCTATAGGATTTGGACCGACAACTTCTGCATTGTTGACCTTTCTTGCTAATAATATTTGCTTTTTACAATTTCTTACTATCTTTTATATTTTATGCCCGATTAAAAAAAAAGTCATAAAATCATTTCAGGCCGATAACTCCTATAAGAGTCGACTGCTGGTCATTTTTGCTATTTTAAGTTCCTCTCTATTTATTATAGTTTTGGAGATAATAGGAAAAAAATAATTGTAAACATGATCAATTGATACCTTCTTCAGGGAGTCAACTGATGATTTGCTTTTGCTGATAATGTTTCCCATTAAAGTTTCTGTCTATCTACAATATGTTTTTCAAAATGCTCGGCAAAACCAACAAAATGGTATTATTTGGAAAAAAGGATTATTTTCATGTTTCCTCTGTAACACATGTCAACTATACACGATAAAATGTTCAGCTAACACCATGATATAAATCTAATAACTCGTCTGACAATTATGATAGACAGTAGAACAAGTTTGAATTTTTGGCCTGTGAGTTTTCCTCTGGCTAGAACGATTTTCCAAATATTGGCCATTACTTGCATTTTTGCTCCTTTATCAAATGTCTAGCGTTTGCGGCCATGTTTTCGTTAAGACATATTTTAAGCTAGATACCCCATGAATGATTGTTTCTAATTGTCCAACAGTTTCAGAAAAGAATTTTGTAAAACTAAATGGACGGATCGACTGACGCCAAGTGATGAGAAAAGCTCCATGTTCAATGCTCTTCAACTTCGTACTTTATTTCGACTTTTTAAACTTTTTGATTCGAGCATCACTGATGAATCTTTTGTAGACGTAACGTGCGTCTGGTGCACAAAATTTTAATCCTGGTATCTATGGTGAGTTATTTGGTCTTTTAAGCCAGATAAGCTAAAAACAAAAGACAAAAAAACAAACAAACAAACAAACAAACAAACAAAATAAAACAAAAGCAAAAGTAATAACACGAATGATCAATTTACCCTTCCACTATTGCCTATCTACACCACATGGCGTATAAAGACCCTGCACAATTCAGATATCAGGAACGGAGAAAAAAATTTGAAACCAAATGAAAAACAGTATGCAAATATGAACATGATAAAACAAAAAACCAAATCAAAACTGTATGTTAATATGGAAATGAAAAATAAAAAACCAAACAAACCTTGTTTTCATCATGCTTAACATAATGATCAGCCCAGTACAAGAGAAATGCCTCACATGTCTGCCGTTGACCTGCCTTACATAAATCTTTACTTATGCTATTGATGATATGTTTGTAGATGTTTGGGTCTGCCACCAAAATATTTGCAAATTTGATCCAACGGGTAGAAATTTCATTATCCGGTGTCAGCTGCCAGGCTAAATATTTCGCTAACGCTTTACCTAAACAAACATTAATTCAAAACATTTATGACTGAGTCGATACGCCAGAAGTCATTATGATATATTTTGACTCTCCCTAATACCAGTTACCAAATGAGAAGTGCAATTTGCTGTTTAGCATGTATTATGGTTTGTAAATTTTCAATTTTCTTGATCTCATCTTGACA
Organism: Mytilus coruscus; assembly: GCA_017311375.1. NCBI lineage: Eukaryota > Metazoa > Mollusca > Bivalvia > Mytilida > Mytilidae > Mytilus > Mytilus coruscus. The sequence continues at coordinate 2,528,230 of CM029600.1, read as the reverse complement.
CAGAAATTAATTGCGGTATATCTTGTAATTTCCCGTTTCTTCTGGTCTGGTATTGATTCATTCTTTTCTTCTTGATTATATGCTGGTCCTTGTTCTTTTCTATTGTATTGATTTTTTTTCTTGACACAAGTTATTGCTTATATAGCATTATGATAGAGAAGGATGACATTGCTGAATTGAATATACCCGAAATTTTCTGTGTTACGTATATTCTTCAACAAAAATCATAAAATGAACTCTCGGTTTAATACCTTCCATTGGAACCTAGCATGTCTTCTCTTTTTGATAAAATTTGTTTTATCAAGTCAAAATGATTGCATGGCAAAGTCTTTTTTTTATTATATCTACAAGACAGTCAGATGACAGTGTGATTGACAATATTATGGTTCAAGCTCATAAGTGCTGGTTATGTTAAAATTACCTGCAAAGTCAAAGGTGTAACTAAAGTATCCTATTTGTTCATCTGTTGGCTAAAAAAGAGAAAATACAAAATTCCTTCACATCTCCAATGAAAAAACGTACAACCATCTGATTGTATCAATCTGATGAGTTAAGCCTTTTTCAACTGATTTTTATAGTTTGTTCTTATGTTGTACTGTTACACCACTTCCCAGGTTAGGGGGAGGATTGAGCGCTCACAAACATGTTTAACCCCACCACATTCTTTAGGTGCCTGTTCCAAGTCAGGAGCCTGTAGTTCAGTGGTTGTCGTTGGTTCATGTCTGTCATATTTGTTTTTCGTAAACTGTTTTGTTATAAATGAGGCCGTTAGTTTTCTCAATTGAATTGTTTCATGTTTTTCATGTCGGGGCATTTCATAGCCAACAATACGGTATGGGTTTTTCTCATTGTTGAAGGCCGTACGGTTGCCTATAATTGCTTACATCCACTTCATTTGAACTTTGGTGGATAGTTGTCTCATTGGCAATCATACCACATTTCCTTATTTTTATAAAGACGATGAAGTGCTTTACTGCATTACAATAAGTCGTGACGTTTAGAAGGATAAAATAATTGAAATACATATACAGATTCATTGCCACTAACGCTGAACGTTTAACAGTCATCCATCGTCATCATCATTGCTCCTTACCCTATGGTATAGTTTCTTCTCTATACTCGCTTTCTAAATTCTGTTGTGATTATGATATTGTAGATAAAGGATTAGGTTTTAGACAACCCTAATACAAAAAAAAAACACAGAAATTTCTTTCTTCAAAAACCATAGTCATACCTTTGGTAAATAAATTGCTAATTTGCCCGACCTCTGCATTGATATTTTCTGAGAAATGATTTTGTATTTCAATTGTCCACTATACTGACTACCACTTGATAGTCGTTCAGGATGTAGAACACATAGACGACCACGATATCTCGCTGTACCCAAGCCGGAGTAGAATGGCATTACTAAAGGTCGGTTTCATAGCCTTCAAGCAGAAACTTTCTAATGTAATTTCGATTTTCTCACTATCAGCCAACCCAAATTCTGGTTATAATTTGTCTTTTGTAGTTTGTTCAACGCAACATTTTTCATATATTTCTACAGAGGATTTATTCTGTTTATGGACTTTGATAATTATTTACGAATATGTTATCGTTTGTTTAACATAACAATGTTTGATTAAAAGGAATGGTCATCGTACCTGACAAGATCTAAAACTGGTGTTTTAGTTATTTATGAGATAAGAATTAGATGGGTCAGTTGCTGGTTTATATAGTTTCTATACTATAATTCATGTAGACTAGTACATAAAAAATTTATGTTCGTTTGCATGGTGAAGGAATCAGAAAATAAGTATATTTACAGACAGTTAAGTAGCTGTTTATTACCTTCCCAATTATGCAAAAGCTATTTAAACACGGAAAAAAAAGATGATAACGTTCTGACATTTTTGTTACACTTATCTATTCGACTAATATCCATTTACTAATAAAAGTAAATTGAAACGGAAAAAAATATATAAAAATTTGAAAATACTATGTCATATTTTAAATATGTGCTTTTTAATTGAAGAGTTCATGAAGTTCGCAATATGAAATCAGAGGCATACATTGTTAAATCAATCCAGTAAAACGAAGCTGAATTAACAGATTTGCTTTTGTGTCGACCCATTTATTTAAAAGTGACGGCAAGCGGATAAAAATCAGGATGAACGCAAACCGTCACAAACGATAAAACAGAGCTTAAAAAGAGGGAGCTGCAAAATTACAATATATCCTGCCTTATTTCATCAAAAAGTAAAATAACAAAAATACCAAACTCCAAGAAAAAACCCAAAACGGAAAGTCCCTTATCAAATGGCAAAATCAAAAGCTCAAACACATCACACGGATTGAAAACAACTGTCATATTCCTGATTTGGTATTTCCTTATGTAGAAAATGGTGGATTAAACCTGGTTTTAAAATATAACTCATTTCCTCCCATCCGACTGGGAAAAAAACTAGCAAGCTATGCGCTACACACTTAATCTCAATATTTTTTAAAATAACTAATTCTATTATTTGTTTTATGTTTTAGCGTTTGAAAGGTTGCATTTGCGTTTTATCCTACCTTTGATTTTCATAGCCGTAGACCATCTTACCAAAATAACACTATTGTAAAAAAACCTAGTATGATAATAATGGTATTTTGGTTGATTGAGTGTTGCTTGCTTGCTTATTGCAAATGGTTTTATGAAAAATGTCATTGTTATACCTGTATGATAAATTGCCACCATCTAGTTTAACAGTATGTACATTGCATATGTTACTAAGAGTTGCTGTTATACCTGTATGATGAACTGCCACCCTCTAGTATAACATTATGTACATTGTATATGTTACTAGAGTTGCTGTTATACCTATAAATAAAGGCAACAGTAGTATACCGCTGTTCGAAATTCATAAATCGATTGAGAAAAAAACAAAACCGGGTTACAAACTAAAACTGAGGGAAACACATCAAATATAAGAGGAGAACAACGACACAACAGAAACACTAAAATGAAACACACACAGAAACGAACTATAATATAACAATTGCCATGTTCCTGACTTGGTACAGGTCATTTTAAGAAAATATGGTGGGTTGAACCTGGTTTTGTGGCTATGTTAAATATTACATTAAAATGACAACATTACATGACAGGACTACAATACAAATAAATGGGAGAACATACAGGACAGATAAGCACACAAATAATAGCTATCAAAAGGTACTAGGCTTATAATTAATACGCAGACGTGTGTTTCGTCTACAAAGACCTATATGATGAATTGCCACCCTCTAGTTTAACAGTATGTACATTGTATATTTTACTAGAGTTGCTGTTATACCTGTATGATGAATTGCCACCCTCTAGTTTAACAGTATGTACATTGTATATGTTACTAGAGTTGCTGTTATACCTGTATGATGAATTGCCACCCTCTAGTTTAACAGTATGTACATTGTATATTTTACTAGAGTTGCTGTTATACCTGTATGATGAATTGCCACCCTCTAGTTTAACAGTATGTACATTGTATATGTTACTAGAGTTGCTCTGGGCCACTTTCCATGGTTTTTCTCCTAATTTAGCCATAATTTGCACGGTCTTTACTTCTACCTCAAAATCTAAAAGCAAAGAAATATGCCATGAATTGATATAATTGAAATTTGATATTTTTTTTTGTCTTTTTTGCTTTTTTGCTTCGTTTCACTTTTAAATTCTGTTTGTGTTTATTGTTTTCTGTTCTCTTGTTGTTGTTTTTGTTATTGTTGTAAATAACCCCTTTTATTTCGATAATAGCCTTTTTTGTTTGGGCATTTATTTTAAATTTGTTCAATTTCTTTGTTTTTCATTTTGTTTCCCCCTATCGTTATAAAGAATCACACGCCTTTCTTACCAGGATCAAAATCACTGCTCATTTCCATCTCAGATAGAGATATATCGTCTTGGTTTCTTGTAAGAATCACCTGTTCTCGGACACTATTTAGCCTGTCCACTACCTCTTGCTGACCAGTTTCGTCGAGTATTTTAATAAATTTATCCATGCTATTGTCTGAACAATGATAAAGTTCTGTAATTAGCATTTGGATTTTCTCGGCACTGAGAATCTCTTTCTAAAAAAAAAAATAATGCATATTTTAGTCTAGATTATAGAAATGAAATGTAGGTTTTTGTCTGGACTTGGCCATAAACATTCATTCTTGCATGGACACATTTCTGCTGAAATGGTGTTGAGGAGAAAAAGAATATAAATCTATGGTATATTGATTTTTTGACAAAAACTAATGAGCAGGGAAGCTTTATTTGCTATAGAATAAGGGCTTTTAATGTTTTATTTAACAAGAATCTCTCAAGATTTTACCGAATCAAAGATGCCTAGAGATGGATCAAAACGACAAGTTGGAGTGATTATCCTCTAATGGAAATAAATTCTTGGTTAGAATTGTCCTACGAAGAAATATTTTATAAAACCAGGCAACTTCGGCTTGAAACAATGTGTTTAGCAGCAATGCACTCACCAAAGATACCAGGCTTATTACTTTGTTCGCCGGGCGCCCGTTGCCCTCTACAGAAGACTCACCTAAGAGTGTTTTTCAGTGGTAATGTCGATCTTTTTATTATTTATAACAATGGTAGGCTGTTATTTGTCTTTTCATGGTTTTTCTTTTGGCCATGTCATTTTTCTGGTTTTCTTCGACTTATAATTTTAATTGTCCCCCGGGTATTTTATGCCTCGTTTTGTTATTAATAAATGGGTGCTTAGAGTCCAGCGTGAACGTTTCATACATAATCAAGAAGTTGTTGAAGTCAAAAATATCAAGCTAGGTTCTACATTGTGTTATGCTATGTATGATTTTTTACGTTGCAGATTCCAAGAGGATCACTTCTTAAAGCTTCATGTTTCCATAAGAAACAGCAACAAGCAATTGGAAGCCATTTTTATGACGTTTATGACGTACCTGAATTTTCGCCGTGATTGTTGCTGGAAAGATTTCAATCAGCCGTGATTCAATTAGACTGATGTTAACGTTGTTCGTTAACCATCGTTTACATCTTTGTAAGACCTCTTGTTCATCAGATATATTCTCATCTGAAAGATATGGCTACCTCTACTAATGACATACCTCATTAAATCTAGGCTGAAGGTATAACATTGATATAAAGAAATTTAATATCACTGAATTTGTTATCTTTCAGTTGTGTATAAATATAAATATGTAGGACCAAACCGCGATGGTCACGCTAATGTGCGATGGTTTGCCGCGGAAGTGCGATTTTGATCACGCCGAAGTGCGATGATGGCATTGTGACGCTATCATGTTGATAGTTACCCTGAAGTGGGTTGTTGATAACAGTGAAGTGCGATGGACTACATAAACGTATATCATGTATATAGACAATAACGGATGCAAATTTATACACTAACTATTAAAAAAATCTACTGCTCTCATAATCATTGCACATCTGCAGATTTTAACTAACCATCATGCATAATATAGACAATCGCACATCAGCGAACGTACCATCGCACTTCGGCATAGAACATTGCACTTCAGCGTGACCATCACACTTCAGCGTCCCCATCAAACTTCCGGGTCCTACATATATAATACTGTTTCGTGGTTAGGCTTAACCTATCGATGTTTGTTCAAATTTATTTTTGTATGTTTGGTATTTTCAAACTTGGTCTTTGGGAACTGCTTACTCTTCAAGAGCACCTGAGTTCGCCCCGTTTTTGATGACGTTCGTGTTACCTATTCTTTGGGTTTTGAATGGTTTGCTATAAACTGAGTTTTTCTTTTCGTCTAATTTCATTTGTTCAAGCTATTGTTGTCCATCTCAGACCTATGATTTCGATTTCTAATATTGTTTTCGATATATTTGTTACATATTGAAAATATACCTACCGTCAATTTTAAAATCGTAAAAGTTTATTTCGAATGCTGACTGTGGTGGTTGACTACAGTTTATGTTGATAATAGAAGTTGTTTGTGTGATATGTTCTAGGTCCAAATACCTTTCTGATGCATCTCTTAAACACGTCTTTGTTAAAGCTCTGGTCTATAATAAAAACGTCTTATCATTTAAACTGCAACATATGTAAAAGTTAGACTACATAAATGACATAATCTGATGTGCATACAATAAGTTTTAAGAATATGAATTTTAAAAGAATACTCGGTGATTAAATGTTCTTTCAAGACCAATTTTTCTCATCAAATGTTTAAGACGTTTTTATGCCAACTATTACATTTTGAACATGTTTAGAATCCCTTACGAGTTGGTACAATAGAGAGAAAGGTTTATATTCATTCAAAATTTACATGAACTGAACATAAAAATGAAATGAAATAAGTTTTAAATGTAAATTGTTCAAAGAAATTTCAATGATTGGTATTTTCACATTTGTTGATGAGCTGAAAGCATTGAGTACATACAAGTACCTATAACATTTTACATGAGAGATGTTTATATAGACAAACATCATGGTACATAATTTACTTTTTTTAAAGTAATTTACTTGGTACTTTGCATGTCTTCTATATTTTCGGGTGAAAACTAGTTCAAAATTTACCAAACATTACGTTTTTTTCCTCTCCTCAAAAACGCTTAAGAGGTTCTTTTATTGGCGTAACCGCTTTGGCGTCTTGGATTGTTAACTAACTGTTTTTGTTTGTTTGATATTGAGTAACCCTTTAAAATAGGCATAAATGGAAAATGTTACTCTTTTCATTTTACTTACAGTTATAGCATCATAATAATATCACGATTTCATAAACATTTCTCGAAAACATTAATGTTTCTTAGCTGAAAAAATAAAAAAATAATTCTTCAACGTATCTTATCTAGACGCTATTTGATTTCTATTTTTGAACAAAAAGACTGCGTTAAACATGGTAATAAATATTATAGATGAGTAATTTTGTCTGAGATTTCCTGGTTCTTAATAAAAAAACACAAAATCAACAAGCTGAAAATAAATGAGTTACAGTAGTTTCATTTTTCTATATCTCAACTCCTTTATTCGTATCAAATAAGCAATCTAGTATTACGGTTTACAAATTTATTTCTGTCAAGACTATTCATTTCTTTTTTTTACCTTTGTAGAAATGTGAGCTTCATTAGTAAAAGCACCAGCTGGAAAGTTAAGCTTTATGTTCTTGTCATTATGGAGTGTAACTGACGATCCATGTTTTCCAATGTTGAACTCTTCAAATGGCGGTACTGCGACTGCTACACACTGGAGGGTTTGTAGTTGTTGAATTTGTATTTCCGCACCAAGAAATGAAATCTCCTGCAAATTAGTTATTCAGGAGACTACCTTTATTGATGATAACATATGTTAGAATATTGAAATATTTATGGGTATGGAGAGTATCTGAAATCATCTATACCATACGAACTAAGGCATGCATATGTTGAAATGTGGAACGTGCGTTAATAACACAGTAATCCAAAGAACACAAAAAACCAAACTAAATACATCTAGTGGTCAACATACAGAAACAACAAACACATTCTGGAAAATTTGGTTTCATTGCAATGTTTTATTTCAATCCTGGTATCTATGATGAGTTTATTTATATGATAATTGTTTTCATTCGTTTGATGTGTTTGATGTGTTTGAGCTTTTGATTTTGCCATTTGTTGAGGGACTTTCCGTTTTGAGTGTTCCTTGGAGTTCGGTATTTTTGTTATTTTACTTTTTGTTTAAAGTCAAAAGGAAAAAATGGGAGAAAAAGATATTTGTATTTGCTATTTACCCGTTCTATTGGAATGGATATATTCTGTACAACATTTTCACGGCGCCAAATGTTTCCATTTGTCATGTATTTCAACTGAGGAATGAGTTCTGGTTTATGATTCACAACTGGCAAATAAAGATGAATTGGAAACTGAAATTCAAATAATTTTGAGGATTAGATATTTAAAGAACCAAGTTAAATCAGTAGTTTCTTTCAATTTGCTCTTATCCTTATTTTGTCTTTCTAAAAGGAGGCCTTAATTATTTGAGACAAGATTAATTATATTAATGATTTACTAACAGGATAACAGTAGCAATACGGTTTCCAGTGATAATTGATAGAAAGTACAGTGTTTGCCACATTGTAATGAAATGTCCCAATAATGATCTACGTCATCAATATGTATTGGTCTTCTGTTGATCCTTCATTTTTCTAAAAACAGCTGATATTTGTGTAATGTTGAATCGAAAGTTGTGGATTCAGGGCGGGGCGTAGAGGGCGTACGCCTCCTTCCGATTGAAATATGTATTAATTTTAGCATAAATCGTTCAAAAACGTTTATGGTATATATTCCGTTTTCTTGAATTATGCCAAGATCCGCCCCCAAATCGGTTGTATTCTATTTTTGTTGATATTCGATAGATATAGGCAGATGTGGTATGAGTGCCAATGAGACAACTCTCCATCCAAGTAACAATTTATAAAAGTAAACCATTATAGGTTAAGGTACGGCCTTCAACACGGAGCTTTGGCTCACACCGAACAGCAAGCTATAAAGGGCCCCAAAATTACTAGTGTAAAACCATTCAAACGGGAAAACCAACGGTCTAATCTATATAAAACGAGAAACGAGAAACACGAATAAACTACATAAACAGACAACTACTGTACATCAGATTCCTGACTTAGGACAATGTTTGTTTTGAAGCAACAACGTTCTATTTAAGACCTCAAATTGAACTAAAACTATATACTACGTTTCGACATAAACAACATTAAAATCCTCAAATACCTGTGTGTGGATTATCAAACCATCTTTTGGATCCAGTGTAACGAGAGAGGAAATTATCTGTTCATCATTGGACTCCAAGCATTTAGCAAGATCATCGTCTGCATCTGATGCATGTGCGCTTAAATCATCTTTGTTAACTGTATTTGGTTTTGTCAGTAAAACACAGCATACTTTGTGGTGAAACCTATTTTTCCTTGGATTCATAAAGCTGTAAAATATTTTAACCAATATTCATTATAAAATCAGACGTACATATACTAATTACATTATAAAACCACAAATCTTTATAAAATGGGCATTAGCAACGATTAAGAGTTTGTTTCAATTTTGTAAAATAAATTAAAACATTGCTGATATATTATTGTTTTGTCAGAAAAAAATCGACATAATTTTGGGTCCGTTTGCATACAACCTTTAAATTTATCCTTAGTCGGAAGGTGGGTTGCAATGTGCTCAGCATGTTCTGTTATTAAAAGTAAAAGAGGAACAAGTGAGCAAACAGAAATAACCAATTTCTTGACTAATTATGTCCAAAAAACATTCTTATGTACCGGTAAAACGAAAACATTATCATGTACCGGTATAACGATGATCAATATATCTCTAATCTGTGTCATGAAATCCAAACATTATACAAATATAAAAGAATAAAAGCAAGCCTACACTAAAGGAGAATCCATCCATTCATCTTTCATCTTATCCTGTTCCTTTGTTAAAGGTTCATCAGCAGTGTCGTCCACTGTACTTTTCTCAGAAACTTGGTCCATGATCATCTCGTTTTTCAATTGGTTTAAGTTTGTACACGTGCAATCAATTTGCTCTCTGATTCGTAAAAGTAAATTTTCTGTTTTATTTATCAAATGGTTGATATCTATTGCATCGTTCTTTTGGATATCTGTAAGGTAATGTGAGACTACTGTGAAACGAACTATCGAAAATTTTATAAATTAAGCAATCACAAAAAAAAAGCACAAGATAATATACAAAAGTAAGAAAAAGTCACGAAACAGTTGATATAACTTAAAAAAGCTTATGGTTGTAAAAGTTCGTCGTCTTTTAACATAATATCAGAATCGACAAAAAAAAAAAAAAAAAAAAAAATGGATGGAAATTGGGTGAACAATTTTTAACAGCAGAGAACGACAGGTCGCAGATACAGGTGTAAAAACTCATCAAAGATGATACCGTTTATATGTTATGTTTTAGTACATCACGGTCCTACATTCGTCGATACCTATATTTTGGCATTGCACAAGGTCGTATATTTCTCTCACTGTTAATGGCAACTTTTAACTAAATCCATTGGATGTTGGATGTGTACTGACTGATATTTTAGACCGAGATACATGTTTTTTTTTAATTAGTATTACTTGGCTTTGAACTAGCTTTAGTCTGAGTACTATCAGATCTGTACTTCGTTAGTTTGTTTATGCTTTGCATCGATCTAATGAGTTAAGACCTTTTAATTGTTTTTAAGATGTTCTGTTCATGTTTAACCCCGCCACATCTTGTAAGTGCCTGTCCCAGATCAGGTGTTTGTAATTCGTCGTTTGTTTCTGTATATCATATTTGTTTTTCTTTTATTGTTTTGGTCATAAATCAGGCCGTTAGTTTATGCGGTATGGGGTTTGCTCATTGTTGAAGGCCGTGTGGTGACCTATAGTTGCTATCGCGTACGTCACATGATCTCTGGTGGAGAGTTGTCTCATTGGCAGTCAGACCACATCTTCTTATCTTTATACCATCTAAATGGTCGAGCCTACGATAAAGATGAATAACTCATACACATTTTCCCACAACCCATCGTCTTCTGCAAACACTTTTCTGCTTTCAGTAGAAATTCATCTGTCACTTTAGTGGCGGAAAATACCAAGAGGACATTAAAAAGAGAAACTGACAACCCATGGCATGTAAGCTACTTCACCTCATCATATAACACAAACGTCGAGACTTACCACTATTGTTATTTTTTCTGTCCATATCCGGTTCTTCCTTCATGTCAAGTAACAGTTGATTTATTGACACCAGTCCATTTTGAAAACGTTCCCCACAACCCATCGTCTTCTGCAGACACTTTTTTGCTTTCAGTAGAAATTCATCCGTCACTTTGGTTCTGGGCTTTTGATTAGTTGGATTGGACACATTCTCAATCTGATCCATTCTGATCTTAAACATGTTAAAAAGAAAAGTTGTTAAATGAATGCAAAAAAGAGAGAGAGAAAAAAAAAGAAATAATAATGGGAAGATATCAAAGATATGGAAATCCATTGGTTTACAAAAAAGACAAACGATAGCCCACAAATAATTCACAGAAAACCATTGATCGAAACGAAACTCTCAAAATACCGAGAGAGACCTCAAATCTGTTAGAAGAATCGGCAGTCCCATCTTCACAATTTACCAACAAAGTTTGCACTTTTTTATTAATCAATTGTCTAGTATTGTTTAATCGTAAATTTGTTTTGTTTATAAAAGGAACAACCTGAGTTCATCCCCCTTTTTTAAAGATTTTCTGTGAAGTGTGTGATGGACTGTTGTTTTTCTTTTTGGCCATGACTGAAAAAAAAAAACAAATAAAACCTGTCATATGATGATGTGCCAGGTAAAAGTCGATAGCCTCGTCGTAGATTGTGACTGTTTCTGGACTATAATGAAGTTTATAAATCATTTCGTTTGATAAGATCCACTAATACATAGTTTACGTGACTTGTATCATGCTTCGACTTATTCCGTTTCATTCAGCCATTCAGATAAAAGACAGACGGAAGATACCAAAGGGATATTCAAAATAATAAGTCGGAGACAAACTGTCAATGTCATTGAAAAAAATCGAAAAATGACAAAATGTAAACAACAGTCTATAAACATAACATAGAAAACTATAGACTGAGTAACGCGAATCCCACCGGAACCAGGGGTAGATCTCAGGCGCTCCGGAATGGTAAGCAGAATAATAATAATATATCCCGACGAAATGACGAAAAGCACAAACGAACCATCAGTCAGATGAATAAATTTCGAGGTCTTAGAAGGTTATTTGTTTCAAGATTTGTTTTCGTTTTTGTTTCTTCGTTTTTGTTTTTGTTAACTTTAAACTGTTAACCTTCATGATGAGGGGGTTTATATTTTATATACAAAAATAAGAAGATGTGGTATAGTTGCCAATGAGACAATTCCCCATCAGAGATCTAGTTAGCAATAAAATGTTATCGTAGGCCTTCAACAATGAGCAAAACACATACCGCTTGATAGCTAAACAGGTCCCGAGATGACAAATGTAAAACAATTCAAACAAGAAAACTAACGGTCTGATTTATGTTAAACACTATACAAAAAGCAAATATGTTAAACAGCAACACACGACATTAATTCATTGCCTTAAAGTTTTAATATCTTCTTTTCTTTAATAATGAATTCAGAGCAAAGCACCAAATTGATTAACGACTATGTATCTATTTGATGTATAGTTCATTTATTACTTATTTATACACTTTTTAATATAAATGTCTTAATAAAACAAAACAAGTACAAAAGTCGGCTGATCATTTGAAGAAAAATAACCTGATTTTTTCAAATAAAATTGTAACAAATATCTGAAGATTGATATCTACTGCTGTGCATAAGCAGAGACATATGATACAAGAGATTCTCAACTCTAATAGAATCTAAGTTGATGCCAATTAAATGTCTCGGCCACCAAAAACCGATTGGGGTGATGGGTTGATGATGAGATTGTGATAAGAAATCTGCCATTGTGGTGAAGAAGACGCTACGCCTAACGATATTTTTTATTGCTTATGCCCATAATTTCCACAGCTGAAGCATGTAAGTATATTCAAAAGATACACAAAACCAATTCTAATAATTTGTAATTTGTATTATATGTCTCTGGCATAAGCATACAAAGTTTTGCATTCCGAAAATGAAATAATCTGTAAAATTATCTCCGAACTGGCAAGTTATAAAATAAGCATATTTTTATATAGACTAGACCGTTGGTTTTACCGTTTAAATGGTTTTACACTAGTACTTTTGGGGCCCTTTATAGCTTGTTGTTCGGTGTGAGCCAAGGCTCCGTGTTGAAGGCCGTACATTGACCTATAATGGTTTTCTTTTATAAATTGTTATTTGGATGGAGAGTTGTCTCATTGGCACTCACACCACATCTTCCTATATCTATATACATTTTTTTTTTATTCCGATTATGTTGCATTAATGTTCAAAGAAGAATGTACACAAGCTAAAGACATGTATAAAAAATAAAACGATTTACATACCTATAAATATCATTCACAATGGTTCTGACATTTTTCATTTAACTTCGCATCGAAAATTCAACAACAACACTTTTAGATTATTCACAAGGTATGACACATTTTCTCTCAGCCTATCCAATATTTTTTTTTAAACTATAAAGAAATAATATTTATTTTGTTATTTTACAGAAAAATAATACGTTCATTGTGAAAATCTGAATTCATTAAATGTCAGAGTGCGACAAAGATCTCCACCCATACCAGGGGAAAATTTATCGAAGGGTTTAATCTTGAAACTTATATATAACAATGTGAATATTATGAATACTTGCACGAACATTACATGTTAAAATTTATGCTGCAAATATTAACAACCCTACCCTCATAACATGGTGAACATCTGTGATTATGTTAGGATTATAAAAACAAAAGCACTCGTTAAAAAACTGTTTTTGTGCCAAAATTATTATTTAAAAATCGTTCATTTAAAACACAGAGACTTTGTTTATCAAGCTAATCTGCGATGTGAATTTTATGATCTACTTTAAATTTGGAATGTATAATCTTAGTATAGCTATCGATGAATCTGTGAATTTTTGAAAGTTTGGTTGGCAAATATTGTATGTTTTAAATTCAGCAAATTTTAATTGTCATTATTTCCACCATTAACTGTACATATATATAGATTGACAAAAAGATACGTTTTAAAAACATCATTGCACCCCAAAAGTATTCGGAATCACCATGTACGACTTAAGCAGTAACATAAAGCGCCCCACTCCCCCTTAAAAACCTTACCCAAAACCATCCAACATTATGATAACAGTACGAGAATTTCACTAATGTTTTGTCAAATTTAGAATTGTACAGGCAGTCGTCCCATAAACAAAAAATACTTTTCTTTGGTTGCAAGATATCCTCCTTTACACCCTCCCCCCCGCCAAAAAAAAAAAAAAAATCAAGAATCAAAAAGGCCTGCGATACTCGCAGATAATTTACTGAAGTTAGGGCTGCAACATTTTTCTATTATATAATAACAGGTTTTTAGAATCCAGAAAAATGTACAGATAAATGATAAATTTATAAAAGATAATAATAAAATGATCGTTTTAAACATTTGTCAAATCTTCTTCATTTCAAAACTCATCCCAAATTTCAATATTTGTTGATTTATCCTGAAGAAAAATCTTTATCTATTTGACAAATATATTCATCTATATAGAAATAAGAAGATGTGGTATGAATGCCAATGACACAAATATCCATCATAGATCAACTAACATAGGTCATCGTACAGCCTTAAACACTGAGCAAAACACCATAGCAAGCTATTTAAAGGCCTCGATATGACAAATTGTAAAATAAGTCAAACGAGAAAACCAACGGCCTGATTTGTTTATCTTTAGAACATTCCTCTCTGTATGCAGAGTTTTTGTGAAAGGGAAACGGAAGCGAAAATTTACAGAAAAATTTGAGATTTATGAAATATCATGTTCAGCTGAAAATATTTTTGGATTTTTCCGTTTAAGTTGGTTTTTACCTCAATTATACTATAGTAATGCATCTTTGAACTATGTTTCAACAATACATTTTTATAGAATAATAAACTTTTATCAATTTTATTATAAATCTTTCACTGGGTCAAAATATTAAACTGAATATCAATTTATTAAAAAAAACCTACAATTACTCGATGTGTTTTAGAGCTTGACATAGTGTACAAACACTCCTCTAGTTGCTCTTTAATTTTAGCTGATGGATCTTTGACGTTTACCATTCATATAAATAAGCTATTATAACAAAAACAAGTACAAAGAAAATAAAACAAATAAAACGAACAAAAAGAGAGAGAAACAAAATAGATAAAATATTGGTATGTATTAAACTCATCAGGTCCGAAATGAATGGACCCTCTCTTTTAAATTATTTATTGCTCCTATATTCCGGTACGATAGAGACCAAAAGCTTTGATATACATAGATAATATATGAACTTGGAATTAACAGATTAAGTGTAATACCATAGGGTGGTGTATGCCGGGACCTAAATTTGATGTAAAGTTACGGTTGCTATGGATACTATAAACAAGCTCACAAGGCAGATGATCATTTCACCATTTGACTTAAATTTCTTAATACGAATAATAAAGTATTAACATCACACATATATAAAATTAAGGAGATGTGGTATATGATTGCAAATGAGACAACTATCCACCAGAGTTCAAATGAAGTGGATGTTAGCAGATATAGACCACCGTACGACCTTCAACAATGAAAAAAAAAAAAACATGCCATATGACTGTTTTGTCTTAGTTTTTTTTTTTTTTTATAAAAAGTATCACATTTAGAAAAAAGTTAGTATTGTCATCTATAGAGGAAAATGTGACCAGACCATTTTTCCTAGAAGGTTTTACTTTCATGAGGAAATTTCACAGATGGTTTGCTACTATGTTTTACTGAATCTTCGTACACCGCATGCACAGGTAAGGAAAGAAGTAAAAGTATTTCATGTTCAGTAATAATTTCTTTGTTATTCAATTAAATCATGATAACATTTAAAAAAGGCGAATTTTGATGTATTATCATAATCTTAGTAAGGCTACAGTCGATTTAAATTTTAAGTGGCTATGTTACAACCATGTCGTCATCATCATCTTTTAAAATTTTGAAACCTTAGATATAAAAATTTGTCATATAAGGAGAATTACTTATTTCTCACCTTCGTACGTTATACTTAAAACCTTTATAAAGGGTTCAGAACTTTGATTTGAGAGGCATTGCCTTATTTTTTGTAGACTTTTGTAATTTATTTGAATCACAAGTTATGTCCTTCTGTAGTATAATATCTATTTATAACATAGACAATGACCCAGTGTTAAATTTTTGAGTAACTGATAAAGATTACCTAACAGAATTGCTTTATTAAAGGGGTTCTTGTTCAGAAAAAAAACCCCAACATTTTACACTAGCAGCGGGTGATCTGTGCCGGCCATTTAACAAATGGGAAAAAGTAGACGGATGGAACTTATAAACTTATAAACAGTTATGATTATAGAAAATATCCCTAGAAAATTGAGAAAAAAATGGAAAATGTGCTTTACTCCTTTGGTCTACATAATATATTTTTTAAAGTATGATTTAAATTTTAATTTCTCGAGTGTGTTTCTCTCTTATAAGGACGTATCATTGTCACATATTCACGGAAACATTACACGTGGAAATGGTTGTTTTCTTGTTAATTTGATAAGGAAGTAAATTTAAAATTATAAGAATTTTTCACAATTTTCAGTTTAGATATAACATATATGGTAACACAAAATTAGCATAAACACATTCATGTTGCAATAAAAACCGACCAAGGGTAATAACATGACACCATCAAAGCATAAAACGTCCCTTTATATGAAGCATTGCATTTGAATTTGTTTACAAAATATCCACAAAAACTCTTATGCAATGATAATATATATGGATCAGTAACTGTTTCATTTGGGATGTATACAAACGCAGCCTCGTCTATTGTTAATACTGAATTTGAGTGAACTTTGAGATTTTAGAATTATACAAGCGTTGTTCGGTTTTTAGTTTATATTACGTTCAAGATTTCAGAAAATCAGCATAACTTAAAACACCATTCTACATCAGGCTGTTCATACTGATGAAGGATATTTCTTATCCGAAATATTTATTGATATTATCTATAAGTTATATATTATCAACACCAACACCAACAGACAACGCTTTTCGTACATCATTATACGCCCCGCCTTTTGGAGCAGGCGGTATATGGTGATTGGATTTTCAGTCCGACTGTCCCTGAACCTTTTGACAGAATATTGTGAAACTTGAGCAAATCCGAAAACATCTACTGTTCTTTTGCACAATATTTAATGCATTGTTTCATCAGTGCAAAATTTTGGTTTTACTTTGGCATGGCCGACACTTAATCATAGTCGTTAACTAAAGCATACTTTTATATCCGATTCTCCTAATCTTCTTATTAAACTAAAATGATATCTTTTCAAACTCTTCAACATATAATGCAATTTCGCACCTGCTTTGTGTACTGATCTGAATTGGTATTTTGGGTTTCCCCCAATCAAGCAATTTGGTGAAACAATTATCTGTTTTCCGATGATTTTGTCGTGTACAAAAAAAACATAAAACAGTCAATTTTTTCCCCAAATTGCACCGATTGTAAGCTTGATTTTGTATTGCTCTTACTTGACTGAGTACCAGAATGTCCTACCACAAAGTAGGTAACCTGTTGAAAAATTATATAATCCGGAGTCAAAAGTCTGTAATATGAAAAAAGTTTATTGGTAGACCTTTACGTTGTGTTTGTGTCTCACCTCATTAGCGACATGTTTTGGCGGTCGTAGATCTTAGGTACTAGAACAGTCGTCTGATCGGTAAATTAATCGATTGTGTTACAATTTGCATCTTTCCATTTCAAATTAACTTTCAGCAATACTTTTTGACGGGCTGATGTCTTGCCGGTTCGCTCAAACCATCTAGGAGGGCTTATTCCTTTATACTTGTTATTGTGAATGTTTAACAAATACAATTCTTGTGCCTATACATAACTATCAATCGGGCTAGCCCTGTTTAAGTCACTTTGGCACATTAAGTTCGACTAATGAAAGTCAGCATTGATTGACCAGAATTGCCTATTAAGAAAAAAAAAATAACTGTCTTAAAATCGTCTATTCTATTGACGGTCTTTTAACTTATCAAGAGATATTTGACTTTTGTTCTTAGTTGCAAAGTATGTATCTAACATTTGGACATTGTTCAGATTTTTCATAACATCAGTATTTTACTTCTGTTTTGAAGGGAGATAAATACATGCCATTCCCCTTTCGAATTGGATATTCGTAATTTTAATTTGGAACTGCACCAACAATAATAATGCACGATACCTTTTTTTGTCTGATCACTACATGTCTTCACAGAAATTACTGTCATTTCGACCTATCATACAGACAATGCTGTCTTTAAAAAGACTAATTCTCTAATGGTAATTTGCTGTTCAAAATTCAAAGCAAAGACAAAAAGAATGCAATTTTATGCAACGGCATACCGTTTAATCCTCTAAGTAGATATATCGTATTAGTCCGCGTCTCAGCTGACGGAACAAGTCCACACACATTTTGAACATAATAGAAAAACGATTAATAAAATTTATAAATTTCTATTTTCATTTACTTATACTGGGTAGACACCACTGATGGTGAACTGTTAGTCCCCGATGGTATCATCAGCATGAAGGTCAGTTCTTTGGTGAAGATGGTGACAAGATTTCTAACAACCTTTCTAAAATTCGTTTATCCTTTGCAAAAATAAGAAATCATTTAAAAATATAACATAAACACCATGAGATAAAACTCTCTAGTTTTCTGAATAGTGTTTTGTGGACTGTTGTTGATCTGTTCGTCGATTTTCCTTTTGTTTTGTGGGCTGTTGTTGATCTGTTCGTCGATTTTCCTTCTGTTTTGTGGACTGTTGTTGGTCTGTTCGTCAATTTTCCTTTTGTTTTGTGGACTGTTGTTGGTCTGTTCGTCGATTTTCCTTTTGTTTTGTGGACTGTTGCTGGTCTGTTCGTCGATTATACTTTTGTTTTGTGGACTGTTGTTGATCTGTTCGTCGATTTATCTTTTGTTTTGTGGACTTGTTGGTTTTTTCGTCGATTTTCCTTTTGTTTTGTGGACTGTTGTTGGTCTGTTCGTCGATTTTCCTTTTGTTTTGTGGACTGTTGTTGGTCTGTTCGTCGATTTTCCTTTTGTTTTGTGGACTGTTGTTGGTCTGTTCGTCGATTTTCCTTTTGTTTTGTGGACTGTTGTTGGTCTGTTCGTCGACTTTCCTTTTGTTTTGTGGACTGCTGTTGATCTGTTCGTCGATTTTACTTTTGTTTTGTGGACTGTTGTTGGTCTGTTCGTCGATTTTCCTTTTGTTTTGTGGACTGTTGTTGGTCTGTTCGTCGATTTTCCTTTTGTTTTGTGGACTGTTGCTGGTCTGTTCGTCGATTTTCCTTTTGTTTTGTGGACTGCTGTTGATCTGTTCGTCGATTTTCCTTTTGTTTTGTGGACTGTTGCTGGTCTGTTCGTCGATTTTCCTTTTGTTTTGTGGACTGTTGTTGGTCTGTTCGTCGATTTTCCTTTTGTTTTGTGGACTGTTGTTTGTCTGTTCGTCGATTATACTTTTGTTTTGTGGACTGTTGTTGGTCTGTTCGTCGATTTTCCTTTTGTTTTGTGGACTGTTGTTTGTCTGTTCGTCGATTATACTTTTGTTTTGTGGACTGTTGCTGGTCTGTTCGTCGATTTTCCTTTTGTTTTGTGGACTGCTGTTGATCTGTTCGTCGATTTTCCTTTTGTTTTGTGGACTGCTGTTGATCTGTTCGTCGATTTTCCTTTTGTTTTGTGGACTGTTGTTGGTCTGTTCGTCGATTTTCCTTTTGTTTTGTGGACTGTTGCTGGTCTGTTCGTCGATTATACTTTTGTTTTGTGGGCTGTTGTTGTTCTTTTCGTCGATTTTCCTTTTGTAAATGGTGTTGTTTGGTTTTATTTGACTTGTCTTGTTTTTTTCTTTCCACTTTGATATCTTTTCAATATGTTTAGGCTCAAGAAACAGAGAGCACAGGATTCGACTAAATAATAATTAGAGTTGGATAGTAGATTATTTCATAAAAGAAGTAAGACACTTTATAGAATTGTTACCAACGTCAGTTCTCTTTATAGTGTATAACCCAAAACTGCAATGGACAAAAAAGAGCAGAAGGATGTAATCTTAAATGAAACACAAAAACCTGAACGTGAGTTTTGTCATTACAGGACTGAATGAATTTCTATGAATTTTTTTTTTTTATGAAATTAATTAAGTAACACACAACAGACGGCCATTGCTCAATTGTTATTTGATTGATGTGTCTTTGACGAATGTCCCACTTACGTATATCCCACATCTTTTATTTGTATTAAATGACCTGACCATCCTCATTCTTGACATATTTTTACGTCCCAACTTCATTAAAATTAAATTAATGCATGTTTTACACATGTTCTTTTAGGATATGGTTAAATTAAGTAAAACATTAAAAGACTGTTGCTTTTCTCTCCTGATTTGTTTCACATTGTGTCAATCGGGACCTTTTAATATGAAATAAGGAGATGTGGTATGATGAACAACGAGACAACTATCCAAAAAGTCCAAATACCGGGGATATCAGCAGCTGAAGGTTACCGTACGGCCTTCAAAAATAAGCAAAACCCATACCGCACGGTTCGCTAAAAGGCACCGACATAACACATGGGACACAATTCAAACGAAAAAACAAACGGCCTAATTTATTACAAACAATAAACCTTGGATAGTGGCATGGTATAACAGCACAAATTTAGAACAATTTTTAAACAAACTTAATATCAGTTGAAAATGGATTGACTCATCAGATTGACACGAAGAAAACAATAACTAGTATAAAGGCAAAAGACAAAAAATATCAATTTAAGATTACTCGCAGTAACTGAAAGCTAATTCAAATACAATCACAACTTATAGATAATTTTAAGCTTTCTATAAGGTATTGTTTTTTTTTTCTAATAGTTAATGGCGTGTATATTTGTTTACATCCATGTATATTGGTGTTTGGTGGATGGTAGACTCATTAGCAATTATAACATACCTATTTTTATTATACAGAGCTCAGTAAAAACGAAACAAGATCCAAATGTCGAAAACATGACGTTCAAGAAGACGTTATATACCAATGGGAAGCTGGGACATTTCGCGAAAGAGATGACAAAAACCCACCAGGAAATATTCCTACTATACAGACATAAGAACAGCTCTTTGTGTGTACAGGTTTCATTCCGTGTAAACAAACCGGAAAAAAAAGACAAGGAGTACATAGTATTGACAACCGGATCGCTAAAAATATAAAAAAAACTCTAGAATTTAGTATAATGTTGATACTGAACTATGGTAACTTAACATGAATAAAAGCATTTATGTGTTACATCATTATAGTTCGAAAATTAAGCAAACGGGACTCTTTAAATCTTTCTATACGGTAGCGGTTTTTCTCAATGTTAAAGTCTGTAATGTGAACATTTTTTTTTCACATTCATCTCATTTGGTTGTTAGTGAATAGTAGACTCATAAACGATCATAACATATATCATTCTTTCATACAGAACACAGCAAAAAAGAAACAAGATCCGAACGTCAAATAAATGACGCTCCAGAAGTTGTGTACCATTGGGAAGCGGGGACCTTTCACGAAAAAGAAGACGAAAATCCATTTGGTAATATTTCTGCTATACAGACCTAGGAAGACACACCAATTTTAAATCGTTCTCTAAAGTTTATGTTAACTTGAATCAAAAGTCCCCCCCCATATTTGTCTATACCTGATTCACCATTCAACTTAGAAGGACGTGCTTAGTAGCTGCTATTTTCTGCATATGTAACGCCATTTTTGACTGGATGACGTCTGTCGTCAATTCTACGGTTGACGGTCGGAGTAATCGGAGCAATATTTTGCAACCGAAGTCGACATCTCCAGAGATGTTAAATGCTTATTTTGCACACGTTATTAGCAGTGTATAGAAAATCAACTGTGTTCATAGAGATACAATCGTGAATTTAAGAATATGGTCACAAATATTCGTTATGCATTAAGCATGTTAAGATTTGATTTATACATAAGGTCTTCTTTTCTTCTGTCTTCGTACAGAAAATCGGACGTCAAGTAACAAAAATTCTCAAGTTAGCAATGTTCTTAGTCAATTTAAGAGATAATATTGTCGTGAACCAGAATTGTAATTATACCATGGAAGTAACCCTTCATGAATAGATGCACCTAAAGCACCTTTCTGGATGTAACGTCATCTGGAACGCTCATACCCAAAACTTTGAAAGCCAAGGATGTATAAGTACTTAAATACGTGAAGAGCTATATGACCAAACGGAACCTAACAGAATACCATTTTGAGATATACTTTACAACTTTTTAAAGCAAAACAAAAACCAACACAAACAGTTTACTGGAGTACTTTTATTTTGATATTCAGAAAGATATACAAATATGCATGCTGACCATAATCATACCCTGCTAGTTTTTAGACATTGGCGACTCTTTTCCATCAGTGAATACATACTTTTCGTCAAATTATTGATATTGTCAATATTTTATCTGTAGTTAACCCTTTTTCATTAATTAGTATAATTCATTGAAACTTTCTCAGATTCGTAATCATATAATTCTTTTGTACAGCTCCTTTTTCGTTTTTTATTATTCTGTATAGTTTTTAGTAACGTGGATGGTGCAAGTTAAAAAAAGTCATTGGAAATTGAACCTTTGATTGACGTTACACAGATTATAAAAGCTAACAGTTTATGGTTCAAATTGATACTTCATGTTTTATTTTTAAATTTTGCACATTTGTTGGAATGTTTATAATTGTCAATGCTCTTCAGTTTTTAATTGATTTCATCATCATTGATGACGAAACACGTGAACAAAGACAATTTACATGTATCTTGATTATATATATTTCAGATAGTTCTATTGACTACGAAATTGATTACAATGACTACGACTTTGAAAATTGGCGTATCAGTAAGTACAACGCACGTATTATAAATGCATAAACATTCAAACGCCAGTGATAAATTAGGCTGATTCGGAGCTTTGTATATTAAATAGATATGTCTATTTTTTGGCACTGCATGTTGACTATATTTTTCGGTTATTTGCGCTGTTGAGTGGCTGTATCATTGATGTATAATGAAAACAAATGTTACTGTGTATCACTTCATGAAACAAAAAACTCTAGACAGAAATGGATAAATCGAAAGCAAAGGAACAGCGCAGTTATTGCTGTTCTTAGTAGCAAAATCACATGTACTAAGAATTTTCCACCCCAGGAATAGATCACCTAATTAGAAGTATTCGGCGAAACCTTTCGAAATTTTTGACACTCAATGCTCCTCAACCTCGTTCTTTTTTTTGCCTTTTAATTTTTTTTATTCGAGCGTCATCTATGAGTCTGCTGCAGACGAAACGCGCGTTTGGCGTACAAAATTATAAGCCTGGTATCTTTGTTTAGTTTTTTATTTATTGAATAAACATTCAAAATTATGTTTCACAGTAACAACAACTGACACTGTTTAACATAATTAAATTTTTAGTGCTTATCATTGATACGGAGAAAAATATATGCATAGAAAATTTGGTGCAAGTCAATGAGACAGCAATCCAACTACACAAAACAGAAAGAAATATGCATGGCAACATACATTCTTAAACAGTAGAAATGTGTTAATGCAACATATCAAGCTCTAAAATTGTTGGAGTCTAAAAAGCTGAGAATAAATAAAACCAAAATTGACGTTTACTTCGCATTTTATTTTATTTGTATTGTCATGCAGAGGGAAGAATTTAGGTGAAAGCAAATTGAGTGGATAAATAATAAAGAGAACTCATGTAAAAAATAAATAATTATCGATTAAGTTCTAAATGAACATTGGATAAACGAAGTGACATCTTCACTAACGAGTCCAACTTATAAAGAAACAATTTATGTGGTAAAAACATAAGGAAACCAATTAATTTCATGCAGATTGAGCTCAGTTGTGTTGACTGGATACACATATATTCTGTACAATAATGATTGTTTCACCTAATACAGATACAATACTTTTCCATTGCAGACAACTACCGAGATCCATACGGTAATCAAACTCTTGGAGGTTTTATTCCACCTCAAATGAATTTTGCGAAAGAGGCTTCCAGTAATACTTCAGCTGTACCAGTTGGACCTACTCCCCCACCACCACCACCTCCACCTCCCAATCCGCCAACATAATCAGCACTTTTTCATTTTTACCTTTATTATATCGACCACGAATGCTATTTGTGAGAAGTAAATTGATGTAAACAAAAAGGTTTATCTGCTATGTCTGTATTTCTTTGTGAAACAATAAAACCCTTAAGCTACTTAGGCCGACCTTATAGTATTTGTAAATTGTTGTGTGCATGTATGTGTATGTTTTTAATTCATCGCATCAAATATTTGACACTCTCTGACATAATTTTGTATTCACATTAAGGAGAATTACAACATGATACAAATGAAGTTCTCTTTTTAATATTAAACTTAATACATTTAGCTATAGACGACGTAAAACTAGGATCTACGACAATTTCTGTTTCCCTATTATCAACTACTATAATAGTACACTATTCTCACTATTCACATATCTCAATTTATACACTACGTGCGTGCAGGCTCACATTATAAGGAATTCATTAACCTGAGTGTAATCATAACGCTAAACTTGCTACAGCATTGGAAGAACTACTGAAATCAACTCTACACAAGTTCCGCGGTCACTATCAAGAATTTGTTGACCGATACTATATATCTTTGTCTCCACTTACGGGATCATGATTTCGCGGTATTGAATATTTAAGATACCAGAATAGTCGTTTGTTCTGTCAATTTATTTGTAGTGTTCTATTCCTTAGCGTCCCATTTTAAACGAACCTTGATTTGCATAGCGGACGATGCATGCATAGCAGGAGACACCTAATATATATCGCCGCATCCAGTCCCACTTCCATTGGAGCTCATTCGATATCCTCGGGTCTTTTCACTTCATTTGTATATTCAAAATGTATGTACGATATTTTAACATCAGTAGACTACTGTGTCTTCCTGTTTCAACAAATTAGCATACCTATGTATTATTTGCTTGAAAAAAGTTTTTTTCTTTAACTCTTATATGACGACTTTACTATATAATATATAATTCTAATTTTTTACATTCTAAGATTTCTTTTTTAAAATATAAATATTCTAACAGCATTGTAGTTTGAATGAAAACATTGCCAATTAGACAAAGAGATGATTTCAGCTGCCCAATTGTGAAATTTCCACTTCTATGTAGCAACATTCCAGCAGCGCCTGCTTACGGAGTATATATCTCCCAATTGATACGATATTCCAGGGCTTGTATTTCCTATCATGATTTCCTTGATAGAGGGTTGCTGCTCACAAGGAAGCTATTAAACCAAGAGTTCCAAATGGTGAAGTTGAAATCATCCCTTCGTAAATTTTACGAACGCCATCACGAGTTGGTTGACCGTTATGGAATATCCGTTTCACAGATGATACCGGATATGTTCCTAATGTCGTAACTACATTCCCGTCCCCTTTTCACGAATGTGACCTACCGAATTAGACTTGTTACCGGGTTTGTAGTAACATGAGCAACACGACGGGTGCCACATGTGGAGCAGGATCTGCTTACTCTTCCGGAGCACTTGAGATCACCCCCGGTTTTTGGTTGGGTTAGTGTTGGTTAGTCTTTAGTTTTCTATGTTGTGTTTTGTGTACTATTGTTTGTCTGTTTGTCTTTTACTTTTTAGCCATGGCGTTGTCAGTTTATTTTCGATTTATGAGTTTGAATGTGCCTCTGGTATCTTTCGCCCCTCTTTCAGACAACAATCAATCAGAAATCAAAAGGTAAGGATTTGAAAAAGTACAAATCTACCACCTACGACAATTGACAATCAGCAAATGACAAAACATGAAAACCTATGGCCAGATTCTTACAAAAAAAAAAAAAAAAAAAAAAAACTCAATTCTCCTTGCCTGGGAAAGGCACATACAATACGTGGCCGGAATAAACATGTTTGCGAGCACTCTATCCTCGATACATATGGGACAGTGTTAAAGCAGCACAACATAAGAACAAACTGTATAAAAACTGTACAAATAAATTATAAAGGAACCGATTCATCGGATCAGTGCTATGTACAGAGACAAACTGACAAAAGGATGAACGGTACAGATTTCCGATCTTAGAGTACTTGCAGTTACTGAAGGCCTGTTCAAAGCCAAATTTCAAGTATCACATACACCATGTTATTCCCAGTCAACAATATAAACCAGTACACCAGGATTTATATATGAACAGCAGTCTAAGAAAAAGTATTGACAGGATAAATGACAACAAGTGTTAATATCTGGATAGAAATATGTTTTACTTTTTTTCTTAAACTTTTAAAAATAAATGCAATATTAGTAAATTTTAGTAAAAAAAGTTTTAAGAGTGTTATTTCATTCAGTTCTAATGAAGTAAATTTTCAAAGATCGTACTTTAATGTTAATTTGATAACCTTAAGTATTAATTTATTCAAATGACCAATAAGCTTACATGGCTCGTATCTTAATTTACGCACTCTATTGACAAAATATTACTGTTAAAAAAATAAAATAAGTTGTATTTTAATGAAATTCCTGAATATTTATGCCCTAGTTCTTCAAAAATATCGTTTAAAAAAAAAAAAAAAAAACGGCACATCAGAGTATAACGAACGGGTCTTTTTAAAACATACATACCGTAAGACTTGGTCAAGGGAAAATCACCGTCAAAAAGAGTATTATGATTCACGATACGGATACAGCAACCGCCCGTTTTGTCGTAAGTTTTAGTATGTAGTTCCCCGTGTGAAATATCCGAATGAAGGAGAGGACAATTGTTACTGTTAGTTTATAAATATGGTAATCTCTTAGTTGATATCAGCCTTTGTATCCTAATCAAGTTTTCTCAATAAAACGTTCAGCCGATTATCGGTTCTAAAAGTAACTATCATATCTGAAAATGGAAACGGAAACGGAGATTTTATCCTTTAGATTAAACACTGTTTGATATCAATTAAATTCCTGCATTTCCGTAGCTTAAGATTGAAACGTTTGATGAGAGGCAAAAACAATCTTTTAATCTTTGAACAATTCCATATTAGCTGATGAAAACTTCATCATTATGTGCAATCTTCCTGTGAAGTTTCATGGATCTGGATTTGATTGCAAAATAAAGTACCAACTTTTCCCCGCTCGCCCGCCATCGCTCAACTTCCTGTCCTTCCTCCCGGCTGACATCACCATACATTGGACTATAAGCCGGTTTTGGACTTCCAAACCGGCCAAAATTTGTAGATAAATTTTCTCTATTTCACTTGTTCTTATAATTGTTCTCATAACGGTGTTCTGCGTTTTTGGCGGGCAAATCAACGTCTCAACTACACATGTACTAAATAACTGTAGTGCAATGTTTGAATATATTACCTCGAGAACATTTTCCAATAAAACGTCTTTAAAAAATCAGTTGGAATCTTGAATGAAATGTCATATTCTATCTAAAGTTGAACTTTGCACGTAGTTTGGAAAAACGTCAAATCAAAATATGTAAACATTTTCAAAGGTCAGAATAACAAGTGTGTATATCAACAGGGTGTTTGAAAACGAGTTTCAGTATGTTAATTGCTTGTTTTGGGAACTTCTTCATAGTTTTGACTTATATAAATATTAATAAATAGATCGACTGAATATGGAATTAATTGTACTTTTTATTAATTATCGTCATATCAGAGAACAGAGAATAGTACCACACGTTTACCGTATTTAGCATCTTCAACCAGCCTCGTTTTGACGTTTCGGCGTATTTATACATCTCGCACACCTAAAGCATATGACTTATTACATTACCTCCTATACACACCTAGGAATATCATTGGTTAAAAGCAAACCCCTGGGAACCGTGTATATTTAATAATAGGTCAGTGGACGTGTTTTATTTTAAATACACGGTCAGTTCTCTCGCATTTGTCCCATATCGAATTTACTGTCCTTGCATATATCGGACACTAGCACTCTGTGTAACTTATAATCCCTAGTAATACAATTTCAACAGTTTTAAATATAAATCAATATTATGGAATAAGAAATTGACGAAAATCTATGTTCTAGACAGGAATTGATTACCTATGTTGAACATTTGCTACTGTAATTAGAGGTTCTTTAAATCTTTTAAATGCCTGGACTACTACCTTTTTTCCCTTTCATAAGACGTAAACCTGCTTCATGTTTGCAGGACACATTATAATTTATTTTACTTCAATAAATGTCACCTGCATATTCAGTTTGTAGCACATGTTAATTTTGACCCTTTTTCTTAAATTATTCAAAATTTCAGTTCATTTTGGTTAACAAAACTATATTTTGTAGAGTTATATATTCGTACAGAATTCGAACATCCTATGGTATGCTTAGATAAGCTTAATATTCCAAACTTCATTTAAACCATTCACAACAAAAATTAACAGAATCCGTAAATGAAATATTGCAAATATACGAAAAAACACTGATTTTACGAAATTAAGCTACAAATGTCAGAAAAGTCTCAAAATCAAATTTTGTCCATTTTTCCACTGTGTCAATTGTGTGATTGCGGATGAGACAAATAACTACAGGTCATTGTACGGTATTGGACGATGATCAAAATCAATACCACATAGTCAGCTATAAAAGGGCTCCGACATGACAAGTATGAATATTACTGGATCCACTTCATGGTTTGAAATGTTTAGAGCTGTTTCGGTAATTTTTGGAAATAAGTTTTGTAATAGTGTCTTAGTTTTTTCCTTGAGTAACACTATATAAAAGCATACACTAATATAGCATAGAACATAACAGCTTGTCACTAGTGAGTTGCGATACATTCACATATTGTCGGTTAACTAATCATGATGTTGACCGTAAAATTTATGTCATGCCGATTTCAGTTGTTTTCCCAATAACTCTGCTGTAGGGGATATGGATGTTCTAATTGTTGGCTGGACCAAAGTTTGAGTCTTCCACATACACTATCTTTAGAAGAGACTAGAAGATCATCGAAGCATAAACTATGCTATAAGGAGGATATTCAACAGTAAAAAAGTTGGTTTGTTTTATAATTTATTTCCAATGTCTCTGTTATATTAGAAACCACTGATTATTTTCATCCTCCGATTAATTAAAATATAAATATGTATAGATTTATTTTGACTCGCATATGGATAACCTTGCTAAAACATTTATTCGGATTATAACAATTAGAAATAATCAAATGTTTTAAAAATACTTAACGCAACAACTACCCTTAAAAACCGATAAAAGAAATTAAAAAAAAAGTCTTACCTCAATCATCTCAATGACAGAGTAAAAATCATGGTCTTAATGTAAATAACAAACTTCATTCATTGTGAAATGCTACCATAATATGTATATTAAGTGTTGGTTTTAAAATGATGAATAACTAGCGATTTAGCGACGACTGGTTACTACAAATACTTCAGTAGTAAAGTCAATACCGTCCAACTACAGACCATGTTCACTTCTTTCTAATGAGCAAAGTTTTAGAAAAAACTAAATTTGTATTAATGATCTGCAGAGCACTGTACTAAATAAAGGCAACAGTAGTATATCGCTGTTCAATAGTCATAAATCGATTAAGCGAAAACAAATCCGGGTCACAAACCAAAACCACTTGAACGGAACAACAGAAACACTGAACTGCTACAAAAATAAACGCCAACATACATAAAAATAGACTATGGGATAACAACTGCCATATTCCTGACTTGGTACAGGACATTTTAAGAGTCATATGACTATCAAATTATTGTCTCAACGGCAAGACCCATTTGGTTACTATCTTTGATACCGTGGTTATAAAATGGAAAATTGTATTTACTTTTGGTTTTACTGTTTGTTTTAAACTGATCTAAATAAAGGCAACAGTAGTATACCGGTGTTCAAAAGTCATAAATCGATTCAGAGAAAACAAATCCGTGTTACAAACTAAAACCGAGGGAAACACATCAACTATAAGAGGAAAACTAAAAGTATTTTTCGCATGAAAGCGGATCTCGAGTAAAAAAGGTCATTATGATGAAGCAATCAGGGTTCACATGATAATTAAAAAAATAATGAAGACATATGTTAACACAAAATATCTTACTGTTGAAATGTGCCAAGTTTATCGAGATTTATAAAAGGATATTTACTTTCAAGTATTTTCTCCTCAGAGTTGTCATCCAAAACGCTGTAACAAAAGCATTCCATACAATAAGACCATAAGAATAAAGCTTGTTATTAGGTTGAAAGACGTCGTATTGTTATGTATTAATATATCGATTGATTGTTGTTTGCCTGATGTCCAGTGGCAAATTTTTCATGTATGTTCAGGAAGAGAACAAATTGATAATAAATACAATGAGTAGGTCCTGTTATAAGGTCCTTCCGGGATGAAGCCGGGAAACAGTATAACAAAAATACTGAACTCCAAGGCATATTCAAAAGGGAAGTAGATAAAATGACAAAATCAAACGCTATCAATGAACAGAACAAGTGAAAAACAACTGACATATTCCTGACTTTTTGAAATTGGACTGCCAATTGAAATGAGGATTTATTGGATAGGGACAGCAATTTTGCCTTTCAACAGGTCACATACGAACCCCTCAAAGAGTTGTTGGAAGGTTGTTTTACGTGCATAGAGTGTTGCACTATATAATTATGTATGTAAAATTTAAATTCGGAATAAAAGGAAAGGAAGGATAAAACAATTTAGGATAAAACCGAGATCAGCTCTACGGACACGTAAAAAAACTAAAACACATGAAACAATAAAAAATAAATCAAGGTAAGGAATTATTCAAAAATATACAAGGAAAACAGTAAAATCAATATTTCAATATGGTTACCATGGTTTTATTTGATACACAGTGTAACATGTGTAATTTAATGCTTTAAATTGTATTTAAAGAATTAAAGTACTCAATCAGATTTTCCGAATCACAATTCAAAAAAAAAAAAAAATTATAAGATAAGTATGAGTATTTGTATTATTTTATGAATCAATATATTCAAATTTGAAATAACTCTATAACTTTAAATTAAAAATGACCAAAACCAAACGATAATTTAAATATGACAACTTACAATGAACGTGTATTTCCGTAAACATTACTTTTACGCAAAATTTAAAATTTCATTACTATTTAACTTATAAAAAACGTATAATTCCGTGCTACATTAAAAGCACACATATATATATACATAAAAAAAAGTAAAATAACAAAAATACCGAACTCCCAGGAAAATTCTAAACGGAAAGTCCCTAAGCAAATGACAAAATCAAAAGCTTAAACACATCAAACGAATGGATGACAACGGTCATATTCCTGACCTAGTACAGGCATGTTTTTTATGTAGCAAATGGTGGATTAAACCTGGTTTTACAGCTAGCTAAACCTCTCACCTGTACGACATGAATTACAAAATGTATTTAAACAAAGCTTGCCAAATAAGTGTATTCGAAAAACCGTAACATATTTTGTTCATGGATCTAAGTGTGTTTTTCGCAAATCAAGACTTAAAAGATATTTTTCAAACTTTTATAACGTTCCAAGAAGAAATATGATATGCAAATATACATTTCTAGTCACACCATGAAGCAATTTGTATTTTAAAACTGCTTATAAATGTCATGTCTATTTGTACGGACCGATTCTCTTCAGAATGTCAACTGCAACTACCAGGATGCCGATCGTGCTCAGTTTCTATTTTCTGGTCATTTTATTATTTGTCGAAGGCACTAAAAAAGATGAAATTAAAGGTAAGGAGTTATGTAATACTGTGTGAATATTTAAAAGTAAATAACAGGAATCGATTACAAAATCAATAATACAACAATAATAATTCTAGGAATGTATAATAACACATTTTTGACCAATCCCGAAATATGGCATCTACATCTTGAAGAATGGTCATAAGCTGTTTTGATTTCTTGATGTTTTGATAGTTTTTACTTATGTGATGATTTGATATAATACATAAAATACATTTATTCTATTTTCGATACAAATAAAAAAATAATATAAACTGACGAATTAATGATGCTAGTAACTTATGTGTGTGCATTGTATAGTAAAGAAAACCCCATATTTATGTAACAAAAGTATTCTTTTTTTTCCAATATATAGCTTAAAGTTTACATTTTTTTGAAATTGCAGAACAGCTATATTTTGGGCCCAACTAGGGGTCTTACCGGGCCTACTCCTTTCCGTCCTATAGAACCAGTAGACATCATATAATATAAATTGAATCTTGGTGATGCCAATATTAGATATGGAATCGTTTGCACACAGTAGTAAGTTATTTTGATTTATATTCTTTTTTTTTTGGTTAAGAAAAACAACAGGAAACTCACAGTCCTCTTCGATTGTGACATCAACGGTTGCGTGTTAGCACCGGATTGTACTTGCATTTACAACACGACGGGAGTCATATGACACTTCATACCCATCTTAAGTACCCATGTTGGTTTTGGTGTGTTCGTATTGCTGAGTATTTAGATTTCTTTATAGTGTTTTATTGATTTGTTTGAATGTCCCTTTTGCATCTTTTGCCTCTTTTTTCCAGACGCAGTGGCCAATCGTAGAAGAATATACGACGAAACGACTGATAGGCAGGGATTTGTAGAAGATTTGACGAATCATAAGCGAGAAACTTCAGACGTTGACACGACGGTTGATGATTTAATGCAATCATTACAAGGTAATTGTTCAACTCGTGTTTTTTCAGACATCTAATAATTAGGATTATTTAACTTTTAAAGCATTTTATCTTCTTATCGTAATTATGCATGTAGACCAAAAACTGAATAGTAGGTTTAATTGAATATGTTTTTCTTTTTATGATATTTAATTAATAAATGCAAAATCAATCACTCATTTTTTTATTAGTTTGGATGCTCTCGGTTAAGAGTTTATTCACAATAGTTTAAGTTAACCTTAACTTTTATTTTGTTAGTCTATTCACATTTGTGTCTGCAGTTTCTGTTGACCTACTGAACAGATTTAAGTGAAAAGTAAAAAAATATAAACCAGTGTATATCATATCCTAGATTTCTTTCTAGTGTTTTATTGATTTGTTTGAATGTCCCTTTTGCATCTTTTGCATCTTTATAGTGTTTTATTAAATTGTTTGAATGCTTGAATAAGAAATCTATGATATGATATAATATGATATCCTAAAAGAAGCAAAAGATGCAAAAGGGACATTCAAACAAATCAATAAAACACTATAAAGAAATCTATGATATGATATGATATGATATCCTAATTATCATATTTTGTTCTGAGTTATTTTATCGTTGCTTTCCACAGTATTTATTCAATATACTAATTGAACGTATATGAACTATCTAATTGATTGATTGAATGTTGGCTGCTTGAAGTCCAATGGCAAATGTTACATAAAAATCATTTTCGGTTATAGCAGTCCTTCCATATGTATGTAATATTTAGGATTTCCAAATATTTGGACCTCGAGCATCAGTGAAGATTAATATTCGTAGCAGTGCACATCGGCTGGAACACAACAGTCTTACTGCTGAATGGTTTTTTTTTATAAATCCTGTATATTACCATTCTGCGACTTATGCTGTTTTTCCAATACTTAAACATGCCCTGCGAGATGACGTCCAAATTTCATGAAGGTGACAGATGCGCAACTGGTTTCACTGAAATGTATATTGTTTCCTCTCCAAATGTTTGTGTTTCTATTAACATATGTATCACCATATCTTTATGAGAGTATATTTTACTATTTCATAAATGTTTTAGGGATATGCTTTTTCGATAAACCTAAACAAACAGCGAACCAATTGTTAAAAGACACTCAATCCATACTGAAAAGTGAGTAAATTGCTTCTTCACATATTTTAAAAGTAAAAAGAAAAGACAGTGATTTTGAATCACAGATTTCAATTAGCTCTGTTAAATATGCAGTGACATTTTTTTATCGCGTTAAATGAAAAAAAAATAGTATGAAATCTTATTGTAGTTGAAATAGATTGACTTAAAAAAATCGCCAAGAACTGCCTGAAACTTATTTGAGAGCAAGGATTATGTTTTTTTATTATGATATATAATTTCCGTTATCCAAAGATATCTGTTATTTTTGCAAGACTAGGTATACAATACGGTAAAGTTGTTTAATTTAGAATAACTTGTATTATAGATATTGATGTGTACAGAGATGTAGTAAAGCTTAAAATACAATTAAGAAATAAGTTGAAATGGATAATTGAAGGTAAGTGTTACTTGAAATATAACATTGTATTTAATATTGCATTATTGATAATTACGTAACGTAAATCGAAAAATCTAGACATAAGTTATTAACAAATAAGAATTAAAGAAAATGAACAGCAAAGGGAATATATGATAGTTTGATAATATATTTCAGGTAGCAAAGGTCCGAAAGAAGTTTCGAGAGTAATAAGAATGTTGAAAAATGACGTTCAGGGTGAGCAAATCTATTTCGCATAAATATTATCCCTTTCTTTGACAGAATATTGTTGTTTTCAACGGAAAATCATGCCATGTTGTTTCCCTCTCCAGATCATATGTTTGATTCCCGTATCCTTTTTTCAAACTTTGATATTGAATTTGAAGGATTGTAACAAATGTCTGCTATAATTCTTGATTTACGAAATAATTCATGGCAGCCGTAGATCTGTTTTCATTTAATCATATACTGTCATTATACTGGTTGACGATATATAGGTCGTCATTAAGGTCTTTCTCTACGCGAGGAAAGACCTTATTCTTTCTAATTAAGGTCTTTCCTCTACGTGAGGAAAGACCTTACTGTTTTTCTAATGTTTGTTTTTCTTCCAACATTTTTTCTAAATGCCCTCCCCCCGTTTCTATTAAAGTTATCAAGACCAAATATGGACCATCGATAGACCTCATCATGAGGTATTACCAGATGAGGCTGTGTATGATTTTATCATCCCCTGTAGAAGTTATCTCCATTTTATTGTTTTTTTCGACATGGCCCCCCTCGTTGTTTTTAAAGATATCATGACCTTATTTGGACAATAGGTAAATCTCATCATGATGCATTACCATATGAGGCTGCATAGGATTTCATCATCCCCTATGAGAGTTATATTCCCTTGAAGTAATTTCTCTCCTTTGCATTTTTCTCAAAAATATTAGAGATAGAATCGAATTGAAAACGGCAACATGTACAGGAATAGATGGCAATGTTTTAAACATAAACAATTAATTTGTCACCAACTCTTATAAGGAGTTATTTCCCTTTAAAAATTATAATTTTTATTTGAAAAATTCTATTTCGAGAACTGGAAGTCATAGAGACTTGGGACCTACACCAATAATCTTAAGTTCATGTGACCTTCAATTTGCACCAAAGGTCACCGAGTGCAAAAAAAAAATTACGCTGCAATTTCAAGCTTGCATATTAAGAAAACGATAAGAGTTTGCTGCATACATACTGTGTATAAAATGTTCCTCTCGACGAGCTCTACATTTTAAACATTAAGCTCAAAAATGTCCGACCGTCTGTTCAAAAGTTACATCAACATAATTCTTAAAACTATAGTAACATGTGTATATCTTTTAAAAGGTAACAGATATCAACCTACTATAAACTGCAAAGATGATCAGTAATTCAAGACCTTCAATTTGAGGTCAATGTCAGGTCATGATGAAATTTAACCTTGACCTTCAAAGTGTACTATGACCATGACCATATAAAATTAGAAAGGTCAAGTGGTCCTGAGTTGAATGGTGGTAGTCGCATGTCTCTATGACTTCCGGTTCTCAAGTTTGGTATTGCATCATATATTTGATTATTCATTGTGACCTTGATGAACCTTGGAATCGTCCAAATTTTTTCTACAATGTTGTCCTTTAACTCCAGATCATTTATCACTTATCAGATTTGAGATATCTGCTGTAGTTTCAGAGATAATTCAGTTTGAGGTTTTGCAAGCGTAGGCATGTATTTCTGAATCAACAACAGGTTACCACCTGAAATTTTATGAAATTGAAGAGTTTAACATGGTTATATGTTTGACCAAATACCAAAAACATTCAATGAAAAAAAACCCAAAAAACTGATTTGAAATTTTCATGTTTTGCATTGACTTTGTAAGTTTCGTAAGTTCTATTTATACAACTGATATTGCATCATTTTTTGGCACTTTGCAGAATGGGATCATTTGATATATGAAATTGAAGGTCTTAATGAGCTCTACTCAAAAATGAAAATTTCAAATCCCTTTTTCATCCCAGTGGGAAGGGTGGAGTCATTTAGTGCAAAAATTCAAACTTCTCAGATGGTTAGGTTGTTGCATATCAAATGAAAGTTCATAAAGCGTACATTTCAAATATCAAATTGACGTCCCAAAAAATGGGTTGGGTGGGGTCATTGAGTGCAAAACATAAATTTTCTTTTAAGATAAGGTTATTGTATATCAAATGAAAGGTCATAATGTGTACATTTGAAATATCAAATTCCTGACCTCCAAAAATGAGGTGGATGGGGTTATTAAGTGCAAAAATCAAACTTTATAGAATATGGCGTTGTCGCATATCAAATGAACGGTAATCAAATCTACATTGCTAATATCATACTTTGGATCTCAAAAAATTTAGATGCATGGGGTCATTAAGTGTAAAAAGTGAAAATTTTCAGAAGGTATGCTTGTCGTATATCAAATAAAAGAGTACATTACAAAAACATCACTTTAACAGGAAAGACCTTTCAATTGTTTTACAAACATTTTTATCTATAAAGAAGTCAATCCTAACTATCCTACTACCTGTCGATACATTTATTTTTGGCATTTCACAAGTCGTGTCTTCTTTGACTGTTCATGACGTTAAAATACTAAATCCCTGGGATGTGTTTTAGATGATTTAAGTCTCTGATGCATGATGTTTTATTATTAATTGTTTTGGCTTTTAACTAGCTGTCAGTAACTGCGAGTACTCTCAAATCGTACTTTCTTGTTAATTTGGCCTGTTGATACTAGTTGTAATGCTTTTTTGTTATTTAATGTTAACATGGATCTTGTCTATATACCAGCTTTGATTATTTGGAATTACTACAAATTTTCACTTCTTCGTACTATGAACATCAAAATTATTTTATTTCTCCTTAAATAATGTTCTTGCACCTGTACAGGAAGTTTTATCTAGCACTAATTGTATAGTTTTATTGTTGATATTCACCCCATATGTACCAAGTGTTAAATTAGTTTTATTGATATTAATTACATTTCTTGGTATTCCTAAACGGAAGATTTTATACACACAGAAGAAGAAGTATATTTAACAACAAAGTTATTTTCATTTACCTGTGTATAATATGACGCCGGGTTTTTCAAAAGTGATGATTTTCTAAATATTGTTTAACATTTCACAGTGGTATCATACTTTAACTTTGTTTCAACCTGTTTATTTACTTTTGACCTTAATTATTTATCCCTTATAATTTTTATTAACTATGTATTTGCATTCAGGTATCACAGATCAAATTTATTCGTTCATTGTTTGTTAATTTACGTTTTTTGATTGAGTTAAGCCTTCCAATTGATATTTTATAGTGTGTCTTTCTATGTTGTGATGTTATACTATTGTTTCAGAAAAAGGGAGAAGGTTTGGTACCATTAAAACGTTTAATCCTGCTGCAAATGTTTGCACCTGTCCTAAGTCAGGAATCTGATGTACAGTAGTTGTCGTCTGTTTATGTAGTTCATAAGTGTTTCTCGTTTCTCGTTTTTATATAGATTAGACCGTTGGTTTTCCCGTTTGAATGGTTTTACAGTAGTAATTTTTGGGGCCCTTTATAGCTTGCTGTTCGGTGTGAGCCAATGCTCCGTGTTGAAGGCCGTACCTTAATCTATAATGGTTTACTTTTATAAATTGTTACTTGGATGGAGAGTTGTCTCATTGGCACTCATACCACATCTTCCTATATCTATTATATGCTTGACTAATTACCAAAAACTTTCATTGAAAAACTTTAAAAAAAGATCAATTTGAAATTTTCATGTTTTACATTGACTTTTTAAGATTCATAAGTTCTATTTATACAATTGATATTGCATCATTTTTGGCACTTTGTCAAATGGGGTCATTTAGTATATCAAATTGAACGTCTAAATGAGCTCTACTCAAAAATGAAAATTTTAAACCCCCTTTTCATCTCAGTGCGAAGGGTGGGGTCATTTAGTGAAAAATATTAAAACTTCTCAGATGGTTAGTTTGTCGCATATCAAATGAAAGTCCATAAAGCGTACATTTCAAATATCAAATTGACGTCCCCCGAAAATGCGTCGGGTGGGGTCATTGAGTGTAAAAAATACAATGTCTCATAAGGTAAGGTTGTCATATATCAAATGAAAGGTCATAGTGTGTACATTTCAAATATCAAATTCCTGACCTCCAAAAATGAGTAAGATGGGGTTATTAAGTGCAAAAATCAAACTTTCTAGAAAATGGTGTTGTCGCATAGCAAATGAAAGGTCATCAAGTCTACATTACAAATATCATACTTACGATCTCGAAAATTTTTGCGGAATGGGTTATTAAGTGTAAAAAGTGAAAAGGTTCAAAAGGTATGCTTGACGTATATAAAATGAAAGTTCGTAAAGAGTACATTACAAAAATATCACTTTTACAGGAAAGACCTTTCAATTGTTTTACAAACAATTGAGATACTAGTATTAGAATATTTATTTTTAACTTGACCGCTTGGTTAAATCAAAAACACAATTAAAATGAATAAATGATTATGGATGTCAATGCTTCCTTCGTATGATATAAGAAAAAAGAACATTAAACGTTGCATTCAAAAATATTTAATTTTGGTCCCGCGATTGATGTTAATATTTCTAATGTTATAAGAAAAAGAACGTTACATCGATAAATATTTATTTTTCGTCCCGTTATATTTCTCTTTGTACGGCGTCAAAGCCATTTCCTTATGAATTTTCAAGTTTGTTCTAATGTTGTTACACCGTTGTCATGGGTAAGGGACGGGTTGAGCGCTCACGCACATGTTTTTCATTTACTAGTATTAATTTGTCATACATTAGGCTGTTGGTTATTCGTTTGAATTATTTCACATTTTGTCATGTCAAATCCTGTTAAAGCTGACTATACGGTTTTGATTTCGCTTATTGTTGAAGAGTGTTCGGTGAACTGTCATTGATTGTATCTGACTCTGTTGGATAGATATTTCATTTTCAGTAAACCCACATTTCCTTATTTTATAAAGTCATCTAACTTTTCATTTATATCTTTCAAAGTAAGTTGTGAAATTCATAACTAGTGTAAAGAATTTGACATGTTGAAAGCGTAATTTTGTTTCTCAAGTTCATTAACATTTTAAATTGTATTCGTTGTTAACGCTTTTTGTTGTAAATCGTAAACGTTTAAGACTGCGTAAGTACCTGTGTGTTTATCTTTTTCCTCTGAATTGGTTACTTGACTATTAGTTCTTTCTTGTGTTATAAACTGGCAATCCTCATCTAAACACTAAGCACTGTAATCATTTTATAACAAGTCTTCATACATTTGCTATATTCTGTCCAGTTAAAGTTTGCATGTTTGTATTTTTATTTGTGTCATCTTGGTGGTGCTATACATTATAGTTGTTATATTCATTTGTTGTGAAACATCTCAAACGTGTCTTTTGTAGTAAGGTTATATGTTTCTTGTGTGTTTGCTTTCTGTTTGTTCTTGATTTAGTTGGGAAGGGAATCCAAGAAATAGCTTATGACTTGAATAAATATTTTACAAATAATTGTAGGTATATGTAAGCCTTTGGATTTAGAGACACCTCGCGACTGTGCTGAGTTGAAAAAGAAACACAAGAAGAGCGGTGTGTACACTATATACCCGGATAATTCTACAGCTATGACAGTCTATTGTAACATGGATGACTACGATGGAGGTTGGACGGTAGGCATATAAGGTGGAAAGGATGTATTTACTAGATTGCTCTTTTGTGTTCATTTTTTTAACCCTACATAGGTCAATATATCTGAATACTGTGATTGGACAAAACACAGCATCTACTGAAAATACATTCCAAGCTTCCGGATGAATCATGTGCAGAAAGATATAAATAATTTTACATACCGGAAAAAATTAACTTTTGCGAATTCTTGAGAATTTTGTGTTTTCTGCGTGATAAGAGGCAATAAAGCACTAGTGGCCTTAAAGTGCAGGTTTATAAAGACAGCCGAAATAGAAGACGGTTATCATGTACATTCATATTTATTTCTCAAAACTATGATGAAAACTTCTATTAACTGTGGATGTCGGTTCTGGGTCAGTGTTAGAAAGTGGTGAAATTTCTTAAAAGGCTCTCATTATCCCAATGTCCCTTACTTTAATCGAAATGAATATAGACCAGAAAGACTCTTTGCGGATTTAGAATTGTCCTTATAATATTTTCTATAATGATTAGTGTTTTTATGAAAATATGATGAAAACCAATTCAGAAACAAGAAGATTAATTTAAAGTACATGATCTGACGTTGTAAAGAGAATGAAGCAGTCCCTACAATCAAATGCACATGGCGTTTGTGTATTCTCAAATCATACATACGATGCTACAGGGATTTTGTTTTTAATTCATTGCCAATAGTATAAATATGCATTTATGCATCTTTTTTCGTATTGTTTTAAAAGGTATTGCAAAGAAGACAGGATAAAACAAATTTTTACAGAACATGGGCAGAGTACAAAAAAGGATTCGGCAATGCAGAAAACAGTTTCTGGCTAGGTATAAATTATTATTCTGTTTTTTAATGCAATCCAGTTTTGATTGATTTTTCATATTTCATTTTCATTTGTTGCAGATGAAATACACATACATTATACAATTTTCTGTTCAATGTTAAAAACTATCAAAATATTTAACATCTTGTTTGAAGATTCACTAATTATGAACTTTATGATAACACGTGACTCATTAGTTGATTCTAAAACAATACGAATGATAAGTCATTCAAAAGTTTAACGTACAATTTATTCACTTTTTAAAGGAAATGACAACATACATATATTGACCAAAAGTGGGAGGTATGAGTTACGGATCGATTTAAGTGACTGGACAGGGAATAAATGGTACGCCATCTACAAGACATTCTCAGTAGGGAATGAAGCTACAAA
This sequence comes from Mytilus coruscus, assembly GCA_017311375.1. Classification (NCBI taxonomy): domain Eukaryota; kingdom Metazoa; phylum Mollusca; class Bivalvia; order Mytilida; family Mytilidae; genus Mytilus; species Mytilus coruscus. The sequence goes on along the minus strand of CM029600.1, from coordinate 2,487,343 downwards.
GTATAAATTGAATGTTGGAGGGTACAGTGGAAATGCTAGTAGGTTTATTAATATTAAACAACTTATAACAATGAAAGAAACTAATATCACATTAATCTCATAAATGTTATTGCTTTGTTGCTTAAGGCTCTAGCAATTACTTTCATTTCTTTAGAACACACGTAATTTTAAATCTATTTCATACTTAAGCTTATAGAAAAGATTATCAATTTTGATTAAGAATGGAAACCATACGAATTTTTTTTTCATGACTAATGCCCCTTTCACATACACGGATTTTTCCAACGAGTCTTTATGGATGGCACAAATTCACGGATCCTGGCAATGCGGCCAGTGGGACCATTGTTTTAAGTCTTACAAGCTACTTTCGATTTATTACGGATAATTATGTTGTATTTACGGCAAAATTTCACGATTTGTTACGAGTTGTCATGGATAAGTACAAGCAACATACGGGCATTTTACGAGCTTTTTACGGAGGGTTACGAGTACATTAAGGAATTAAACTATTCATTGAAGCTTTCACGTGTTTACGTGTTGTAACGAATAGTTACGAGTAAGTTAAGTTTTTCTAAGAGTACTTACGATTTTGCAGCTTTTATTCCATTCCCCAAATCTTAAACAATACACTAGAATACAAAGAAAGGATGTAGTTGTTCTATGTCTAATAGTTTAAAACAGGATAACATGCAGTTTCAAAGAACAACGAAATGAACAAGTTTTCTTATTAGACTAAATTGAAAGATAAAATATTATTTAAAGTAAATATTGTACCTTATGTTATGATTATTATCATTGCATTTATGTAAACACAGATGATGGTATGGCGTATCATAAAGGAGTGAAGTTTTCTACCAAAGACCAAGACAATGATAGGTCTTCAAGTGAATGTGCAAAGTCAGCTAAAGGAGGATGGTGGTATGCAGACTGTCATAAAGCTAACTTGAATGGTATATACAAGACAGGACAATCAAAGTACTGGAATGTTGTCAGTTGGACTAAGATAAAGGATAAGAGATATTCTATGAAGTTTGCCTGTATGATGATCAGAAGGTTTTAAAATCACTTTTGAGTACTGCAAAATATATGGAAACTAATTTAGACTTTTAGATATTGGAAATTTTGTTGTAAAATTGTTATAGAAGTTTCAAAACTGACATAGCTATGTAAAAAAGTAACTTCTTCAAAATTAAAATATATGAACAATCTTAGAGTTGTGATATTACTATGCTCAGAGAATTTAAAATGTATTAATGAAACAAACATCTTACATGAAGTTGAAATGTACATGTAAACATTTTAAAAACAAAAATAAGAAAGTGTGGTACGATTGCCACTGAGACAGCCTTCCGCCAGATACCAAATGGCATAGAAATTAGCAACTATAGGTCACCATACGGCCTTCAACAACGAAAGAACCCATACTGCATACATGTATCAAACTGTAAAAGGCTTTGACATGACAAGGGAAAAATATTTAAAACGAGAAAACTAACGGCCTAATTTATGTACAAAAATAAACGAAAAACAAATACTATATATAGCAACAACTGGACTACACGCTCTTGACTTGAAACAGGCACATTGCAGACATGAAAAAAATATCAATCAAATTGGTATCAAGCTAAGAGACACAACCCATAGTATCAATTTATATCATCAATCTTTAATTTTCACGTTTTTGAATTGCATGTATCGCAGTAGAATTGATACCGTTAAGGATGTCGTTTAGAGGTCGAATTACGTTTTTATGTTGAAAACTGCATAACATTTCTAAAATACCTGAAAATGTTATTAAAATTTCGATTAAAATTACAGCAACGTTAAAGGACATGATATTGAAATTTAGAAAAATCAATCTTGGTTCTTTTGATTACCTTTCAAAACGTGTTTGAATTATGTGCCAACGATTCACTTTTAAGCTGTATTTGCATAAATTTTCTAATTAATATAAAAATGAAGTACAAATCATCATAAACCCCTCTTTCGGTTGGTAGTCCGCACGCGTTGCATTATTTTTATGTCCTTTTTGGTCATATAGCTCTTCAATTGTTTCGGTTCCTTTACATTCTTGATTTCAAATATTCGGCTTTAATTTATTTTTTGTCAGAGTGATCTATAACAAACTGAAAAAAAAACTAATAGTATAAAAACCCATGAAGCCGTCTGATTTTGGGGTCAGATGTCATGGTCACTGTTACTTTAAAAGAAAAAAAAAGAAAAATGGTTTCTGGGTTGTAGCTTGACGTTCCATTGCTTGATTGGAATGCAACTTATACAGATAGACGATATAGGTCATAGGATGTTTTTTTTTACCTTTATTGTAATCAGTTATGCTATTTTTGTAGATCTTGTATTAGTGTTAACTTTTGCAGTGCACAGTTTGTACCTTTCTTCAACATGAAACTGTAAACTAGTTTTGTAGATAATTGGTAAAACACAAAATTTAGTCAAATATTGTCATTTGATGACAATGACTACATGAGGAGTTATTCAATAGTACATTGCAATTCATGCTCTTAGAAGCTTCTTGTTCGGAAACCTGAGGGAATACACGACCGGTACCGAAACTAATCATAGTTCCCAATCAGAGGCATTTATACGAATTTGAACATAAGCTAATATTTTTTGATATCTGCATAACATTCTTGATTGAACTGGCTTTTTATGCAGTAATATACTCTCTGCAGAATGAAGTGACCCATCAAATAGCATTGTTACCAAAATTTCGTAGGGTTCAGCAGGTTGTCAATCTTCAGGAACACATTCTGCTTTCACATAATTTATATTACTGTGATGTTTAGAGAGCCTGATATTCCTTGGAACGGAGTGTGTAACTATTGTCTTTTTTTAGTTTTACAATCGTTCATTCGGTAGTTTTACAATCGTTCATTCTGTAGTTTTACAATCTGTAGTTTTACAATCGTTCATTCTGTAGTTTTACAATCGTTCATTTTATAGTTTTACAATCGTTCATTTTGTAGTTTTACAATCGTTCATTCTGTAGTTTTACAATCTGTAGTTTTACAATCGTTCATTTTGTAGTTTTACAATCGTTCATTTTGTAGTTTTACAATCGATCATTTTGATATAAGAATAAGCAGATTTGCAATTTAAATTTTCAGTAAGGGATATAGCAACAAAGCTACTTCCTTTTTCAACGATACAATTATCCGGTTTCAAGGGGAAACTTTTGCAATTTAGTTTCTTCTGCCACTAATTCATTATTTTCTTTATCCACTGGGTTTTATCCCTTCCTTTTCAGAAACTATTTTATTTTAGAGATATCTTTACTTTTGAAATTTGAGTCCATTTTCTGGGGTCATCGTTAACGTAAACAAATAGTTGCTCCAACAACATACGACTTACTTAGTAATACATTCACGCACAAGAGAGTTCTTGACGTTTGCTAATCTGAAACTTACGTAAAAAAAGTTGCCCAACCTCGTCCAATTTATATCATTTTCGAGCTCCATTTGCTTTAAAATTCTTATATTTTTTTTACTTATGTATATGATTATTATAACGATTGGAAAGTGAACTAATACTTTCCTGTATTTTCTTTTTGACCTGGCCCGATTAGGTGGTGTTACATCTTACAAAGTCTATCCAAATTACTTTTGCAAAGAATTCCGCTCAAGCCGGTGCTAGGGGCCGTCTTAAACTTGCAGTGAGGTCAGAGTTGTTTTGCTCCGTGCTGAAGGCCTCACTGTGACTTTGCGATGAAGAACAGCAATAAAAGCGCTGTTCCTTTGCTTTATGTGTGTGTTTTTTTGTTGTTGTTGTTGTGCATGTAATGATTTTGTGTCATGGATGGATACCCCATATCCTTTGTTTTTCTATAAGATTAAGATGTCGTCAATGATTTTTTTTTTTAATAGGGTTTCAGTTTCTTAGGAAATTATTTTTACATAATCTTTTCATACAAGAAGCTATAGAATCATCGAAGCATGCATATAAAATTCTTTGATACGGAAACTTTCACATTTGATTTGTTAATCCATTCTACTGAACCCTTTTCTACAGGTAAGGCAAAAAGTGATTATATCTCATGTTTTTCATCCATAATTTAAGGACACCGAAGTTAATATTTTTTAGTTCTTGAAAAACAAAAAGCGACATAATTTAAATAGTAGACATATAGTGCATTTGTAGTGTCTTTTCTAAATTATTTTATTAAGACGTTTCTATCTTTTTTCTCTTTTTTTAAAGGAAGTTGTTATTGTCACATACCACGCGGAAATAATACATGTTTTAAAGTAGTTTTTCGTTTATTTTAAAAGGAAATATATGAATAATTCTAAGAAAGCGTTGTATTAACCGCATTCAAATTCAGTAATTGTGTAAAATATTCCACGTTGTGTTTTTGCACGACATAACATTTTTATGTATGAATATGGATAAAAAAAGTTATGTAGAAAAACTCTACACTGTACAAAGTTACCCACAGTTCTTTGTGGGGCTCGTGTTGCTCAGTCTTTACTTTTCTATGTTATTTTTTGTGTACTATTGTTTTTCTGTTTGTCTTTTTCTATTTTAACCATGGCGTTGTCAGTTTATTTTCGATTTATGAGTTTGAATGTCCCTCTGGTATCTTTCGCCCCTCTTTCAGACAACAATCAATCAGAAACCAAAAGATATTTATTTTCGATATCAATATATCGCAGGTAAAACACTCGGTTTAATTTTCAGAGATGGATAAAATCAAAGCCAAAGCTAAACCGAAAGTAAATGTAACATGCTGCTGACGCGACATCGTCCCTACGTTACCACAATGTATCGTTCATAAACTGTCTCAAGAACCAATATGACGACTGGAAGCGCTAACAGATATTACTTTTATCATATAACTAGCATTGCTATGATAGTTTTTGCATATGTGTATCGAGCGGAAGTAAACTAGCCATAAATTCACACCCAGGCTGATAAAGCATATCAGTCTTATGTGACTTCACGTGATCGGGTTGTTATGGGATGACCTTTTCCATATCGGCCCATGTAACATCCTTCAACCCATATCAGACCTCTACTATCGTCTTGGGCTGATATAATCTGCGACAGGCACATATAGAATGTGGCGGGGTTAAACATGTTAGACGGCGTCCAACGAGCCTCTACTACATTATTCACCAGGCATGGACAGTTATTTGGACTTTCTCTATAAATAAACAAACTGTTAAGATAAGTTGATAAAGGCTTAACTCATCAGATCGATACAAAGTAACAAAAACACAGAGTGGCTGTGGCAGGGTATTTATACATCCATGCAACAAAAAAGACACTAAGTACAGATCTGACAGTACTCACATTTACTGACAGCTAGTTCGAAGCCAATGACAACTAATAAAAAATCATTTAACTATCAGCACACATTCAACATCCAATGGATTTAGTGTAAAGACGTCTTTGCAGTCCAGTATATAAGACCAGGGCACTATCATGTAAATTTAATTTAATTTCAGGTTCCTCTGTTGTGTTAAAATCATACGTATTATATCCAGATGAAAACAGAAAACTAATATGGATGAACAAATGAAGAAGGACGCAAGGTTAAAAGAACTAAGGGAATGTCAACGTGAGTTTCTAAATTGCAAGTCTGAATAAATGTCTCTGAAAATGTTAGTTTATCAGGGATAATTTATATTAACATTATTATTAACCAAATGATGATATTTTTGCCATAAAACACACAGCTAAACAATTGTATAATGCAATTATTGTACTCAATGCATCGGAAATATGAACATGTTACACAATATCTTATGTTTGTACCAGTTCCCAAGCGAAATTTTACGTTTTATCTTAATGCTATTTAATGCTTGACCCAATCCTTTTAAAATTTTATTATGCTGTTTGTCAAGACAAAATGTAGGTCAAGATAAAATGTAGGTGAAGATTTGTTTTGTCGATTTTCACATCAGTCATTCACATTCTTTGCTTTATTCTATGTTACTGTTTGTTAACAAACTTTACAGTCAAACAGATATTCCATAAATCGAAAACAACGTCAGTAACTGAATTTCTCAACATATTTCATATGAAAAAGAAAGTCAATTTACATGTATCTAGGTTATATTTCAGGTAGTTTTTATGGATCAACTGAATACTATGACATTGAAAGATGGAAGTTTGGTAAGTAAAACGCAACACTTTTATAATAGATGAATATACAAAAAATAAGGCAATCATAAATAAGGCAGTCACAAATAAGGCAAAGTTGCAGCTTTGGATATTGAATAAATATATGTCTTTTTGGACATTGTATGTTAAGGAGAATGAAGAAAGATATTAAGGAATAATCAAACACTATATTAATAAACAAACTGACAATGTCATGACAAAATACAATAAGACCAAAAGACTAATAATAGTATATAAAACACAACATAAAAAGCATACTGAGCAACACGAACCCCATCAGAATCCGGAGGGATCTCGGGTACTTCGGTAAGGTAAGCAGATCCTGCTCCACATGTGTCACCCGTCATGTTGCTGTAATATATATAAGTATGTATCGGTGAAACGTCTAATTCGGTATGTCATATTACTGAAAACATGTAAATATTAGTTCCTTTATATGTTTTGGAGTTTAGTGTGACGTCCATTTTCACTGAACCAGTACACAATTTAATTTAGGGGCAGCTGAGGACCACCTCCGGGTGCGGGGTTTTCTCGCTGCATTGAAGACCAATTGGTGGCCTTCGGCTGTTATCTGCTATTTGGTCGGGTTGTTGTCTCTTTGACATATTCCCCATTTCCATTCTCAATTTTATTTTATTTATGTGTGTTGTTTGGTTGCTGTCTCTTTTGACGTATTTCAAATTTGACATAAACGAATTTATCTCATTTTATAAGTATAAGAATCGATTAATTTAAAACATTTTGATTAAACGACTATTACTAGGATATTGAATATAACTATATTAAGGTAAGCAGAATGATAAAAAATATGTCTTGCATTAGAAAAATATACAAAATTATGAATCATATAAGCACCAACATTATTTAACTTACAGTCTTCAACAGTAGAAATGAGTTATACTATATACCAAGATGTAGAACTGTTTGATTCTAAAAAGTTGAAAATAAAATTAAAAAAAATTGTCAAGAAAACACCATACATTTTTGTTATATTTCAAAATGGAAAAAAAAACCACAAAAACAAAATTTATGACCAAAGACAACCCCTGATGATACTTTACTCCACAAATACACGACAAGTAAAAAAAATAATAAACACTACCCTATCAGAGTATCACACCACATCTTCTTTTTTATATAACTACCCTATCAGAGAATGTTCGGAGTAACAGAAACAAGAATAAAACTTTAGAAATTTTGTTTATCCGATTTACTATCATCAGGAACGCTCAAAACCAAAGAACTTGAAGTCTAGGATGTACGATTACCATAATTGATCAAGAGCCAACTCAAATTAAAAACCTGTTGATATGAATTTTATTCCGGCCTACACTCCGTGGGTGTACGTACATGACAAATGTAAATTCTAGTATTTTTGACGTCAAATGTGTCTGAAACTACAGTCTTTTGCAAACAAAAACAAATACCAAAAAAAAAAAAAAAAACCCACTTGTCTATTGTTGAAGACCGTAAGCATGCCTCAAATTACCTTGTTTTTTCATTGGTATCTTTGAATATCCATCTCATTTAAGTTTAGATCACATTTTGTTAATTGAAGCGACATCTTCACTCACTGAAAAGAAACAAATAATGAGGTAGAAACATAAAAAACAATTGTTTTCATTCAGAGCACCAGGGTTGACTTGTTGACTAGATACACATCTATTATGTATAACAGTGATGGTTAAGCCTAATATCAAAATACAATTATTTCGCATTGCAGACAACTTTCGAGAAATCCAACCCCTGAAGTTGGAGGTTGTATCATAAATCTAGGCAATTTTGCGAAAGAGGCTTCCAGTAATACTTCAGCTGTACCAGTAGGACCTACTCCACCACCACCACCACCTCCACCTCCCAATCCGCCAACATAAACAGCACCTTTTTCATTTTGACCTTTTATCATATCGACCAAGAATGCATTTTGTGAGCAGAAAATTGTTATAAAAAAAATTAAAAAATGTATGCTTTATTTTTGCATTTCTTTGTGAAACAAGATCATAATGTAAGTTAGATTATATCAGATCAATCTGATCGTATTTATAATGGTTTGTATGTATCTATTTGTATGTTTTAACCAGTCGCATCCAATATTTACCATTACAGTAGAGTAATAACTGTCTGTACCCGTAAGGATGTAAATTATACATCTTCTGTTTGCTTTTATTCTTATTCTCATACAATTATAGTCTGGCTAGCCACGTTATAACCCGTGTTTGCATCCAAACCCATCCATTTGAGAAGAAAAAAATATATGCAATTAGAAGTGCATTTAGAAACTACGATGTATTGTGAGCCGACGTATCTAAATATCTCCTCATTAAACAGTGTTTTTTTCCACAGAAATAAAAATCATGGCAACAGATATCTTGCATAGAAAAAAATACACAAAAGATGACATCATTCGAATGCTAATTGAGACACATGGTATTCTAATAGGTACTACTAGTATTTGTGTAATCCATGCACTGTCCGACATTATTTTGTATTCGTATGAAGCAAAATTCATATAAAAAAATGCCAATTTCTTTAAAATTTTTGATACCCTTTGGCACAATGACCCACATTTCAGCATGTGCTAGAACTCATATTATACAAGATTTGATTTGATTTGATTTTGGTGTTTTAACGCCACTTTTAAGCACCGCTTTTGGGCTATTTCGTGGCGGCCAGTTTTTATGGTGGAGGAAGCCGGAGTGCCCGGAGAAAACCACCGACCTTCGATAGGAAAACTGACAATCCTCATCAATTAAGATTGGAGTCGAGTGCACCCGCACGAGCGGGGTTCGAACTCACAACCTCAGTGTTGACTGGCTTGTGATTACAGTAGTAACTACTTAGACCACTCGACCACCGAGGCCCCGATATTATACAAGAGACCTTGATATTACAGATGAAACTGAAACTATAAGGCCTCGATCTTTTTCTTGAAACAGTAACATATAGACGAAACTAGAATCTATGTCAAACGTGACAATTTAAGTTGTTCACAATTTTGAGTGAATACACAAACAACACAAATCATTGTTCCTAATCTTGAGGGAACACACGAACAGAACAAATCATTGTTCACAATCTTATGGGAACACAAGAACGAAACAATTGATTGTTCACAATCTTGAGGGAACACACGAACAAACATGAATGTGTCTATAGTACACGGATGTCCCACACGCACCATCATTTTCTTTTTTGTTCAGTGGACAGTGAAATTGGGGTCAAAACTCAAATTTAGCATTAAAATATCATAGGGAACATGTGTACTAAGTTTCAAGTTGATTGGTCTTCAACTTCATCCAAAAACTACCCTGACCAATAACTTTAACTTGAAGCGGGACAGACGGACGGACGGACGAACGAACGAACGAACGGACGAACGAACGAACGGACGGACGGACGAACGAACGGACGCACAGACCGAAAAACATTATGCCCGTAGGTGGGGCATAAAATGAGGGAATACACAAACGAACCAAATCATTGTTCGCAATCTCTATGGAACACACAGACGAAACAAGTCATTGTTCACAATCCTGAGGGAACACACGAACAAAACAAATCATAGGTCACAATCTTGAGGCACTACACAGACGAAACAAATCATTGTTCACAATCCTGAGGTAACACATGAACAAAAACAAATCAAAGTTCACAATCCCAAAGGAAAACACCAACAAAACAAATCATAGCTCACAATCCTGAAGGAACACAAAAAGGAACACACAAACGAAGCAAATAATGTTCACAATCTTCTTGAAACATACGACCAACACATTGTTCATGATCTAAACGGAACATATGATCAAATATTTGAAAGGCATTGAAAACCATGGTCCAGGATGTTACTTAGTTAACGTCCCAATCCCAGCTTGGACGTTGCTGCATATTTATACATCCCTCACACCAAACGGGATATGACTTAATCTGTAGTTATATAATAGAGTATAATATTAAATATAGATCGATAGCATGGAATCGGAAATTAGCAAATAGTTTACTTAATTTCTAAACTCTGTGTTTTTGTTAGATGTATTTCTATTTGTATCCATCTGATGAGTTAAGCCTTTTTCAACTGATTTCTATAGTTCGTTCTTATGTTGTACTGTTACACCACTGTCCCAGGTTAGGGGAAGGGTTGGGATCCCGCTTACATGTTTAACCCCGCCACATTCTGTATGTATGTGCCTGCCCCAAGTCAGGAGCCTGTAATTCAGTGGTTGTCGTTTGTTGATGTGTTACATATTTGTTTTTCGTTCATTTTTTTGTACATAAATTAAGCCGTTAGTTTTCTCGTTTGAATTGTTTTACATTTGTCATTTCAGGGCCGTTTTTAGCTGACTATGCGATAAGGGCTTTGCTCATTGTGGAAGGCCGTTCGGTGACCGATAGTTGTTAATTTCTGTGTCATTTGGTCTCTTGTGGTAAGTTGTCTCATTGGCAATCATACCACATCTTCTTATTTTTTATATTGATAGATAACTTATGTTGATCCTTTATTTTGTAATTAGTACTTTAAATCGTTTAAATGCCTTGACTACAGCTCCTTTTTTTTCTCAGCGTCTATCATTGCAAACCTGCTGCAAGTTTTTATGTGAAATATGAATTCATTTAACTGTCATATGCATTTTCGGTGTGTAACACATCTTTTGTTTTCTAAAATTCAGACTATAAATTGTTGACAAAAGTAATTTATGAAGTGAAATATATCCGTAAATATATTCGAACCAACTATGGTATGATATGATTTGCAACGAGATATATCTTTAAGACAAAAAAATTATATAATGATATGTGGATGTGGCAATGATGTTAACATTGCACATATTCACTTTTAAGATATTTTTTATTAAAATGTCCCCGAGTAAAAGGTGTTGAAAGATGACCTACCTGACGCTGTTGTAAATATGTTCAGAACATTCTAACCACCCGGAAACATTCTATTCAGGCAAAATTTGCTCACGTGAATTTCACATGAATCTCCTATGAAATTCACGTGAAAATTTTCACATGAGATTCACCTTAAACGAGCTTATACATGAAACTCACATGAAACTTTTCACGTTAATTGATGTGAACTTTACCCCCAAAAAATTGGTATTTTTCATGATTTTGATTAAATTTCAAAAGTTAGATGCTATTTGATTACGTTATTTTAAAAATTCACGTGAATTTCACGTGAAAAAAAAATTCATGTGATTTCCACGTAACATTTACGTGACTTTCACACGAGATTCACGTGAAAATCACATGAACTGATTTCACATGAGTTTCACGTATAAGCTCGTTTGAGGTGAAATTCACGTGAGATTCACATGAATTTAAATTCATTTGAAATTTATGTGAGTGAAATTTCCATGTGTACGTTAAATCAGACCATTTAAAATTGGTCTGGACCAGAATCGCATCAGCACAAACCTTTTATACCGATGCATTTCAATTCATGTAATTATAACGCAATCAAACATCTTAACCATTTCTTTTCTTCATATATCCATTAATTCAAATAGTTACCCGTAGCTCACAATGCACTATAATCTATCCATTTGAAATTAATTGAACATGTAAGATACATAACAGGACAGTTCCTACTTTGTAAGACTTAAAATCTTTTCTTGAAAAATATCAGTTGATCTGTGTTAGTTTTTCACCGTCTTTTGGGTGAAAACGTTTTTTTTGTTCTCCGTAAAAATGTACCTTTACATAATTGTTACCATTTCGTCTAATCTATTTCTTTTAGTTTGTTAATATATATAGAGGTGTTTAAAAAAATGACAAAATCGATTTCAGATAGGAAGGAAATAATATCAAAGACAACTGCGAAAATTCACACTGCATAGTTTAGAAACAAGATTTATTATATACTTAGGCCGTGTTCACATTGAGCTAAACTCGGTGTGGTGTACTCTTTCTATGTTGTGATGTTATACTATTGTTTCAGAAAAAGGGTGAAGGTTTGGTACCATTAAAACGTTTAAACCCGCTGCATTTGTTTGCACCTGTCCTAAGTCAGGAATCTGATGTTCAGTAGTTGTCGTTTGTTGATGTGGTTCATAAGTGTTTCTCGTTTCTCGTTTTTATATAGATTAGACCGTTGGTTTTCCCGTTTGAATGGTTTTACACTAGTAATTTTTGGGGCCCTTTATAGCTTACTGTTCGGTGTGAGCCTAGGCTCCGTGTTGAAGACCGTACTTTGACCTATAATGGTTTACTTTTATAAATTTTGACTCGGATGGAGAGTTGTCTCATTGGCACTCATACCACATCTTCTTATATCTATCTATACTTAAACTAAGCTCACTTACGTTCCCATTGATGAAAATCAATGTTTAGATGTAGTTTAAAACAGGTTTTGACACTTTGTCTGAATGGATCAAAGCTATTCGATCATGCATTCAGAAACTACGATGTACTATGAGTACAAGGGTTTCTAACCCATTCAAGAACCCGGAGGTTGTGGATGCTTTATCCTCTCTGCATGACAAATATGTCGTTGTTCCAGCAGATAAAGCCTCCAATAATATTGTCTTCGTATTTAAAAACCATTATTTGCAATGCCTCACAGAAGAGCTTGGAATAAACAGCACAACTGGTAATCCTACATATTCTTTAACATCATTTACAAAGGATGAAATTTTACAAAATCGCAAATCTGTCCTTCTTTCATTCGGTATTAACATCAAAGAAAACGAAGAAAATCTACCGTCATTATAGCGCTTACCAAAACTTCATAAAATAGATATAAGAAGATGTGGTATGAGTGCCAATGAGACAACTCTCCATCCAATTTATAAAAGTAAACCATTATGGGTCAACTCCGTATAAAGAACGAGCTGGATCATCAAGATGTTCGACTAAACATCTTTCTAAAGTGTTGACTACTATTTTTTCTACAGTAAAAGATGGCCTTCAAAAATATTGTGATGAGATATATTCAACCAATGGTGTCAATCAGATGTGGATACTCAAAATTTACATTTATAAATTTTGACTTGGATGGAGAGTTGTCTCATTGGCACTCATACCACATCTTCTTATATCTACTCAAAAATTCTAAAGATCTACTGCTAAATCTCAGATCACAATCACTGCAATTTTGCAGTAACATTAAGACCTTTGATTTTTCTACGCTTTACACTACTATTCCCCATGCTCAATTGAAAGATCGACTTCACCATCTCATTAAACAGAGCTGTTTCTATAAAATGGGAATCGTAGATACAAATTTCTTGTTTTGGGTTATAATAATTCTGTGTAGAACCACACTGATTCTATCAGAAAATTCACTGAAGATGATATTATCAAAATGCTGGACTTTTTAATCGACAATACATTTGTTGAGTTTGGAGGATTGATATTTCAACAGACAGTTGGTATTCCAATGGGTACTAATTGTGCACCCCTTCTGGCCGACTTGTTTTTGTACTCGTATGAAGCAGAGTTCATTCAAAACCTTCTAAAAGACAAAAAGAAAAAGCACCTTGCAAAGTTCTTTAATTTTACTTTCATATATATTGATGATGTCCTATCACTGAATAACCCATATTTCAGTTAGTACTTGCATCTCATATATCCCAGTGAACTTGAAATTAAGGATACTACTGATACAAGAAGGACTGCTTCATACCTTAATCTTTTCCTTAATATTGACACAGATGGACGACTTCACACAAAAATCTATGACAAACGGGATGATTTCAACTTCCCAATTATCAATTTCCCATTTCTCTGCAGTAACATACCCTTTTCCCCGTCGTATGGTGTTTACATATCTCAATTGATACGTTATGATCGTGCATGTTCACACTATACTGACTTCATATACAGGAGTGTGCTCCTTACGCAGAAACTGCTACAACAGAGTTATGAGGAGGAAAGATAAAAAATGACACTCCGTAAATTTTATGGACACCATCACGAATTGGTTGATCTATACGATGTGTCTGTGTCTTAACTAACTAATGACATTTTTACCACGTCTTAGATTGTGGTTTAACATCTATGTCGTCTGTCTTCTAAGTACCGAACGTGACCTATTCCCGAATATGACTGTTATACCGAGAGTGAATTTACCTTGCTATACGACGTGTCTCGGTATTTTGTACATCTAACATTCATGTATTTATTTTTGATGTTTTTGTTATGGTTTCGGTTGAATAATGCGTTAGGGAGCTACCATTTGAGGGGATGGCTAGGATGAAAAATTTTGTCCTGCATTTTTTTCAGGTGAAATCTCTGTCCTGCCTTTTTATTTTTCACTCTATTCGGTCCTGCCTTTTTTTTATTAGTTTATCCTGACTTTTTTTTTACATAAATTGTCATTCTGCCATTTTTTTTTTATTGCCAAGTTGCTCATCTTGCCATTTTTTTTACTCAACACTCCTGTCCTGGCTTTTTTTTTACACATTTCATCCTAGCCCCATCCCCTCCCCCATAAAAATCAAATGGTACCTCCCTTATGTCGTATCGATTGTTGTCCAAATAATCATAAAATTGCCTTTCAATACCATCATTGTCATATTTCCAAATATTACTGTTATACTGAATATGAATTTGCATTGCTGTGGGGCGTGTCTCGGTGTTTTGTACATCCAATATTAATGGATTTATTTTGATGTTTCTGTTATGGTTTCGGTTGGATAATCTGTTATGTCTTATCGTCTGTAGTCCAAATAATTTATGAAATTGCCTTTCCATACCATCATTATGAAAATTGTTTTGATGAATATTGTGAAAATAATTGTATAAAGTTCGAGATTGCATGTTAGTTACGTAAGCGCGTCACTGTTTTTGATATCCTGTGGTGTTTTTCGTTGATGGAATATGTTCGTTGTTGTTCTGTGGTTTGCATGTTGTGTCGGTTATTATATTATTTGTTTGTGCGTTTCTCTGTTATGAATGTTCTTGCGTGTGTTTGTGCTGTATTTCTGTCACGTAGTGTTTTAGCGATATTTTTTAACATTGTCATAAAGCGGGAGGTTTGGCATGCCATGAAACCAGGTTCAACCCACCATTTTTTCTTAAGATGTCCTGTACCATGTCAGGAATATGGCAGTTGTTATCAAATAGTTCGTTTCTATGTATTGGCGTTTGTTTTTGTTGCATTTCGGTGTTCCTGTTGTTCCTTTGTTTTCCTATTATAGTTGATGTGTTTCCCTCGGTTTTGGTTTGTAACCCGGATTTGTTTTCTATCAATCGATTTATGACTTTTGAACACCGGTATACTACTGTTGCCTTTATTAAACATAAATATATTTTTAGTGGCTATCATTGATACGTAGAAAAATATATGTATAGAAAATTTAGTGCAAGTCGATGAGACAGCAATCCAACTACACAAAACCGAAAGAAATATGCATGGCAACATACATTTTTAAACAGTAGAATGTGTTTATGCAACATATCAAGCGCAAGAATTGTTGGAGTCTAAAAAGGTAAGAATAAATAAAACCAAAATTATCAAAAAAAAAAAAAACCAACAAATTTCCTTTCTGGATTTACCATCAGAAAGAACGCTCAAACACAACTATTTGGAAACCAAGGGTGAATAAATACCCAAAATACGTGAGGAGCTAGCTCAAACTGAGTATTTAATCTGCTGAACTCAGTCCGGCCTACACTCCGTGGCTGTATGTAAGAGATGATTTCTGAATTCATCATCACCAAGAACGCTCAGATCCAAACATATGGAAGTCAAGGATGTATAGTGCAACAGTGCAGGAAAACACGATCTATTTCTTTTTTTTTACACGTGTTCTTTTAGGTCCCAAATTGACGTTTACTTCGCATTTTATTTTATTTGTATTGTCATGCAGAGGGAAGAATTTAGGTGAAAGCAAATTGAGTGGATAAATAATAAAGAGAACTCATGTAAAAAATAAATAAATATCGATTAAGTTCCAAATGAACATTGGATAAACGAAGTGACATCTTCACTAACGAGTCCAACTTATAAAGGAACACTTTTTGTGGTAAAAACATAAGGAAACCAATTAATCTCATGCAGAGTGAGCTCAGTTGTGTTGACTAGATACACATATATTCTGTACAATACTGATTGTTTAACCTAATACAGATACAATACTTTCTCATTGCAGACAACTACCGAGATCCATATAGTAACCAAACTCTTGGAGGTTTTATTCCACCTCAAATGAATTTTGCGAAAGAGGCTTCCAGTAATACTTCAGCTGTACCAGTAGGACCTACTCCACCACCACCACCACCTCCACCTCCAAATCCGCCAACATAAACAGCACCTTTTCATTTTGACGTTTAACATATCGATTTGTGAGAAGTAAATTGAAAGGAAAAAAAATAGTTATTTCTGTATTTCTTTGTGAAACAATAAAACACTTCAGCTACTTAGGTCGACCTTATAGTATTGGTAAATTGTTGTGTGCATGTATGTGTATGTTTTACACTCATCGCATCAAATATTTGCCACTTGCCGACATAATTTTGTATTCACATTAAAGTGGATTACAACATGATACAACTGAAGTTCTCTTTTTAATATTAAACTTAATACATATAGCTATAGACGACTTAAAACTAGGATCTATGACAAACGTGATTAACCTGAGTGTAATCATAACGCTAAACTTGCTACAGCATTGGGTATGAGGAAGAACTGCTGAAATCAACTCTACACAAGTTCCGCGGTCACTATCAAGAATTTGTTGACCGATACTATATATCTTTGTCTCCACTTACGGGAGCATGATTTCGCGGTATTGTATATTAAATATACCAGGATAGTTATCTGTTCTGTAAATTTATTAGTAGTGTCCTATTCCTTATTGTTCTATTTTAAACAAGTGTATAATTCTAATTTTTACAATCTAAAATTTCTTTTTTAAATTTAATTATCACAACAGCAATGCATTTTGAATGAAAACATTGCCAATTAGACAACAATCAACCAGAAACCAAAGGATAAGGATGTGAACAACTAAAAGTCTTACATCGTACGGCATTCGACAATCAGCAAATGACAAACATGAAAACTAATGGCCAGATTCTTACAAAACAAAACCAAACAAAAAACCCAATTCTCCTGGCTTTGGACAGGCACATGAAATACGTGGCCGGGATAAACATGTTTGCGAGCGCTCAATCCTCCCTTCATCTTGGACACTGGTAAAACAGCACAACATAAGAACAAACTGTACAAAACTGTACAAATTAGTTGTTGAGGGCTTGATTCGTCGGGTCTGTTCAATGCACAAAGACAAACTGACAAAAGGATGAACGGTACAGATTTCCGATCTTAGAGTACTTGCAGTTACTGAAGGCCATTTCAAAGCCAAATTTCAACTATCACATACACCATGTTATTGCCAGTCAACAATATAAACCAGTACACCTCCAAAGGATTTATTTATGAACAGCATCACATATCGATTCCATCAGTTTGAGAAAAGTATGACATTGTGCAATGTCAAGATAAAAGTATCGACAGGATAAATGACCACAAATGGTGATATCTGGATAGAAATATGTTTTAGTTGTGTCTTAATAAATGGAATATTAAGAAATTATAGTAAAACAAAGTTTTTAAGAGTGTTATTTTCATTCAGTTCCGATGAAGTTAATTTTCAAAGATCATACTACAATGTTAATTTGATAACCTTAAATAATAATTTATTCAAAAGTAAAATATCAAAATACCGAACTCCCAGGAAAATTCAAAACGGAAAGTCCCTAATGAAATGGCAAAATCAAAAGCTCAAACACATCAAACGAATAGAAAACAGCTGTCATATTCCTGACTTGGTACAGACATTTCCTTATGTAGAAAATGGTGGATTAAACCTGGTTTTATAGCTAGCTTAACCTCTCACTTGTATGACAGTCGCATAAAATTTAATTATATTGACAACAATATGTGAACAAAACAAACAGACATGATAGGTAATAATGTCAACATTGTGTTATAATCTTAATCACTATAAAACAAAAAATATGTCAACAAAGAAAAACAAAATGGCATATAAAGGACCAATAAGCCTACATGGCTTGTATCTTAATTTACGCACTGTATAGACAAAATATTACCGTAAAGTATTTAAATAATTTGTATTAAATACATTACTGATTAGTTATGCACTTAGTCTAGTTCTTCGTAGATATCGTTTTTAAAATAAAAAGTCCCTCCAGAGTATATTGAACGGGTTTTTGGAAATATACATACCGGAAGACTCGGCCAAGGGAAAATCACTGTCGGGAAGGGAAGATTCACGATACGGATACAGCAACCGTCTCTTTTGTTTTAGGATGGAGTTCCCCGTGTGAAATATCCGAATCAAGGAAAGGACAATTGTTACTGTTCGTATATAAATATGTGAATCTCTTAGTTGATATCTGCCTTTGTATCCTATAAAAGTTTCCTTAATAAAACGTTCAGCCGATTATCGGTTCCATAAGTAACTATCCATATCTGAAATTGGAAATGGAGATTTTATCCTTAAGATTAAACACTGTTTGATTATTTATTTCATTCTTGGATTTTTCGTAGCTTAAGATTCAAAGGTTTGATGAGAGGCGTTCAAATTTGAACGACAGTGACTCACTGTTAGTCTCAGAAATCAGTCTACAGTCCCTTCTATGAATATGTTGACTTAATACCTATTGAGCTACTCAGCTTAAACTAACAACCCATTCACAATATTTCCAACTGTTAGTTGAAGAAAAAGCAAGGAACAGCGCTTTTATTTTTATTGCTGTTTTTTTCATTTTCAAGTCACCATGAAGCCTTCAACACTGAGCAGAGCGAACGTATTTTTCATACTTATTTTCTTGCATTATTAAGAATATTTGTATCAGATTTGTTTTTTAACTTGTATTTTCATACCAAATTATGTATATCGACTATGAAAAGTTATTTTTGGTATCATGGAAATAATCTGGTTTTAAGGTCATAATTTGGACCATTAAATCCAATATTCCGTGTTGGGAGAGGGTCATGGTTGCAAGGACATTTAAGCATTTTTATCTTAAAGTTATACAAAACAACATATAAAAACACTAAAGAAATCCATTAAAACATCATTTGATTTCCTCTATTAGCTCAAATTATAATTTTTCTACGATGCAATCAACATTGTGTATATAATTCAGATTCATGAGTAAACACACAAAAGAAACATATCGTAGTACACAATCCCAAGGGAAAACGCGAACGAAACATGTCACAGTACATAATCTTGATGGAACACACAATTAAAACACATCAAAGTTCATAATCCCGAGGGAACACACGGTTACGATTTCCTCGGTTTTTGTCTGTTGCCTAGATTTGTCTCTTTTTAATCAATTTACGAGATTTAAACATCGGTAAACTACTGTCGTCCTAATTTACAATCCTTAGAGAACACACTAACGATACAATCATTTTTCAGAATCCTGCAAAAATACAGGAACAAAACAAATTATAATTACCATTAAATAGGGAATACAAGAACAAAACAACTATTTTTTTCAGAATCCTAAATGAGCACATGATTGAAACAAATCCTTTTTTTTCAGAATCCTGCAAAAATACGGAACGAAACAAATCATAATTACTATCTGATAGGGAATACAGGAACGAAACAAATCATTTTTCAGAATCCTAAATGAACACATGATTGAAATATTCTTTTGTTCAGAATCCTGCGAAAATACAGGAACGACACAAATCATAATAACTATCCAATAGGGAATACAAGAACGAAACAAATCATTTTTCAGAATCTTAAATGAGCACATGATTGAAACAAATTCTTTTTTTTGTTCAGAATCCTGCGAAAATACGGAACGAAACAAATCATAATTACTAACCAATAGACAATACAGGAACGAAACAAATCATTTTTCAGAATCCTAAATGAACACCTGATTGAAAAAAATCTTTTTATCTCCGAACAATTCCATATTAGCAGATGCACAACTTCAACATTATGTGCAATCTTCCTGTGAAGTTTCCTTGATCTGGATTTGATTACAAAATAAGGTACCCACTTTTCCCCGCCCGCCCGCCATCGCCCAACAGCCCGTCCTTCCATCCGGCTGACATAAAAAATTGTAGATAAATTTGCTCTATTTCACTTGTTGTTAGAATTTTTCTTTGAAAACGAGTTTCAGTATGTTAACTGCTTGTTTTGGGGAAATTTCTTCATACTTTTGAATTATATATATATAATAATATTAATAAATAGATCGACTAAATGTGGAATTACTTGTACTTTTTATTAATTATTGTCATACCAGAGAGCAGAGAATGGTACCGCACGTTTACCTTATTTAACATCCTCAACCAGCCTCGTTTGGACGTTTCAGCGTATTTATACATCTCACACACCTAAAGCATATGACGTATTATATTACCTCCTATACACACCTAGGTATATCACTGGTTAAAAGCGAACCCCTGGGAACCGTGTATATTTAATATTAGGTCAGTGGACGTGTTTTATTTTAAATACACGGTCAGTTCTCTCGCTCTCGTCCCATATAGAATTTATACCGTCCCTGTATATATCGGTCACTAGCAATCGGTGTAACTTATAATCTCTAGTGATATAATTTCAGCAGTTTTAAATAAAGATCGATATTATGGAATAAGAAATTGACGAATAGCTATGTTTTAGACAGGCATTGATAACCTATGTTGAACATTTTCTGTTGTAATTAAAGGTTCTTTAACTCTTTTAAATATATACAAGAAGATGTGTTATGAGTGCCAATGAGACAACTCTCCATCCAAGTCACAATTTGTAAAAGTAAACCATTATAGGTCAAAGTACGGTCTTCAACACGGAGCCTTGGCTCACACCGAACAGCAAGCTATAAAGGGACCCAAAATGACTAGTATAAAACCATTCAAACGGGAAAACCAACGGTCTAATGCCTGGACTACTACACTTGTTTTCCCTTTCCAGAGTTGTTAACCTGCTTCAAGTTTTCAGGACACTTTCTAATTTATTTTACTTCAATAAATGTCACATGCATATTCAGTATGTATCACATCTTAACTTTGACCCTTTTTCTTATATTATTCCAAATTTCAGTTTACTTTTTGTTAACAAAACTATATTTTGTAGAGTGATATATTCGTACAGAATTCGAACCTCCTATGGTATGCTTAGATAAGCTTAATCTTCCAAACTTACATTGACCTATAATGGTTTACTTTTATAAATTGTTATTTGGATGGAGAGTTGTCTCATTGGTACTCACAACACATCTTCCTATATCTATTAAACCTTTCACAACAAAAAATATCAAAATCCCTAAATGAAATATTGCAAATACAAGAAAAACACTGATTTTACGAAATTATGTTACAAATGTCCGAAAAGTCTCAAAATCAAATTTTGTCCATTTTTCCACTGTGGAGTGGTATGATTGCGGATGAGACAAATATAGAGTCAAAATAACGTGGATTAAGCAACTACAGGTCATTATACGGTACCCGACGATGGGCAAAATCAATACCACATAGTCAGCTATAAAAGGGACCCAACATGACAAGTATGAATATAACTGGATCCACTACATAATTTGAAATGTTTAGAGCTGTTTCGGTAACTTTTGGAAATAAGTATTGTAATATTGTCTTAGTTTTTTCCTAGAGTAGCACTATATCAAAGCATGTACTAATGTAGCAGAGGACATAACAGCATTTCGCTAGTGAGTTGAGACACATCCACATCTTTTCGGTTTTTTGACTATTCATGATGGTTACCGTAAAATTTATTTAATGCCGATTTCAGTCGTTTTTCCTTATAACTCTGTAGTAGGGGATATGGATGTTCTAATTGTTGGCTGGACCAAAGTTTGAGTCTTTCACATATACTATCTTAAGAAGAGACTAGAAGATCATCGTAGCATAAACTATGCTATAAGGAGGATGTTCCACAGTAAATAAGTTGGTTTGTTTTATAATTTATTTCCAATGTTTCTGTAATATTAGATACCATTGATTATTTTCATCCTCCGATTAATTACAATATGAATATGTATACATTTATTTTGACTCGCATATCACTCCCCTTAAAAAAAGATAAAAGAAATAAAAAAAATCTTAGCTCAACCATCTGAATGACAACGTAAGAATCATGGTCTTAACGTAAATAACAAACTTCATTCATTGTGAAATGCTGCTATAATATGTACATAATGTGTTGGTTCTGAAATGTTGAATAATTAGCGATTTAGCGACGACAGCAGGTTTCTACAAATACTTCAAAAGTAAAGTCAATGCCGTCCAATTACAGACCACTTTCACTTCTTTCTTGTGTGAGCAAGGTCATGTTTAGAAAAAAATAAATTTGTAAATTTGTTCAATCATTTTGTTTCTAGCAAACTTTTGTATGAATTTTAGTCTGGTTTCATATCCGTCATCAACTAATTAAAATGCACCATTCTATCTTGTCTGCTTAAGACAATAAATTTGAAACAAGTCTAACATTTGCTGAAGTAAGCAAGACATTCAACAGAGAATACTTCGTAAGTTAGAAAGATATGATATCAAAGGCAAGCTGTGGCTTGAAAGTTACTAAACTTATAAACTCAGAGAGCAGTACAAAAGAGACGACTTCGAAATGAAGAAATCTTAAAGCTAGTGTTCCACAGGTTCGGCACTGGTTCCCCTTTTGTTTCTGATCTTAATTTATGACATTGAAGATGTTTTGATTGTATCATGGAAGTAAAATGAAAAGGAATAACAACGATTAATTAGCATGTATTAATGACCTGCAGAGCTCTGTACTAAAGTCATAGGATTTTATCCAATTATTGTCACAGCGGCAAGACCCCTTTGGTTACTATTTGTGATATCGCGGTTATAAATTGGAAAATTGAAGTAATCGTTTGCACATTTTTGGTTTTTACTGTTAGTTTTAAACTGATCTAAAAGTATTTTTCGCATGGAAGCGGATCTCGAGTAAAACAGGTAGTAGCGATGAAATAATCAGGTTTCACATGATGTTTTAAAAAATAATGTAGACATATGTAAACATAAGATATTTTACTGTTGAAATGTGCCAAGTTTATCGAGATTTATAAAAGGATATTTACTTTCAAGTATTTTCTCCCCATAGTTGTCATCCAAAACACTGTACCAAGAGCATTCCATACAGTCAAACCATAAGAATTAGCGGATTCCATACATTTAATGCGCGTCTGGCGCACTAAATTATAAGCCTGGTTTCTTTAGTTTTTTTTTTATCATTTAAAGTCTAAACATCTTTTCTAGAATAATCATAGTGCTTGAAATAATTCAATATAATTATTACATTTTAAAAACCGTAAATTTACAGAAAATTATCATATCAAGGATATTTCATGTCAACACTTAAGTGCTGACTGCTGGAATGGTGATACTCTCTTGGGTGAAACACCCACCAGCAGTGACGTCGACCAAGTTGTTGTATGTAAATATCAAATATACCAGGCTTGTTATTTGGTACAAAGACGGCTTATTGTCATGTGTTAAGATTGATTGTTGTTTGCTTGACGTCCAGTGGCAAATCTTTTATGCATGTTCAGGACGAGAACTAATTAATAATAAATACAATGGGTAGGTCCTGTAATAGGGGCCTTCCGGGACGAAGGTCGGGGAAAAAAGTATAGCAAAAACACTGAACTCCAAGGCATATTCAAAAAGGGGAAGTCCATAAAAACTGACAAAATCAAACGCTATCAATCACCGGAACAAGTGAAAAACAACTGCCATATTCCTGACATTTCGAAATTGTGACTGCCACTGGACATGAGGATATATTGGATAGGGACAGCAATTTCGCCTTTCAACAGGTCACCTACGGACCTCTCAAAGAGTTGTTGCAAGGGTTGTTTACGTACATAGAGCGTTGCACTCTCTCTACACGAGGCATCGGATTTATATACATCGCGCACAGCCAAACGGACGCCCCACTTTGGCAAGGGTTTTTCTGCCGGTCGGAAGGAGACCAAGAGTGACCATATTTCTATTCCCCAGTCACCCATAGGGGTTCATGTGTTAAGACTTTTCCTTTCTACTGTTAATGTAATCTTACAGTGGATAGTGCTTTCGCATTGGTTATTACTGTTCATTCGCGAAGAAAACTAAGCTAGAAATATACTTATATAATTATGTACAGAATAAAAGGAAATGAAGGATAATACAGTTTAGGCTAAAACCGAGAAGGTATCAGCTACACGGACACACGTAAAAACTAAAACATATGAAAAGTCAAAAATAAATCAATATACGGAATTATTCAAAATATACGAACAGTGATAAATTTCTTTAGTATACATACTGAAGTCGTCATTATTGAGAGCCAATATATCATCCAAATATCTAAAAGTATTATTAAATTTTGTATCAGATGTTGTTTCGATGGGTCTTTGCTGATTTTAGTCATAAATTGTAACTCATAGCAATACAAAACAGGTCCGCAATAAGTGGTGCACAGTTAGTCCCCATTGGAATTCCGATAACCTGACGATATACGGAATCTCCAAAGCGAACAAAAATATTATCTAGTAAAAATTCAAGGGCAGATATAGTATCAAAGCATGTCCAATTGACATAGTTCTTTTGTTTATTGCTACTAAAAATGACCTAAAAGAGTTAGAACATATGTATTCACATTCTGACTTTTAAATGCCCATTTAATTAGGTGTGTGAATTATGTATACATTTATTTTGACTCGCATATGAATAACCTGGCTAAAACATTAATTCGGATTATAACAAATAGAAATAATCAAATACTTTTAAAATACTAAACGCAACCACTTTCCTTAAAAACGATAAAAGGAATAAAAAAATCTTAGCTCAACCATCTCAATGACAAAGTAAGAATCATGATCTTTATGTAAATAACAAACTTCATTCATTGTGAAATGCTGCTATAATATGTATATAAGTGTTGGTTTTCTGAAATGTTGAATAATTAGCGATTTAGCGACGACTGGTTACTACAAATACTTTAAAAGTAAAGTCAATGCCGTCCAATTACAGACCACTTTCACTTCTTTCTTGTGTGAGCAAGGTTTTAGAAAAAAAATTGTTCAATCATTTTGTTTCTATCAAACGTTTGTATGAAATTTAGTCTGGTTTCATATCCGTCATCAACTAATTAAAATGTACCATTCTATCTTGTCTGCTTAAGACAATAAATTTGAAACAAGTCGAACATTTGCTGATGTAAGCAAGACATTCAACAGAGCCTACTTCGTAAGTTAGAAAGATATGATATCAAAGGCAAGATGTGGCTTGAAAGTTACTAAACTAATAAACTCAGAGAGTAGTACTAAAAGAGACGATTTCGAAATGAAGAAATCTTAAAGCTAGTGTTCCACAGGTTCGGTACTGGTTCCCCTTTTTCTAATCTTCATTTATGACATTGAAGATGCTTTGATTGTATCATGGAAGTAAAATGAAAAGGAATAACAACGATTAATTAGCATGTATTAATGACCTGCAGAGCCGTGTACTAAAGTCATAGGATTTATCCAATTATTGTGTTAGCGACAAGTCCCCTTTGGTTACTCTCTGTGATGCTGCGGTTGTAAAATGGAAAATTGTATTTATTTTGCATATTTTGGTTTTAACTGTTTGTTTTAAACTGATCTAAAAGTATTTTTCGCATGAAAGCGGATCTCGAGTAAAACAGGTAATAACGACGAAGCAATCAGGTTTCACATGATGTTTTAAAACATAATGTAGACATATGTAAACATGTTTAACCCGCGACAATCATCATGTGCCTGTCCTGTAGTTCAGTGGTTGTCGTTGGTTCATGTCTGTCATATTTGTTTTTCGTAAACTGTTTTGTTATAAATTAGGCCGTTAGTTTTTCAATTGAATTGTTTCCTTTTTTCATGTCGGGGCCTTTTATAGCCGACCATATGGGTTTTTCTCATTGTTGAAGGCCGTACGGTTGCCTATAATTGCTTACATCCACTTCATTTGAACTTTGGTGGATAGTTGACTCATTGGCAATCATACCACATATCCTTATTTTATATAAAATATTTTACTGTTGAAATGTGTTTATCGAGATTTATAAAAGGATATTTACTTTCAATAGATATAAGAAGATGTGGTATGAGTGCCAATGAGACAACTCTCCATCCAAGTCAAAATTTATAAATGTAAACCATTATAGGTCAAAGTACGGTCTTCAACACGGAGCCTAGGCTCACACCGAACAGTAAGCTATAAAGGGCCCCAAAATTACTAGTGTAAAACCATTCAAAGTATTTTCTCCCCAGAGTTGTCATCCAAAACACTGTACCAAAAGCAGTCCATACAGTCAGACCATAAGAATAAAGCGGATTCATACATTCAATGCGCGTCTGGCGCACAAAATTACAAGCCTGGTTTCTTTAGTTTTTTTTTTTCATTATTATTTAAATCCTAAATATCTTTTCTAGAATAATCATAGTGCTTTGAAATAATTCAATATAATAATTACATTTTAAAACCGTAAATTTACAGATTATCATATCAAGGATATTTCATGTCAACACTTAAGTGCTGACTGCTGGACTGGTGATACTCTCTTGGGTGAAACATCCACCAGCAGTAGTTGTATGTAAATATCAAATATACCAGGCTTGTTATTTGCTACAAAGACGGCTTATTGTCATGTGTTAAGATTGATTGTTGTTTGCTTGACGTCCAGTGGCAAATCTTTCATGCATGTTCAGGGTGAGATCAAATTAACAATAAATACAATGGGTAGGTCCTGTAATAGGGGCCTTCCGGGACGAAGGTCGGGAAAAAGTATAACAAAACACTGAACTCCAAAGCATATTCAAAAGAAGAAGTCCATAAAACTGACAAAATCAAACGCTATTAATCAACGGAACAAGTGAAAAACAACTGCCATATTCCTGACATTTCGAAATTTGTACTGCCACTGGACATGAGGATATATTGGATAGGGACAGCAATTTCGCCTTTCAACAGGCCACCTATGGACCTCTCAAAGAGTTGTTGCAAGGGTTGTTTACGTGCATAGAGTGTTGCACTCTCTACACGAGGCATCGGATTTATATACATCTAGCACAGACAAACGGACGCCCGACTTTGGCAAGGGATTTTCTGCCAGTCGGAAGGAGACCAAGGGTGACCATATTTCTATTCCCCAGTCACTCTTAGGGGTTCATGTGTTAAGACTATTCCTTCCTACTGTTAATGTAATCTCACAGTGGATAGTGCTTTCGCATTGGTTATTACTGTTCATTCGCGAAGAAAATTAAGCTAGAAAAATACTTATATAATTATGTACCGAATAAAAGGAAAGGAAGGATAAAACAGTTTAGGCTAAAACCGAGGGGTATCAGCTACACGGACACACGTAAAAACCGAGAGGTGTCGGCTGCACGGACACACGTAAAAACTAAAACATATGAAAAGTAAAACTAAATCAATATACGGAATAATTCAAAATATACGAAGAAAACAGTGAAGTCAATATTTCAATATGGTTACCATGGTTTTATTTGATACACAGTGTAATTTAATACTTTAAAATGTATTTATAGAATTAAAGTACTCAATCGGATTTTCCAAATCACAATCCGAAAATGATAAGATAAGTATGAGTATTGGTATTATTTAATGAATCAATATATTCAAATTTGAAATAGCTCTATAGTTTAAATTGAAAAACGACCAATAACCAAACAAAAATGTTAAATATGGCAACTTACAATGAACGTATATTTCCGTAAACATACTTGTATGAAAATATAAAATTTATTTTACTTATAAAAACGTAAAAGTCCGTGCTGCATTTTAAGCACATACATAAATTACAAAATGTATTTAGATAAGCTTTCCAAATAAGTGTATTGGAAAAACCATATCATATTTTGTTCATGGATCTAAGTGTGTTCATCGCAAATCAAGACATAAAATTTAATTTTCAAACTTTTATACCGTTTCGTTATTCCAAGAAGAAACATGATATGCAAATATACATTTCAAGTCATGCTATGAAGCAATTTGTAGTTTAAAACTGTTAGTAAATGCCATGTCTATGTATACAATACAATTCTCTTCAGACTGTCAACTGCAACCACCAGGATGCCGATCTTACGCAGTTTCTTTTTTCTTGTCCTTTTGTTATTTGTAGAAGGCGCTGAAAAGGATGAAGTTAAAGGTAAGAAATTATATGATACTTGAATAATAAAAAAAAATAACAGGAATTGAGTATAAATCAATGATACAACAATAATCATTTTAGGAATATATAACTCATTTTGACCCACCCCGAAACATGGCATCTACATCTTGAAGAATGATCAGAAGCTGTTTTTTATGTTTTGATAGTTTGTACTTATGTGATGATTCGATATAATACATAAAAAATACATTTATAATAATTCAATACAAATTTAAATTAAAAAGAATATAAACAGATTAACATTGTAAGTAAAACGTATTTTCTAATATAATGATTGAATCCATGAAAAAACAAATGGAAAGGATAAGATCTTGCAGAACTGTAAAATCATGATTTGAGCAGACATAGATAAGAATAACAATACTTATATCTCAGAAATATAACTTAATAATTTGATTTTGGATGTAACACGTCTTCTGATTGGCTGAAAGTGTTTTGTCTATCAGCTCATAGATATAATTTTATCATGTGACCGTGACGTCATCAACGTTTTTATCATGATTTACTCCTTTTAGAATTAAATTATAAGGAATGACTGTAATTTTTTCTGTCTATTCGAAATAACCTCAAAAATGTGGTGCACACTTTTGAATAACACGCTACGCGGGTTATTCAGTGTGCACCAAATTTTGATGTTTTTCTTCATAGACAGAAAAAATATTACAGTCATTCCTTAAATAAGTATAAAACAGTCCATAAGTACAGACATCCAAATTACAAGATATCAGTATAACTAAGACACTTTATATGCAATTTTAACATTTATTATTATCAAAACTATGCTAGTATTTTTTCTATTTTATTAATATGATTTTTGAAACAAGTATAAACACAAAGAGATGTGGTATGACTGCCAATGAGAAAATATGACGAGGTATTTAAATGAAGAGGATATAAAAATTACAGGTGACCGTATTTTATGGCAATGTTCTTGACGTACTGGGCTTACAATTTGATTTGAAATTTAAATTTCAGTCACGTAGAACCAGTAGACGTCATATAAAGGTAAATTGAATCTTCGGCGCAGATGCCAATAATATATATGGAATCGTTCCCACACAGTAGTACATTATGTCGATTATATTCTAATTTTTTGGTTAGGAAAAACAACAGGAAACTCACAGTTCTCTTTTCCTCGATTGTGACATCAACGGATGAGTGTTATCACCAGATTTAGCACGACGGGAGTTACATGTCAAGCTGACACTTCATACCCATCCGGAGTACCTGAGTTGACCCATGTGTTTTGGTGGGTTCGTGTTGTTGAGTCTTCTGTTTTCTATGTAGTGTTTTTGGATATTATTTGAATGTCCTTTTCATCTTCTACCTCTTTTTCCAGACTCAGTTGCTAATCGTAGAGAAATATACGACGAAACGACTGATAGGCGGGGTTTGGTAGAAGATTTGACAAATCATAAGCGAGAATCTTCAGACGTTGACAGGACGGTTGATGATTTAATGCATTCATTACAAGGTAATTGTTTAATTCGTTTTTTTCAGACTTCTTATAATTAGGATTATATAACTTTTGAAGCATTGTATCTTATTATCGTAATTGTGCCAACCTAAAACCAAATAGTAGGTTTTATTATATGTGTTTTCTGCTTATGATATTTAATCAATAAATGTAAAATCAACTCAATTTTTTTCCAGATTGGATTCTCTCGGTTGAGAGTTAATTCACACTAGTTTAAGATAAGCTTAAAATTGAGAATGGAAATGGGAATGTGTCAAAGAGACAACAACCCGACCACAGAACAGACAACAACAGAAGGTCACCAATAGGTCTTCAATACAGCGAGAAATTCCCGCACCCGGAGGCATCCTTAAGCTGGCCCTAAACAAATATATATACTAGTTCAGTGATAATGGACGTCATACTAAACTCCAAATTATACACAAGAAACTAAAAGTAAAAATAATACAAGACTAACAAAGGCCAGAGGCTCCTGACTTGGGACAGGCGCAAAATGCGGCGGGGTTAAACATGTTTATGAGATCTCAACCCTCCCCTATACCTCTAGCCAATGTAGAAAAGTAAACGCATAATTAACTTGCATTTTGTTCGTCTATTCGCATTTGTGTTTGCAGTTGATGTGGAACCTATTGAACAGATTTCCGTATTTTTTCAAAAACATAAACCAATGTACCTCATATCATTATCATAATTTGTTCTGAGTTATTTTGTCGTTGTTTCCTTAGCAATTATTTAATATGACCCATTGAACTAAGTCATATGCAACTATTATTAACTAAATTTGAATAAAATAAAAATAAATATCCTGCGTAATCTCTCAGATCCAAAACTCACTTGTAACCTTTTCGTCTGATTCCTTGATCGGGTTAGGCTATACTTTGGATCCTTTTTGGAATGAAGGCTCTTCAACGTTTGTATATAGGCTTCCAATTTCTAACTATTGTTAGTACTGAGGATAATACTTGTTGAAATGCACATCTGGTTCGCTGGTGGACTGTTAGCCCCGTAGGTATCAAAACACAGTAGCTAAGTCCTTAGGTGAAAGCATGCAAATTCAGATTATTTTTTTATGACATTTGCATAAAACCTAAGAAATCATTTACAATGAACTTATTAATTACCTCATGTATATCAAGTTGGTTCTGTATTTTGAGTTTGGTTGTACCTTTGATCACTTTCGGATTATATCAGTCCTTCCATGTATGTGTGTAATATTTAGGATACTAAAATTTTGACCTCGATCATCATTGAAGATACGCTATTCGTCACTATGCGCATCGGGTGGAACAAGAGTCTTATTGTTTAATGTTTTTAATATATCGAGTATAGCTACATCTGAGCCTACAGTTTTCCCATACTTAAACATTCCCTGCGAGATGACTTCCAAATTCCATGAAGGTGACACATGCGCAACCGGTTTCACTGAAATGTCTGTGGTTTCCTCTCCAAATGTATGTGTTTCTATTGATATATATGTATCACCATATTTTTATGAGAATATATTTTACTATTTCATAAATGTTTTAGGGATATGTTTTTTCAATAAACCTAAACAAACGGCGAACCAACTGTTAAAAGACACCCAATCCATACTGAAAAGTGAGTAAATGGCCTCTTCACATTTTTTAACTGTTTAACTGAAAAGGAAAGACTAGTGATTTTGCATCACAGATTTCAATTAGCTCTATAAAATATGTAATGATAATTTTTTTATCGAGTTAAGTGAAAAATTTAGTATTAAATCTTATTGTAGTTGAAATAGATTAACAAAAAGAAAAATCGCCAAGAACTGTCTGAAACCTATTTGAAAGCAAGATTATGTTTTCCTATTATGATATACAATTTCCGTTATCCAAAGATATCTGTTATTTTTGCAAGACGAGATATACAATCTGCTAAAGTTCGTTTAATATAGAATAACTTGCATTGTAGATATTGATGTGTACAGTGATGTAGTAAAACTTAACACACAGTTGAGAAATAAGTTGAAATGGATAGTGGAAGGCAAGTATTACTTGTAATAATTTTATATAAAATTTTAGTATTGCATTATTGATAATTACGTAACGTAAATCGAAAGATCTAGACATGATTAATAAATAAATAAGAATTCAAGAAAATGACAAGCAAATGGAATATATGATAATTTGATAATACATTTCAGCTAGCAAAGGTCCAAAAGAAGTTTCGAGAGTTATAAGAATGTTGAAAATGACGTTCAGGGTAAGCAAATCTATTTCGTATCAATATTATCCTTTTCTTTGACAGAATATTGTTGTTAAACGGAAATTTATGCCATGTTGTTTCCCGTCCAAATAATATGAACTGTTTCCGCATCCTTTTCAAACTTGAATATTGAATTTGAAGGTTAAAAACAAGAGGCTCACGAGAGCCTGATATCGCTCACCTGTAATTTCAGTTTCAGGCATTTGACTTATTTGTAGATCTTACTTTGCTGATCAATTTTGTCATTTACACTTCTCTCTTTCTATAATAATATTAAAGATAATACATAACCCAAAACTGTAAAATTTCCTAAAAATTAACTATTTCTGGACAGTAACCCAACAATAAGTTGTCCTATTGGTCTGAAGATTACTTGACAGGTAGATCTAAACCTGTTTAACACTTTCACCTATGTCAGTTTTGCTCTTACTGCTTTGGTTTTTGAGATGAAAGCCAAAACTTCATTTGACCCCTATGTTCTATTTTTAGAAACTGCCGCCATGTTTTTAAATGGATCAAATCCCCGAATACAATCTATAAACTAGATACCCTAAGGAACATTCAATTAAAGTTTTTAAGTATTTGGCCAAGTAGTTTCAGAGAAGAAGATTTTTGAAAAAACGTTTTAAGGGCAATAACTTCTTAAAATGTTTCCAACAGTAACCCAACAATGGGTTGTCGAACTTGTCTGAAAATTTCATAATAGATGGATCATGACCCATTTATCACTTTAACTCCTTTCACTTTTGCTCTAACTGCTGTAGTTTTTGAGATATAAGCCAAAAACTGCTTTTGTCCCTATGTCCTATTTTTAGCCAAGACGGCTATGTTTGTTGATGGATCAAAACTTCGGATACAATTTATAAACTAGATACCCTAAGTAACATTCAGTTAAAGTTTGGAAGTATTTGGCCCAGTAATTTTAGAAGAAGATTTTTGAAAAGTAATAACCTTGCACGAAATTTTTTAAAATAAACGTTTCAAGGGCAATAACTCCTTAAGGAGTCAATTGATTATTTTGATCATTTGACATTTTGTAGATCCTAATTAGCTGAACATTTTGTCTTTTACACTTTCTCTCTATTTATTATAATATTAAAGATAATAACCAAAAACAGTAAAATTTCATAAAATAAACTATTTCGGACAGTAACCCTACAATGGGTGGTCCAATTGGTCTGACAATTTCATAGCAGATAGATCTTGACTTATTCATCACTTTAACTTATGTCGCTTTTGCTCTAACTGCTATAGTTTTTGAGATAAAAGCCAAAACTGCATTTGACCCTATGTTCTATTTTAAGCCATGGCGGCCATGTTTGTTAATGGATCAAAACTTCAGATACAATTTATAAACCAGTTACCCTAAGGAACATTCAGTTCAAGTTTAGAAGTATTAGGCCCAGTAGTTTCAGAGGAGAAGATTTTTAAATGTCAAACATAATGAACAAATTGTGTAAAATTGTCTTTAAAGGGTAATAAAGATATCTGTTATTTTTGCAAGACGAGATATACAATCTGGTAAAGTTCGTTTAATATAGAATTACTTGTATTGCAGATATTGATGTGTACAGGGATGGAGTAAAGATTAACATACAATTAAGAAATAAGTTGAAATGGATAATTGAAGGCAAGTTTTACTTGAACTATAACATTGTATTATTGCATTATTGATAATTACGTAACGTAAATTGAAAAATCAAGACATAATTAATAAATAAATAAGAATTCAAGAAAATGACCAGCAAAGGGAATATATGATAATTTGATAATACATTTCAGCTAGCAAAGGTCCAAAAGAAGTTTCGAGAGTTATAAGAATGTTGAAAAATGACGTTCAGGGTAAGCAAATCTATTTCGTATCAATATTATCTTTTTTTTGGACATAATATTGTTGTTAAACGGAAATTTATGTCATGTTGTTTCCCCGTCCAAATAATATGAACTGTTTCCCCGTATCCTTTTTCAAACTTGAATATTGAATTTGAAGGGTTAAAAACAAGAGGCTCATGAAAGCCTGATATCGCTCACCTGTAATTTCAGTTTCAGGCATTTGACTTATTTGTAGATCTTACTAGTCATTTTTGGGGCCCTTTAT
The DNA here is from genome assembly GCA_017311375.1 of Mytilus coruscus. NCBI lineage: Eukaryota > Metazoa > Mollusca > Bivalvia > Mytilida > Mytilidae > Mytilus > Mytilus coruscus. The sequence goes on along the minus strand of CM029600.1, from coordinate 2,453,229 downwards.
AGCTTACTGTTCGGTGTGAGCCAAGGCTCCGTGTTGAAGGCCGTACTTTGACCTATAATGGTTTACTTTTACAAATTGTGACGTGGATGGAGAGTTGTCTCATTGGCACTCATACCACATCTCATATATATACTTACTTTGCTGAACAATTTTGTCTTTTACACTTTCTCTCTTTCTATAATAATATTAAAGATAATGCATAACCCAAAACTGTAAAATTTCCTGAAAATTAACTATTTCTGGACAGTAACCCAGCAATAAGTTGTCCTATTGGTCTGAAGATTACTTGACATGTAGATCTAAACCTGTTTAACACTTTCACCTATGTCAGTTTTGCTCTTAGTGCTTTAGTTTTTTGAGATGAAAGCCAAAAACTTCATTTGACCCCTATGTTCTATATTTAAAAACTGCCGCCATGTTTTTGAATAGATCAAATCCCCGAATACAATCTGTAAACTAGATACCCTAAGGAACATTCAATTAAAATTTTTAAGCATTTGGCCAAGTAGTTTCAGAGAAGAAGATTTTTGAAAAAGTAATTAGACTTTCACAAAAAATGTAAAAAAAGGTTTTAAGGGCAATAACTCTTTAAGGGATGAATTGACTATTTTGATCATGCTTACTTATTTGTAAATCTTACTTAGCTGAACATTTGGTCTGAAAATTTCAAGGCAGTTAGATCTTGACTTATTCATCACTTTAACTCCATGTCACTTTTGCTCTAACTGCTATAGTTTTTGAGATAAAAACCAAAAAGTGCATTTGACCCCTATGTTCTATTTTTAGTAATGGCGGCCATGTTTGTTAATGGATCAAAACTTCGGATACAATTTTTAAACCAGTTACCCTAAGGAACATTTATTTAAAGTTTAGAAGTATTAGGCCCAGTAGTTTCAGAGTAGAATAATTTTAAATGTTGGCAAACATGATGAACAAATTGTGTAAAATTGTCTTTAAAGGGCAATAACTGCTTAAGGGGTCAATTGCCAATTTTGGTCATTTAACTTTTTTGTAGATCTTTATCTTCAATAATATTCAAGATAATAACCAAAAACTGCAAAATTTCCTTAAAATTACCAATTTAGTGGCAGCAACCCAACAATGGGTTGTTCGGTTCGTCTGAAAATTTCAGGGCTGATAGATTTTGACCTTTGAACAATTTTACCCCAGTCAGATTTGCTCTAAATGCTTTAGTTTTTGAGATATAAGCCAAAAACTGCATTTGACCCCTATGTTCTATTTTTAGCCATGGCGGCCATGTTTGTTGATGGATCAAAACTTCGGATACAATTTATAAACTAGATACCCTCATTCATGTAAAGTTTGAAGATATTTGGCCTAGTAGTTTCAGAGAAGATTCTTGAAATAGTTTACGACGACGACGCCAAGTGATGACATAAGCTCACATGGCCCTTTGGACCAGGTGAGCTAAAAACTTACAAATGTCTGCAATAATTCTTGATTATTTTTTTTTTAACTTGACCGCTTGGTTAAATCAAAACGCAAATAAAAAAAAATCAATAAATAATTATTGATGTCAATACTTCGTATGATATAAGAAAAAGAACGATAAACGTTGCATCTAGAAATGTTTATTTTTGGTACCGCGATTGATGTGAATATTTCGTATGATATATATGAAAATGAACGATATCGTTGCATCGATAAATGTTTATTTTTGGTCCCGTGATATATCTCTGTGCACGATTTTTGATGTCCCTTTGTTATATTGAAAAATAAAAATAAAACACCTTTAATGTATACAAATACATATGTGGATTATAAATTATGTAGACACATACATTTACTCCATATCCTTTCATTTCTATTTTTTTTTGTGTTGAAAGTTCAATCAAAAAAGGCTTGAAACTTAAAATTGCCAGAATAGACTTTTTTCAACCCTTTTCGGAATAAAAAACGTAAATTCTATTCGATTAAAACTTCCATGGTTTTTCATTGCCGTGCAACATTTTTGCAACAGAACAGAACATAATCTAATGAGTCAAGCCATTTCTTAATGAATTTTACAGTTTGTTCTAATGTTGTTCTGTTACACCATTGTCACGGGTTAGGGGAAGGGTTGAGCGCTCACAAACATGTTAAACCCCGCCACAGGTTTTTCGTTTACTAGTTTGTTTGCTGTTTGTTTGATCTTGATTCAGTTGGTGGAGGGGAAATCCAAGAAATAGCTTATGGTTTGAATAAATATTTCACAAATAATTGTAGGTATATGTAGGCCTTTGGATTTAGAGACACCTCGTGACTGTGCTGAGTTGAAAAAGAAACACAAGAAAAGTGCTGTGTACACTATATACCCGGACAATTCTACAGCTATGACAGTTTATTGTAACATGGATGACTACGATGGAGGTTGGACGGTAGGCGTATAGGGTGGAAAGGAACTAGTTTGCTCTTTTGTGTACATTTTTCTACCCTACATAGGTCAATATATCTGAACACTGTGATTGGACACAAAAAAACAGCATCTACAGAACATATTTTCCAAGCTTACGGATGAGTCAGGTGTAGAAAAATATATAATAAATTTACATACCGGAAAAAATTGAACTTTTAAGAATTTTTGAGAATTTTGTATTCACTGTACGATTAAAGGCCACAAAGCACTATAGTGGCCTTACAATACAGGTTTATAAAGACAGCAGAAAAATAAGACGGTTATCGTACACGTTCATATATATTTCTCAATATTGTGATGAAAGTACTTCTGTTAACTGTTTATGGGTCTGGGTCAGTGTTAGAAAGTGATGAAATTTCTAAAAAGGCTATCATTATCCATATTTCCAAGGAAATACAACAGTTCCACCTTAATCAAGTTTGGTCAAATGTTTATTGTATTAGGATTATTATGCACATTACAGCTTTATGTCACCTTTCCGAAATGAATACAGACAAGAAAGACTCTTTGCGGATTTACAATTGTCCTTATAATATTTTCTATAATAAAAAAGTCACTTAGTGTTTCTATGAAAATCTAATAAAAACCCATTCAGCAACAAAAAGATCAATTTATAGTACATGATCTGACGTTGTAAACAGGATGAAGCAGTCCCTACCTTGAAATGCACATTGCGTTCATGTGTTCTCAAATGATAAATACGATGCTACAGGGAAATTGTTTTTACTTTAATTCATTGCCATTAGTATAAATATGCATTTATGCATCTTTTTTTCGTAATTGTTTTTAAAGGTATTGCAAAGAAGACAGGATAAAACAAATTTTTACAGAACATGGGCAGAGTACAAAAAAGGATTCGGCAATGTAGAAAAAAGTTTTTGGCTAGGTAGTTGTGTATTTAAACGAAATCAACTTTTGATTGATTTTTCATGTTTAATTTTTCATTTGCTACAGATGAAATACACATGGATTATACAATTTTCTGTTGAATATTAGAAACTCTCAAAATATTTAACATCTTGTTTGAAGATTCTCTAACTATGAAACTTATGATATATGTAACACGTGACTCTTTATTTGATTCTAAACAAAACAATACGAATAATAAGTCATTCAAACGGTTTAACTTACACTTTATTTACTTTACTTAACAGGAAATGACAACATACATATATTGACCAAAAGTGGGAGGTATGAGTTACGGATAGATTTAAGTGACTGGACGGGGAATAAATGGTACGCCATCTACAAGACATTCTCAGTAGGGAATGAAGCTACAAAGTATAGATTGAATATCGGAGGGTTCAGTGGAAATGCTAGTAGGTTTATTATTATTTAAAAAAAAAGAATAGAACTAAATATCACATTAATCTCATAAATGTAATTGCTTTGTTGCTTTATCCAAGAGCAATTAGTTTCATTCTTTAGAGTACACGATATTTAAATCTATAACATACTTTAGCTTAAAGAAAAGATTATCAATTTTGATAAAGAATGGAAACCATAATTTTTTTTCCATGACTAATGCCCCCTTTACATGTACATACACAGATTTTCCCAACGAGTCTTTATGAATGGCACAAATGCTCGTATCCTTACGATTTGGCCAGTTTTACCGGCGATTTAAGCGTTGTTACGGTTTATAACGAGCTACTGTCGATTTAATACGGATTATTACGATGTATTTACGGCAAAATTCTACGATTTGTTACGAGTTGTCATGGATAAGTACGAGCAACTTACGGGCATTTTACGAGCTTTTTACGGATTATTACGAGTACATTACGGAATGTTACTATTCATTGAAGCAATAAAGTGACCGATGTCGAGGGTTTGAAAGGATGTAGTTGTTCTAGGTCTAATAGTTTAAAGCAGGAATAAATGCAGTTTCAAAGAACAAAGAAATAAACAAGATTTTCTAATTAGACTAAATTGAAACATAAAATATCATTTCAAGTAGATATTGTACCTAATGTTATGATTATTATCATTGTATTTATATAATCACAGAGGATGGTTTGGCGCATCATAACGGAATGAAGTTTTCTACCAAAGATCAAGATAATGATAAGGATACAAGAGACTGTGCAAAGTTAGCTAAAGGAGGATGGTGGTATGCAGGCTGTCATTATGCTAACTTGAATGGGATATACAAAACAGGAAAAACAAGTAACTGGGATGTTGTCAGTTGGAATAAGATAAAGGGTAGCACCTATTCTATGAAGTTTGCCCGTATGATGATCAGAAGGTTTTAAAATCACTTTTGAGTGCTGCAAAATATATGGAAACTAATTTAGACATTTAGATATCGGAAATTTTGTTTTAAAAATTGTTTCAGAAGTTTCAAAACTGATCTAGTTACGTAAAAAAGTAACTTCTTCAAAATTAAAATATATGAACAATCAAAGAGTTGTGATATTACTATGCTCAGAGAATTTAAAATGTATTAATGAAACATCTTACATGGAGTTAAAATGTAAACATTTTAAAAACAAAATTAAGAAAATGTGGTATGATTGCCACTGAGACAAAGCCTTCCGCCAGAGACCAAATGGCATAGAAATCAGCAACTATAGGTCACCGTACGGCCTTCAACAACGAGAAGAACCCATACTGCATATCAAGCTGTAAAAGGCTTTGACATGACAAGGGGAAAATATTTAAAACGAGAAAACTAACGGCCTAACCGTACGGCCTTCAACAATGAGAAAAACCTATACCTTATAGTCGGCTATAAAAGTTATTATGAAAATCGTTATCTTTTTAATTAAATTCGAAACTTTTATCATATTTATAATACATGCTTTCGAATTTCGATATAAATTACATAACATGTTTGTCCATACTTATATTCAACACAATATCCTTAAACAAAATGACAAAATGGAGACTGGTTATGGGGGCCGTATTGTATTTTTACTTTTTCTATCTTCCGTTAACGTTCAATAGATATAAGAAGATGTGGTATGAGTGCCAATGAGACAACTTTCCATCCAAGTCAAAATTTATAAGGGTAAACCATTATAGGTCAAAGTACGGTCTTCAACACGGAGCCTTGGCTCACACCGAACAACAAGCTATAAAGGGCCCCAAAAATTACTAGTGTTAAACCATTCAAACGGGAAAACCAACGGTCTAGTCTATATAAAAAACGAGAAACGAAAATCCATTGAATTTTGCAAACCATATAAAATAAATGACAAAATAGTGAAAAATCCATGATAAATACCTCTACTGTGAGGTACAGAAAAACTGAAATAAATATAAACGGTTTGAATAATCAAAATGACCATGAAAAAATGGTGTCTGGGTTGTAGCTTGACGTTCCATTGCTTGATTGGAATGCAACTTATATAGATAGACGATATAGGTCACATGAATTTTTTTTACCTTTATTGTAATCAATTATGCTATTTGTGTAGATATTTTATTAGTGATAACTTTTGCAGTGCACAGTTTGTACCTTTCTACTGTACAACATGAACCTGTAAACTAGTTTTGTAGATAATTGACAAAACTCAACATTTAGTCAAATATGTCATTTGAGGATAATGATTCCATGAGGAGTTATTCAATAGTACATTGCAATTCATGCTCTTAGAAACATCTTGTTCGGAAACATGAGGGAATACACGACCAAAACTAATTATAGTTCCCCATCAGGAGGGATTTATACGAACCAATCATTCAGAACATTGCGAAAATCCAAAAGGAAGTCGTTCTTAAACATGGAGTTTACTGCCAGATAAAAGAAGTTCAAATTGTCACATTCCTATGCTCAAGTAAACTTATTGAGCTTACCAATAACAATTTCTCTATTCTATGGTATTTTTATAAAATTTGAGTATAACTTTTGCAAGTGTTGTCGTTATAATTCCCTTTTAGGTAATCGAATCACAAACCCATTTTTTTTGGCATGCAAAGAAATGATAAAATCATCAGGTATTGTCTGATAAATCGTTAAAACTATTTTCGTATTGGAGATAAGGTATATCGCCAAGTAATTGGTATTGGTGATGGGGGTTAACTGTGGCCCCTGTATTACAGAGTCGCTTCATTACTGTCATAAATCATAGTATATTTCTAAACATGATAAAGAACCAAAAGAAATACCACATGATGGATATTTTCAACAATACCTGCCTACATAATTATAATATGTAAATAAGAGTTTTTTTTTAAATCAATGAAATGAAGTGACCATTCATTTGTCTTGTTTCAGACCTTGAAATAAGGATATTACATTGCAATGTTTCTTAAAAAATGTATGATAATCGCGACACTTGTTTTTTTTTTTTTTGTATTCTTGACTTTTGTTTTTGCTAATGCGCTTTGTCTATATGCCTTTTTGTTTTTCTTTGTTGACATATTTGGTTATTTTATAGTGATTAAGATTATAACACAATGTTGACTGCTGTACCCCTATGTTTGACATTTTTACCTATTATGTCTGTTTGTTTTGGTCACACATTGTTGTCAGTAAAATGGAATTTTATGCGACTGTCTCAAACAATTTTAAAGCACCAGTAAATGTGTAAAAAGTCAAAAAACTATATAAAAAAATTGCATAAAAATCTTCATTTATACATAAAATTGAGAATGGAAATGGAGAATGTGTCAAAGACTAACATAGGCCAAAGGCTCCTGACTTGGGACAGGTGCTAAAATGCAGCGGGGTTAATAGATATAGGAAGATGTGGTATGAGTGCCAATGAGACAACTCTCCATCTAAGTTACAATTTATAAAAGTAAACCATTATAGGTCAAGGTACGGCCTTCAACACGGAGCATTGGCTCACACCGAACAGCAAGCTATAAAGGGCCCCAAAAAATTACTAGTGTAAAACCATTCAAACGGAAAAACCAACGGTCTAATCTATAAAAAAACGAGAAACGAGAAACACGTATGAACTACATAAACAGACGACAACTACTGTAATCAGATTTCTGACTTAGGACAGGTGCAAACATTTGCAGCGGGATTAAACGTTTTAATGGTACCAAATCTTCTCCCTTTTCTGAAACAATAGTATTACATCACAACATAGAAAAACACACTATAAAATATCAATTGGAAGGCTTAACTCAATCAAAAAACGTAAATTAACACACAAACGAATAAATTTGACCTGTGACACCTGAATGCAAATACACAGTTAATAAAAAATTACAAGGGATAAATAATTAAAGTCAAAAGTAAATAAACAGTTTAAACAAAGTTAAAGTATGATATCACTGTGAAATTTCAAACAATTTATAGAAAATCATCACTTTTGAAGAAACCTGCGTCATATTATACACAGGTAAATGAAAATAATTTTGTTGTTAAGTATACTTCTTCTTCTGTGTGTATAAAATCTTCCGTTTAGGAATACCAAGAGATTTCTTTAATGTCAATAAAACTAATCTAACACTTGGTACATATGGGGTGAATATCAACAATAAAAATATACAATTAGTGCTAGATAAAACTTCCTGTACAAGTCCAAGAACAGCATCTAAGGAAAAATGAAACAATTTTGATGTTCATAGTACGAAGGTACGAAGAAGTGAAAATTTGTAGTAATTAAATATCAAATAATCAAAGCTGGTATATAGACAAGATCCATGTTAACATTAAATAACAAAAAAACATTACAAGTAGTATCAACAGGTCAAATTAAAAAGAAAGTGCGATTTGAGAGTACTCGCAGTTACTGACAGCTAGTTAAAAGCCAAAACAAATAATAATAAAAAATCATGCATCAGAGACTAAAATCAACTAAAATACATCCCAGGGATTTAGTATTTTAACGTCATGAACAGTCAAAGAAGACATGACTTGTGCAATGCCAAAAATAAATGTATCGACAGGTAGTAGGATAGTTAGGAGTGACTTCTTTATAGATAAAAATGAACGTGTGTGTGTCTCTATACATCCCGTTTGAAAAGAAAATACAAATTTAGTTATGTTTTAATTTGCTAATGACAAAATCGATATAAGTGACTTCTTTATAGATGAAAAAAACATGTTTTGTGAGATCTCAACCTTCCCCCTATACCTCTAGCCAATGTAGAATTAACAAACACACAGCAATACGCACTGTAAACTCAGTTCAAAATAAGTCCGAGTCCGATGTCAGAACAGGTAACAAAAGAAACTAAGCAAAATGACAATGATACATAAATTAATAAAGGACTACTAGCAGTTACTGACATGCCAGCTCCAGACCTCAATTAAACTGATTGAAAGATTATATCTTCATCATATGAAAATCAAGCACAATTCCTCCCGTTAGGGGTTTAGTATCATACCATCATAAAATATATGAGAAGAACATGCCATATCATGCCAACAACTGGTTTTAGAATAAATGTGTTTATTTCCGATGCAAAGACCCTATGAGTGAATCAATATTAATACCAAAATATGCCATCTTTAATGACCTGACAACAGTATCGTAACTATATCCCTTCTGAATAAGTCTTTTTAAAGGTTTGGTTAGCTTTTGAGGTGAATGTTTACATTTGTGTGCTTTGTATAGAATATTACCATAAAAGATTAGATGTGAAATGCCTGAACGTATAAGATGTCTGCATGTTGATTTATATTTATCTGTTTGTCTTTTTCTTTTTTCTTTTTATTTCTCTGTTTGTCTTTTTCTTTCTTAGCAATGGCGTTGTCAGTTTATTTTCGATCTATGAGTTTGACTTGACTGTCCCTCTGGTATCTTTCGCCCCTCTTTTACGAATGATGTCCTTGTACCGATGATACAATTTAGTAAATGTTTTGACTAGTTTTTTGATATCGAAAACCCTGGTGTAATAATTTTTCAGTAATACAGAGGTTTCTTTCTTTAAAATCAAATACGTTGTTACATAAACGAGCGAATCGAACAAGTTTAGATATAAAAACACCATAAGATGGTAACAAGGGAACGTCACCATCTAAAAATGGATAATTAACAATAGGAAATGAAAAATCACCTCTTTTATCATAAATTTTAGTATTAAGCTTTCCGTTAAAGATATAGATATCACGATCCAGAAAAGGGCAGTGTTTATAAGCTTTACTTAAAGTCAGTTCAGCAGGATAAATCTCTTTAGTGTACATACTGAAGTCGTCATTATTGACAGCCAATCATTCAAATATCTAAAAGTGTTATTATCGTGTGTTTTTCTATGTTGTGATGTTATACTATTGTTTCAGAAAAAGGGAGAAGGTTTGGTACCATTAAAACGTTTAATCCCGCTGCAAATGTTTGCACCTGTCCTAAGTCAGGAATCTGATGTACAGTAGTTGTCGTTTGTTTATGTAATTTATACGTGTTTCTCGTTTCTCGTTTTTTATATAGACTAGACCGTTGGTTTTCCCGTTTGAATGGTTTTACACTAGTAATTTTGGGGCCCTTTATAGCTTGTTGTTCGGTGTGAGCCAAAGCTCCGTGTTGAAGGCCGTACATTGACCTATAATGGTTTACTTTTATAAATTGTTATTTGGATGGAGAGTTGTCTCATTGGCACTCACACCACATCTTCCTATATCTATTAAATTTTTGTATCTAATGTTCTTTCGATGGGTCTTTGCTGATTTTAGTCATAAATTGTAACTCATAACAATACAGAAGCAGGTCCGCAATAAGTGGTGCACAGTTAGTCTCCATTGGAATTCCGATAATTTGACGATATACGGAATCTCCATAGCGAACAAAAATGTTATCTAGTAAAAATTCAAGGGCAGTTATCGTATCAAAGCAGGTCCAATTGACATAGTTCTTTTGTTTGTTGTTTCTAAAAAATGACCTGAAAGAGTTAGAATATATATATTCGCATTCTGACTTTTAGAGAAGGCCAATTTAATTAGGTGAGTGAATGTTTTCTTAATAGGATTATGAGGCAAAGTGGTATATAGGGTAGAAAAATCAAAACTTTGAACAGATTCGAAATCACCAATATAAGCATGCAATTTATCAAGTACTTCCAACGAATTTTTGACACTCCAGAAGTAATTAATTCCTCTATTTTCAAAGGCCTTATTTGAACAATTTATTACCAGGTTTTTTATTGTACCAAGTGTACTAGTAAGTAGACTAGACAGTTTAGTAGAGGAACAATGACTTGAAGACGAAATAAATCTATATTTGTAAGGTGTTTTGTGCAGTTTTGGAAGCCAGTACATAGTTGGAACTTTCATTGTATTTGGTTCTGCTTGTAAAGAGGTAGCTAAAAGTTTATGTTTGTTACAGATGTCATTTTCCGAAAATGGAGTCAGTTGGAATGTTGGTGAATTCGTGATTTCCTTTTGCAGAACCTCAATGTAAAATTTACGTCAAACAATAATGATATTATTAGCAGCCTTATCAGCCGGGACAAAAACAAATTCCTTGGCGAGTTCTTTTCGCTTATGTTTGATACGAGAAATAGGGCTATTATGGTTGTTGTTAGGCGTAAAATGTTCTTTAAAATGTTTAATACGAATATCAACTATGTTCATTACTGAATTAAAAAAAGAATCTTAGAATTTTTTGTCAGCTTTTTATTGTTTTATCCATTTTTAGCAGTAAGTACGGAATGAGTCGTGGATGATGTTACGACACTCATTCCAATTAATAATTGACGGGGGACGATATTGAGGTCCTTTCCTGGGGAATGATTTCAACTCTCGGTCATGAACGATGTTAAGTGGAACAATGGCTTGAAGGCGAAATAAATCAATATTTATAAGGTGTTTTGTGCAGCTTCGGAAGCCAGTACATAGTTGGAACTTTCATTGTATTTGGTTCTGCTTGTAAAGAGGTAGCTAAAAGTTAATGTGTGTTACAGATGTTATTTTCCGAAAATAAAGTCAGTTGGAATGTTGGTGAATTCGTGATTTCCTTTTGCAGAACCTCAATGTAAAATTTATGTCAAACAATAATGATATTATTAGCAGCCTTATCTGCCGGGACAAAAACAAAGGACCTAAAAATGACACTCCGTAAATTTTATGGACACCATCACGAATTGGTTGATCTATACGATGTGTCTGTGTCTAAACTAACTAATGACATTTTTACCACGTCTTAGATTGTGGTTTAACATCTTTGGTCTGTCTGCTAAGTACCGAACATGACCTATTCCCGAATATGACTGTTATACCGAGTGTGAATTTGCATTGCTGTACGACGTGTCTCGGTATTTTGTACATCCAACATTCATGTATTTATTTTTGATGTTTCTTTTTTGGTTTCGGTTGGATAATATGTTATGTCTTATCGTTTGTAGTCCAAATAATTATAAAATAGCCTTTCAATACCATTCATTGTCATGAAAATTGTTTGGACTGGTATTGTGAAAATAATTGTATACAGTTCGAGATTGCATGTTCGTTACGTAAGTGCGTCACTGTGTGTGATGTCCTGTGGTGTATGTGGTTGATGGAAGATGATCGCTGTTGTTCTATTATATTATTTGTTTGTGCGTTTCTCTGTGATGAGTGTTCTTGTGTGTGTTTGTGCTGCATTTCTGTCACGTATTGTTGTCATTTTAGCGATATTTTTTAACATTGTTATATAAGCGGGAGGTTTGGCTTGCCATAAAACCAGGTTCAACCCACCATGTTTTCTTAAAATGTCCTGTACCAAGTCAGGAATATGGCAGTTGTTATGAAATAGTTCGTTTCTATGTATGTTGGCGTTTGTTTTTGTTGCACTTCAGTGTTCCTGTTGTTCCTTTTCCTCTTATAGTTGATGTGTTTCCCTCGGTTTTAGTTTGTAACCTTTATTTAAGGTCTCCTGTTATATAACATGGGAACTGGAGCCATAAATGTTTTCGGAATTACTGCAATTTCATGACCTAGGTGTATTGTCACTGATATTAACATCTTTACACACTTCGCTATAATTAAACACATATTTCCGGTAGATTTTTTGTAAACATAACAAATAAGAGGGAGTTCAGTATTATCAAAATAGCCAGGAATTTGTTCTTTAACAGAATGATCATTAAAAATACCGGCAATATTTACAAAAACAAAACCTTTATTGACATATTTGATTTTAATAAAATGTTTTTTATGATCTTCAAGGCGATCAATTTTGGGAAACAGTTTAGAATAACAATTTGCAATTATAATTTGGACGATTTCATACTTGGGACTGCAATATGGAGTTGAGTTGCAATCCTCTAAAATTTGATGTAATTTATTAACAGGTAAAGAACAGAGCTTGGTTAACAGATAATGTCTGCCGTTGTTTTTTGAAATAGTAATTAGGTCCGAAATATTTGTATTGTTGGTACGAAATTTTCTCTGATTGCGATTTATTCTACGCCCATGTGAACGGTTTTTACGAACAGTTTTAGAAACTATAGCCAAAATGTTAACAGAATCGGCTCTTGATATATTGCCAGTTCCCATGATATTATCATTAAGACCGAGAGGATAGACTGTCTGTAATTTTTTAATCCAAACTAATTCAATTATTTTCCGTGATCGTACGAACTTTGAATGAGATTTCCCGGGTTGCTTATCTACTACTTCTAAAGGTTGAACTGTTAAATATTTAATAGGATGATTGTGCTTCTTAAGGTGTTGATAAATAATACTTTTGAATTTATGGGGTCTTCTAAAACGACAAAGGTGTTCTTGCGTGCGTTTAAATAAATAGCGTCCAGTTTCACCTACGTACTGAATACCGCATCCCGGTTTGTTTCATGTGAGTAAATAGATAATACTGTTAGTTTTTCAATTTATATCAGTTTCAAAATTTAAGGAAAATATGCGACCATTAAACGTGGACCTTACCGTATTGTTGGTGGAAAGACGAGGACATGTAAGTAAAGCATGTGCTATGGTATATGATTAAAATGAGATTTGTGGTATACGTAAATATGACAGCTGGAAACCCTCTTTTGGGTGTTGTGTTCAGTTTTACCTTTGCTTTGTAAGACCTAAAATGATTTAACTAGGTATCCATCAGGGTTTCTTCTGAAAAATTAAGACAACTACACAAAATAGACGCTGCTATTTTGATAAGTCTTAGATAAAACCACATATCACAATCAGTCTTCTCAAATATTTCTGTGAAATAATTATCTGCGATATTTCTATGCATATGCTCAACAAAAGACCCAAGTGTATCATATGATGTATATAAACCACACATGCTTGCAAGAGTTCACTTTGTATTAAAAGCCTTATATCTTTTTCTACAGCATACGGTAATTTGTTATAACAAGATGGCTTGTAATTTTAACTAGTGGGTTTAATTGGTGGTCCTGAAAGTTTACTCCTAAGATCTAAGTGGTAAATTTTACTGGTGCAGATGTCCCATTTAGCAGCCTTGTAATTTACAGAAACAGCAGATCTATCCGACAAATCCGACAAAATCCCGACAAAAACTTTGCAATCCAAATACGAGTACTGTCACATGCTTACATGTTAAATAACCGCTGTAAAACAATACACACCAAAAGTATTCATAAAACAATACACACCAAAAGTATTCATAAAACAATACACACCAAAAGTATTCATTAATTAGGTGGAAAACCGATAATCAATCAACAATAAGAAAAAAATATCCAAAGACAAAATTTTACTGAAACAAATTGTGTAAATCTTAAATGCATGTATCGCTTAAAATGTAACTCGGTATATATTTCAGAAATTTCACTTGTATACAATTGAAATAAAGCGTAATTCTTTCCTAAGTATATAGCCATATGAAGTTTTCATGCAGATATTCATATTTGTTTTAATCTATGATTTCTTTTTAAACATAAATTAATAATATATGTCATAATTTTTTAAAGAAACTCACTGCAGCAGCAGACATTACTGTATTTCATGAAAAAAAAATCTTTCAATTTGGATTAGAAATATTGTTAGAAGAATTTTTATTTAAACTGCTTTTTTATGAAATAATTGGGGAATTTCTAAAAGGCGAAACACTTTTGACCTAAGACTATAGTACACATGATCAACTTTTTTTAATGAAGCAGTCCACATGATGTGGAAATCTAAACTTCCAAATAGAAATATGAGGATTTCATAATTTACGCATTATTTAACATTATTTTTTTAAATGTAAAGGTTTCTATTTTTGTTTTGGACAACACGAGGAACTTAGAAAGATTATGAATGAAATGAGGTGTTGACACAAGAAGAATCTATTTGCATCTTTTAGAACAGGGAGTCTGCTCTGAGAAGTTGTTTATGTTTGTTTAACATAAGTAAAATAATGTATTTCATATCTGCATAACATTCTTGATTGAACTGGCTATTTATGCAATAATCAAACTTTTGCAGGTAAAACACATGCACCAAACATTTACTCTCTGAAGAATGAATTGACACATCAAATAGCACCGCTACCAAAATTTCGTAGGGGTCAGTAGGCTGTCAATCTTCAGGAACACATTCTGCTTTCACATAATGTATATTAATGTGATATTTAGAGAGCCTGATATCGCGAATACGTTCATTTAAGTGCAGTTTGTAACTATTGTCGTTTTTGTAGTTTTACAATCGTTTCATTTTAATATAAAAATAAGGAGATTTGCAATTGTTTTTCAAGTAACGATTCGCGTCGAAAGCTTTTATTACTGGAATAATAGTTAAATGGTCATTCCGGGGATATGGCAACAAAACACCTCCTACAGTTCGTCGTACTTCCTTTTTCAATGATCTAATTATCTGGTTTCAAGGGGGAAACTTTTGCAATTTAGCTTCTTCTGCTAATTCTACTAAACTATTTTTTTTTCTTTATCCACTGGGTTTTACCCCTTTGTTTTTCAGAAACTTTTTAATTTTAGAGATATTTTTAGTTTTGAAATCGGGGTCCGTTTTTCGTTGTCATCGTTAACATAAACAAATAGTTGCCTCGACGGCAAACGACTTTCCTACCTTCACGTTCAAAAGAATTCTTGACGATCGATAATCGGTATTTTATGTATTGATTAAAAAAAGTCGTCCGATCGCCCCATTTATATCATTTTCGAGCTTCGTTTGCATTAGAATACTAACACATTTTTTACTGATGCATTGAATATTATAACGATTGGAAAGTGAACTAAGATTAAGATGACGTTAAAGAATTTGTTTTCAAATAGGGTTTCAGTTTCAGAAACTATTTTAACATAATCTTTCCATGCAAGAAGCCATAGAATCATCGAAGCATGCATATACAATTATTTGATACAGAAACTTTCACATTCGATTTGTTAATCCATTTTACTGGACCTTTTATACAGGTAAGGCAAAATGTAAATATATCCCATGTTTTTCATCAATAATTTCATTGTCATATATTGAATCGTTGTAACATAAAATAGAGAATGCTTACGTCATTTATTGCAGTCGATGTCCTTTTTCATCCTACTATTATTTATAGTGAATGTATATATACAAATTTGAAAATGACTCGAATAGGTGACATCCTGATATCTCTTGTTATTAAGTTAATACTCAACTGATTTATCTGAATTCAGATTCAAGACAATATCAACCTTTTTTGTAGATTCTGATCTATCTGAAGAATACATTATATTTAATGTCAAGTCTTACGTATCATATCGTATATTCGTACACTAAATGCCCTTATGGCAAGGAACCCGAAGTTATTTTTTAGTTCTTAAAAAATAAAAAGCGACATAATATAAATATAGATGTAGACATACATATAGTGCATTTGTAGTGTCTTTTCTAGAATGTTTTATAAAGACGCTTCTGCGTTTTTTCTATTATTTTAAGGAAATTGTTATTAACACGGAAATAATACATGTATTAAAATAGTTTTTTGTTTATTTTTAAAGGAAATAAATGAATATTTCAAAGAAATCGTTGTATTTCAAATTCAATTGAATTCTTCAACTAAATCCATGCATAAATGTATTTTACCAGCTGTAACAGACAATGCTGAGAGAAAAAAATCATTCTGTATGAAGTTTTGCATTTTTGTAATATTTGCGATATCACCAAACTTGCAGATGTACGTTCATATTTGTATTTCTTTAAAAGAGACCCTAAATAACACGACATCCCACGTTCTTTGAACAATTCCGTGAACTTTTCCAACTAAAACAATTAGAAAATTCAATAATGACTTTGCAATCTTATCAAATACGCAACCAAATCTCTAAAAGTTAATAATTCACTGAGTGGCAGCTCTCTGTATGCTGTTGGTTGGACATCAGTAACTATTATCCAATCAGCTGTCCTATTGCACAAAACTTTACAGTGTGGAACTGTCAGGTTTTAATACAAGCAAATATGATGCAAATCAATCTATGAAGACGGCATCAACTGCCATAAGCTATTCAATCTATTCTATTTATATTTGTTCTATTGTACAAAATTTGAAGAGCAGTGACATCAAAACACTTATAATGACTTTGTCATAAATTGCTGACGATGTTGTAAAAATCACCAAATAGTGTTTTAACATAGCCACAATTGTGTAATCCTGTTTAAAAATAAAATTGATTTTGACAATTTGCCTTGTTACCTCTGTATTGCAGTCCAGTATATAAGACTAGGACACTTTTATGTAATTTTAATCTAATTTCAGGTATCTTTGTTGTGTTTAAGATCATAAGTAATATATTCAGGTGAAAACAGCAAACTGCTATGGATGAACAAATGAAGAACGACGCAAAGTTAAAAGAATTAAGGGATCGTCAACGTGAGTTTCCACATTGCAAGACTTAATGAATGTCTCTCAAAAATGTCAGTTAGTTAGGGATATTTTATAATAACATAATTATTAACCAAGAAATGATAGTTTGTTTTGGCCACAAAACACATAGCTTAACATCGGAAACTGAACATGCTATACAATATTTTATTTTTGTAGCAATTTCCAAGCGAAATTTTACGGTTTATCTTAATGCTATTGAATGCATGATCCAATCCTTTTAAAATTGTATTTTGCTGGTTGGTTTAGACGATTATCACATCAGTCATTCAGGAGTTATGATTAATTAAACAATGACATTAATAAATAAAAAAAGAAATACAATTCGGTTTCTGTCATTTTGACTGCCTCATGTCCAGCTTACTTCGTTCAGAAAATCGAGTAGTATTGTCGTGAATCACACTTTTGGTGAGTAGATAACGTAAACATCATAACTTTAGTCAGATTTTAAGAATTGTCTAAGGAGCAATGTTCTATGTCAATTTTTAAGACTTATCTAGA
Source organism: Mytilus coruscus (assembly GCA_017311375.1). NCBI lineage: Eukaryota > Metazoa > Mollusca > Bivalvia > Mytilida > Mytilidae > Mytilus > Mytilus coruscus. Next base: position 2,435,658 of record CM029600.1, on the reverse strand, counting down.
TACATGTACCGAAAAAAACAAGAAGACGACGTATACTAATAACTTTTAAGCAAAATCTATGGACTTTTGATGATTTTAAGACAAATGAAAGAACGTTTTTCGTTTTTAAAGCATTATTTTTTCGATTTTCAGTTCAAAGTTCAACAAGCCAAAGTTGTATGCAAAATTTTGTCTAAATATGTTACATTGCCAATTTACTATACCTTTATCTTAATACAAAAATCGTTTTGCGTCAACATGTAGATATATATCTATACGAAAGATTACGTATAACATTAGTTTTGATACGGACCATCCTTATAAATTAATATCTAGGACAATTAGATCAAACTTTATTTGTCTACTTCTTTGCTTTATTTTTTGTTTGCTTGTATACTGGTAACTGACTGTTTGTTAACAAACTTGTGGTTAAATTTAACGATGTAAATCCCAAAATCTGGAATTCATCTTGTTTGGTCATATCGGCTTTATTCAATTTGTATGAACTAGTAATGCAAAAAAAAAAAAAAAAAAATCAGTTAACATATGTTGTAACACAAACAAATTTACATGTATCGGTTATATTTCAGGTAGTTTTTATGGTTCAACTGAATACAATGGCATTGAAAGTTGGAATATTGGTAAGAAAAACGCTCTTATAATAGATGAATACACATTAAATAAGGCAGTCATAAATTAGGTAAATTTGCTGCTTTGGATATTGGATAGATATATGTCTTTCTAGACATTGTATGTAAAGGAGAATGGCGAAAGATACCAAAGGAAAAAAAGACCAAAAGACAAACAACAGTATACAAAACACAACATAGAAAACCAAAGACTGAACAACACGAACCCCATCATAACCCGGGATTATCTCAGGTTCTCCGGTAAGGTAAGCAAATCGTGCTCCACATGTGCCACCCGTCATGTTGCTCAAGTAACTACACATGCGGTGATACGTCTAATTCGGTAGGTCATATTCGTGGAAAATATTCGCGGCTATTTGTGCTGTTTGGTTGATGTATCATTGATGTAGTTGTGTTTCAAATTTGACATAAACGAATTAATCACATTTCATAAGTATTAAAATCTAATTATTTAAAACATTTTAATTAAAACAAATATCAATAGGTTATTAAATATAACTATATTAAGACAAACAGAACGATTAAAGATTTGTCTTGTTATATTAGATAAACATACATAATTATGCTTCACATAAGCACCAACTAGCACTGTTAAACATTATAGCGTTTTATGTTATTATTGATCAAAAGGAATCTGAAGAGCAACATACAGTCTTCAACAGTAAAAATGTGTTTATACAATATACCAAGCTCTGGAACTGTTCGATTCTAAAAAAATGAAAATAAATTAAATCAAACCTATCAAGAAAACACCAAATTTCCGAATGAAAAAAACTCATAATTAATATATGAACAAAGACAACCACTGATGACACTTTACTCCATAAAAATGGGATAAAAGACAACAAAAACACAACTACAAGCAAAATATTAGACACTGCTCTATCAAAGAATGCTCGCAGTTACAGAAACAAAAATAAACTTTTAAAATTTCGTTTATCCGAAGGTTGTTTCTGGATTTACTATCCTCAGGAACGCACAAATCCAAATATTTGAAAGTCAAGGATGTATGAATACCAAAATCGGTCAGGAGCTAACTCAAAGTATTAACCTGTTGATATGAGTGTATTCCGGCCTCACTCCGTGTGTACATGAAAGACGAATTAAGTCAAGTGCAGGAAAACACGATCTTTTACAAACAAAAAAACAAAAAAAAAACAAAAATCCAACCACTTGAAGACCGTAAGTGTGCCTTACATGACTATATTGTTTTAATTGATATCTTTGAATATCCATCTCATTGATGTTTGAATCACATTTTGTTCATTGTCAAAGCGACAAATTCAGGTTTAAGCAGTTTGATTGGATACAATTTAATGATTACCCGTTTAGTTGTAAATAAACATTGGTTAATTAAAGTGACATCTTCATTCACGAGTCTAAACAACTAATGAGGTAAAACATAAGGAAACCAATTGTCTTCATTCAGAGCGAGATCAGTAGTATTGACTAGATACACATATATTATGTACAACAGTGATCGTTTAGCCTGATAAAAATACAATACTTTCGCATTGCAGACAACTATCGAGGCATCAGACAACCTGAAGTTGGAGGTTGCGTCATAGATCTAGGAAATTTTGCAAAGGAGGCTTCCAGAAACATTTCTGCTGTACCAGTAGGGCTTAATCTACCACCACCACCACCCCCACCTGCCAATCCGCCAACATAAACATCACTTTTTCATTTTGCCCTTGATCATATCAACCAAGAATGCATTTTATGAACGGTAAATTGTTATGAAAAATAAAAAAAAAACAAAATAAAATATGCGTTGTTTTTGTATTCCTTTTTTAAACAATATCACTATGTAAGTTTTATCAGGTCAACCTGCTCGTATTTATAAATTTGTGTGTATTTATGTGTATGTTTTAACCAATCGAATCCAGTATTTTAGATTACAATAGGGTAATAGCTTTCTATACCCTTAAGGATGTAAACTCTAAATCTCCTGCTTGCTCTTGTTCTTATTCTCATATGAATATAGTCTTGCTAGCCATGTTATAACCAGTGTTGGCATCTTATATAATTGACAGCTTGAGAGTTTATAGCAAAAGTCCCTTAATATCGAACGCATAAGCCAATCAACTTGAAAAAAGAAATGAATGCTACTGATCGATTCAGTTAGATCCTTAAAAATTACGATGTGCTTTGAGCAAATGGTATCAAACACTGATCAAAACTTTTTGTCTCTCTCCGACGTATGAAATTGATATATCGACTATTTCACCTTATTGAATAATGCTTTTTCGACAGAAATAAAATAATAGGTACAAATAACTTGTCTACAAAAATATTACTTTGGAAAGAACCATGTTGATGCAAACAAATGGAACAACAAATATACCAAAGTTGACTCCATTTAATGTTGGTGTGTGGTAAATTAAAGCACACATAATCCTGTGTATATATTTGTGGCAAATAATTTTGCCGACATAATGTTGTATTTATATTAAACCGATTTTATACAAATTCTTCCCAAGTACGTAAAAAAAATTGCCAAGTTCTATCTTTGATGAAATCTTGTTGTACAATAACCCACATCATTAATATGTTCTTTTTCTATTAATAAACTGTTGATAAAAAATTGAATTATTGAAACGCCAAAGTTTTTCTACCCCAAGTATAAATTGCTAGTATCTATGATGAGTTTATTTGTCTTAATCGCATTTGACAAACTTTTCGGAGTTTACGGTTTTTTATGTGTTTTAACTTTGTAATCGATTTGGCTTTGCAACTGTACTGATTCGAGTCTGGCGTACCAAATTATAAGCCTGATATCTTTGATGAGTTTTTCCTTTGCCGCGGGTTGGTGCATACATAGCAGGAGACACTAACCCCTGTCGACGCACCCGGTCTTGCTCCTTTTAGAGATCATTCGATTTCCTCATTTCTTTTCACTTTATTCGTATATTTAAACTTGATTTACAAGATTAAAACATCAATATACTAGTGTTTTGTTTTGTTTCAACACATTGAAAAACCTATGTGTCCTTTGCTAGAAATGTTAGTCTTTACTGAATAAAAATGTAATTTGAATTTTTACAATCTAAACCTTCAATTTTGAATATAAATATCCAAACAGCGATATTCATAGTGTCTCTTTGAAATAAAAACATGATCAGTTAAACAACTATTCATCAAAGACCAAATGGGACGGATTTGAGCAACTCTGACAAGGTACAATATTTAACACTAAGAAAAAGATACCGTATAATAAGCTATTATAGACTCTTGGATAATAAAATATGCAAACGGTCTAGTATTTACGACACCGATAGGCGATAAATAATTATCCTGACTTTGGACAGGCACATTACGCATGTAGCAAGGATAAACATGTTTATGATCGCTCAACATTCGCCTAAACTGGTACAGTGGTGTAGCAGCACTACACAAGAACAAATTAAATAAATTGGATGTAAAATGCCGTAAACATGAGATCTGTATCAAGGACTAAGACAATCTGACAAAAGACACAAAAGAATGACATTGTGCAATGTCAAAATATAGGTATCGAAAGGATGTGCGATCATCAGTTTTGATATCTGAATAGAAATACATTTCAAGTTATGTCTTAATTTATTAATAAAAAAAGTCCAATGTAAGTAAAGTGCAAATAAAATTGATAAAAATGTTATTTTCCACCGCCGCAAAGCAATATCAGGCGTTCGTCTGTCCGTTTGATTGTGGGTCCGTCCGTCCGTTACTGTCAGCGCTATCACATGAACATTTTTTTCCAGATTTATATGAAATGTATGTCGAAGGTTGATATTAACAATGTCTTGGAAATATAAATTCGATGGAAAATCGCATTGAAAGTGCATTCACGCGACCAAATCATAGTTTACAATGCTGACGAAAATACACAAAGGAAGCAAATAATAATTCAGAATCCCAGGAAAATAAACGAACCAATTTTTTTCCATATCCTAAGAGAAATAAATCAATAAGAATCAAGTGAGAAACACATGAACAAAACAAATCAAAGTTCACAATCTTGAAGGAAATACACGAACGACACAAACAATTATTGAATGTAACAAATAATACTTCACAATCCCGAGTGAACACACGAACAAAACAAATCATAGTTTACAATCCTGAATGAACACACGAATGTAACAAAATAGAGTTCACAATCCTAAGGAAAAACACGAACAAAACAAATCATATTTCACAAATATGAGGGAATACATAAACAAACAAATTATGTTTAAAAATCCTGTGTGAATACGTGAACATCAAATCATACTTCACCACCCTGATGGAGCACACGAGCAAAACAAATCATAGTTATCAACCTTGAGGGAGCACACGAAAGGAACAAGTCATAATATACAATCCTTAGATAACACACGAAGAAAACAAATCGTAGTTCACACTTGTGAGGTAATACACGAACAAACCAAATCATAGGTCACACATCTGAGGGAACACATTAACGATACAAATCATAGCTTACAATCCTAAGGAAATTTACTAACAAACAAATCATATTTCACAAATCTGAAGAAATAGACGAACCAAAACAAATATGTTTAAGAATTCTATGTGAACACACGACAAAAAAAAAAAAAAAAAAAAAAACAAATCAGAGTACAATAACCTGAGGGAACACACAAACGTGATAAATCATAGTCAACCATCATGATTGAACACAAAAACTAAACAAATCAGAGTGCACAAACCTGAGGGAACACACAAACGTGATAAATCATAGTTAACCATCATGATTGAACACAAAAACTAAACAAATCAGAGTTCACATTCCTGAGGGAACACACAAACTAAACAAATCAGAGTTCACAGTCCTGAGGGAACACACAAACGTAAGAAATAATAGTTTACCATTATGATAGAATACACAAACTAAACAAATCAGAGTTCACAATCATGAAGGAGCACACAAACGTAACAAATCATAGTTTAAAATCCTGAGAGAACACACGAACAAAAAAATCATAGAGCACAATTTTGATGGAATTACACGAAACACATAAATAATAATTTAAAGAGTCTCGAGGGAAAAACGAATGAAACAAAGCATTGTTTACAAGTGACCTACTGAATAAACTTATCACAGGGTTTGTACTAACATGAGCAACACAACCCTTGCCATATGTGGAGCAGGATCTGCTTAACTTTCCGGTGCACCTGAGATCACCCCCAGTTTAATAGGGTTCGTGTTGCTCAGTCCTTAGTTTTCTTTGTTGTGTTATGTACTGTTGTTTGTCTGTTTGTCTTTTCTTTTTTTGCCATGGCATTGTCAGTTTATTTTCGCCTTATGAGTTTGAAGTCCCTTTGGTATCTTTCGCCTCTCTTTCGCAATCCTTAGGGAACACATAAAAGAAACAAATTATAATTAACAATTCTAAGCATTCTAAGTGAACACACGAACAAAAATAATTTACAATCACGAGGAAAATAAATCAAGAATCTGAAAGAAAACTTCAAACACAAAACTTTGACAAAAATTGTTTAGTGATTTGAAGGCAGTATCAAGTATCATCCACATGAAATGAATAATAGCCATGTTACTGAAATTGGGTAAATGAAGATGTCGATTTGAAAGTAGAAAGCTCGTAAAATATTGATTAGACTCAATCAGTATTGTACATGTATATCATACGATAATAATTTATTATTTATTTTTATATCAGTTATCCATATTTACCATGGTTACAAGATATATTGTCAACTACCTTTTATCAAATTAATAATGTTAAAAAGCACAACGGTTTGCACGAAGTTAGCGAAAAAAATAGTGTTAACTTGTTAGGTCGGTTGCATTCATCCAACATGGGTTGCATTTTTACGTCATGGGTTGTTTTCATACAAAATGAAAGCATATGACGGAATCAAACTTAATTTTAATTTAGTAGCTTGCAAAAGTCTCACAATGTGAGGAACTAATGAATTCATGACAATCGGTGTATTCGATTACAATTAACTGGATTGTCTATTCCCTTAAAGTGTTATTGTCAACATAAATAATCAACAGTTCGTAAAAAAATGTGTACAGATTTAGAATATCACATTTAGGAAAATATTTCAAGAAATATATGTTTGGAAACAATGTTAATTCAAACAAGCAAAATATAAATGTATGTTCCCTTTTATCATGCACCAATGCACTTCGTGAAATTACGTTCAGATATGTTGGTTATGTTATTAATGTCAATTAACTGGAAATCTCAATCGTGTCCAGGCTGTAGTTAAAAGCGTTATTAACTTTTGAGTTCTCGATTGTTTTAAACCGTATGAAAGACATTAATAAAACAATTCATCAAATAAAGCAGGCTTTTAATTTTGTACGCCAGACTCGCGTTTTGTCTAGAAAAGTCTCATCAGTGACACTCGAAGCAAAATGGTTAAAAGGCTAAGTACAGTTGCAAAGTACAACCCGTTAGAAAAGACCCAGCGAAAGTCTACTTGGTTGATATTTTAAATAGTACCAGTAGGTATATATATAACAGACATATTCTCTGAAGCTTTTGTAAATGTTTAAAAATGAATGTTACCAACTTCAACTCACGCTTGATAAATCCAACGTTAGTAGTTACTGTTGTTTTTATGTCTACATTTATATAAGAATTTCCCATGATAATCTTCATACCAAAAGTGATGACAAACTGGATGTGTTTCGCACATCCATTATCAGGGGAAAAAAAGCGGCCTGATCATCCTTATTCTAAAATGTTTATTTGTATGTTCCAGCTACATTTGAATAAATGTTTTAGTGCACGTTTAACTTATGCCTTTGATTGTATCGGGTTAAATTGAGAGGGAAGACGCATGTGACGTTTGAAATAAATAAGTGCAGTGTTTCCACTTTGTGACTGCTTCAGTTCATTGGGAAGTGAATCTAACATTTAATATTCCAAGTTCAGACTGGAATAAATAATAGAGGGAAAAAGACGTATTCAATTTCCTGACATTAGGTTGGCCTTTTGTATACACTACCCAGGCCACTACAGTGCGTATATTCACAATGTAAATTTTGAAAAACATTTACAAATTTGTTTTGAGAATTGTTCGAAAAGGTTTCTGCATTTTCATAAATTTTATGTAAAAATGACGCTTGCTATGGACACTATAAACAAGCTCACCATGAGGATGACCTTTCTACCATTTGACTTCAATTTCTTAATAAGAATGATAAAGTATAAACATTACACATATATAAAAATAAGGAGATGTGCTTAAATTGCCAATGAGACAACTATTCACCAGAGTTCAAATGAAGTGGGTGTCAGCACCGTGCGACCTTCAATAATGAAAAAACCCATATCATATGACTTTCTTGTCCTTTTTTTTTTTTATGAAAAGTAGCACTTATAGAAAATGTTAGTATTATTACCTATAAAGGAAAATAAACATGAGCGTTTTTTTCTAGAAGGCATCACTGTCATGAGGAAATTTCAAAGTTGATTTATAACTAAATTTTACTAAATCTTTGTACACAGGTAAGCAAAGAAGTAAAAATATTTTGTGTTCAGTAATAATTTCTGTGTTAAAGGGCGAATTTTGATGTATTATCACAATCTTAGTAAAGCTACAGTCAATTTAAATTTTAAATGGCTATGTTACAATCATGTCATCGTCATCATCTGAATATTGAAACCTTAGATATAAAAGTATCAGGAGAAAATGTTTCATGTAAGGATAATTGCCTATTTCTCTTCTTCATACTTTATTTAAACTTTTAACGGTTCAGAAGTGTATTTTGAAAGGCATTAACTTATTTTGGGGATTATAATGTATTTAAATCATAAGTTATATCATTATGTCCTTCCTGTAGTATAATCTATATTCTTTAATATACTCTTAATGCAAGGACCACTATTTTAATGTTTGAGTTACTGATAAATATTACTTAAAATTGCTTTATTTAACGTGTTCTGATCAGAAAAACAATAATTTACAGTAGCAGTAGTGGGAAATAGTAGACGGATGGAATTTATAAAACGGTCAATACTGTAGAATTGTGTTGGTATAAGCAAAACCACTTGGAATGCATAGAAATAAACAGGAATGATTATTGAAAATATCACAAGAAAATTGAAAAAAGAGACAAAGTTCTAGACAACTTTGGCCTACAACATATATTTTTTTATAGTATGATTTAAATTTTCGCTCACGTGTTTCTCTCTTATAAGGACGTATCATTGTCATATATACACGGAAACATAACACGTAGACATGATTGTATTCTCGTTTTTTTTTTATAAGGAAGAGGACTCAACATTATAAGAAATCTTTCCACAATTTTAGTTTAGATATAACATTTATGGTAACACAAAATTAGCATAAACATATTCATGTTGCAATGATTAACGGTCAAGGGTCATAGGCCACTACTTAAGAACAACATTTCCCCTCTTTATGTAGCATCGTTTTTGAAGTTGTTTTTAAAACCCATATTTACCAAATATTCTCATGGAATGATAATATATATGAAAAAATAAATATATATGCATCAGTCATTATATAGTGCCTAGAAAATCAACCTAACAATGTTAGAGTAGATTTGATTCTTTACTTCCTCCCCGGCCGGGACTGGAACATGTACTTTTCACTTCATACTTCTTCGACAACACCGTCTAGCATTGCGCAAACGCCTTATCCCCTCCTCTAACTAAAGCTGATATTAATCATTATATAAATATATATTTTGTTTCATTTGTGATGTATACATACGCATTTTCGTCTAATGTAAATACTTGAGACTTAAGAGTTATACAAGCGTTGTTCGGTTTTTTAATTTGTATTACGTTCAAGATTTATGAAAACCGACCGTGCGAGACCCTCATGGGTAGTCAATGTCGTTAAACATCCCCGTAGTAGCAGTTTGAAAATCAGCATAGATTAAGATCGAAATGTTGATTGATATTTATAGGTTTCCATTTTCAATGTTGGTGTTATTGTTCACATTTTAGACGTCTCACCATGAATATGACCATTCTATCAATTGACTTCAATTTCTTAATAAGAATAATAAAGTATAAACATCACACATATATAAAAATAAGGAGATGTGCTTAAATTGCCAATGAGACAACTATCCACCAGAGTTCAAATGAAGTGGGGGTCAGCACCACGCGACCTTCAATAATGAAAAAACCCATATCATATGGCTTTCTTGTCCTTGTTTATTTTATTAAAAGTAGCACTTTTAGAAAATGTTAGTTTTGTTACCTATAAAGGAAAAAAAACAGGAGCGTTTTTTTCTAGAAGGTATCACTGTCATGAGGAAATTTCAAAGTTGGTTTGTAACTAAATTTTACTAAATCTATGTACACAGGTAAGCAAAAAGTAAAAATATTTTGTGTAATAATTTCTGTGTTAAAGGGCGAATTTTGATGTATTATCATAATCTTAATAAGGCTACTAATAAAGTATTAGGAGAAAATGTTTCATGTAAGGATAGTTGCCAATTTCTCACATTCATACTTTATTTAAACTTATAACGGTTCAGAAGTGTATTTTGAAAGGTATTACCTTATTTTGGGATTCTAATTTATTTAAATCATAAGTTATATCATAATGTCCTTCCTGTAGTATAATTTATATTCTTTAATATACTCTTAATGCATGGACCACTATTTTAATGTTTGAGATACTGATAAATATCACTTAACATTGCTTTATTTAACGTGTTCTGATCAGAAAAACAACAATTTACAGTAGCAGTAGTGGGAAATAGTAGACGGATGGAACTTATAAAACGGTAAATACTGTAGAATTGTATTGGTATAAGCAAAACCACTTGGAATGCATAAAAATAAACAGGAATGATTATTGAAAATATCACAAGAAAATAGAAAAAGAGACAAAGTTCTAGACAACTTTGGCCTACAACATATATTTTTTATAGTATGATTTAAATTTTAATTTCGCTCATGTGTTTCTCTCTTATCAGGACGTATCATTGTCACATATACAAGGAAACATAACACGCAGACATGATTGTATTCTCTTTTTTTTTATAAGGAGGTGGACTCAACATTATAAGAAATCTTTCCACAATTTTCAGTTTAGATATAACATATATGGTAACACAAAATTAGCATAAACATATTCATGTTGCAATGATTAACGGTCAAGGGTCATAGGCCACTACTTAAGAACAACATTTCCCTCTTTATGTAGCATCGTTTAAGGAGTTGTTTTAAAACCCATATACACCAAATATTCTCATGGAATGATAATATATATATGAAAAATAAATATATATGCATTAGTAATTATATAGTGCCTAGAAAATCAACCTAACAATGTTAGAGTAGATTTGATTCTTTACTTCCTCCCGGCCGGGACTGGAACCTGTACTTTTCACTTCATACTTCTTCGACAACACCGTCTAGCATTGCGCAGACGCCTTATCCCTCCTCTAACTATAGCTGATATTAGTCATTATATAAATATATATTTTGTTTCATTTGTGATGTATACATACGCATTTTCGTCTAATGTAAATACTTGAGACTTAAGAGTTATACAAGCGTTGTTCGGTTTTTTAATTTGTATTACGTTCAAGATTTATGAAAACCGACCGTGCGAGACCCTCATGGGTAGTCAATGTCGTTAAACATCCCCGTAGTAGCAGTTTGAAAATCAGCATAGATTAAGATCGAAATGTTGATTGATATTTATAGGTTTCCATTTTCAATTTTGGTGTTATTGTTCACATTTTAGACGTATAGTCAATTTATTTATTGTGTATTGTATCGTTTTTAATATCGTTGACTATTATTTGACCGTCTTTTTAAAAAATTTTGGAAATTTTATAACACTAAAACTGACTATAAATGTCATTACTTCTGTTTCGAAATAGAAACTTCTGATATTAAAAGACCGATAAATTGTGAGAACAAATGTCAAGAATATCTGTACACCGACATAAGATGAACATTCCACATTTAATTTGTTTTACCTAAAATAGCTACCTGTAATGTATGTATTGTTTTGAAGAAGGCGTGAAGCTAGTTTTTTTTAACAACAGAAACTACCACAAAAGACAAGATAGCCTTTATTCGGAAGATTGGACGCACTCATTAGGTTCATAACAACATTTGTACCCTGCAATTGTCCTGCTGGTACTGGATCAAATTGTCGCCCTCTGTACACAGACATTGAAAAAAATACCTGATACCATTATCCGGGACTGAACTTTTATGTAATTGCTCCAAGTTCCTCTATTGAAAGGGCATAAGCTACGAGATATAAAAAAAATTGAAATATGATTTTTCTTTGTTCAATCATTAATGAAAGTGAAATGGTGAATTAATAATTCGCTCTAAGCAGTCAGTTTGGTTCATTTTTGTCAAAATAAGCTAAAAAAACATTGCTGATGAATTATTCACTTGCAAGTGAATAATTCGATCTCATTGAATCCGTATTCATGTGGCCTTCAATTTAGCCCCTTAGCTGGAGATGGGTTACGCATGTATTCAGCTATTAAAATGAAAAGAATGTCAACATTGAAAGTGAAACAAGGATGAACCATTTGGTTGACTGATTGGATCCACAAAAACTCATTCTTATACAGGTAAAAACGATGATAAACATACTTTTAACCTACAATATGAAAGAAACAGACCTATAAAATTCGAATTGCACGTGGTCGCTATTTATTTTTATTTATATTTATGTTTATATCGGGTTTTCTGATCGTCGGCAGTCTTCGGAGGTCATCTCAATTATTAATTAGATGACGTCTAGACAAAAACACACACAAAATGCTGATACATATTATCGAATCCATGCATTGTTAATTGTTTATTTTAGACTTTTTGTAATTTGGATATACGTTTTAGTATGCTATAAATCAAACAAAAGAATTTGAGTTAAATTGGTAAACATGAATTTGACAGCTAATGCCCTTTTAACACTTTAGATTTGAAAAGAAAAAATCTTATTTCGTACCAGAAGTAAAAATAAATGACAAATATTTATGGAGGAAATAGATAAAAAAATTTTGACACAAATTGAACGGTTGCATCTAAATATTGAGGTATAACAAAAAGAGAAAGTTTATTTGGATTGTTTTAGCTCATCACACAAGGAACAGTGTATGCAAATGATACTTGAAGATCGGATATAAATATCATAATTGTTTGGGTATTTAATTGCTCAAATTAAAACATGCATAGTTCATGTCTTTCTGATAATAATATATAATATTTCTATATATGTTTCATGCTCTATGTGAACAATCTTAAATGAACAAATTAGCAAAACTTTTAATGATTACCTCTTCAACTTAACTATAACGTCTTACATATGTTACACACTGTTTATTTCGTACCTGTCTCGGGACGTTTCTTGAAAAGTCCGACACATATAAAAACTTCAGTATGTTCTTGAAACGATTTCTCGACATAACCTTCTTGAACCAGTGGGACGTCTGACTGGGCATGGATGAATTCCAATATTCTTCTATGATTGATTGATTTGGCGTTGGCTGCACCTTTTCTTATGAAATTTCTTACATAACTGTACAAAGGAATGAACATCTTCAGGGTTATATATTTATAGACGACCATTTAATATTCTGTTCTGGCAGGCGGATTTTTCGCGGATAGTCTTATTATTTTCATCTGCTGCTACGCATGCTCATAATTTTTGCAACCTGTCGTGGGCAAATATATTTATTTTCAGCTCTAACCATGCAAGGATATTCATTTTATAAATTATCCTGTCCTCTCCGGAAAAATAGGTCGTCCCCTTCAAATGTTTGTCATTTTTTCTCAAACTCCAAGATGATATAAAGAAAGAAAATTATGCTATTTTAATTTATCATTCATAATTATGCCACTGCAGTTACGTTTTGAAATCAATGTCTTTATATCATTAACCTTAACCATCGGCCAAAGCGGCCCATTGGCAGTTAAAGTAAACACCAATCGGACCTGATCGACCCGTTGGCAGTATTAGGGTTACTAAGATTTAATTGTTTTTTATTGTCATTTCAGCATCTTTCCAATCTTTTGATGAATGGGAAATAGCGAGCTAGAGTTCCACAAAATAATCATTGCAGTCGGAGAGAAATTTTGATGTAACATAAAGAGACTTTAAAGAACTCTTATATATATTCATGTTTTTTTTAAGTCTATGTACCAGAAACTGCTATGGATGAAAGAGAGCAGAAGGAATTAAACTTAGGTGAAACAAGAAAACCTGATCGTGAGTCTTGAAATAGTTGTAATAAAAATTAAATCCATTATATACAAAACGATATCCCCCAATCCATCCCCTTCCAACACACACACAGAGACGTCCTTTGATTTTTTTGTCAATGGACTGATGTGCACATCTCTTATTTGTATAAAACACGCCGGTTAATCTTTTCATTGTTTTATGTTCCACTAACAGTGTAATAATTTTCTGGGTCTTTAATGTTATGTGTTTAGGGCGTGACGTCATATATCGAATAACGTCTTATTTGGACATGTGACGTCACAGACGTCAAGCTGCCGTATTTTCTGACACATTAAATAGCAAGAGGGTTAAAGACAATATGGTTTATATTTAAGATATAATTCATTGGGGCTTGAACTCGTATTGATTTTTCCACGGGTTGGCCCTTTTTTGTCAAGCGATAGCGAGCGTAAGATATCGACAAAATTGGCCAATCCGTGGCAAATCAATATAAATACAAGCCCCCATGAATTATTTCTATTCTTATAGGACAAAGACGGCAATTCTTTTGGATCGAAGCGCTCTAGGAGAGGCACTGTTAGAGTCGATCGTTCCATGTCGTCATATACATTCATAAAAAAACATACGACGCTGAAGTATGATGAAACTGCCTAAACAAATCATGACGTTGCCGATCAGTTGACATAAAATATATTCGTATTTCAACACGGGTATTTACTCAAAGCTTTGGAAGAACTACAAATAAGCATTGTCAAAGTCCATGTCATTTGGTCTTTTAAGGACATTTGACTAATTACCATTCATAAAATGTTCCCTTTTTAAATACAGAACACTGTAAAAAGGAAACAATATCCAGACGTCAAACACATGACGCCCCGGAAGAAGTTGTATATCAATCGGAAAATGAGACCTTTTCCGAAAGAGAAGACCAAAATGCATCAGGTAACGTTTCTGCTATACATACACAGGAATTCACACCAATACTAATAGACAATCAAAATATACCAAAGGGACATTCAAATTCATAATTCGAAAATAAAATGACAACGCCATGGCAAAAAAAAAAACCAAAAAGACAAACAACAGTACACAAGACAAAATAAAAATACTAAAGACTACACAACACAATCCCAACCAAAAACCGGGGTTGATCACAGGTGCTCCGGAAGGGTAAGCCGATCCTGCTCCACATGTGGCAACGTCGTGTTGCTCATGTAACTACAAACCCGTTGATAAGTCTTATTCGGTAGGTCACATTCGGGGAAAAGAGAACTGGATTGTAGTAACGACAATTTGAACATATCCGTCGTCATCTGTGAAACAGATATTCCATAACGGTCAACTAACTCGTGATGGCGTCCGCAAAATGTACGAAGGTTTAATATCTTCCTTGCGAGCAGAAATCCTCTATCAAGGAAATCATGATAGAAAATACATGCCCTGGAATATCCTATCACGTGGGCGATATAAACTCCATATGCAGGCGCTGTTGGAATGTTGCTACATAGAAATGGAGAGTTAACGATTGGGAAGCTAAAATCATCTCTTTTGTCGTAAAGATTTGTTTAGAATCGACCCTCATTGTCAATTTCTAGTCAAGATATGAGGCAGAAGTAACTGTATCTGTTTCCTTTATCTCAAGTTCGATGAAAAAGATTCGTTCAACATAGTCACCAAACTTTGAATAATATAGTGAGAGGACAACATCTATATAGCGGAAAGTGATGTTAACAGATAATGCTAGCTTCTTTGCTTTCTTCCTAAGAAGCTCCTGCAAACATCTTTAGCTCTATGGGTCTACATGGTCTATTCAGGGTAACTGGAAATGAAAAAAAAAAAATCAAAAAAAACAAAAACAAAAAAATCGAGAAACATAGATTTGTAAACAGGATAGTTTATTATATATATATATATATAAAAAAAAAAAAAAAAAAACTGTAGCTATTTGAATGAAAGTGATGGTGAACATGAATCAAACATTGATTTTTCCACCAGTACAATTAATAATTAAACGCGTATGTAGGGTTGGAAAATGATCTCATTATGAAATAAAAAAGATATGGCTTCTTGTCGGTTTTTCATGTTTTCAGCACGGCATTTAATGTAAAAAAAAGCATAAAACATATACATCCACATAAGTGAGTACTCTCAAATCGTACTTTCTTGTTAATTCGACCTGTTGATACTATTTTTAATACCTTTTTGTTATTTTATATTAATATGGATCTTGTCTGTATACCAGCTTTGATTATTTGGAATATCTACTAATTTTCACTTCTTCAAACTACATTTGTACGAACATCAAGATTATTCTCCTTAAATCTGTACAGGGAAGTTTTATTGTTGATATTCACCCTTATGTATCTAGTGTTAAATTAGGTATTTATATGACAGACCTTTCTTGGTATTCCTAATTATTGGAAGCTTTTATATAGACAGAAGTAGTATACCTAAAACGACAAAGTTATTTTTCATTTACCTGTATATATTATGAAACCGGTTTTTCAAAAGTGATTATTTTCTAAGGGTTAAATATTTCGCGGTGGTGTCTTGCCATGGCTTTGTTTGGACTTGTTTGTTTGCTTTTGGCCTTGAAAGTTTGTCCCTAATATTTTATTAATTATGTATTTACTTTCAGGTATCACAGATCGAATTTATTCGTTCATAGTGTGTTAATTTACGTTTTTGATTGAGTTAAGCCTTCCAATTGATATTTTATCGTGTGTTTTCTATGTTGTGATGTTATACTATTGTTTCAGAAAAGGGAGAAGGTTTGGTACCATTAAAACGTTTAATCCCGCTGCAAATGTTTGCACCTGTCCTAAGTCAGGAATCTGATGTACAGTAGTTGTCGTTTGTTTATGTAATTTATACGTGTTTCTCGTTTCTCGTTTTTTTATATAGACTAGACCGTTGGTTTTCCCGTTTGAATGGTTTTACACTAGTAATTTTGGGGCCCTTTATAGTTTGTTGTTCGGTGTGAGTCAAGGCTCCGTGTTGAAGGCCGTACATTGACCTATAATGGTTTACTTTTATAAATTGTTATTTGGATGGAGAGTTGTCTCATTGGCACTCACACCACATCTTCCTATATCTACATAAGTGAAACTGTACCAGACTGTTTCTAAATATTAAAGGCGGTATGGTTTATATTAGTTCACATCGATACTCTTTGGTTTGTGTTGGATAGTTGACTCATTAGCAAGCATACATATCTCTTTCTAGTTATACTGAACATGACAAAAAAGAAACAAGATCCAAATGTCAAACACATGACGCCCCGGAAGAAGAAATGTACCAATGGGAAGCTGAAACCTTTCACAAAAGAGAAGTCGAAAATCCATCAGGTACTATTTCAGCTCAATATTTTCAGTAAGACACACCAATTCGTAAACCAAATATGTATAGCTCTTTTGGCTTACATGTTCGTTTCAGTGTTACGGATAAAAAATGAATGGCTAGATTTGGCATGAGGGTCGCTTAAAAATATTCCAAAAAAAAAAAAGCTCTAGCTTTTGAAATAAAGTTGAAATGATAGTGAACTATGGTAACTGAACGTGAATCAGAACAGTGATGTATTCCAATATTTTATTCGAAAATTAAGGAAACACGCATGTAGGTTTGGAAAATGATTTGATTATGAAATACAAAAGATATTGCTCCCTAAATGCTTTTTTTTCATATATTCAGCACGGCATTCGCTGCAATAAAAAGAATATAACATACACATAATTTAAACGCCAAACACATGACGCCCCGGAAAAAGTTGTATATCAATTGGAAGCCGAGACCTTTAACAAATTAGACGACGAAAATCAATTAAGTATTATTCCTGCTATACATACCTAGGAAGACACACCATTACTCATACCAAATATTTACAGTTCTCTAGGCCTGCCTGTTTCATTCAGGGCAAAGAGAAATAAACGACAAAAAGATAACGATACATAGATTTGACAACCGGATTGCTTAAAACTATATAAAAAAAAAATACCCATCTAACTTTTGGTAAGAATTTGATAGTGAACTATGGTAACTAAACATGAATCCTAACATTGATGTGTTCTAACATTGCAGTTCAAAAATTTAGGAAACACATATGTAGTGTTGAAAAATGTTTTGATGATGAAATACAACGGAATTTAATGCTTTTAAATCGCTTTTTTATGTTTTAAGCACGACGCTTAATGTAATAAAGCAATGCAACATGCATATACACAACAGTTTTACAGTAACTTTGCTTTTCTCTACTGATTGCGGTACATTTTGTCCATCGGGACCTTTTAAAGCATTTGATTAGGTATGGAATTTTTTGCAATGTTAAACGCTGTTTGGTAGATATTTGTTCACATAATTGTCTTTTGGTTTGTGTTTAATAGTTAACTCATTAGCAATCATAACATATATTATTTTTATACAGCACACAGAAAGATAGAAAGAAGATACAAACGCCAAACAAATGACGCCCTGGAAAAAAGTTGTATATCAAGGACACGCTGGCACCTTTCACGAAAGAAAACACATATATGCATCAGGTACTGTTCCTGCTATAAAGACATAAGAAGACACACCAATACTCATACTAAATATTTACAGCTCTTTTTGGCCTATATGTGTCATTCAGGGTTACGGGGAAAAAGAGGGAAAAAGAATTATAACATAGATTTGACATACAAATATAATAAAAATCCTCTAGCTCTTTGAATGAAGTTGATAGTGAAATATGGTGATTGAACATAATTCAAAACATTGATTTGTTCCACGACTATAGTTCAACACATGTAGGGTTGGAAAATGATTTAAATAATGAATGCAAAGATTACTGCTTCCGAACAATTTTTCATATATTCAGAATGGCTTTTATTGTAATACAGAGCATCCAGCATACACATCTTAATCAATAACATGGCAGTACGTTCGCCTTTTAGAACATTGTGTTAGATATCAAGCGTCCACCAAAAATGCCAAAGGTAATAAATTGCCTTTTGCCAGTTTTTATATCATTTCAGCCAACTCAGAGAACCCTTTCACCAAACTTTCTCAATCATAATTTTATCAGTCATTTATCAAACCTAGGAAAATGAAAAAAATAGACTGGGGATATTTAAAAAAATACGGATTGAAAGAAGTTTTTTTTAGTTATTACGACTCACGCATTGATCTATAATTTATAAATGTTTGATAGAAATCATGTGCAGAAATTTTTTGAAAATACAATTAAGAGTAAGATGGGTATTAGGAACATTTCAAAAACTGCAATTTATAAATTTGTTTCCGATAGATTAAGTACCCAAGGCAGATAGAGTTTGGGGAATATTTACTAATCTATTTCATCCTAGAATTGTAAGTATTAGCGATTTCATCGATCCCGAAAGTTGATGTGTTTATTATATATAAAAATAAGAAGATGTGGTATGATTGTCAATGAGACAACTCTCCACAAGAGACCAGATGACACAGAAATTAACAGCTATAGGTCACCGTACGTTCTTCAACAATGAGCAATGCCTATACCGCATAGTCAGCTATAAAAGGCCCCGAAATGACAAATGTAAAACAATTCAAACGAGAAAACTAACGGCCTAATTTATTATACCTCGTTTAACTCTTGCATCGCAATGAATCAAATTCTAAGTAATAAGGTGTCATCATTGACATAAAAAGTGCATTTTCCTTATTGTCAAAACACCATGCAGACTTCAATTTACTGGAAAATTTTCCAGTGATGAATTTATCTTCAGTTGTTCAGTTTTATGCGTTATATTTGAAACGGTTCTACAATTTATTCCCCGCCTACGATAATAGGGGCCATTATATTTCCGGTTCATGCTTTCATCAGTAAGTTAGTTCCCATTCTTTCCGTATCAGCAAGGATTTGTATAGTAAGATACTATACAAAGCATTGGTATCAGGTTGAAGTGTTGGTTGAAGGGTGTTTACCATAATTTTGTCGTCATATCAACTTGTAACTTAGACCGCATGTTGAGTATGATGTTACATTTTACCAATATTTGCAGGATTATTATAAAAGTAGGTTGAATATATTTGTCTATTATTTGGAGGATATTCTTTTCGTTATAATAATTACTCTACCGAATGTTTTACCTTTGTGAAAACTTTTGAATGGCTCTGCTAAGATGTTCGTGTGCCTTGTGCAGTGGAAAACAGTTTACCTTACCATATGATAAGTGATTTTATGGATAGAAATCAATATTATTGAAATGAAATGAAAATTAGAATTGTGTATGATAAAATTGATAGATTTTGAAAAGTTTAAAAAAGAAATTAAAGTTACTTCAAGAAATATTTAATCGCTAGTTGTTTCATTGATTTTTTGCACACTAGCTATCAGCTGGGCTAGAGCGTTCATTAAAAAGCCTATATGAATCCGCCTTATGTATTAGGGTTCCACATCGCTTTGTTCGTTTAATGTTACCACTAAATAAGAATTGATATTGGTTAAAATCAATTTTGTAACGAAACTTAATTTTCGTGAATAAAAACAACTATCTAAAAGAAATAAATTATATTCCAGAAACATTTTCTATGCATACATCTTCTACAAATCTGTGTTGTACTTTTTCTAGTTTTATAAAAAGTACTCAACGTACAGCACTTAGTCGAATATAATAATCAACGTACAACACTTAGTCGAATATAATAATCAACGTACAGCACTTAGTCGAATATAATAATCAACGTACAGCACTTAGTCGAATATAATAATCAACGTACATCTCTTAGTCGAATATAATAATCAACGTACATCTCTTAGTCGAAGATAATAATCAACGTACAGCACTTAGTCGAATATAATAATCAACGTACATCACTTAGTCGAATATAATAATCAACGTACAGCACTTACTCGAATATAATAATCAACGTACAGCTCTTAGTCGAATATAATAATCAACGTACAGCACTTAGTCGAATATAATAATCAACGTACGAATATAATAATCAACGTACATCTCTTAGTCGAATATAATAATCAACGTACAGCACTTAGTCGAATATAATAATCAACGTACAACACTTAGTCGAATATAATAAATACTTGAATATGTGAGGAGCTAACTCAAAGTATTTAATTTGTTGGTATGAATTTAGTCCAGCCTACACTCCGCGGCTGTGTAATCATGCTTCAAACTATGAGATTATAAGATAGCGAATTAATGTTCCCCTTCAACCCCCCCAAAAAGGACTTGTCTTTTGCTGCAATACCGTACGTTTGTCTTATATGACTATTTCTTTTCGTGTCCTCAGTTTTCCGTCTCATTGACGTATACTTCGGGTCTCATTTTAGGTTATAGCAAATAGAATATATAAGTTTTAATGAGAATACATGTAGAAAAAATATCCATTTAGTTGTAATTGAACATTGGTAAATCGAAGTGACATCTCCTCTCACGAGTCCAACTTAAAAGAAACAACTAATGAGGTAAAACATTAAGATACCAGTTAACTTCAATCAGAGGGAAACCAGTTATGTTGACTGGATACACATAGTAATTAACTTCAATCAGAGGAGACCAGTTGTGTTGACTGGATACACATAATAATAGTATGTACAACAGTAATTGTTTAACCTAATACAGATACAACACTTTTGCATTGCAGTCAATGAATCTTATGAAGTTGGAAGTTGCGAATTAGATCTAAGGAATTTTACAAAAAGGCTAGCAAGAACATTTATGCTGTACCAGTAGGACCTTATCTACCACCACCACCACCTCCACCTCCCAATCCGCCAACCTAATCAGCACTTTTCATTGTGGCCTTTATCATATCGACCAAGAATGCTTTTCTGAGAAACAAATTGTTATAAAAATATACGGGATATATATAAATATATGCGTTATTTTTGTATTTCTTTCACAATGTGAGTTATATATATATCAGGTTAACCTGATCGTTTTAAATGTTTTAATTAATCGCATCCAATATTTTACTTTACAATAGGATAGTAGCCATCTGTACCCTATATGGATGGAAATCTCCTGCCTGCTCTTGTTCTTATTCTCATACAATTATAGTCTTGCTGACCATGTTATAACCTGTGTTGGCATCCAAGCCCATCAATTTGAGAAAAAAAAATGCAATAGACTATTTTCATATTACCGACATTTGTCTCGGGATTTTATAATTTTTCGACAGGTTACCTTCTCTGTGGTAAATTTCCGCCCAAATTGTACCGATTATAAGCTTGATTTTACTTTTTTGAGTTGCTCTTACTTGACCGAGAACAAGGATGTCCTACCACTGAGTAGGTAACCTGTCGACAAAATATCAAGTCCGATGTCAAAAAGAAGATCGGTAATATGAAATTAAAAATAGTCTATTAGAAGTGCATTCAGAAACTACGATGTACTATGAGCTAACGTATCTAACTCTTTGAAAACGCCTGGGGTTGTCGATACTTGTTTCCTCCTGTGCGTCATACTCAATCGATAGATCGACTAAATCTCCTCATAAAAACTGATATCTTTGCACAGAAAAAATACACCGAAGATAACGTCATTCAAAAGCAGATTTGTGATGGATTTAGACACATGGTATTCCAATAGGTACTATTTGTGTAACCAACTGTCCGACATTATTTTGTATTCGTATGAAGCAGAATTCATATGAAACCTTCTAAAAGAAAAAAAAAACTTGCCAAGTTCTATAATATTTTGTAATATAGTTGAGGATTTCTTCTATCACAATGACCCAAATTTTAGCAAGTGATAGAATCTCATATTATACAAGTGACCTTGTGTAGTGCTGTTACACCACAAATGACGTCTCTGGTGGAGAGTTGTCTCATTGGCAATCATACAACATCTTCTTATTTTTATATAAACATTACAGATGCAACTTAAACTAGAAGGTCCCAATCTTTTCCTTGAAATAGTTACAGATAGACGAAACTAGAATCAATTGTCAAACGTGACGATTTAAGTTTCCCTGTTATCAAATATAATTTCTTAATAGTAACATTTCCTCTGTCATAACATATCTCAGTTCATATGTTACGCGCGTGCATGTTCACATTATATGGAATACATTAACACGGGTGTGCTCATAACGCGTAACTTGCTACAGCATGGGCATAAGGAAGATCGACTGACACATATTTCAAGATCATCATTAGGAACAAACTCTTACCAAAACCTTTTGTAAGCTATTAAAGAATCTGGGATGACAAGATATGAAAACCAACGGCTTGGTTTTTACTTCAACGATAACCGGTAAACAAATGTCCTGGCTTGTTTCTTTATGTGCCTGTCCCAAACCAGTAGCTTGAAGTTCAGTGGTTTTAGTTGGTTCACGTCTGTCATATTTGTTTTCCGTAAATTGTTTTGTTATAAATGAGGTCATTAGTTTTCTCAATTGAATTGTTTCATATATTTCATGTCCGGACCTTGTAAAGCCGACTATACGGTATGGATTTTTCCAATTGTTGAAGGCCGTACGGTTGTCCAAAACTGCTTACATCCACTTCATTTGAACTTTAGTGGATAGTTGTCTCATTGGCAATCATACCAATTCTCCTTTTTTATATTGGGACATGCAAATAAAGTATGAGACCGGGATAAACTAACCTGGGACAGTGGTGTAACAGCACGACATAAGATAAAATGCACAAATCAAATGTAAAGGTTTGTACTCAACAGACATGTACTAATCTCAAAGACAAATTGACAAAATGACAAAAGATATCATTTCGAGTACTTGCAGTTACTGAAAATTAGTTCAAAGCCCAACAAGTACAACATGTGTTATTGTCAGTCTTAAATATAAACCAGTACACCATCAACGGATTTCGTGTAAAGACGTCACCAGTAGTCAGAGAAAAGTATGACCTTGACATGCACAGCAACAAAATAAAACGTATAAATATCGATTGCAGGTTAAAGGATCATCAATGTTGACATCTGGAGAACATTTTTTTTTTAGGTTATTCCCTTACCTTTTTAGAATAAATGCGGTCTTGTGAGCACTCCCATGTGTATAGATTTTAATAAAAAATAATTTTGATCATTAGTTTTATTGCTACTTGGACATATAAGTTCTATGGAAAATTTCATTGTAATCAAACAAATCCTAGTTCACAATTCTGAGGAAATACATTTACGACACAAATCTCAATGCAGAATTCCGAGGGACTACACGAACAAAACAAATCATATGGTTCACACACATGAGAGAACATGCAAACGAAACGAGTTATAGTTTGCAATCCTGAGATAAAAAACGAAAGAACCAACCATAGTTTATAATCCTGAAGAAACACACAAACGAAACAAATCATCGTGTACAATACTGAAGGAATGCACGACCGACATAAATCTATGTTCACATTTATAAGGAAACACACGAACGAAACAAATCATAGTTCACAATCAAGACAGGACACACAGAAGAAACCAAAACATTGTTCACAATCTTCAAGGAACATACGAGGACACAAATCATAATTAACAACCACCAGGGAACACACTGACGAAACAAATAATTGTCAACAATCATGAGAAAATATGCAAACAAAATTGTTCACAATTCTTAGAGAACACACGAACGAAACAAAACATTGTTTACAATCTTGAGGGAACACACGAATAACAACAAATCATAGTTCACAATCATGAAGGAATACACGAACGAAACAAATCATTGTTCACAATCAAGAGGGAACACATGAACAAATCAAATCATAGTTCACAATATGTGGGGAATACACGAACAACAAAATTCATAGTTCAAAATCCTGAAAGAACAAATAAACAAAATCAATCATCGTCCACAATCTTAAGTGGATACACAAACAACACAAATCATTGTTCATAATGTTGAGGGAACACACGAACAAAACAAATCATAGTTCACAATCCTGAAGGAACACACCAACAACACAAATCATAGTTCACAATCCTGAAGGAACACACCAACAACACAAATCATAGTTCACAATCCTGAAGGAACACACCAACAACACAAATCATAGTTCACAATCCTGAAGGAACACAAAAAGGAACACACAAACGAAACAAATAATGTTCACAATCTTCTGGGGACACACGAACAACACAATTCATTGTTCATGATCTAAAGGGAACACACGAACAAATATTTGAAAGGCGTTCTGCGTCCAGAGAGAAAACCATGGTTTAGGACTTGCTGCTTAGTTATACATTCCTCACACCTAACGGGGTATGACTTAATCTGTAGTTATATAACTTCAGCAGTTTTAAATATAGATCGATAGTATGGAATCGGAAATTAGCAAATACCTAATTTCTAAACATTGATAGATAACTTATGTTGACCCTTTCTTTTTTAATTCAATGTACTTTAAATCGTTTAAATATCTTGACTACAGCTCCCTTTTTTCTCATCGTCTATCATTGTAAACCTGTTGCAAGTTTTCATGTGAAATTTGAATTCATTTAACTGTCATATGCATTTTCGGTATGTAACACATCTTGTGTATTCTAAAATTCAAACTATGAATTGTTGACAAAAGTATTTTATGTGGTGAAATATATCCGTATATATATTCGAACCAACTATGGTATGATATGATTTCCAACAAGATATATCTTTTAAGACAAAAAAATGTAATGATATGTGGATTTGGTAATGATGTTAACATTGCACGTATTCACTTTTAAGATATTTTTTATTAAAATGTACCCGACTAAAATGTGTTTAAAGATGACCTAGCTGACGCTGACGTTCAGAACATTCTAACCGCCCGGAAACATTCTATTCCGGTACGTTAAAATCAGACCATTAAAACTTGCTACTGGAGCAGAATCACATCAGGTCAAACCTTTTATACCGATGCATTTCAATTCAAGTAATTATAACGCAATCAGACATCTTAACCATTTCTTTTCTTCATATATCCATTAATTCAAATAGTTACCCGTAGCTCACAATGCGCTATAATCAATCCATTTGAAGTTAATTGAACATGTAAGATACATAACAGGACAGTTCATAATTGGTAAGACTTAAAATCTTTTCTTGTAAAATATCAGTTGACCTGTGTTAGTTTTTCACCAACTTTTGGATGAAAAAGATTTTTTTTTCTCCGTATTTGATGTTGCTTTACATAAATGTTACCATTTCGTCTAATCGATTTCTTTTAATTTGTTAATATATTTTGAGGTGTTTAAAAAAATGACAAAATCGATTTCAGATAGGAAAGAAATAATATCATAGCCAACTGCGACATCCACACTGCATGGTTAAGAAACGAAATATAAAATGAAATAACTACATGAAAAACCATGCGAATTTCCCTTATATATTATGTAGGACAAATGAAATTGTGAAAGGCTGGCGTAAGGCGCCTTTTCAAACCATGTAATAAAATATACTAAATATCATGAACAGCAAATTTAATAGAAGCATCTACAAGAATATGTACTGCCACCGAGTCAATCAACCCTTGACCTTTTCTCCTCTGAATCTATAAATTCACACTTCAAGGTTAGTACATTTATTATGCCCCATCTAGGGGCATTATGTTTTACGGTCTGTGCGTCCGTTCGTTCGTCCGTCCGTCCGTCCGTTCGTCCGTCCGTCTGTCCCGCTTCAGGTTAATTCAAGTTCATTTCTGTAATATTAAGGCCAATTTTCTCTGTTTTTTTATGTATTCTGTCCATTATTCTTTAGTCAATGTTTTCAGCATTATTCATTTAATTATCCTTTTTTTACCCATTATTTACCTATTCTGTAAACCACATCCAAACCCTCGTAAATGAACAAGTAGGCACAATCATTTTTTATTATTATTCTCAACCATCAACTTTCCTGTGTACATTACAAATACGAATTTAGTATGAATTCAAAACATGTTAAATAATTAATTTGACAGCAAATCAGTAATTGTGTTTTCAATCAGGCTTTATTTTGTGCGTCCTTGAATACGAAAATAACACAATGAAAATACACAAAATAAATAAGATGAACAAATGAAAGTTATATATGTACTGCTATGTTTATAATTCAATGGTTCAATAAAATGTTGCATTTTGTTACATAAATTGGAAGTATTTTATTACTTATAAATGTTTAAGTATAATGTAGAGTTGTGTCCGTGGAGATTCTTCTTTATTTGGGATCTTTTCCTTCAATCATGTCAATGCTATACATTTTAAGTGTATTGTGAATTTTTAAAAATAATAAGTTTATGCCAGAAACACTTAATTATATATGAATGTAGGATCTAAGAGGTAATTTAATCAAACATGGACCAGAAGAGCTGTATTTGACATCACTTGGCGTCCGTCCTCCCGAAGCCACTGGCCACGGGGGAGTGGTGGGGTTTCTCAATATACAAATTTTGGTACAGAAGTACGGATGGGGTTTAAAAGATATTATACAAAAAAATCAGTGCACAGTGTTTACAGACAACATAATAAAAGATAACTCCACGAAATTGCACCCCATTGATATATTCGACATTCCAAAAAAAGTGACCCATACCAAGGGCCCTTGTGCCACTGGACCAAAATTTTGCGATTTTTGCCTTTTCAATCTACCATCATGTCCACTTTGACCTTCATTCCCTTACGTATACGTAAGTTATCACAGTTCATTTTTTACGAATAATGAAGATAATTATGTCGCTTCTATATTAAAGTACACAAATGTGTTATAATCATCACAACAAACAGGAAATTTTGTACTGAATAACAGTCAACAATTTTAGCTATTCAAAATTAGAGAATAATATAGGGTTTTTGTACGAATATATCGGGAGATTTATTCGAGCAGTTTATCATATTGCACGAGCTTGCGAGAACAATAAATTGCA
Organism: Mytilus coruscus; assembly: GCA_017311375.1. Taxonomy (NCBI): domain Eukaryota; kingdom Metazoa; phylum Mollusca; class Bivalvia; order Mytilida; family Mytilidae; genus Mytilus; species Mytilus coruscus. The sequence goes on along the minus strand of CM029600.1, from coordinate 2,408,046 downwards.
TTTTTACTTAACAAAAATAAAATGTACACGAACTATTTGATACTATATCAAAATACCTATTATGTTGAGCCGATTCAACCATTTTGATAAAACGACTCATGCGTATACTTAACATATCTACAGCTTGTACGCAGAACTAACAGTTAAGGTTATTCAAAACAATCCATAATAAGATAATTCTTTGCTATATATTGCAGCATGTCTGTAAACAATCCTAATACAGCAGATCCATTGATTACACAAGAGGCACCAGACCAACCATCTCTAAGAAACGCTACATCCCCAGTGAGGACATTCAAGGTGTTTCGAGGTATATAAATTGGGTTAGGTGTAACATCAGGGATTATATGCCTGATAGCTATCATTCTTGATGCTATAGAAATTCACAAGTTTCAGGACTGTCTCCAGCATAATGAACATTTATTCAATGACAGTAGTAACTACTTGAGCTGCCGGTTATAAAAAGTGAGGAGCTATTCTCATTTGACATAATGTGTTTAATATGTTCTGGATGGGTACGTGTATAATTATCTATAGGTATATCTGATGTGTTTAATATGTTCTGGATGAGATAGTGTATAATTATCTATAGGTATCTGATGTGTTTAATATGTTCTGGATGGGTACGTGTATAATTATCTATAGGTATATCTGATGTGTTTAATATGTTCTGGATGGGTAAGTGTATAATTATCTATAGGTATATCTGATGTGTTTAATATGTTCTGGATGGGTAAGTGTATTATTATCTATAGGTATATCTGATGTGTTTAATATGTTCTGGATGGGTACGTGTATAATTATCTATAGGTATATCTGATGTGTTTAATATGTTCTGGATGGGTAAGTGTACAATTATCTATAAGTATATCTGATGTGTTTAATATGTTCTGGATGGGTACGTGTATAATTATCTATAGGTATATCTGATGTGTTTAATATATTCTGGATGGGTAAGTGTATAATTATCTATAGGTATATCTGATGTGTTTAATATGTTCTGGATGAGATAGTGTATAATTATCTATAGGTATATCTGATGTGTTTAATATGTTCTGGATGGGTAAGTGTATAATTATCTATAGGTATATCTGATGTGTTTAATATGTTCTGGATGGGTACGTGTATAATTATCTATAGGTATATCTGATGTGTTTAATATGTTCTGGATGGGTAAGTGTATACTTATCTATAGGTATATCTGATGTGTTTAATATGTTCTGGATGGGTAAGTGTATAATTATCTATAAGTATATATGATGTGTTTAATATGTTCTGGATGGGTAAGTGTATAATTATCTATAGGTATATCTGATGTGTTTAATATGTTCTGGATGGGTAAGTGTATAATTATCTATAGGTATATCTGATGTGTTTAATATGTTCTGGATGGGTAAGTGTATAATTATCTATAGGTATATCTGATGTGTTTAATATGTTCTGGATGGGTACGTGTATAATTATCTATAGGTATATCTGATGTGTTTAATATGTTCTGGATGGGTAAGTGTATAATTATCTATAGGTATATCTGATGTGTTTAATATGTTCTGGATGGGTACGTGTATAATTATCTATAGGTATATCTGATGTGTTTAATATGTTCTGGATGGGTAAGTGTATAATTATCTATAGGTATATCTGATGTGTTTAATATGTTCTGGATGGGTACGTGTATAATTATCTATAGGTATATCTGATGTGTTTAATATGTTCTGGATGGGTACGTGTATAATTATCTATAGGTATATCTGATGTGTTTAATATGTTCTGGATGGGTAAGTGTATAATTATCTATAGGTATATCTGATGTGTTTAATATGTTCTGGATGGGTACGTGTATAATTATCTATAGGTATATCTGATGTGTTTAATATGTTCTGGATGGGTACGTGTATAATTATCTATAGGTATATCTGATGTGTTTAATATGTTCTGGATGGGTAAGTGTATAATTATCTATAGGTATATCTGATGTGTTTAATATGTTCTGGATGGGTAAGTGTATAATTATCTATAGGTATATCTGATGTGTTTAATATGTTCTGGATGGGTACGTGTATAATTATCTATAGGTATATCTGATGTGTTTAATATGTTCTGGATGGGTAAGTGTATAATTATCTATAGGTATATCTGATGTGTTTAATATGTTCTGGATGTTTCTGATGTGTTTAATATGTTCTGGATGGGTAAGTGTATAATTATCTATAGGTATATCTGATGTGTTTAATATGTTCTGGCTGGGTAAGTGTATAATTATCTATAGGTATATCTGATGTGTTTAATATGTTCTGGATGGGTAAGTGTATAATTATCTATAGGTATTTCTGATGTGTTTAATATGTTCTGGATGGGTACGTGTATAATTATCTATAGGTATATCTGATGTGTTTAATATGTTATGGATGGGTAAGTGTATAATTATCTATAGGTATATCTGATGTGTTTAATATGTTCTGGATGGGTACGTGTATAATTATCTATAGGTATATCTGATGTGTTTAATATGTTATGGATGGGTAAGTGTATAATTATCTATAGGTATTTCTGATGTGTTTAATATGTTCTGGATGGGTAAGTGTATAATTATCTATAGGTATATCTGATGTGTTTAATATGTTCTGGATGGGTAAGTGTATAATTATCTATAGGTATATCTGATGTGTTTAATATGTTCTGGATGGGTAAGTGTATAATTATCTATAGGTATATCTGATGTGTTTAATATGTTCTGGATGGGTACGTGTATAATTATCTATAGGTATATCTGATGTGTTTAATATGTTCTGGATGGGTAAGTGTATAATTATCTATAGGTATATCTGATGTGTTTAATATGTTCTGGATGGGTACGTGTATAATTATCTATTCGTATTTCTAGTGTGTTTAATATATTCTGGATGGGTAAGTGTATAATTGTCTATTCGTATTTCTAGTGTGTTTAATATGTTCTGGATGGGTAAGTGTATAATTATCCACGTTGCAGTCCGGTGTATCCACGCAACTAAGACTTTTGGCTTCACTTTGGTAACATAAAACCAATAATCGGATAATATTGTGTGAACAAATTCATGACATACTTTAATTTCATGAAATCTTTTTTTGTATTTGGTTTCACCCATAAGATTTTATGTAATGTGTGTCCAAAATTAGGGAAAAACCCTGTTTTGACAGTTCTTCAAATTTCCGGTGATTTGGCACATGCCTTTTAAAAATAGCTAATTTTGAATACAGGTAAGATTTTATACTACGAAATATAGTTCAGTTTGAACCAAACAGACTGCTAAGGATGCGGAGCAAAATTTTAATTCATCTTGATCAAAATTTGACTTAAAATGGCTAAATATGGTTAATCATGGGATTGCAATTATAAATTTTGCTTGAACTTATCAATTTAAATCTTTTTGTCCCTTCGGAAGACTAAAACAATGTGTTTAATATGTTGTGGATGGGTAAGTGTATAATTATCTATAGGTATATCTGATGTGTTTAATATGTTGTGGATGGGTAAGTGTATAATTATCTATAGGTATATCTGATGTGTTTAATATGTTGTGGATGGGTAAGTGTATAATTATCTATAGGTATATCTGATGTGTTTCATATGTTCTGGATGGGTAAGTGTATAATTATCTATAGGTATATCTGATGTGTTTAATATGTTCGGAATGGGTACGTGTATAATTATCTATAGGTATATCTGATGTGTTTAATATGTTCTGGATGGGTAAGTGTATAATTATCTATAGGTATATCTGATGTGTTTAATATGTTCTGGATGGGTAAGTGTATAATTATCTATAGGTATATCTGATGTGTTTAATATGTTCTGGATGGGTAAGTGTATAATTATCTATAGGTATATCTGATGTGTTTAATATGTTGTGGATGGGTAAGTGTATAATTATCTATAGGTATATCTGATGTGTTTAATAAGTTCTGGATGGGTAAGTGTATAATTATCTATAGGTATATCTGATGTGTTTAATATGTTCTGGATGGGTAAGTGTATAATTATCTATAGGTATATCTGATGTGTTTAATATGTTCTGGATGGGTAAGTGTATAATTATCTATAGGTATATCTGATGTGTTTAATATGTTGTGGATTGGTAAGTGTATAATTATCTATAGGTATATCTGATGTGTTTAATAAGTTGTGGATGGGTAAGTGTATAATTATCTATAGGTATATCTGATGTGTTTATTATGTTCTGGATGGGTAAGTGTATAATTATCTATAGGTATATCTGATGTGTTTAATATGTTCTGGATGGGTACGTGTATTATTATCTATAGGTATATCTGATGTGTTTAATATGTTCTGGATGGGTAAGTGTATAATTATCTATAGGTATATCTGATGTGTTTAATATGTTCTGGATGGGTAAGTGTATAATTATCTATAGGTATATCTGATGTGTTTAATATGTTCTGGATGGGTACGTGTATAATTATCTATTCGTATTTCTAGTGTGTTTAATATGTTCTGGATGGGTACGTGTATAATTATCTATAGGTATATCTGATGTGTTTAATATGTTCTGGATGGGTAAGTGTATAATTATCTATAGGTATATCTGATGTGTTTAATATGTTCTGGATGGGTACGTGTATAATTATCTATAGGTATATCTGATGTGTTTAATATGTTCTGGATGGGTACGTGTATTATTATCTATAGGTATATCTGATGTGTTTAATATGTTCTGGATGGGTAAGTGTATAATTATCTATAGGTATATCTGATGTGTTTAATATGTTGTGGATGGGTAAGTGTATAATTATCTATAGGTATATCTGATGTGTTTAATATGTTGTGGATGGGTAAGTGTATAATTATCTATAGGTATATCTGATGTGTTTAATATGTTCTGGATGGGTAAGTGTATAATTATCTATAGGTATATCTGATGTGTTTAATATGTTCTGGATGGGTAAGTGTATAATTATCTATAGGTATATCTGATGTGTTCAATATGTTCTGGATGGGTACGTGTATTATTATCTATATGTATTTCTAGTGTGTTTAATATGTTCTGGATGGGTACGTGTATTATTATCTATAGGTATATCTGATGTGTTTAATATGTTCTGGATGGGTAAGTGTATAATTATCTATAGGTATATCTGATGTGTTTAATATGTTCTGGATGGGTACGTGTATAATTATCTATAGGTATATCTGATGTGTTTAATATGTTCTGGATGGGTACGTGTATAATTATCTATTCGTATATCTGATGTGTTTAATATATTCTGGATGAGATAGTGTATAATTATCTATAGGTATATCTGATGTGTTTAATATGTTCTGGATGGGTAAGTGTATAATTATCTATAGGTATTTCTAGTGTGTTTAATATGTTCTGGATGGGTAAGTGTATAATTATCTATAGGTATTTCTAGTGTGTTTAATATGTTCTGGATGGGTAAGTGTATAATTATCTATAGGTATATATGATGTGTTTAATATGTTCTGGACACGTGCGTGTATAATTATTTATAGGTATTTCTTATCATTGTTGACAAATAGTTGGAAAGACTTCTTTTTGAACCCCCCTCTTTTGACGGAATAAGCATAGATATACATGAAAGGGGTTCAATTTTAAGTCTCGCCAAAAAGTCAATCATTTGAATATGAACCAAAAATGTTGCTTGCTTAACGTCCAGTAGCAAATATGTCATGCATATTCGGGAAGAGAACAAATTAACAATTAATACAAAAGTAAGGTCTGCATGGTGGATCGACCAAGATGGAAAATGATTGTTTAATATGTTGGAAAGGGGCAGACATTTTGCCAGTTGCAAAGATTCTTTAACTTGAAGAGAGTGTGGCACACTACCTACAATGGGCACAGGATCTTAAGTCACCATTCCAACCAGGACATACGTATATATACATCCCGCACAACCAAATAGACACCCCATTAAGTTATGATTTTACTAATGCTTAACAGGTTAAATCCACGGTGACCATATATATGCTCAAGTCAACCCTACGAGAGTTACAAGATGGATATAAATAATATAATTTGATTCAAACCAAAAATATTGGACTTCAATGTGGAAGTACGATTCCATCAGCAGGAATTCAGTAAAAAGTGGTTTTCGCATCTAGCTTTTAGCGGTAATGTTACTTACAAATTTAGAAAATGTCCTTTCCTTTTTTGCTAAATAGACTTATTGCTAAAGGTGATTATTTTACTGTATTTTATAGGATTGCAATCAATTTTCTAATTTTAGCTTGAAAAAAGACTGAAATATAACTTTTGATTTTTCCGAATTGAATTTTGTACAGGTTTGTTCATTCAACACGAACGTGTTTTATTGATAAGTTTAAGGCGTTGTTGTAGAAAATTTTCCCTGAAAAACAACCACCGATGTTAAGAGTGTAGGACGGTTTTGTATTTGCTTTCCGTACCTGTCAGCATTCTTTGATATGGTATAGGTTATTATTGTTTTGGCAAAACCATTTGTGAATGGGAGTCCTAAACACACATTGCAGACCGTTGGGATTATATTTACATGTATTTGCTGTTTCGGCACAACGCACCTGAGACCATCATGTCGAAGTTCCGTATTTGAACATTACCATACTCTTAAACACACACACTCTCAATCCAGTAAAGAATTAAAAACTATCAAGTTAATGTTTAATGGGGCTGGGGGATAAGGCCTTTTTGCTGCTACTATTTGCCTGAATGAGTCAATACATATACCTGAAGATGTTAAGTATATCGACTATTTTTAAACCGCAACAAAATCAGCGTACTATATTTTTCTCGGGATGTCAGTCGCCAATAAAATGGCAATTTCTGTGTTTCCCTGTATAACCCTTACAAAATAAAAGACACCATTGTTGCATCAATAGTCGAAGAAACCTCTTCCAATAGAAATTAAACGAAAATACATGAAGAGAAAGTTGTCTCATTAGCAGGCATACCACCTCCTCTAACTTTTATATAGAGAGCAAACGAAGCGCTACCCAGAAAAATAAAGACTGAACAATACAAAACCCTTCAAACCGGGAGTGGTTGGTGTACTGAAGGGCTTGCTGATGAATGAACTACAATAAAGTATATTGTATCAGAGACCGGGGTATTTAGATTGGTTGAAAACACAATGAAAGTGTTTTGTTAAAGGTCTTTGTGCAAATGAACATCTAATTATGACATACTCTTAAATTTCAGTTTGTCCTTACTGATTTTCTGCCAATGTGTATGTCAAGGGAAAAACAATCAAGTTGGAAAAGTCTGGTAAGTGATGACACGAGATTTGCCTCCTTATGTATTGTGTAGAAAAAAGTAAAAAAGGATCATGAGAAGGAATAAACATAAAATTGAAAATGCACTTTTAGTATTGTTCATATATTATATTTTCAGGAAATTGGGTTTATGGTCTGCAGTATTATTGGCGCATCATGTTTTTGTATGACGGTTATCCTTCTACGATTATTCGGAGGATTCTCTGTAAGTATGGGGTTTTATTCTATAGGATTCAAGTTTCAAAATATTGGATTCATTTTTACGTAATAAAAAGCTTTTAACATTCCAATAGCTATACGAACTCAATCATGTATTAAAAGGGGATATGGTAAAAAAAAAAAAAAAAGAGAGAGAAGAAACAAGGGGGCAATCAAAAAATCAAAAACCATAAGTCGAATAACAACAGACAATTTCATGGCCATAAAATGAAAACGACGAAAAGACAAACAACAATAAGAAAATATTACACAGAAAACTAAAGATTGAGCAACGAAAACCCCGCCAAAAACCGGGGAGGCGGGGTGAACTCATGTGCTGCAGAAGGGTAAGTCGTTTCTGCTCCACATGTGGTGCACCCGGTCCTGTTGCACATGTAAGTACAAATCCAGTGAAAGTCCCTTTCGGTTAGGTCACACTCGAGGGAAAGTGGGCGGAGATTATGGGTACGACAAGTGGAACAAATCTGTCGTCATCTGTGACACAGATATTCCATAACAGCCCACTAATTCATGATGGCGTCCGTAATACTTTCGAGCTTTCGAATGGATTATTTCAACTTGACAACATGTAACCCTTGATGAAATAGCTTCAATGTTATCAGTTATTCTCTATCACGGAAATCTTGATAGGAAACACGGGCTCATGAATATCGTTTAAAGTGGGAGATATATACTCCATATGCAGGCGCTACTGGAATGTTGCTACACATACATGGAGAGCTTCCAACTGGGAAATTGAAATCATCTCTTTTGTCGTATAGTTTAGTTTTCAACTGACCATCATTGCCAATTTCTAGATGTTGGTCTAGATATGAGCAGACTTAACTGTATATGTGGTATGTATGCTAATGAAACAAATATGCATCAAATACCAGAGGTCAATGATGTAAACAATTCCAGGTCACCGTACGGTCATCGTCAATGAGCAATACCAATATCATATAGTACATATTATTAGTTATATTGAATTTGTTTTTGTTTGTTGACATTTAATTATATTTAAAAAAATATAAATGCACAATAAACTATTTTAGAACTCATAGTAAGCGTTACTTAATTCAAATTTTGATTTTGATTTTCGTTGTTTGTATGAACATGCCCTTGTTTTGTTTCAGAGATTATTTTATGGAACCAACATTTTCTATCAGCTTTCATGGTAGTACTAGCATTTGCTGAAGGTATAGTGGCGACCGTTGCTGCTGTTCACCCTGGAGACCATCCAGTGAAAGGCTATGATTTTATATAAGTCGTGATACAATAGGCGTGTATCCCTTTTCAATATTGACAAATATCATCATTAATACCCACTCATATCAAAATTAAGATAATGCATGATATTTCATATTAACATGAACATGTTTACCTTCGGAGGAAAAACGATCGGAGATACACAACAAAAAATCCAATCTAATATGTTCTTACCCATTTTAACAGTTCCAATGGTAAACAAAACATAATTTTGTTATTGATTGTGTTAGACATTTTGTTTTGGAATAATTTGGAAATTAAACGTGAAATCTAACGCAAGAAAAAGATTTTAAATACGACCAATTGGACAGTCTTAATTTTAAGTTTCTATTTTTCTCTTGAAACCATCTGTAAGTATGAAAAGATATTTTTTACGAGGAGATGATAGATTAAGAGTTTTTGTATGTTCCAAATATGTTTTTTAAAGAACTTTCTTTGTTTGATTGCTGTTTAACCAACATTTTGTTATCACCTTTTCATTGATATGTATTTATTGTAATTGAAATTTCAGGCTATTGTCCAATTTTAATCTTATTTATAAAAAAAAAAAAAAAAAAAAAAAAATATGAAATGGAATGGATCGTGCCTGTCATATAAAAGAACACACCCCATATCGTTTCCCTAGGTGACATTTGTATAAGTTTGAGCTTCAACTATGAATATACAGGTACACTTCTGAGCTTCAGGAGTCGAGACACAGACATATGTCAATGAATTCGCGATGAGGCTGTTAATCGTATTTAGAGTCGATTTCAGTCGTTTTGCTCATAACTCTGCAGTGTTTTGTGCCAAAACACATACCGTTAATGCAATCCGTTTAATTTGAAACCGCAAGCGCATAATGTCTTAAAAAGACAAAATGTATCATTGAAATCAATCCAGGAACGTAGAACTGGATACCGGGTGGATGGTATCTTCAGGGACTAACAGTCCACCAACAGAGGTACAGAACAAGTGGTAGTAGAAAAAGTATGATTCCTGTGCGTATGATTCTGAGACCGAAACTTTGAAATGCAAAAAATATAAATCGTTTGATCACAGGCTCTTTTACATTTGTTTTTATTAAATTCTTTAATATTTTAACTTATTTCCACTTACTTTATTTGTTCTTGGTCTAACCATTGAATTTTAAAGTATCTGTTTTTTATATAAACTGCCCCTCCAATCTTATTTTCCAAAACTCAGGAAGAGCGAAAACTGCTCGTCTACGGCACATTTTGTACATTATATTTCCATTAAATCATACAGATAGGAAATGTATCGAATACAAAATACATACATTGCAGGTGCGTTTGATAGCATAAAAACCAAACAGAGCTTTAACAGAACACCACAAAGAAAAGAAAAGGATAATTTTGCTTCACGGAATTGCAACCTTGGTTTTAGCAATATTTCATCATTTCTTAACTTGACGTTACTCACAAAATTATAACTTAAACTGCATGCATATTGGATGATGCCTTCTGGATCTGATAATATATACCAGCAGTAGCACTGAAAGTACAGACTTAAGACTATAATATCTGATAATGGTATGTTATATATACCATTATCACTGAGTGTAATTCGCATGGCCGGTTATACATGTAGAGCAGGAGACGTTTACCCTGTCGGCGCCCTTTTTGGAGTTCATGCGATTCCATCAGTTTCTGTTTGTTACTTTGATTTGGTTTTTCTTTATCGATTTGCGAGATTTAAATATACACATAGCTCACGACCTAAAGTGTGTGTGTCTCTACAGTCGTTCAATAGATAAGGTCAGTGAGTTAATATCAAAATTAAAACCTCCAGAAATATCGCAGACGAGCTGTAACGAAGGGTCTGTCAAGTTAATGACGCACTCCGGACAAAACTAAAGGAGAAATACAAGACAGTCCAAAAGCGAATAATTTACAAAACTATCCCATAAAAAATAAGTTCAAATTCTACACACAATGCGGCAAACCTAAACCCAACACGCTACTTACCATCAGCACACGATGGCGCCAGTTTACCACCGCTTAAGTACTACTTGTCGTAATTTAAATACGTCTACGGCAATACTGGAATACACATAGCGTATTAAGATATGAAATTTCTCAAAAACTCAATAAAGGTTCAAAATTAATGTTTGTATACTTTATTGTAGTATTTTTCTGAAAAACTGATTTGACAACAAAATGAGCAGTAAAAATATATCAAAGAATAATTTTAGTCGGTGACACAGACGAGACAATGCTAACAGAAGAACCAATATAAATATAATTTGGGGTTTGACCATCAACCTATTGTATTTTCTAGGTCCAATGACATTCCTTAAGATGCCCATATTGTGTACTTTTATGTATTTTTCACCATTTGAAACAAACTAAATACGATTGAATAAGGTTTGGACGATAAATCTGTGATTTACGCTGACAGTTACTGTAAAGGTTGCTTATTGTACGGGATCTTTTGCTATATCTGGTAGTACAGTTTCTTTATGCAATCAACTAATGACTTAATTTATGAATATATTTAACAGCAAACAGGTCTGTTTGTGAATAGAACACAACCTGGAATGATTTTTATAAATGTTCCACAGACCCAAGTTCCTGTAGATAATCCAATTCAGATAACTACTGGCCAAACATTAGTGCAATATCCGAGAGCACACCTGTACCAGGTAGTAAACACAAATGAATTACCTGGGGAAATTTCAACTGATGGCAGACCTCAGCCTAGAATTGATAGTTCGCAAGAACCACAAGTTTTCGATACCTATCCGCCCGCTTATAAAGAGTAGGTTTACCTACCGAGAAACAGGATATGCTAGAGACTCATTGAGAAAATTATATTTAAATGTATTCTAGCTTATATATATTTATTATGCACACATCAATATGTTGTGCTCTACGTATGGAGTTAGTGGTTATGATTCAGTAAAGTATAAACGTGTGCATGCACATTCAAATTAAGATGTTGTCAAAGTCCAAAAAGAAACTGAAAAAGAACATTTTGCCAATTTCCATCGTGGCTTTTGATGATTATTTTATGTTTAAATTATTTACGACGGTAGTTGAAAAACCCGAAAAAACAGTTTTTCAAGGTTACAGTTCTCTTTACAGAGTAGAGTAGAGAATCCAAACTAATATTAATATAGGAATGGCTGTTTATAATGTATACAAACTATATCTTTATTTTATTATTTTCTGTACAATGGTATTTGTTTTTAATGATGAGGCCCATCAGAAGCTTAGTCTTCAACCTTCTATTACCTGTTGTTTTGTTTTGCTTTGGAGGAAATTCAATAGAGCGTGAATTGAATTGTCTCTAAAAGAATATTAATAATTTTTGTTTTAATGAAATGTTGGCTTTTCTTCAAAAAGTTTCTTTCTTTTTCCTTTTTCCACACAAAAAAAAATATTCAAAATACCATCCATCTATAAGCATTTGGTTACACGGTCCGAAATACGTGATGGTATTATTACCTATAAGTACACATGTGAAGCTGTGATAACGGCAATTTTAGAAAATAATGAAAGACTTTTTAATATGGTGGTCGTAGGGTGGAATAAATTGAGATAACAGTCTTCCTACCTTTTTATACATTAATGCTTCGCGAAAAAAAAAAATGTATAGCCAAAGTGATAACAATATGTCAAAGAGAGAATTATTAAAACTTTTATTTCATGTAATTTAAAAAAAAAAGCTCTAACCATCAAATACCATTTAATTAAAAGAAAAATAAATTGCTCTCTTGCATCGAATTCATTTTATTATAAATATTATCTATCATGTCTTGTCGTTTGCGATCCGATATGGCGAACGTCACCTATATCACCTTCATACGTATTTATGCACCAATACATAGTATTTTCCGTAAAAGCTCTTGTAAGGTCCTAACATGGGTCGATAGATGACGTAAGAGCCGATATGAAACATGCCATGCAATGAGTTTTCAAACACATATTCAGCTTATGAAAGAGAATACAATTTAATAAGATACAGGCAATAGTTTACTGTTAATCAAATCTCGTAAATCAGATGATAATAATGAAAAAATCTGAGGAAATCACATGAATTCCAAATGGAGCGAGACCTGGTCAAAAGGCGATTCATTTATTCAATTTGTATGTTTTTCATTTTTGTCTCCTTTCGTTTTGTTGATTGGTCTTTTTCAATTGTTAATTAGCATTCCAACGATTCCTGATTAATTCCTGTTACCACGTTAGGTCTTCTACTTCAAACAGAGGCGTACTGTTTCTAGCGACGATGTCACACACTCGGACGTTAGTTTTAAGATAAAATATAAGCTAATTTCTCGCTCCTTTTGGAGTTCATGTGATTCCCTCACTTTTTGTTTGTTACCTTGATTTGTCTGAGATTTTAACATCGGTAAACTACTGTTGCCTTAGTTTATGTTCATACACATATAGGTTTAAAAACGACAAGATTAGTTTCTGATCAAGTAAATATACCACTGCGTACATGATTCCCTTAAACTAAAAGAGGCTTATATGTAATTTGCACCTTGAGGCCGATGTGACCCTCACATCTAAATTACATATATATATCAAGTATATCAGCCCCCATATCATCCCACTTTTCCTATAAGTGCTGTTCCGTTTATGTCATATTATCGATAACAAAACAATGGTATTAGACGAATATATAATTATAAATATACTGTACAAAATATGTTTTAAACTGACTTTCACCTATTGGGTTTCCGATTTTTTTTTTATACCTATATTCTAAACCTATTTAAACGAGTTAACTCGTTTAGCTTGTTTTTTTTAACCGCCAAGAGCATTGAAGACACAGCAAAGTGTTTGTTCAACAAGTTGATCTATTTTTTTTATTTATTTTGGTATAAATATCAGTTATATTTTTGCCTAGCTAATTACAACTACTATGTATAATGCCCCGACTTTTCAATCGAAAATGAATACCATTCTGTACTATAATATGTTAGTTATATACACATGAGACGTAGATATTTGTCAATGATTGACAATATACATAATGCAGAAGAAACTTTAAGTTATAAACTGTCAAATACGAACTGCTGAGTTTTAAACACAGCTTTCATGCATAATTTGTACGTTTGAACGTATTTATACTTCCCTGGCTTTCAAATCTTTGGATTTGAGCATTCCTGATGAAGGTAAATTTAGAAAAACGCTTCTGACGCACAACATTTACCCAGTGTTACCATTCTAATGATATTTTTTGACAATTTGCAGACTGCAAATTGTCAAAAAATATCATAAGGACCATACAAGCTAGGTTCCGCAGCTATATTTTATGGTGATCATGAAGTTGGATGTTGGTGTTCAAATTTGGCCATATTTTTCTGTAGGGGACCCTGTACCAAAGGTACAGGTTCATTTATGGTTATGGTAAGGTTAGGGTGTGGGTTAGTTTAGTATTAGGGGACGACCATTTGATATTCTGTTGGGGGAGAGGGCAGGAAGAATTTCCAACACCACCCCCCTCCCTCAGAATCAAATTGTCGTCCCCTGATCAGTATTTGAGATTCTGCTACACTTGACCTATTGACTTCAATCATACAACAATCGATTTTTCTTTGTGGAGTAAAACATTTAATCTTATCTGACGGTAATATTTCTGGATTTGCCACTTATCTACTTCCTGTTTGCTGCTTACATGTACATGTTTGAACACCATCTTGTTTCCATGAAAAGTAATCACTAAAATCTCTGTTCATGCTGTTTTTAACATAAATAATGATTTTTTTTTCTAAGGACATGTAGGAAAAGGGACATGGCTGGCATGAATGTTTATCCAATGATCCATATTAGACCCAAGAAAATGGGAGTTACTGTGAAGTACTTGTACTTCAAATTTGATAACAATATAGAGAAATATTTAGAATTCAGAAAAATAAATGAATTTGACAACATTTATAAAGCTATGATGTCATAATTATATGCTAATATGCACATATTTCACAAAAATGAAGAAAATGCAATCTTTTTGCAGTTTTTCATTATGTTTCTTTGGTGGAAACATTGGCTGCAGCAAAATAACAACACACACTTTTAGAGAAGCTTTCTTATGTATGTACCTATTTATATAATTCCACCGAATATAAAGTTGTTATACTTTTTTCAATTCAGATTAAATGTAGAAAAACAATGTATACATATCAAAACAAGAAAAATAAATCATGCTTTGTTATTGTTGATATTGTAACACATCAAATGTGAAATTAATTTTTATATCCTGAACACCAGTATTTATACCTAAGTTATGATGTTAGGACAAACTTAAGGTCATGTATGATAACTTTAATATTTGCACTAAATTTGGGGCCAATTTCCCCATTATTGCCACTACTCCTTAGTCATACAAGAAGGTATTTCATTTATAAAAGTACACTTAAAAGAACTTTCAGTCGACTCTTTATGAGACTTATTGCCCTTTAATGTCGATGTTTACCAATTTTTTGCATTTTTACCTATTATCTTGAAAATTATTATAGATAACTAGAAACTTTAAAAAGCAAAAATAATAAGCAAGACCAGATCTACAAATAGGTCAAATGTCCAAAATCGTCAGTCGACTCATTCTTGAAGTTATTGCCCTTTGATGACAATTTTTACCATTTTTTTTGCATTTTTGCCTTTCAACTTGAAAACCATAATAGATAAATAGAAACTTTAGTAAGCTAAAATTATCAACAAGACTAAATCTACAAATAAGTCAACATTGCAGAAATTCTAAGTTGACTATTTGTAGGAGTTTTTGCCTTTAAATGATGATTTATTTTCCAATTTTGGTGTTTTTGACTATTTATTTCGCCTATTTAAAAAAAAAAAGCAAATACACGATCTGCAAAAATATCAGCATAGATGAAATGATCAGTTGTCTTCTTATAGGAGTTATTGCCCTCAAATGACTATTTTTACTATGTTAAGCCCTTCTTTTTTGTTTTGAGCAAAAACTATAGAAAATAGAGTGAAACTAAACAGAAAAAATATCAGCAATACAAGATCAACAAAAACGAGATTTTAGTCATGAATTATATTCTAGTCTAAAATGTTGGAGAGTGTCCATTGTTGAAAATACACATAGACCTAGGTGAGTGACACAGGCAGGCTCTTAGCAATTTCAAATAATAGCTTTTTGATATTTGGTAGAACAGTTCCAAGTTTGATATTGGTAAGCTAATTGTTGGCCAAACTACATAGTCTGCTTCCACATGTTAAGTACAGTTTTTCCCCTGGGACCTTTAAACAGTATCACAACAGGTCAACAACAAAAAGGGGAAGGGAGGGGGGATGCCTATCAATACTGGACTGGAGTATCTAGGGTCCATGCTGGACAGTTCATGTGTAGGTCCACAGCCATTCTAAGAAACCTAAACATGTAAAATACATACAATGATTGTAAACATGTGCATCTATGGGAAACTTATATTTCACTGTTTTGCAGCTTCATTACTGATCTATTAACTTATGTCCAAGTAATGAAGTTCAAATATTATGTACTAAATTACTTACAATGTTTAAAAATTCCACATTTGATGGCAAATTTCCACCATAATGAACCCACACAACAGAGGTTATCAAAAAGTAGTGCAGATTATCAATTTTCCTTTGCATTTTGTCAATTATGATCACATTTGGATGAACATTTATTATGAGTTTTTGGTTAAGACTCCTATGGAACTAATAACAAATTTCTCAATTGGAAAAAGTAACATGTAACCAGATGTTTGAAGAATGCATAGAAACAATATTTTTGTACTGTTATTTTAAAAAAAAGGTTTTGTGTTTCTATAGACATTAAGTATAAATACAGGTAATGCCTAGTCATGCACTAATAGAGTTAGTTTTCACGATTAATTTATCAGTCCAGTTGCTCACACCATATATATTTATATAAAAGTTTTGTAAATCATTGCAGATTAAACTGACATTATCATTTTTACTTGATTGTCAGGGTTCTCACAAAGCGAGTCCATGAGTCCTGGACTCGTGAATATCTGTTTGGACTCATGAAAATCTGTCTTGACTCATCATTTTCAAAACTAGTGATTCCAAAGATGCATCAAGATTGTAAAATGTTAAGTAAGGTAGTGTTTGATGATTGTTGTACAACAAATATTGAATCAACATCAACAGACATGCAGTGGTATATTCAAGAGATAAAAAAAAAAGAACCTGGAATTATGACTTGTCATGAGTGTATATTTTTTCAACCACAAGCACTTTCAGAATATATCTGAATATTTTGAATATATAATTCAAATTCAAATTATTGTATGAACATTACAGAGAAAGGAAAATGTAGTTTTAAAATGAAAAAGAAAAAATGGAATAAGAATTGTTAGCTTAATGTGACTGCCAAACTTTGAGGTCGTTTAATGGTATAGGTCTGTTGTTTGTCAAAATTCTTTTTTTTCTTTTTACCCTAACCTTTAAGATCAGTGTTCAAATGAAAAACTGAATTACATATCTGAAATACGAAGGTACTTTCCTAATGGTTGTATATTACAGCAAGACTTTCAATATATTATATCAGATATATTTTACTGAACGTTAAATTGTCCCCTGCGCGACGCGTTGCAGGGGACATAAAAATACCGGGTATGTCCGGTCATGAAACTCTCTCCCCAGAGTTTCATGAAATTGATTTTTATCAAATTTATATAAAAGGTTTATATCAGCCATGTCTTGGACAAATATGAAAATCAGTGCTGATCAACTACCAGTATTTTTTTAAAGAGTTATGCCTCTTGGAAACATTTATTATATTGAAAATTGCATTATAAGCGCCCTCATGTGTACAATTCTCTCAAAAATTGATGAAATTTATATCAAAGGTTTATATCAGCAATGTCTCTGACATGTACGAAAATCAGTGCCGATCAACTATTTTTAAAAGAGTTATGCCCTTGGAAATATTAATTTTATGCAAAATTGCATTGTAAGCGCTCTCAAGCCTGCTTTTCTCTAAGAAAGTATAAAAGTTTAAAAAAAACAAAAAAACTCTTTTTTTTTAGTTATTACCCTTGGACAGTCACGGATAAAATATGTGCAACGCGGGAACATTGGAACTCTGTTCTTTTATTTCAGTTTGTGTATTATATGAATAAAATGAGACAGGGGAATCAATCAAACAGCAACCAAACGACAAAAAAACACCAAAAAGGCATCAAGAGGGCAACATGTAGTCTAGCAATAGACAGGTGTCTATACAATATGTCATGCTCCAAATTGTCAGGAGTTTATAAAGTTGTGAATAAAATAAATAAAAACCATCAACACCAATTTTTTTAAATAACACACGAAATTAAAAAACATTAAGTTGTGACAAAAAACAACCAACGACAAGGTTCCTAGCTTGGTACATGCACATGACAGGGTGCAGGGTAAACTTCTTTTTCAAAGATTAGTAGATTTACAAAACTTTCATAAAAGAATGATCATCTTTTGCAAGTAAGACTTTTTTCCATAGGTGATTCGTTTGTATTAAAATTGATCAACACAAAATGACTAACATACATATTAAACATACAATTCAAATGAAATGTACATCAGTATATAGATATAAGAAGATGTGGTATGAGTGCCAATGAGACAACTCTCCATCCAAGTCACAATAGATATAAGAAGATGTGGTATGAGTGCCAATGAGACAACTCTCCATCCAAGTCACAATAGATATAAGAAGATGTGGTATGAGTGCCAATGAGACAACTCTCCATCCTAGTCACAATAGATATAAGAAGATGTGGTATGAGTGCCAATGAGACAACTCTCCATCCTAGTCACAATAGATATAAGAAGATGTGGTATGAGTGCCAATGAGACAACTCTCCATCCTAGTCACAATAGATATAAGAAGATGTGGTATGAGTGCCAATGAGACAACTCTCCATCCTAGTCACAATAGATATAAGAAGATGTGGTATGAGTGCCAATGAGACAACTCTCCATCCTAGTCACAATAGATATAAGAAGATGTGGTATGAGTGCCAATGAGACAACTCTCCATCCTAGTCACAATAGATATAAGAAGATGTGGTATGAGTGCCAATGAGACAACTCTCCATCCTAGTCACAATAGATATAAGAAGATGTGGTATGAGTGCCAATGAGACAACTCTCCATCCTAGTCACAATAGATATAAGAAGATGTGGTATGAGTGCCAATGAGACAACTCTCCATCCTAGTCACAATAGATATAAGAAGATGTGGTATGAGTGCCAATGAGACAACTCTCCATCCTAGTCACAATAGATATAAGAAGATGTGGTATGAGTGCCAATGAGACAACTCTCCATCCTAGTCACAATAGATATAAGAAGATGTGGTATGAGTGCCAATGAGACAACTCTCCATCCTAGTCACAATAGATATAAGAAGATGTGGTATGAGTGCCAATGAGACACTCTCCATCCTAGTCACAATAGATATAAGAAGATGTGGTATGAGTGCCAATGAGACAACTCTCCATCCTAGTCACAATAGATATAAGAAGATGTGGTATGAGTGCCAATGAGACAACTCTCCATCCTAGTCACAATAGATATAAGAAGATGTGGTATGAGTGCCAATGAGACAACTCTCCATCCTAGTCACAATAGATATAAGAAGATGTGGTATGAGTGCCAATGAGACAACTCTCCATCCTAGTCACAATAGATATAAGAAGATGTGGTATGAGTGCCAATGAGACAACTCTCCATCCTAGTCACAATAGATATAAGAAGATGTGGTATGAGTGCCAATGAGACAACTCTCCATCCTAGTCACAATAGATATAAGAAGATGTGGTATGAGTGCCAATGAGACAACTCTCCATCCAAGTCACAATAGATATAAGAAGATGTGGTATGAGTGCCAATGAGACAACTCTCCATCCTAGTCACAATAGATATAAGAAGATGTGGTATGAGTGCCAATGAAACAACTCTCCATCCAAGTCACAATAGATATAAGAAGATGTGGTATGAGTGCCAATGAGACAACTCTCCATCCTAGTCACAATAGATATAAGAAGATGTGGTATGAGTGCCAATGAGACAACTCTCCATCCTAGTCACAATAGATATAAGAAGATGTGGTATGAGTGCCAATGAGACAACTCTCCATCCAAGTCACAATAGATATAAGAAGATGTGGTATGAGTGCCAATGAGACAACTCTCCATCCAAGTCACAATTTATAAATGTAAACCATTATAGGTCAAAGTACGGTCTTCAACACGGAGCCTTGGCTCACACCGAACAGTAAGCTATAAAGGGCCCCAAAATGACTAGTGTAAAACCATTCAAACGGGAAAACAAACGGTCTAATCTATATAAAACGAGAAACGAGAAACACTTATGAACCACATCAACAAACGACAACTACTGAACATCAGATTCCTGACTTAGGACAGGTGCAAACAAATGCAGCGGGTTTAAACGTTTTAATGGTACCAAACCTTCACCCTTTTTCTGAAACAATAGTGTAACATCAGTGCATACATCTTTAATAAATAATTCAACAGTCCATAAAACACTTCAAAAGAAAAGATTAAGATTGAGCAACTCAAACCCAACCAAAAAAGTTCTAGGAGTGAACTATGGTGCACCAGACAATATCTCTATTATTTATGCATGCAAGTCATAAATGAAATTCTACACCTGTGACACTTTTGCTTGCCTACTTTGTTTTATTGCATCTTATATGTTGCATTGGAGATGTTGTTGGTTGGAGTTTATAGGACTGCTGGATAAATACCCCCTATAGTGTTTAGGACCAAGAAATTTGAGCAACAAAGAAAGGAATATAGAATGGAAGTATGAACAATATGTTCATTTACTGTGAAATTCATGTTAAAACTCGATTCACGTTAATTTCATGTGAATCTGAATTTCACGTTAAATTCACACGATTTTTTTCATGTGAAATTCACATGTACAAAATTTGCCTATGTATTTAAAACATAATTGTTTCATGCCATGCTCTTTAGTTCAAGTCGAATACTTGCTGTTTGCGTAATTGAGCACACTATTAATATTGACGTGAAAGATGAAGAAAACAGAATTAGCAATGAACTTAGATATCCTGGGTATAAGGGTTGCTGTTTCATGTGCATTTACCTAACGTTTCCTTTTATTCAAATTATAAATTTTAACTGGATTCTTCTTAACTAACTTAAATATTAATTCAGCTCTTCATTTAAGTTCTATTTCTGTCAAAATTGTCATGCAACATTAAAACCACATAAAGAAAACCAAAAACCCTTCAAAGTTCAGGTTCCAATTTCCTGCCGTTGAATAAAAAATACCAATGTTTAGACGTTACTAAGTTGGAAAACTTGGGTCTGATCTATTTGTCCTTTTGAACAATACAATATGTTTAAACTAAGGGTTAGACAATAAAATTTAAAATGACGATGTCTGTCACTTTTTAATGCAAGTCTCGATTTAAAGGTTATCCTACAATAGATTGAACTGAGCCAAAATTTATGTTAAAAGATCTTGAAATGTGTACTTTCCTGTTACTTTAAAATATCAAATCATCATGGTATCAGGAGAAAACTTTCTATCTATAGGAGAAACATGTGAATTGTGAACCCCGCCACATTCTGTATGTGCCTTCATTATTTTGTACATAAATTAGGCCGTTAGTTTCGTCGTTTGAATTATTTTACATTTGTCATTTCGGAGCCTTTTATAGCTGACTATGCGGTATGGACTTTTCTCATTGTTGAAGGCCGTATGGTGACCTACAGTTGTTAATTTCTGTGTCATTTGATCTCTTGTGGAGAGTTGTCTCATTGGCGATCATTCCACATCTTCTTATTTTTATATTTATATTACAGACTTCATTTGCAGTTTTTTGCAGTTTAAGTCGTCTAAATTAGTTCAATATAGTTATGACCCCTTATAGTTGCTAATACAGTAACAGTTTTAATATGGACGACTGCATAAATAATCTATAGTTTAATTGTATTATAAAAACAAGGAGATGTGGGATGATTGCCAACTATCAACCACCGAACAAGGACACTAGGTAATCGTAATGTCTTTAACATTCGACGTCGACAAAACTGATTTGAGAACGCCACATTTGTATGCACCTGTCCCAAGTCAGACAAGTGCAGGTCATAGGTATGTTTTTGTGTAGTTATATATTGAGTTTACTAAATGATATTCTGACATTGTGCTGTACAGCTAGATAGTATTCCATTTTATATTTTTGTCGGAGCCATTCAGAGCCGATTGCATGGTGTGGCAAGCGTTGAAGACCCGTGTGGTGACCTGTGGATGTTGGTTTTGTATTTGTTGCTTATGTTAATTTTCTGTTTTCATGACATTGGTCCATATCCGTTTTTCACACACATCAACAATGAGAAAATCAGAGAGCATGGAAAGCTATAAAAGTCTCCTTGATAACAAAATATGAAACAAATCGTAAGAAAAAAAAACCAACGTCCTGATCTACGCCAAAAACATTGACGAACACCAATTATGACAGACGACAAAGAACGACAATTAACAAATAAATGTTCCTGGCTTGAAACAGGCACATAAAAAATGCGTCGACTCATATGCACTCAAGCCTACCCTAACCTTAGACAGTGGTATAACAGACTAAAAATATTACAAACACTGTAAATATCAACTGATCAGGGCTTAAGGGGGTACCCAACACTTTGATTATAACAGATTCGGCTCGTTTAATTTTTATAACATTTTGAAAAATATTTACTTTGATCTGTTGATAAAAATATATAAATTTCAAGAAATTTGAACCACACAATTTACAGGAATATTTTTATTGGATATATGGCAGTTTGACAAACACTAATTTTGATCATTTAGAAGCTTGATTTCTTTTTACTTGTAGTAGGTGATTAAAACGTTCAGCGGTTTTTTTAAAAGTGAACTCCCTTACGTGTTCTGTACCCCCTTAAAATATTAGATAAAAAAATAACACAGGTATTGTTCTCTTTGATATCACCACATTGAATCTTTTTTGCAGCATTTTGTCCAATGAATTAGTTCCGAAGGTATGGAAAAAAAATCTTTGTATCACTCCTTACCTATAGAGGACACATTGATCCTAGTTAAAACGTCTATCTGAATATTCAACTTTTTTAGCATTAAATCAGCAGCAAAAGGCATCAAACAAGATTTATACAAGAACAAGAACAATATTAAAAATCAAATGAATTCAGCATAAGAATCTCCAACGCCACAACGAGTTTAAATGCATGAAGAATTATGTACAGTAATAGAGTTTTTAAAATAATATATTTGTATTTAACAAGTGTGGACACAGATGAATGTGGATAGTATGTTTGGATGTTTGACCACAGGCACTTGTCTCAGAAAAAAAATTCCTATATACCTTAATATAACACAAGGTACTTAACTAAATTTTTTGAAAAATGTCACCCAGTCCCGAATTTCCGTTATTTTTCGATTTCTCGGTTGTCAAACCTACTTAAACTTATTATGCCGTAAATCTAAATTGATTTATCTACACAATGGTATAGGACACGACTACCATTGTGGTCGGGATCATTCGTAGCAGGCCTCAGAATTCGGTCAACGTGATTTTTTTTTGCATACCGCTCAAGAATTGGCAACACAGAGTCCGCAGGTAATGATATACCGGTTTCTCATTGGTCAATCGTCTGGCTAAAAATAAATGTGGGAAATTTTGGTCAATTTATAACTCAACATTAGTGTCTACATGTCTAACGTTGTGCACACGTGTGTTTCATAACAAAATGAATGTCAAAGAGCTTATAGCATTGAATAAGGTAAAACATGGCCATAACCTTTTGCTTTTTTTTTTAATAATTTTTATTATAAATCAATCACTGCGGACTCGGTGTTGCCAAGTCTTGAGCGGTATGCAAAAAAAAAAATCACGTTGACCGACTTCTGAGGCCTGCTACGAATGATCCCGACCACAATGGTATTCGTGTCATATACCATTGTGTAGATAAATCAATTTAGATTTACGGCATAATAAGTTTAAGTAGGTTTAACAACCGAGAAATCGAAAAATAACGGAAATTCGGGACTGGGTGACATTTTTCAAAAAATTTAGTTAAGTACCTTGTGTTATATTAAGGTATATAGGAATTTTTTTTTCTGAGACAAGTGCCTGTGTGTTTGACAGTGTTTTATATGACAAAAGGAGTTCCATGTTTTTCCTATATGGTGTAATTAACTGTGTTGCACGATGACAACCAACCTGAGCATTAGGAGTGTTGTTTATTTAATATTTAGATTTTATGTTCAAGACGGGCATGGAAGAGACACTAATTGCATTAATTACCAAATGATTATGATAGAATATTTTCCAAATCTTTGATTTTGGATACATTTTGTAGCTAGGAGAGCAACACATAATAGGTTAATTTTTTCATGTGATTTTTTTTTTAAATGGGAGATGATATCTGAGAACATGATATCAGGAGGCTGTAACTCAGTGGTTGTCATTTGTCTATGTTATGGGCTTTGCTCATTGTTGAAGGCTGTACGGTGACCCGTAGTTGTTAATTTCTGTGTCATTTTGGTCTGTTGTGGAAAATTTTCTCATTGGCAATCATACCACATCTTTTTTATATGTATTTGCTCACTATTTGTATGGTTCTATTTATATTACTTTGTGGTGGATTGTCAGTATCATTAGTAAAATATTTTGTTAAAATGTCGAAATTGCTTCTCAGATTAGAAGACATTAATTGGTTTTTAGTAATGACAATGCCTGACATGATGCTTGGGGCTAGATGAGCTAGAAAGTAAACTTCTGTGTTGTTTTTTTACCAATTCTTTGATAACATCTCCTCCAAAGCTGGCAGAAGCAAAAAAAAGTTTTGACCAATATGAAAATGATATCAACAAAAAAACCTTTGTGAGCATGCTTCAAAGACTCATAACTGCTCCAAAAGTAATCTGATAGAATTTCAAGCATGTCAAGTGGGTATTATGAAAATCTACTTAATATGTCTTAATATCAAAAAGTTATAGTATTCAATATGAAAAGGTATTGCAAAATTATTCTCTTTTCAATTTTTTTGTTATATGGATACAAATATAAGTGATACCAATACAGTATTTGTTGTGGTATGAAAGTGTAGTAATTAACATTTACTGTAACAATGTTAATTCACACAAATTAAGAAATAAACAAATGAATGAAAATGTTGAATATTTACAATGAAATATAGTTTTAGAAATCAATTAGGCCAGATAGGCCTTATAAATTTTGGTCTTTTTTAACATACTGAATGACCATTTACACTCAGGACCAAGTCATCAGTAGGCAGTACAGATGTATTAAAACAACCTAGCATCATATTGCTAGTAGCGAGTGTAGCATTGTCGGGTAAATTTGTTCTTTTTTTTAAAATTTGGTTAATGGACAAAAAATGTTTGGTTCAAATCATAATAAAATGCTTTTATCTCCTTATTACTTACATTGTACATAGAATGGATACTACTACATGTACTATGACAATTCCTTGTACATGAGAGTTGTCTGTCAAATCTTTATTTCACAAAGAATGAATTGCATAACAATGAACTGAGCTCAAAGCAAAGCACTTTAATAATACACTTAGACAAAGAGCTCAATCCAGTGATATACTTTGTACTACATGTCCTTTATGAACATCCTATCCACCAAAACCATATCTCACAAACATGCCATACTACATGGTTGGATCAGAAGTCCTGAAAAAGACATGAATTTTATTATCATATTTTAATTATATATACACAGGTTAAAACTTTCACAAATTTGTGGTGAAATCATTCAGTATCTAGCAACTATCAATCTCTTCATGTACAAATTGATATAGGTTGATTGCCCCTCTTGAAATAAGAACATACCTCCATATCTACAACCAATGAAATACCACTCTAATAGACTAGCATTGAAATCCCAGTTTTCTAAAATGGTAGGTGGAACCTAAGACTAAAAAATTTGAAACAATATATTCCAAATAATTCAAATGCATGTATATGTAATAATATAAATTCTCCAAAGTTCACTATATTTTTCCTTTTTTTTGTCTTTTGTTCGAGACTGTATATTGACCTCTAGATGTCTTTCAAATACATCCAGTTTGGTTTGGGTTGATGTTTGATTGTTGTACATGTTATATATCGACACGAGATTTGTTTATATAAATAACAACTATTTCCTTAAATTCAAATAAAATAGATGTAAGAAATTATAGGCAACCATATGCATGTAAATAAAAAAGTATTTGCATTTGTTCTGTTGATTGATAGTGGTATATATACATGTATGAGGACTGGGTGAAATAACTTATATATAGTTCTGATCAACAGTTTCATGGTAAACATGGTAAATAAGTAGTAGCTTGTTTGAAGTTTGCAGCATATTCAACTTTGAACATCTTTTCAGGTCTGCAATCCATAAAAATCTGTATATACATGTATGTGGTATAATTGCCAATGAGACAACTTTCCACAGAGGTTTAAATAACAAAGTAATTATAGGCAGCCATACAGCCTTAATCAAAGAGCTGAAAGTTCTGAGGAAAAATGACGCCACTGTCTCTAATATTGTGATATTTTTTATGCAAGTCTTGATTTTCACATACCGTAATAAGTTTAACATTCCAACATGTCTCGTAAGCATATAATTGATATTCGTATATGTGTGTGTTATGTGAAGATGACAACTGGCTGTTTTTTTAGTACAAATGTATAGGTCAAGACTACCTGAATGATCTACAGTATCCAATGACTACTGGCTGTTTTTTTCTATAAATAAAAAGGTCAAGACTACCAGAATGATCTACAATATCCAATGACTACTGGCTGTTCTTTTGGACTAATAAATAGGTCAAGTCTATTTGAATGATCTACAATACCCAATGACTACTGGCTGTTCTTTTGTACATATAAATAAAGACCTGAATGATCTAAAGTATTCTAAGTAATGTGATTTTTGTCTTGCAATTACATTTTTCTAAATCAAGAATATAGTCTACTAGTATCCTTTTCAAACCAAATGATTATGAAGAGCCTGTTGTTATCAAGCTCTTATACCCCACATACTCATTAAATAAGTTACTACAGTCAGGGGTACTACTTGTACAAGTTAATTTTATTTACTTGAAGAAGTAAAAAAATATACACATATAAGTAAATAAATAATGTTTGAATAATCTCCTTAATTTTCTCAAAATTTACTTGTATAAGTAAATTTTCTTACAATCCACAAAAATCCTCAAGTTTTGAGATGTAAAATCATGCCTTTAATGATTTTTCCCAGGTTTGCTCAATTTTTTTTATTAAAGTTCAATGTTTCATCTCACTAATTCAACAAAGAAACTGATTGAGCAAAGATCTTGTATATTTGCTAAGGCCTTCAAAATTGCTCCTTTGGGGCTTGTAAATGAGCAGTGTTATGAAGATATTACAGACAAATGAGATTTTCATTGTCCATGAAATTACACTTAAATGATTAGTAGGGACATCTGCAAAGGGTACACAATTTAAAATTCTATTAGAGCAAAGAAATCTTAAGAATTCAAGAAAGAAGAAAGGATGACTTTTTACTTATACAAGTAAAAATTCTGAATGTCAAAGGACATAACTAAGCCAATTTTTTTTTACCTATACAAGTAAATAAAATTCACTTGTATAAGTATCCTACAAATTTACTTATATGTGTATATTTTTTACTTCTTCAAGTAAATAAAAATTACTTGAATAAGTAGTACCCCTGACTGTACTAGTGACCTAGTTATTTCTGTTACTTGAAGCAAATTATATTTCTGTAGATTTAGACAATAGTATAATATTGTTTTACTAGTTTTATTTCACCTTGAAGATTAGACAAATAGGGATACTCCTTTGATTTTTATTTCATGTCAGTCAGGTCGCTTTATATGAAACTTGAAACCACTTCTCTGCCATATTGTTATTTCATAACAACTCTGCCCTTGACCATGTTGACCCATGTAATTGATATTCATTCTTTAACCATATATCATAGTCAGTTAATTTTTGATTTTGCACTCCCACACCACCTTTCAGGTCAAATGTCTGTCTCCATTTAAGTTAATGACATTGAACAATCATGGTATTAAACAATAGTGATAATGCTGTTCTAGTAGGTCACCATATATTCAACTTGGGTAGCATTCCAGTTATTGAAATTTGTGTCAGATTAGAACAATGATCTAGACCTTTAGGAATGGATCTTACAATTTAATATGGAGTCATAGTATGGGACCCCTACACGGTAACAAAAAAAACAAGCTTGAAAGGATACAACGCCAAGCGGCAAAATCTATCACCAGAAATTACAAGTCAAGAGAGGATGGACGGGATATGTATCTAAAATGCTTGCCTAACTGGAACTACAACAAGATCTCCAGACAAGACGAACAAGGAGTTGAAGCCAGAAGTTAATATTTATGTAAAAGTAGTTGAGGGCTGATTCCCACTATTGAACCATACTGTCATTCTATAATATTATTAGCAAGTATTTCTGTATTGTCCTTGTTATTGGTCCATGTCTTGGTGTATTGGTCCGAGTGCGAAGGCCAATACTGCTGGCCGAGGACCAACAATAAGGCCAATACATAAATACATGTAATAGTATCGTTATTAATTAACTACAGTGTTACAATATTTTTTATTTAATTTCACAAGAGATAAACATTTTTACCTTGAAGTGGAACTATCCAAATCTCAGTTTCTTTTATAAGATGCAATATCTAATGATTTGGTGCCGTTTCCATGTATCTTCAGCCTTTTCTCATCTGATAAATTTTCTACCCTTTCCAGTCACTATAAAGTGTTACAACTTTAATTTAGACACAGCACATAAATAGTAATTGAAAGGTACTGCCATTGCATGTGTAATGCAAATATATTTAAAAAAAATAATGTAAGAGTTGAAATTGATACAACTATCCATAAGCCAATTGACCAAAGAACGAAGATTTGCGCAATTACAGAATGCATATGCCTGGTTCGGGTTTAAAAATAAAAGACCGTTTATAAAACATGAGAAGCGAAAGTAAACAGTAAAAATCGATTTGTACCATCGTTATGATGAAATTATGAGGTCGTCAAGAAATGAACTTTGTAATAATTTACTCGTTCCCCAAACCTGAAATAATTCCATCGTCTACTTTCAAAATGCTTTTCAAATGAATGGGACCGTCTTTAACCTAAAATATATGCCATACTGAACGTTTCAGCTTGTTTATGGTGAGTAAATAAAAACTGCGTCGTACAAACAACTGTTTACTTTCAGTTTGAGTTTATCGTGACTTACGATCTAAAAACTAGAGACGTTCCGAAATCCTGTTTTGGCCAGATCAGAACTCGAAGTAGGAGAGATCGATTACGGGGAGGGACTGAATTATTCGGGTTAGCAGATCCAGTTAGTATGTAAAATAGTAAATATGAAACCGTGTGCAGTAGGCGGAGGCATAATCAACTTCCGTTAGTTCTGGTCAATGGTATCGGAAACATGCCGCTGATAGCGTCATTTTCCAAAAAATGAGAAAAAGGTCCAGACATGTTAAGTATGCAACAATTAAATTAAGAAAAGTAAAGGCCTGATTTACAACTTATAAACAACAGGTTTGGAACCCCCCCCCCCCACAAAAAAAAATATGTTCTAATGAAGATTAAAAGAAGATGAAGCCTTTTAAACTTTTAAAGGGGGACAGGACTCATTACATTCGAAACAACTTTTCTAAATGATGGATACATATAAAAATAAAAATAAAAATATGTAATATGATTGCCAATGAGACAATCCACAGAGGTTCAAATGACAAAGCAATAAAAGCAGGGTTTTCCATTCTTTTTGGCCTAACAGGCCAAAATGAATAAGTGGCAGTCACTGGAAATTAGGGGTACAGGGGGTCCACCCCAATAATTTGACCGAGTTAGTAATATTTTTGATTTTGTCAGCAAATTATTGTTCACACATTTGATTTGTGTAATATTCCTTCAAGGTAGGAAGTTTTCCGTATTTGTTTGAAGTTTTCAGGCCTGGGTCATATCGAACCTTCGATCAGGCAAAGTGCAAACCAATGACAATTATCATGTCATCGATTCATTCGCGATTTAAACTAAACACAACAGAACAAATTGAAAAACAATACATGCAAACTTTATAAATGTACATGTATCATCATAAAAATGCACACCTTTGTGTCGCTTAGCTGGGAAACAATCTGTGATGGAACGTTTCATCTTCAACAACAAATGGAAGTTTTTAACGACCTTGACATGGCACGACTTTTGCATATACTCGATATGGGATTTTCCAAATAAGTCTCTTTCAATGGATAACGGCCGCGTGTTCCGATAGAAATACAAACCGGAACCCTCAGACGTAAATAAAACCTAGATAATAATAAAAGTTACGACGATAAAATAATCGTATAAGTAAAATATGCACCCAAATTTTTGGCTGATGACGATTGAACCAGCCAAAAACTGCTTGAACGGTCAATTTGGCGGCGGCGGTTCTTATGGAAAACACTGTAAAGGCAACCATACAGCCTTCAAAAATGAGGAAAACTGTCCTGACATGAAAAGTATGCATCAATACAATTGAGAAGAGTTAAGGCCTGATTCACTATTCCACTAATAAACAGGTTAGAACTCTCCCCTCAAATAAAAAATTGAGGAGGGGAAATGTAGCCTTTTAACTTATAATAGGGGATTCATTACCATAGAAAAACTTTTCTGAAAGATGATTCCACTTATTTTCAATAAATAATAAATATTGAAGTCTATCTCAGGCATCTGGGAACAGACTCAACATTAATTCTATACATATATAATATATTCCAAAATGTGGACAAACCTACATCAAATATTCTACTTGAATGACTTTAGTTGATGAGATAAAGTTACAAAGTCGCAGTGGTTATATACTCCAATGGCAGTCTTTCCTGCTAAAATGTCATGTGTAGAATGTAATATACCATTTTTGGGTCTATATACTGTCCTTTATATTTATTAGGTCATTTTGACACAGCAAAATATATAGAAAATGTTAACTATGATCTGAAATTGAGTTCTTTTTGCAAAATAAACCCACTAAAACTAAACTTTGAATGCAAAAGACCCTAAATGGCTAACAGATATTGCTATAAAGAATAGTCCATAATGATTCTTGTTATTAAAGAGTTCATGAAATGTACACCCATTCTGTCAGTTGAATGGACTAGAATGAGATAAGTTATATAAACATAAAGGTTTTTTCAACAGTTGTGGTGTAAATTAAATCAGTTTTATTTTATAGTTGACATATTTAAGTATACATGTAGATCATTGGCTTTGCAACACATTGATATTTTACAATATCGATTACCTATTTGTTATATTGTTGGTATTTTTCACCTTCCTAAAACAGTTTTAACGCAACCTGAAAGCAAGCTTGATAGATCTTGATAGGGTGTCCTCACATATTTTGACGTTGCTGAAAAATTTTGGTTGACATATGTATCCTCTTCTCATCGTTTTTCGTGCTATTAAGAATGCATACTGTCGTCTCAATTTCCATTGAAAAGGCATGCATAGTACAAATTCATATGACGTACGAAAACATATGATCTGACCATATACATGTACATGTATGTATAGGTTATCAGCCTTTCTTCACATAAAAGCCAGTAAGCCGCAATGAACCTATAATGGCGAGTGAGCACAGCTAATGAGCTAAAATGAATCAAATTGTGTCCTCAGTGGGGGATATTTTAAGGGATCTATATGAAGAAAACCTGATTATTTGTTTATCGTTCTATTACTGGCTTTTTCACCTCCCTAACTTGGCCTAAGACAGTTTTTACAGACGAAAGCAAGCTTGATAACTACTCCTCACACACATGTATAGATTATCGGCTCTTCTACACGAGTCATAAATATCGTAAAATGTTAACCAGTGAGCAGGCCCGCAATGAACCTTTTTAGCGAGTGAGCCCAGCTAATAAGCTGAAATGAATCAAATTGTGTACTCAGTCACAGTTGGTGATATTTTAAGGTATCTACACAAAGAAAACCTGCTTATATAAATCTCAGTGGCGGATCCACAACTTTTCATAAAAGGGGGTGGCCGCTGACTGACCTAAGGGTCGCCCCCTCACGTCATGCTTCCCCAGTGGCGGATCCGGGGGTTGGAACACCCCTTTTTTTGGACGATCAATGCATTTGAATGGGGACACATAGTTGGCTTTTTCACCTCCCTTACTTGGCCCTAGACAGTTGCTTATCTGTTTATCGTTCTGTCACTGGCTTTTTTAGACTAGAGACTTCATGTGTACAAACCTGACGTCAAACTCGTGTACTATAGAAGAAGAGACAAATAATTTCACATTAAATCCTGTAACATTACATCTAAAGATAATTATAATCCAAAGTAAATTATATTGCGATGTCAATGGACTAAATTCCCGCGCAAATGTCATCACTGGGATAGACCAAAACGAATTTTAGGTTTATGTATCATTCACATTCCCGATCAATTTACTCAGTTAAATAAAATATATGTGTTAACTATTTTTATATTGGTTTTGAACTTAGTTAATCTATCAGAAAAAAGGATTTATTTCTCGCAGACAGCCCTCAATACTATACACCAACTCGACACTGAAGCTATAAAACCCTAAACATAATAGTATATGGAATCGTCCAAACGGATTACCTAATATTGATATAGGTGAAATATGTAGATTCAGAATATAACACAGATATAAGATCAGAAATAAAGCCCTATGTAAGGTGAAAACAATAACATAACTGTATAAAATCATTGTTTATTAAATTTGCTTGCATGAGAATCATGAAGTTAAAATTTATAACGATTACGTTTATCCTGTCAACCCCTTTTCTTCATTGCATCAAGGCTTCCGTTGCTTTACATCGAGCAGCAATTCAACCAATCGGGGAATGTTAAGTTGGGACATACCTCTATTTTTGGAAGCGTGATCTTTACATCGAGGCTTGCGTTGCTTTACACCGAGGCCACAGTAGTTCGACCAATCGGGGAATGTTTATTTGGGACATGTGACCTATTGAACTGCAGGTTTTATAATATTTTAATCGAAATTGTAGAAAAATGAAATGTTGTTAGTACATACAAAACAGAAAATGATGAATACTTTTAGTAAAAGATAATTTGGATCCGGGTTCTGTGTATTCACATCATTTGTACAACTCTTCTTACTGATGCCATTTTTGGAATTTCTGTGACCTAAATGGTTCGCGAAAATTAATATTTTATTATATAGTATAGTAACCAAAACCATCTTTTGATATCTGTGATAGTATAACAGAGAACTTTTTAATTAGGTCTTTAATATGACTGAAATTTACAGTACTGAAAAATTACTGAAACTTTCTGTACTGAAAAATTACTGAAATTTTCAGTACAGTAAAATGACTACAATTTTCAGTACTGAAAAATGACTAAAATTTTCTGTAAGAAATGTACTGATTGATCATACTTTTCCCAGTTCTGTATATGTAGTGGCATTAAAAGTACATGTAAACCTATGTAAATTCCTGGTAGTGTACCTTTTTGCAACGGTCAAAACATCGGATTGTGCGACATATTTTCAACATTTATATGACTCGAACTTTTTAGCGTTCAAACTCATACAAAAATTCTGTACTACCCCTCCCGTGACTTTGAGTCTTCCTGAGAATTCAATTTGACCGCTCTCCAACTGTATTTATACTGGTAAAATTCCCAAGTTGTGTCTCCATGAGAAGAAACATGGAGAACATATCTGTGAACCAGTAGGTAAACAAAACAATATATCTATATATATAGATATAGGAAGATGTGGTATGAGTGCCAATGAGACAACTCTCTATCCAAGTAACAATTTATAAAAGTAAACCATTATAGGTCAAGGTACGGCCTTCAACACGGAGCATTGGCTCACACCGAACAGCAAGCTATAAAGGACCCCAAAAATTACAAGTGTAAAACCATTCAAACGGGAAAACCAACGGTCTAATCTATATAAAAACGAGAAACACGTATGAACTACATAAACAGACGATAACTACTGTACATCAGATTCCTGACTTAGGACAGGTGCAAACATTTGCAGCGGGATTAAACGTTTTAATGGTACCAAACCTTCTCCCTTTTTCTGAAACAATAGTATATGAATATTAAGTATCTCCCCAAAAGAGGCGTGGTTTGTGAATCAGCTGTATTTACAAAGACCAATCTTTACATTTTTACAGAGGCCCTAAATTGCTAAATGCCGGCAAAAAAGCTAGAAATAAGGGAAACACTGTAATAATGAGTTGCTGGAAGCATTGAATGGGTTGTTTGTTCTTTTCAATTTTATTACATTTTCTTCAAGTTTCAGAGAAACATACCTATCTAGTCAACCATGGTGATACAAATCTAAACTCCCAGTCAATCTTCAATTCTCATGTTTTCCATGAGTTTTGCAGTGAAGAACCAATATTCAAATTCAAGGAAACTGGCAATTAAATATTGAAGAAAAGAAGAGAGAGAAATTACCAGCAGACATATCTGCTTAAATTGATAATAGTTAAAAACCTATTAGTTCCCTTTCCACTTTGCAACTAGTGTTTTGTATTTTGGAACATCAGTTTTGCAATGTTGATAATAACAAGTTTCCCTGTGTGTGTTTATTACAAGCTGACAGTATTGCAAAACAACTAATGTTATTATAACGATTCTGCAATAAAAGTGTTGGATGAGTAGGTTGTAGGATTGGAAAAAAAAAAAAAAAACGTAATAGGTTAACATTTGGAATCCTGAATGTACAACCTTCATACATGATATATCACTGCTTAATTTTACATACGCCTGTTTCGAAAATGTACTAAGCTCATCCAGCAATTGAGATAACATCAATTAAAGTTTTATTCCTTTGATATACCAGTTGTCTTAATATTTCATTGGGTTTGTTATCTGAAATACATTCACTTCAATTCCTTTAAGTTTGACTTCACGAACATAATATAAAAAAAAAAAAAACTGAAAGAACAAAACATTATGGCCTAGAATATTATCTTTGTTACCTACAACACCGTATGAACTTGACAATAGAACAATCATACGTGATATGACTATCAACTAGCCAATATAGTCCGTTAATTGCATACAAGTATGAAAATTTATACAAATACATGGTCACAAAACTAGGTAATATGGACGCACACAAAGACGATGGATCACAAAATTTGTGTAAAAAATCTGAAAGTCTTAACGGTAAGTAAGTTTAAAAGTAAGAAAGATGGCATTAAAATAGTTTAATTTGCATTTCTAAATAAATCTATATTCGTTAAAGTATTTTCTATAAAAATTTAATTAATTTTTTGTATTCTAAGTAAAACAATATCAAGGGCAACTAAAAACCACCAGTCGAATACAAAAACAATATTACGACAAAATTAAAAAGGACCAACGACAAAACAACAAACTACGTAACACTAAATGAAAGCTAAGTTAAAACAACATAACCACACTAAAACACGGTTTGATATACTAGTATTGTACTTCTATAGTGTATACAATTCCTGATCCACTAATTACACCGTTCGTATTGCTCATGACAAGCAATAATCTGGTGATAATTCATTTTCGATGTTGCCACAAACAAGAAAAAAGAAGGAAGGGGATGAAGCTACGATTAAATTATTCGTAGTCATTTCTTGCATAAATATTGCATAGCGTAAATCATGATGACTCATTAAAAAAAATTGAAACGTTGACGTTTAGTTACCATTTAGAAACAGTTGTTCAACGGCGCCTTTATCAACAGCAAATTTCTCTGAGGAACATCATGGTAGATAACATAAATTCTGAAATATTCTATCAATGAATGTATATTTTCCATGTGTAGACGCTGCTGGAATGTAGCCACACAAGAGTGGACAGTTGGAAAAAATGCACTTTTATCTTCAATCGTAAAATTGAGTAATCAACCGAACCAACTGTAAATTTCCAAATTTAATTTCTTGTGCTCATGACACAGTACTTACTCCAACAGAAATGTGAAAAAGAATTTCCAAAATCGACACAACAGTTAGAAGGTCAATATCACAAAGTGGTTGACCGATACAATGTGTCTGTGTAACATGTTATCGTTGTTCTTACCAAAACAGTCATATGACGTGTAAATTAACCGATTGTGATATTTTACTGAGTGTGGATTCGCAAGGCGGATGATGCATGCATAGCAGGAGACGCTTACCCTGTCGACTCATCCGGTGTCGCTCCTTTTTGAGTTGATGCGATATCCTTAGTTTTATTTTTGACCTTCATTTGTATCTTCTTAATGAATTTATGAGATATGAACATCAGTAAACTTCTGTTTCCTTTAATTTAAATCAAGTATTTAGAACATTAGTTGTTTGTTTCATTTAATTGTCTATCGGATTAATATTTCTCGTTTTGGGTTTCTAGTTACCTGTATCTATTTTTAAATATTCTGCTGCTTACAAAAACAAAGTGTATCTATCTCTATTTACATATAATATTCAGAACTAGTTCCAACATTCCTGTCACAAAGATGGATTTTGGCATATTTGTTTTTAACGGGATACTTCAATGTATATGCGTTGAGAGTAAACATCAGTGTTGCACTTGTATGTATGGTGAGGACACCACTTGAAAATTCAACATTATTGACGCCATTACAGAGCAATATCACGACGGATGAAACATGTGGTGTACTAGATGTCACCAGCCCTAAAGCTCAAGAGGTATTTTAATCATACATGCACCAAAACGTAGAGTCATTTCAGTAAATTATTTGAAAAGTCAAGATAGCAATATAGGACAATCAATTAACATGAAAAAAGGTTACAGCAAAACAAAACGTGTAACTCATTTTAATTTAAAAAAACACTCTATTATACCAGACGAAAAAATCCAATGATACAATGCATAGCACTTAAAGCAAGTCAAAATGCACTTTTGTATCAACGTTTGTATTAATTATAATTATTACATAAAAACAATGTTAGTATACACTTTTTTTTTTTTTTTACTGATTTAAATTGTCATTTAGACAACAACGATCAAACAGTGGACACATAGATATCTAGAGGTCCCGTAACGGCCTTTAACAATTGACATATGCATACATCATTTGACAAGCTCCGAATCGTTCGAAAAGACCATTTTAATGTAAATTCAACACAAATGACTCACAAGCTTATACCAAAAACCAAATTCGCACAGACAAAAATATTATGATTGATTGGTTGTTGACTGCTTTATGTCTATAGAAAAAATATTTAGGACGAGAAGAAATTAACAAAATATTCAGAGGTAGGTTTGATAGGGGCATACAATGTGCCTTGCAAAAGACCCCTTCGTAAGCCTCAACAAGTTCTTTAACGCGGAGGGAACGTGGCACTTTCCTAACACGAGGCATCCAATCTTAATGTCCCAGTTCATATATGACGTGGCTGCGTATGTTAACATTCCGCACATCTAAAGGGATGTCAATCTTAAGCTAGTAGATTTCCATGTGACCCTATTTCTATACCCAATTCAATAATTGGGATGCCAAAAAATTATGAGACTGTGTCAACCACTAACGATATTCCAAGATGTGGTCTGATAAACATATTGTGGAGTTGACAAAGAAGACGGTATACACACATCTTAAATACCATTGTTAAAACAAGAGTGAAAACAAACAGAATCCCAAGAGAACCAAATGAGCCCAGGTTTATCGACTGATTAATTATCTCTAAAAATGCTTATTTCATAAAATTTTGATATCATATCAAGGGGCAAGTTTCAAACTTAGAAACAGAAGAAAACGTGTATTGACGTTAGAAGATAGGATTTCGTATCTACGACGGAGCTAAACTTTCTCACTTATTTTGAAAACTGAGGCATTGTAACGATCAAACATTTGCATGGATTTCTGGAGTGAGATCGTTCTACCTTTAAAACCGTGGTTGAGAAATTCCCTAAAAAATAATATACTCTTGCATATCGTATCAACCGGGATACATAAACGCCAAATGATTCGGCATGTGTTCTACTAAATAACCTGGTAATTTAATACCGTAATAAAGAACGCTCTCCGTCACAAAATGCAAGTTAAAGTAAAAACCTGCATATTTAAATACATGCTTCACTCTAATATCAATATCTGAACCTCCTTGAAGATTTCATACAGCTACGTCCATGAAAACAAGATTATGTGCATTGTCCAGTTGTGTGCTCTTGACATAACAAGGGATATGAAAAGAACGACTAAACTCGACACAACTGAAGTGGTCTTTGGTCTTCGGTCGTAAGATGATAGAATGATCGTCTAAATAAATTTATCGATTATGCTCTATTCCCTTATGTGACGTTTTGAATGATTTGAAACGCATCGTGGGTGCTGCAGGAGACATTTACCCTGTCGACGCACCAGTGTAGATCAGTTTTAGATTCATACGTTTCACTCGGGTGTTTTTATTTCTATATTCTAATTGAATTAACCAGATGTGAACATCGGTTAACTATTGTTGCCTCTAACACATAAGTAAAAAAAATGTCACCATAGGGAAGAGAAAACGATCAGTAAATCTAAAGATTAAGGCAAAAGTAGTTTATCGATATTCAAATCTCATAAATCGATCATAACTATAGAAATCAAGGTAACAAACAAAAGTTGGGGGAATCGCATGAACCCCAAAAGAGTTAGTAGATAACTAGATAATTTGACACAGTTAGCGTCCTCACCCGTCATGCAAATCTAAACTATATCAGACAACTACCTATGTATCTTAAGATATTTTTCGTAAGTAAAGAAATGTACATATTGTACAGGTCAAGCAATTTGTGCTGGTGATCATAAAGCAAAGTAAGCTTGTTGATACAATATTTATGTTTTAAGATACAACCATGTAAACATTCACATATTTTCGTTAAAGCGAGGAGAATTTGATTGGGATAAGAACACAAGATCTGCAATACTATCATCATTCTTTTACGGGTATGTTTTACACAAATACCTGGAGGATGGTTGGCTGATAGATTTGGTGGGAAACGTATATATGGCATCGCCATGGCAATATCTGGAATAGCAACACTTTTGACACCAGTGTTTGCAAGAACATCTGTCATACTGGTATACGTACTTCGTGTTATTATAGGGCTAGCTACGGTATGTGTTTCATTCAAACATTTATAAGATAAAATATTTATTGATTTCGCAAAAATGTTGATTAATCTATTGAAGCTTATTTAATTTGATACAACTCTTTATCATATTTTCAATTTCTAATAACTTAAAACCATAACAATATTTTTCCAAAAAATTCATGTTGTGCAATATCATTTTATCACAGACAGTTACTCTTATAAAAATGATATTCATTTGATTTTTATTTGTTTTATTTCTTCGACATTTTCTATATACAATTCACTTAGTCGTCCAGGTAATAGTCTAAGCATAACTTGTTACAAAAAACATCTAAAAAACCTAAAACAATCTAAAACAATCTAAAAAATAGTGTAATGCCATAATATGTCCATTGTAGAAGATTTTATAACTTGTAAGAAGCATGCGCTGTTTGATCTTTAGAAGTAAGCAGTTTTGTGTGTCGATTACTTTGGTTACAAAGAATTACAGGCTCCTGACTTGGGACAGGCACATTTAGAATACGGCGGGGTTAAACATGTTTGAGGTAGCCCGACCCTCCCCCTGACCTGGTACAGTAGTGTAACAGCACAACATAAAAACAAACTATAAAAATCGGTTAAAAATTCGATATATGGTTCTTCTTTAATAATTGCAATATTGATGCCTATGTTTTATTCGATTAGTTTTTTTTTTAAGTTTGTAAATAGGTAACTTTATTGCACTGAATCTAAAAATATGTGTTGGATAGTTTTGTGTTGTTTTAATTTGACAAATATGACATTCATATTTGATATTTTCATTTTTGTTATCTTCCCCAGTATATAAAGTTTTGTGTATAGATCTCTATCGGAATAGTTTTACTTTATTGTCAATATTCACTCTTTTAATCTGATGTAAACTGTTCCTGATATTTCTTATCACTAAAGTAGATTTTTTAGTAGGTATATCTTTATTAGATAACGTACGAATATATTTGAGTAATAGCTTTGGTTTTATTTTTTTGAGTCATTCTCATTCATAAAGTTATAATGTCAAGGTTGTTTGATAGTTTTATTTTATTTAATGTTAACTTTCCCCTGTATTGAAAAAGTGTTAACCTGTAAATGATAACTTCTTACATTTCCATTCATAAAATTGAGAATGGAAATGGGGAATGTGTCAAAGAGACAACAACCCGACCAAAGAACAAAAACAGCCAAGGGCCACCAATGGGTCTCCAACACAGCGAGAAAATCCCGCACCCGGAGGCGGGCTTCAGCTGTCTCCTAAACAAAAATGTGTACTAGTTCAGTGAAAATGGACGTCACACTATACTCCGAAACATATAAATGAACTAAAATTGAAAAAACATACAAAACTAAGAAAGGCCAGAGGCTCCTGACTTGGGACAGGCGCAAAAAATGCGGCGGGGTTAAACATGTTTTGTGAGATCTCAACCCTTCCCCTATACATCTAGCCAATGTAGAATAAACGATCAATAATTTTTCTTCATACATCATCGTCATCTATTTTCTAAGCATTGCATACTTCCATGTGTTCACATTAAAATGAAAGTAATACTTTATAAATATTATGCGACCGAGGCGATTTTCTGATTTTACTTTCATCGAGATCGTTCAAAGCAAAACATTTGAAAGCCAAGGATGTATAAGTACCGGAACACGTGAAGAACTATATGACCAAAAAGGACCTAACAAAATAGTATAATATGCAAAAGAGGCGCAATTAAAGACAGCCAGTGGTCTCCGTTTTCCCCTTTTCTCCCCCAGCTCAGTTAACCCTTGCGTAGATTATTAATTGATAAAGCTTCTAAAAGATATATTGACGTAGAATGTACTAATGAAATCAACGTTACCAATTTTACTACACCATAACTATATTTTGCCACCTTTTCTCAAATATGACATCACCGAATGAAACTTATCACCGAGTGTAGACCTGCCAAGGCACCACGATTGGTGCCACATATGGAACAGGATATCCTTTCTCTTCCCGAGCCTATGAGAGCACCCTCAGTTTTTGGTGGGGTTCGTTTTCCTCAGTCTTTAGTTTTCGTTGTGATGTTTTGTGTTGTTTTTTTGCCACGGCATTGTCAGTTTGTCTTCGACTTATGAGTTTGAATATCTCTTTTGTATCTTCCACCTCTCTTTTCATGTCTCCTCAGTAATGCTAGCGGCCAAAATAGATACCACCTTTTTATATCCAAGTATAACAAAACTGAAATTATATCATCTATTACTTCCCAAGGTTATCATCAACTCAGAAGTCCATGCTTCGATATTGACATGATTTTTAACAAACTGTTCTTGAATTTCCGTTGATAATTAGTTAAGAAATTATTAAGAAACTAAGATTCCAACTCCCTCAGGCAAAGTTCACCTTAGATAAATTTGAATACCTTTACGGTTCCTTTTGGTCACGTGTTCAAGTCTAATACATCGTTGGCTTTCAAGTAATTGAGTTTGAGTGTTCCTGATAAAGTGTTATTATCTTTGACTAAGTGTGAATTCACATAACGGGTGATGCATGCGTAACCTGTGTCGCTCCTTTTTGAAGTACATGCGATTTCCTCAGGTTTTTTATACCTTGATTTCTCTTTCCTAATCGATTTACGAGATTTGAACATTGGTAAACTACTGTTGCCTTAAATTGACATGTGATTTATTTGGTTTCAGTAATTTTATGACTTTTTTTAAACTTACATCTCTATAAACCAGTCTTTGTACTCCATACTAACCATATTTTTTTAAATTGACAAAGTGTTTCCTCGCTGTTTTTTTTTCCAGTATTCTGTGGCAAACAGTTTAGGACATAATTTTACTCTCAACTGTGATGTCACTGTGGCCTATCATTTCTTTCTATTTTTATTGTTTTGGTCTTTGTGTTGTCTGCCTTCCTTAAACTTCAAATTCTTGTATTGTTTCCTTTGGCATGTTTACGTTTTCTTTCATATGTACCTAGCTTAAACCAATAAAATAGTCATGTCAGAGATCGATATCTGTACAAGTAACCTTTGTATTGCAAGGAAAGCTTCCTCTTTCCGTTGTTTTTTTAATCAAACGTATTCCATGTTAGTATTCCATGTAAGTATTCCATGTAAGTATTCCATGTAAGTATTCCATGTTAGTATTCCATGTAAGTATTCCATGTAAGTATTCCATGTTATATCGTTTTTAATGTTAGTGTTTGAGCCTTCCTGATGAAGGTAAATCCAGAAAATCGTTTCGGACGCACGAAACTTATCAAATGTTGTTTTTTTTTTAATTTCTTAGGGTGTCGTGTTTCCTGTTGGCCACTCAATGTGGGGAAGATGGGCTCCTCCTCTAGAACGTAGCAAACTTATAGCAACGTCCTACGTAGGTAAGTTATATATTAACTATGTTACATTGAGTCTACTTGCATATATATATCGTATTTTTTAGGCTTTACATTTTAATATTTAATGGCGACAATCTGACGGTGACTTTTTAAGTACGTTAGCATACTATATAATAGTTTTTCAAATGATAAGCCGTAATACTATTGACACAAAAACATGTCACACCTGTTTTCCAGTATGAAAAAGTCACAAATAATAAAGTAATACTAGTAAGACCGTTCTCCTGCAAAAACCGAACAAACAAACAAACAAAACAAATTAAATTGATTAAACTGTCTTATAGTTGTGAACATAATAGAGTGCATTTTCTTTAACTGATAACTGATGTATAAGGTTATTGGCAAGTCAAGCTTTTCTCACTGTACTTTCATTTTAATGATATGAAATTCAATATAATACAATCTAATTGTAGTGACCTTTTGTTATCAGACAACACCTATGTCAGAACAGCAATTTCAATATGTTCAAACAAAATAAACGTTTTTTGAAGAAAAAAATTATATTTTAAAATCTGCATTATAGATTAAAATGTTTCCAGTTGTTATCCTTAATCCAATAAAAAAAAGAGATGTGGTATGAGTGTCAATAGAACTATTCAACAGAGACGTGTATGCACATTGTTTTGACACATGCACGTATTTGTGTTTGTTGTAAAACTCAATGTAAAAGAGAGGCGAAAGTTACCAAAGGAATATTCAAACCCATAAGACGAAAACAAACTGACAAGGCCATGGCAAAAGACGACACATCTCGAATGCTTAAAAGTACCAATAAATACTATTCTCACAGACAAACAGCTTTGTGATTTATTAAGTATGTTGTAGCCTGCGCTTATTAGTTGCATTAATCTCTGAACTGGTAAGAGTTGGTTCTTCTGAAGTCATTACGGCATTTTATGGCATTATGGATCCTAAAGTATTGCTTTAAGTTTTGTATCTACAAACACATATAACATGCATAAATCAAAGTCCTACATTAAATGTTGATACTTCGGTGAAAACTAAGTTCAAATGAAGCCATTATCAATCCTTGTCCATTGCTTTATTATTTTCAAATAAGCATCTATACAGTATTCATTATTACTTTTATGTTAACTGTTATCAAAAACATATTAGGGATACACAAAAACTACTTTTGTTTTAGGTGCATCGGTTGGAATAATTGGCACATTTGCTGCCTCCGGACTACTTTGTGAATATGGCTTTGACAATGGATGGGGTTCAATATTTTATATCACTGGTATGTGTTTAAAGAATTACGATAAATATTGAGGTTATCTCACTAAGCTACTTAATCACAAGTTGGTTGACCGTTGTGCAATATCTGTGTCACAGATGACCACGGACATGTTCTAATAGTCGTTACCACAGTTCCGTCCTCCTTTCGGACCAAATGAGACTCATCATCGAATTTGTACTTACCATGAGCAATTCGACGGGTGCCACTAGTTGATCTGCTTACCCATGAGCACCTGCGTTCATCCCCTGGATTTGGAGGGGTTCGTGGTGTTCAGTCTTTAGTTCTCAATGTAGTGGTTTGTGAAGTTGTAAGTCTTTTCCTGGTCATTTCGTTATTTGACATTACATTAAGACGACAGAAGATTACCGTTGTTCAAATCTTGTTAATCAATTAAGAAGAAAACAAATCAAAATAGCAAAAAAAAAAAAAAAAAAATACATAAGGAGCGAGACCAGATGGGTCGATAGGGAATGTCAGTTTCTATGAGTTTATAATGTTCCCTTGGTTTCTTCCGCCTCTTTAGTTAAAATCGCAATAGTTTAGACAAAAAAAGATAAATATGGAGTTAAAATAGCAGAAAAAAATATTGCGGAACTGTGGGTAGACAGGATTAAAATGTCCTGCTGTGCGTGACTTTTCTATTTGATTACGAAAAAGTACGCCGTAGCAACCGTCTCAATGAACTTATAAAACTCATCATTAAGCCAGCAATAATAGTAGACACATGTGATGTATGGTAGGGAAACATCTATATGTTGAGAAAATCATACACTGTATGCACACACAGATTGTTTATATCGTAGAAGTTTGATTTCAATTTTGAACCTTCAAAGTCATAGTCAAATTGTAGAAAAATACTTGATAGTTAAAAAAGAGAGGTCAAAGATACAAAAGCAATAGTCAAACTCATAAGTCGTAAATGAACTGACAATGCCATCACAAAAAACGAAAAACGACCAAAAGACAAACAACAGTCTACAGAATGCAACATAGAAAACTAAAAAGACATATCAACACGAACCAAACCAAAAATCGAGACTGATCTTAGGTGCTCCGGAAGGGTATGCAGACAATAAAATTAAAATCTTGCTTGTCTAATGATATTTGTCTTTTTTTTTGTGTGTGTGTGACAAACTCTACAATAAAATATCAAATTGAATAGACATACTTGTCTCTATAATA
This sequence comes from Mytilus coruscus, assembly GCA_017311375.1. Classification (NCBI taxonomy): domain Eukaryota; kingdom Metazoa; phylum Mollusca; class Bivalvia; order Mytilida; family Mytilidae; genus Mytilus; species Mytilus coruscus. Next base: position 2,363,391 of record CM029600.1, on the reverse strand, counting down.
TCCACACTATGAGCAACATTACGTGTGCCGCATGTGAAGCAAAATCTGTTTACCCTTCCGGAGCACACGAGATCAACTCAGTCTATTTTCTATGTAGTGTTTTGTGGAGTTGTTGGTCTGGTTTCGTTTTTTGCTATGTCGTATCAGTTTCTCTATGAGTTTTGAATGTCCCCTTTGTATCTTAAGCTTCTGTTTTTTTTTTTTTTAATTACGGTAATTGGAAATAACAATTATACTATTTTATTTAAACTGATGTGTGTTATTAACGTCAATGTATGTAAAACATATCCAGTGAAAAAAATAAACAAACACATTTTATTTCTGCAATTTAAATAAAAAGTTTCGGGAGGAGGACAATCTTCTTGTTTTCTTTTAGAAATAGCATTGAAATAGGCTAGACAATATTAATATGGGTAAGCATTACGCATAGATTCAATACGAATTACACACTCACTCTACAATTCCAAACGAGCAATTTTGGATGTTTTAATAAATGAGTAGGCTTGATATTGGTCGCCTTGTCATTTGTAGCATCAGAAAGCAACAAAAAGGAACAAAAGACATATCCAGTTGTATTCAACAAAAGTCAAGAAAACTTAATATGTCTTAAAGAATTTAAGAGGCACGTTTTGTACCTCCGGAGATTCACGGGATTACACAAATAAATGGAAAATATAAGTATTGCATACTTCGATTCGGGGAAAAAAATTTGAAAAAAAAATACCAAAGATTTTTAAAAGTATGATACTGTGTATGAAGATTGTTTTATATATATTTTTTCTTCAGGTGGATTGAGTTGCATTTGGACTGTTGTCTGGTTTTACCAGGCTAGAGATTCTCCATCAGAACATCCTAGAATATCTAAAGCAGAGTTACGATATTTAACGAATGCTATTGAGTTTGACACATCTAGAAAGGTACATGCAAAACAAAACAGTTTAATTTTTTACTATTTGTAAATGACACTGAAACACTTTAAGTTATTTACAGAAATGGTTTCCCCAAAAACAATGGATATACTATCAAATAATATGATAATATTATACGATGGTACGTGCTTTAACTTAAAAGCCATACCCAAAATACAGCAAAAATTACAATTCACAAACATTCCCTACAAAGTGGCTCGGGGTAAACTAGGGTTAAAAGGAATACTTCACAAGTTGAATAAAAAAATGAAAACAACACTTTACAAATTGCATGCGTCCGAAGCGCTTTTTTGGATAACCTTCATCAGGAACGCTCAAAGCCGAATATTTGAAAGTCTTTCACAAGTTGTATAAATTTCGTATGACACTAAGGTAGATCTGCACGTTTGTAGTTACAAAAACTTGTTCTTCCCTCAGTTGGATTTTAATCATCTCACGCTATCACTGATGAATGCATATGGGTTCAAATCTAGCATTGTTCGGCAAAATTTCATACAAAATATATACATTATGTGTGATTAAGCCTTAGGTATCCCTAGGTTATCAAACGAATTACGACTGTCGTACAGCGGTCAATATTTAAACGTATTTAATTAAATAATATGACTGCCTGGTAAGTTTCATCATCATTCTTGCCAGTTGTTGAATTTTTTTTAATAACAACAGGTGTCAGACATACCATGGAAAAAGATGGGATCTTCAGTTGTTCTGTGGGTAGGAATATGTACCCATATGTGCGCCAATTGGGGCTGGTATACACTTCTTACAAATCTACCCGCTTTTATGAAGACAGTTCTAAAATTTGATATAAAAAGTGTAAGTTTCTATTATATTTAGCTTGAAGTGTCATTTCGAAATGGATATCAAAATGCATTCTCTTATCGGTGTGACACTGTAACCTATTTCCAACATGAAACAATTCTCGCATCACACTTAAAAGAAGTGTGATATGAATAAGTGACACGAAAAATGCGTCAATTTGTATCGCCTATCATGAATATGTTACGAAATTGCCACATTTCAATTAGCTATTCGTTAGGTAAATGATGACGTTTAAAGGTCACAACGGAACGGACTAAATTTATCCCGTTGCATCAAACCTTTGAGATTTCTCCATAATATACAAAACATTCATATGTTTCACCTGTAACTATTCTTCTTGTCTAATTTGATTTCCTTTTTTCCGTACAAATATCTTTTAACCGTAAGATATTAATGGTTGACTCCGGAAGCGGACTTATGCCAGTAACCTGATTAGGTGAAATAGATAAAAACAATGTTTCGTTGAATTTTCAATTTCACAAAGAACATTTATATCATAAGAGAAATAAGTTTAACAACTTGTGATAATTGGGGATAGTTTGATATCAACCCTCGTTATCCAATTTTAATAATAAAAATAGTCTCCCCAAAGGGTAATTTATTATAACATTGAAATGAAATAACTCGAGTTTATGTCAAGCGATATCCAATTCTCACTCGTTATTAAACATATAGTTATTATAGACGTATCAATAACCGTTGTTTTAATGTTTAATGCTATACTTTTTTTTACTTCTATTGGAGCAGTTTATCAGTGAACCTGATATTTAAAAAATAAATAGAATGATAATACACGAGAATATCAGGAATATCCACAAAAATGTATAGTACAATAGACCACACTATATCCAAAGATCCGATTCCTCCGGAAAATATACAGACGTCGAACAAATACAAACAACAAAAAGCAACTCATGGTCGAGATATCATGACTTAGTACATGCACACAATGTGGATGGGTTAAACCAGTTTAACATGGGCACAAACCTTCTCATTTGCCTGTCTAGATCATATGCTTAAAAATAATACGCACAAAAGGAAAAACCGCACAGTTCAGCTTCAAATAGGACGACTATCATCTTGCAAAAAGGGAATAATTCACGATATATAATTTAGAAAACAAGGTCAAAGTGTCCTCGCTACATATTAGTTACTGGCTAGTCACTGTAACCACAGCTTTTGGTGGAATACTGTCGCTCAATGGAACAAAAAACATTAAAACAAAGGTCAAAATAGTTTTCATATGAGAAACCAGAAACTGTTAGACCATCGACATACTTAATCAGACAGAGAAACTGGGAATAAGTTTATTAGCTCGTGGTACTATGGCCGAGTAGTTTATTTTTTAGTAATATAAATAAGATATATATGAAGTAGATGTAAGTTCTTATCACATGTGGTGTCGCATAGTTATCTTTTGTTCTATTTTAATGCATAGAATGGTGGTCTGTCATCTCTGCCATACATTTGTCATTCTATCATGTCAATAGGAGCTGGACATTTGGCCGACTTTCTCAGAAAAAACAAAATATTGACAACAAGACAAACCAGGAGATTAGCTCAGACTATTTGTGAGTTTAGTTATTTTAAATTTAATTTGATCCGATTTTAGTAATTCATTGTCCAAATTACAAAACTAATTGACGTAACAATTTAACTTGACTTATCTTAACATTCTCCTGAAATAAAAGAAACTTTAACTATATGAAAAAGAAGAAAATACTTTATAGAATTGGTGCGTCCGCGATGCCTTTCTGGATTGGCTATTATCAGGAACGCTCAAACGTAAAAAAAAATGTTCGCCAAGTATGCATAAGTAGTTGAATACGGGTGGAGCTAAAATAGTACGGTAACAAGAAGGGTAAATTTAATATATTAATGGACCGACCAACCTCACGACTAATTTGGTTTGTTTTAAAGATAAATATAATTCCCTTCGATTAAAGTCTGGCGTAAAATGCTAAATGGTGCATTTTAAAAAAAAATTGGTCAAAGTTTAGAAGGGAAACTTTACATTGTTTTTTTTACATTTAATTCTCGAAAATCCTCCATGATCATGCTCTGGAAATGTTGTTTCAATTTATCTTTTATCTTCTACGCCTGAATACCAGACATTGGTGCATTAAACACCGCTTCCATCATAAAATAAATATATTACAAAATCAATCTTCATCCAAGAACATTTTCAACTGAACATTAAAATCTTTGATTTAGTCAGCAATAATATTGGACATCATAATATAGACATTTTCAGAAAAGTTTGGTCAACATTAAAATGAACAACAAAGAAATAAGGGGTGCTTTAATATATTCACCCAATTCAAGTTTCAATGGAAAAATGATGATGATGCTCATTATTGGGTGTTTATACCCCCCAAAAAAGTTAAAACCATAATGATAATCTTGATGCGCATAATTTAACATCATATATTAGATGATGTATACAGATTTTATTTAAACAAGTCAATTTATTGTGAGTTATGAGTTTGAATTTCCCTTTGGTATCTTTCGACTCTCTTTTATTACAAGAAAAAATAAAGATTGAAAAGTTGTATTCCATTTTATATAAAATGGCATTTTAAGCTAGTTTTTGACTTCACTCGATTAAAAAGCTCGATGAGTTTTGGATTTACAAACAATAAACGATCATTCACAAAAGTGACGATGAATTTATAGCACGTTATGTCGATAAGATATCGTACAAATGTAGCTGTCTAGGTATATATTCCTGTAACACCTGACTATCGATTTGCACGCACGTCTATTTGGAAAGAAAACGGAATACTGAGATAAAACTGTTTAGGTGTTAATAATATGACATGCAATGCTTGTGCAATATTCGATAAAATTAAATTAAATCATAGTTGATTTCCATTGCCCTGTTTGAGTCTGAACCACAATGGAATCACAATAATGATTTTCTAGTTTGTACCTGCAGGTTAGCAGTTGTGTATAATTGCTATAAATTAATTGAGTAAAAAAAGAACAATACGACATCGAAATTGCTTTCTATTTCGCAAACAGATCATCGTATAGACCTTCTGATTGAAAAGCACCATCATGCTCATACTCATGTCAAGCATCAGGAGCATGGTTCCTTTTTGTCAGTTCTGAAAGTCATTAACAATGCATGTTGAATGATACAGTGCCCTTTTTCGTGAAGATATCTTTTGAGATTGAATCTTGCCGCACATATATTGTCTGTTGCCGTTGACAAATTTTGAGTCGCTGAAATTTAGCAAATACTGCATACATTTGTCTCTGTGATTGCTAATTCCATTTGTTTTTACTTTTTTAATGCATTGAGGGAGCAAATTTTACAGAAATGCCTTATTTTTACGGTTTGATTAATTTGGTTATATTCCGAAATGGTGTAGAATTAATCAATCCGAAAAAAACTCGACAAGTATGAAACACTTCAAAAAAATCGATTTAAAATAACATCTGTACTAAGGCAAACATTAACATCAAGACTAAAAAATTGATACAAAATTTACAAAAATCAAGATATAACACAATTTTAATCATTCCCAACATCCCTGCAAATCATGATTCGAGAAAGTATCAGAAGGGGACGCAAATTATTTAGGTAAAACAATAACAATTAAACTTAAATAGAATGTTTTTTTCAAAACTTTAAGCCCATAAATATTTGATGTGTATGTCGTGTCAGCCTTTTCTATATAAAACCTTTAGTGCATTGGTTATTCTGGTTTTTTTTTTTTTTTTTGGGGGAGGTCAAAATCGACTACGGATGCAATATGAAAGAATTTGATATACTTTGACAGACGGCAAGATAAAAAAACTTATGCCAAATGCATTCGAAAATTAACAAGTTGATTCAATATTTTCTTTAGTATGAATTTCAATTCGACGTTAAATATAAGCTGATACATTATGAATTCATTTTATAGCAAAATATTGCTTAAATTCAGGATTAATTTATAGCAGTTGAAATATTGAAAAAGAAAATAATTGGTGTCACACTTAATCATGATTTTACAAAATTCTGCAGCATTGAACAAACTCCAAATAGGGCTTAAATGATAGTATAATGTTTACTCCATCCTAAGGTAATTTCAGCTGTAAGGTAAGAACTGCAAGTTTCCATGCCAAATCAGATGTGGATTTCCTTTCTTGTACCAAACATTATAATCAATTAGTTAATTGAACCACTGCGGATCCATTAATTTTCGTCAGTATAAATTTTTGTAGATCGGGAAAAATATAAATTTATTTCAATTGTACTAAATTCACATGTTTTCATCATTTTCTACTATCCAAATCGCTTAAAATTTAGTGGTTTTCAAATTGAAATTCACTACTCTCCAAATGCATGAAACTTTGTAACAAAAATTCATGAATCCACAGTACCATATATTCAAATTATCAGTTTTTCTTAGTGATTGAGAAGAAAAGGGTATGTGTATCTGGTATCCTAGCTGCTCACCTTTACAATTTGGCATCAAATTGGACTCGAGCTTTTGTCTCATGAATGTATTAGTGATGATGACTTACTAATGTTATCTTTGTGGTTTCTTATATGTTGTAATGCATAAATAAATAACTATTATGCTATTGCTCCTAAAAGTGCTTTCAAATATTCCAGCATTTGCCGGAGCTGGAACATTTCTGGTTGCCACTGGTTTCGTGCCTTGTGAGAAAAAGTACTTAGCAGTTCTGTTTCTTTGTCTGGCAGTAACAATGACTGGGTTTACCAGAGCTGGATATTCTGTTAGTCATATTGATGTTGCACCAAAGTAAGACTGCTGTATTTTTATTAAAAGGATAAAAGGGGGGTGAACGATACCAAAGGGACATTCAAACTCATAAGTCGAAATAAACTGACAATGTCATGGCAAAAACGATAAAGACCAAGAGACAAACAACAGTATACAAAACACAACATAGAAAACTAAATACTGAGTAACAAGAACCCCACCAAAAACATGGGGTGATATCAGGTGCTCCAGAAGGGTAAACAGATCCTGCTCCACATGTGGTAGTGTCATTATATCTTATTTCGTGAAATTGAAATCATCAAGTCGTCTGTAAGTCAGGAGTCAAATGCTGACGTCAGTAGGTCCCTACGACAAATACTTTCATGACCTTGATAATGGTCAAACGCCAAAGGTTGGGGTCACTGTAACCTTCCCATCTTCGAACGTGTTAAGAGATTTACTCACAACCGTATAGTTAGAGAAAAGTTAATGGGCATTTTCGGAACGTCAAGCCTTAACTTCGTTTTGTTTTGATAAAAAAGCTACGACCTCTCTTTAAGGGAAATAATCACCATCGATTGGTCCAGAAATATCTTAAGTGGCCAGTACTTGGAAACTACTAGTCGTAGAGACCTAAGTTATTCAGAATTTGACTCTTTTATATATGTGAAAAGTAGAAATTATGAAAGAGCAAGGTCATCATAATCATTCCGCATGAGAACTTCTATGTAAATGTTTCCACAACCGTATGAAAAGCAGAAAAAGATAAATGTTGGAAAATGTTTTTTACAGTAAGCCGAATCTTCGTTATATTATGATGAAAAAAGGTACGACCGAGATAATCTCCAAACATCTTTTATTCAGAAAGATCTAAGGTCCCTAACTTTAAATACTTGATATACGACCTTTATACAGGTAAAAAATCAAAGATCAAATTCACATGAAAAAAAAAACTTTTTCTTTTTTAACAACCTCAAATGTTATGATTTAAGAGAACATATGCTATCCATTGGTGCAATTGTCATCCAAAATAAGGCATTTTCTGATATCAACAGTCACTTCCTGTCGACAAAACTACATCACCATATATTTGGTTTCAGTAGAGACACTAGTACTGTGTGTAAACTACCCCGGCAAAAATGTTTGGACTCAATAGTATCTAATGTCCGGTACGGTGACGGACAATCAACAGACAGAGAAAAAGTAGGATTTCGGTTTATTTATTTATTATTTTTATGATATAGAAGAATATAAATGCACATACAACTATTTTCGATTGTGAGATGTAACATTTTCTACAACCGTTCTAGATCAACGCAGAAGTAAGTAAAAAGGCACGTCAAAATGATGAATTGAGTGTACCTTGCCTCGAACTTGTTTAATTTCTCGTTAAATTGTGCACATTGTACGGAAAGAAAGGTACGGAAAGAAAGATATTTACATGGAGATTGCAAGACAAGTCACTTTGAGCACCTCAATATTTGTATTAATGTGCATGGAACGAAAGAAATGGGCCATTTCAAAATTGAAGGACCCGTTTTTGTCAATGTTTACGTCCCGGTTTCGTCCTAAAATGTCACAAAGCAGGACCCGGTTTTGTCATAGAAAATAATGCATAATCGTATAACGTAAATTAAAGTCCGTTAACAGGAGATTGATCGCCCGTTGGAAAATGGTTTCTCTCAGAGGACATTAATTTGAATCCGCAGACGCTTAAATTCCTGCTTTATTGAAAATTTTTTTTTGCTTTGCATAAAAACGAATACTTTTATTGCGAAATACAAAGAAATGAAGGTTGTAACGCAATTTGAGGTTTAAGCTCTCTATACGTTTTTTATATGAATTATGTGTTCAACCTTGGATAGTGTATATGTACGCCCTTGAAAATTGAAGGACGCACATTTGATATGTGATTTTTCTTGGACAACAGGATGTTTATCTTAATAAATATTCCTCTCTACCTAGGGGGTGTAATCTTTCCTATGATCGTCTAAAAATATTCTGAACACTAAATGTTCATTATAAAGCAAGAGAATAAGACAAATGTGTATGCATGAATTTTCATGCAGCGCAAAGGATCACAATAATCATGCGTTGAAAATCTGTTTACCCCTCCTTGTAACTATTATGCTAAGTATAAATTAGTAAAATAGTCTCAGGCCATCCAGAAAATGCAATAACGATTATTTCATTCATAATTTTATAAATAAACGGTTCTTTTATCTCTCCATTGTGTAATGATTATCGTACATTGACAAATGTTTTACATTTTGGTGACGGTTGTCAAGTTTATAATTGTCAATATACAAGGGCAGATCCAGGAGCCGAGCGTAGCGAGGGAAAAACATTTTTGACGATTTTATGCTAAAAAATTCATTTATAAATCGTGAAATACATGATATAATAATCTTTTTTGGCAAAGGGGGCGTACGCCCTCTACGCCCCTTGATTCGCCACTGATATATTATAACTATATCGTATACCATCTTATGATTTTATAAGAAACGAGAAAACAGAGACATCCGCCAAATTGGATGTATGTGAATTGGATTATCATGTTTACTTTCAAAATTCTCGTCGGAATGCGAGACCAAGGGATGCAACTTCGTGGCGGCTTGGAATTTGTATAAAACAGCAAATAAAACCAGAGTAATCATTGGTGTTGTTTAAAGCAGCAGTAACAGCAGATGAGTTTTCATGAATAAACTCATATATATTGAATTTCTTTCAACGGACAATGCTCAAATCCGTTTTAACGTTGCTTTTCATAAGTTTGTAGTTTCAAAACGAAACAAAACCGGGTCCTGTACAATGACAATACCGGGTCATTATGTAGTAAACTACATTGACAAAACCGGGTCTTTCAATTTTGAAATGACCCATTTCTTTCGTTCCATGCACATTAATACAAATATTGAGGTGCTCAAAATCACTAGTCTTGCAATCTCCATGTCAATATCTTTCTTTCCGTACAATGTGCACAATTTAACGAGAAATTAAACAAATTCGAGGCAAGGTACACTCAATTCATCATTTTGACATGCCTTTTTACTTATTTCTCCATTGATCTAGAACGGTTGTAAAAAATGTTACATCTCACAATCGAAAATAGTTATATGTGCATTTATATTCTTCTTTATCATAAAAATAACAAATAAATAAACCGAAATCCTACATTTTCTCTGTCTGTTGATTAACCGTCACCGTACTGGATATTAGAGACTATTGAGTCCAAACATTGTTTGCCGGGGTAGTTTAGACACAGTGAGAGAGCATAACTATCACCTGTTACAATTTTCCAGAAAACAAAGGAATTTCCGATATCATAGATTACCTTCCAGTTTAACCTAAGATTTGTAAGTGTCTCAGCTCCGGACGGGACACGTTTTTGCGCACTAAAATCTTTAGATCCAAAAATAATCGTCTAATCTGTAGTTTTCCGATTGTTACCTGTTCCTGATTTTGACATTTGAGTGTAGATTCGCATAACGGGTGGTGCATGCTATCAAGAAACACGTACCCAGTGGACGTACCAGGTCTCGCTCCTTTTGTAGTTCATGCGATTCTCTAAGGTTTTGTTTGTTACCTTGATTTGTCGCTCTTTAATCAATTTACGAGAGTTGAACATCAGTAAATTGCTGTAAACTATATATTGTACTTACATTAATAATGACATACTCGTTGAACGGTTGTTGCTTTTGTAATGATTTGCTTACAACTGTTTTGGCTAATTAATTGTTACCTAACATGTTTGATGTTGTGTAATTCTTGATTATTATTCCTGTTTTTTGTAATGCAAAATAATTAACAAAAACAAACATTTTGTTTATCTTGCATTGTAACATGAAGATAAAACTGCTTAATATACGCCTTCAATATAAATAATCTAAAATATAACTACTGAAAATCGACTGATCATCTATTTAAAATTTAATCTGGCCATGATATGTATATTTTCAACTTAGATACAGTGGAATAATGTTGGGCATTTGCAATACCATGGCAACAATTCCAGGAATGGTTGCTCCATTAGTAGCAGGTGCTTTGACCCCAAATGTATGTACAAACTTATTATGCTTTCGCCACCTCAATCTGTATTTCAAATACTGCAAGGGGTATAAGATATGTCTTCTTTATATACCTTCTTTAATCTATATCGCATATCATGGCATAACATGTTTGCTTACCTGGTCAATATGGACCTTTTTGGAGGATATATTGATTGATTTATGAGATAACCGTCGTGGCCTTTGTGTATAAAAGATACAAAAAAGGAATCAATTGATTGTTGTTTGCTGAATGTCCAGAGGGAATAAGTTCATGCATATTCACATCGTGAAGAAGATAAATAAAATAACAAAAAGTTGATTGCTGTAAAGTAGGTCGACTTTTATGAAAATTTGAAAGTTTGAACTGCCACGTATTAGTTTGACATAGACAAACGCAAATGAATGAAACACACAAAAGCAGAAAAGATAAATGTTGGAAAATGTTTTTACAGTAAGCCGTAAGCAGTAAGAATTATGATGAAAAAGGTACGACAAAGATAATCTCCAAACATCTTTTATTCAGAAAGATCTAAGGTCCCTAACTTTAAATACTTGATATACGACCTTTATACAGGTAAAAAATCAAAGATCAAATTCACATGAAAAAAAAAACTTTTTCTTTTTTAACAACCTCAAATGTTATGATTTAAGAGAACATATGCTATCCATTGGTGCAATTGTCATCCAAAATAAGGCATTTTCTGATATCAACAGTCACTTCCTGTCGACAAAACTACATCACCATATATTTGGTTTCAGTAGAGACACTAGTACTGTGTGTAAACTACCCCGGCAAAACATGTTTGGACTCAATAGTATCTAATGTCCGGTACGGTGACGGACAATCAACAGACAGAGAAAAAGTAGGATTTCGGTTTATTTATTTATTATTTTTATGATATAGAAGAATATAAATGCACATACAACTACAAAACGGGTCCTTCAATTTTGAAATGGCCCATTTCTTTCGTTCCATGCACATTAATACAAATATTGAGGTGCTCAAAGTGACTAGTCTTGCAATCTCCATGTTAATATCTTTCTTTCCGTACCTTTCTTTCCGTACAATGTGCACAATTTAACGAGAAATTAAACAAGTTCGAGGCAAGGTACACTCAATTCATCATTTTGACGTGCCTTTTACTTATTTCTCCGTTGATCTAGAACGGTTGTAAAAATGTTACATCTCACAATCGAAAATAGTTATATGTGCATTTATATTCTTCTTTATCATAAAAATAACAAATAAATAAACCGAAATCCTACATTTTCTCTGTCTGTTGATTAACCGTCACCGTACTGGATATTAGAGACTATTGAGTCCAAACATAGTTTAGACACAGTGAGAGCATAACTATCACCTGTTACAATTTTCCAGAAAACAAAGGAATTTCCGATATCATAGATTACCTTCCAGTTTAACCTAAGATTTGTAAGTGTCTCAGCTCCGGACGGGACACGTTTTTGCGCACTAAAATCTTTAGATCCAAAAATAATCGTCTAATCTGTAGTTTTCCGATTGTTACCTGTTCCTGATTTTGACATTTGAGTGTAGATTCGCATAACGGGTGGTGCATGCTATCAAGAAACACGTACCCAGTGGACGTACCAGGTCTCGCTCCTTTTGTAGTTCATGCGATTCTCTAAGGTTTTGTTTGTTACCTTGATTTGTCGCTCTTTAATCAATTTACGAGAGTTGAACATCAGTAAATTGCTGTAAACTATATATTGTACTTACATTAATAATGACATACTCGTTGAGCGGTTGTTGCTTTTGTAATGATTTGCTTATAACTGTTTTGGTTAATTAATTGTTACCTAACATGTTTGATGTTGTGTAATTCTTGATTATTATTCCTGTTTTTTGTAATGCAAAATAATTAACAAAAACAAACATTTTGTTTATCTTGCATTGTAACATGAAGATAAACCTGCTTAATATACGCCTTCAATATAAATAATCTAAAATATAACTACTGAAAATCGACTGATCATCTATTTAAAATTTAATCTGGCCATGATATGTATATTTTCAACTTAGATACAGTGGAATAATGTTGGGCATTTGCAATACCATGGCAACAATTCCAGGAATGATTGCTCCATTAGTAGCAGGTGCTTTGACCCCAAATGTATGTACAAACTTATTATGCTTTCGCCACCTCAATCTGTATTTCAAATACTGCAAGGGGTATAAGAGATGTCTTCTTTATATCCCTTTTTAATCTATATCACATATCATGGCAGAACATGTTTGCTTACCTGGTCAATATGGACCTTTTGGAGGATATATTGATTGATTTATGAGATAACCGTCGTGGCCTTTGTGTATAAAAGACACAAAAAAGGAATCAATTGATTGATTGTTGTTTGCTGAATGTCCAGAGGGAATAAGTTCATGCATATTCAGAATGTGAAGAAGATAAATACAATTGGAAAGTTTGAACTGCTACTTATTAGTTTGACAGAGAAAAACACAAATGAATGAAACACACACGCAACGTTATCTAATGAAAAATAGAAAAGCTAGTATTTTTTACATGATAAATAAATATTTATCATAGTATAACAATATCATAAAAATAATACGTATGCTAAGATTTGACGAATATATGTACCACAACAAATAGGACCAACAAATCCGAAACCCAGAGGATAGTATCGAAATACACGAAAAACAATATACAAAAAATACAAGCAAACATAACTGAAATTAAAGCTTCGGAAATACAAGTTACTATTAATACAGGAAGTACAGAATCAATCGAATTACACAGATTTAAAGAAAAACAGCATGCTACATACCACTGCAAGTTAAGTGTTGAATCCAGCAGACCAGTAGAAACATTACGGAAGTCCTTATTCCGGTTATCATCGGGTCACATTGTAACACTATTAGAATGTCGACTATGAAAAACTGTGTCAATATATTTGAGGCAAGACAATCATAATTTGATCTGAAGGCGATGAATTAAGGAATCTGTGTACTGCATTTAAAAAGTTTCAACCTTTAACTGGGGATTAATAGGTAGCAATTTCAGTTTAAATGGTGATGCGAAGCAAATTCAGTAAAAAGGACATAGGCGACGGTCAAATACCAAGTGACGTTTGCAATAACGCTAACGGTAATAATTTTACTGCACCAGATGCGCATTTTGACAATTAATGTCTCTTCAGTGATACTCGAGAGATCAAAATTTTGAAAATCTTCAAATACAGTACTGTAATTCATATTATTATGAAATTCTCATGAAATGTTTAAGGTAAACATTTGAAATATCCCGGAAACATTGACTGTGAGTTCAACGTTGGTGCCAATGACTCAAATAGTAAATCGTGGAGTCGGCGGCATAATAAAGCCAATCAAAAATGACATTGCATGTCATATTGCATTAGAATATGTTGTAATTTGCTGAAGGTGAAGTGTACGTACCAAATAAACTGACAAGTTATTCATGCAGTCCTAAAGTTGAATATAAGCTTTAATGCACGGTATCAACTTTGAAAGACAATTATTACACAGCGTCATTTGATCAAACGTAAACAATTTAAACAGTACTAATTGTACTGCAACAGATGCACATTATGAAATTTAATGTCTTCAGCGATGCTCGGGGCCAAAATACTTGAAAATTCAAACGTTGAAACGCTAATCAAACCAAATAGGACTTACAGTATAGAAAAATTCGGACATGGAACCAGAGAGATGGAGACATATTCCTTAATTATAAAACATTTTCCAAAATTGCATTACAGCTAATTTAAATCAAACAATATCCGTATTTTATGTCAGTACAGAAATGCTGGCTTCTGAGCTGGTGATACCCTCGATGACTTCAACTTAATCATTGACCAGCACGCCGATGATGTAATTTTTCTTTGTGTTTTGAAATAGGAAAAAAATAGCTTCCTTTCTTTTATAAGTGAAATAGTAAAATCATATTAATTCAGCCACGTACTGAATAAGGATGAGGCAACATAAGTATGTGTCACAGCTTTTGTCTATTTTTTTCGAATAATTCTTTATCCTGCATACTTTTTCAATGACATTAACATAAATGGGTGTTGTGAATTACCATTTTTGTTTCTCATTACAATGGAGTTGTATTTCAATAATCTGGTTTTTTGTTCATATCTAGATCTGTTGTATATTTTTTGAAACTGTAATTTTGTTTTCATTGCAGGACACTCAAGAAGAATGGAGAAATGTGTTTTATGTGTGTGCAGTCTTTTACCTTATTGGTATAATTGTATTCGGAGGTTTTGCAAGAGGGGAAGTACAGTCATGGGCAAAAGATAAAGACACGGAACTAGATAGTGTTGATATAAAAGAACCCTTGACGTCTGAATCAATGCATAAGATTCAATAACAATAATATCATATAAGTCTGCTCACCTTCAAATTTACATTTTACATTGTTTTCAAGATGATTCATACATTAAGAAGGTGCACAGACTTACAAAACGTGACAATATATTAAACTGTTACCGACTCAATAATCATTTTATTATTCACAAAGCAGACTTAATAAGGGAGCTTCGAAGGAAGAATGAAAAGAAGCTAGCATATATATGCATTATCTCTAAACCTCCCGTGAACAAAATCAAAGTATTGTGATTAAGATGTTAAACGCATCTATCCAATCGAATTTAAAATTAAGGTTAACACAGATACAGTTGAGTCTGTCTCGTATCTTGGCGACTAACATCAAGAAATAGATGGGTCGGTTGAGCACTAAACTTTACGACAAAAGAGAAAATGTAAGTTTCACAATTGTTAACTTTCCATTTATATTTAGCAACATTTCAATTACCCCCGCATATGGAGTATATGTCTCACAGTTGATACGATATTACAGATCTTTCGTTTCATATCATGATCTCAGTGAAAGAGGGTTTCTGCTTACAAGGAAGCTATAGAACAAAGGGTTTCTAGAGGTAAATTTTGTATGTGTCCTTTTTCCTCATTGTTACACCACACAAGTGCCACATGTGAAGCGGGATCTGTTTACTCCTCTGGAGCAGAGATCATCCCCGGTCCAGTGGGTTTCGTCTGCTAAGTCTTTCGTTATTGATCGGAAGTAAAGGGTAAAGATAAAAAAAATTAAAGGGATACAACTTTTGTGGAAAAAATGGAGGAAACTGTCATTAAATTACCGATTGGTATTGAATCTCTGAAATCTCGTAAATCCATTCAGAGCATAGAAATCAAGGCAAAACAAAGAAAAACTTGAGGGAATTGCACAAAAATTCCAAAAGGAGTGCGACCAAGTGTCGACAGGTAAGCAACGAATTCAACACCCGCCCTGAAAATTCAAACTAGGTCAAAATGTCACAAAAGAGGGTATAGAACGCACCGTTAAACATAAAGATCAAACGATTTTTCTGGTATCGACACCCTGAAGAGTTGAAATTAACAATGTTTCAAAACTCTATTTGTAATCATGGTAATAGTATTTTAATATAAATGTTAATACAGTTAAAATTTAACAATGAATAAACAGATGTGCAAGATACGGCGGTTGTGTCGAATCGAAATTGAAACAAGAATAAAAAAAAGATATTGTAGAAAGCATAGACCAGAAGTCAGTAAAATCGCCCAACATTGAAAACTTACAAGAAATCTATAGATGAATAATGATTGTCTTAAAGTTGGTGATGACAGTCCCAAAACTCTAATTAAGCAAATCTACACATTTTCAAAATAAAAATAGGAGCTTACTTTACCATCCAAGCAACAGTGTAAAGTTTGCAGTAAATTGGTAACCATACCTAAAGTAGGCATGTACATGTTAAACATTACCTTGATTTGTACGAGTAAAGACCCATAACATTGGTGTATCAAATCGGATTTTTGTTAATCAGATGCTAGCTTCTTTTTCTTATCCCAACAATAGTGCAAAGTTTCAATTAAATCGACCCGAACATACTCGAATAAGTGTGTGACATGTGAATAATTTATGTAAATGTAATCAGTCCCATTACATGAGGACGTCATCCAAAAACATTTCAAATTGATAAGGGAGCTTACCGTGGAAAGTTCCAAGTAAATCGATCCCAGTATATTCCAATGTGCTATGTTGTATGTGAAGAATTACATGAAATGTGACGGTTAAATTTCCATAAATTTGAAACAACAATAATTGTAAATCGAAAGGTAGATTTCTTTGACCACTTCAAATATTTTATACAAATTTAAGAAATTTGATGACGTCATTCTATTGCTTTTTACCATGTGTTTATGTCAGACGTTCGGTCGAACAATCTGACCACCGGACTGACGGACCATGTTATATCATGATACAGTCCGTCTATGACGGCCGCATACAAATTATGTAAAACTAGAAAAAGTGTCTATTTGGTTTCTGATGTTGTTTGGTTGCTGTTCAACTGACCTATTCCCCATATCTTATCATTAATTTCAATAAGTTCATTTTTTAGTAACAACAAACAAAAGAACTATGTCAATTGGACCTGCTTTGATACGATTACTGCTTTTGAATTTTTTCTAGAAAACATTTTTGTTCGATATGGAGATTCCGTATATCGTCAAGTTATCGGAATTCCAATGGGGACTAACTGTGCACCACTTATATATCTCAACTTGTTCGATTCGCTCGTTTGTGTAACAACGTATTTGATTTTAACGAAAGAGATCTCTGTATTAATGAAAAATTATTGCATCAGGGTTTTCGATATCACAAACTAGTCAAAACATTTACTAAATTTTATCATCGGTACAAGGACATCATTCGTGAATATAAATCAACATACAGACATCTTATATGTTCAGGTATTTCAAATCCAATCTTTTATGGTAATATTCTATACAAAGCACAAGAATGTCGTCATTCACCTCAAAAGCTAACCAAACCTTTAAACAGACTTATTCAGAAGGTATATAGTTACGATACTGTTGTCAGGTCATTATAATAAACACATTTATCTAAAACCAGTTTTTTGCATGATACGGGTTATGTTCTTCTCATGTATTTTATGATGATATGATACTAAACTCTAACGGAATATATTGTGCTTGATTTTCATATGATGAAGACATAATCTTTCAATCAGTTTAATTGAGGTCTGGAGCTTGCATGTCAGTAACTGCTAGTAGTCCTTAGTTAATTTATGTATCATTGTCATTTTGCTTAGTTTCTTCCGTTACCTATTCTGCCATCGGACTCGGACTTCTTTTAAACTGAGTTTAACTGTGCGTATTGCTGTGTTTTTGTTTATTCTACATTGGCTAGAGGTATAGGGGGAGGCTTGAGATCTCACAAAACATGTTTAACCCGCCGCATTTTTGCGCCTGTCCCAAGTGAGGAGCCTCTGGCCATTGTTAGTCTTGTATGTTTTTTTTTAAATTTTGGTTCATTTATATGTTTCGGAGTTTTGTGTGACGTCCATTTTCACTGAACTAGAACACATTTTTGTTTATGGGCCAGCTGAAGCCCGCCTCCGGGTGCGGAATTTTCTCGCTGTGTTAAAAACCCTTTGATGGCCTTTGGCTATTTTCTCTTTTTGGTCGGGTTGTTGTCTATTTGACACATTCCCCATTTCCATTCTCAATTTTATGATAATTTGTTTCATTATATATTATTCAATAAATACCAATCTGAAAAAAAGCATCTATTAATTTAGAAAACAAAATTATTCTGATCAGTTTATTCTTGGAAGTGAATAGAATCTATATATAAATATTAGAATAAGAGGATTTGGTATGATTTTCAATGAGATAATTATCCACCAGAGACCACGTGACGAAGATCTTTGAAAAAGTTTATTTTGTGAAATAAACAAATCTTGTATATGAAATTCAGAATTAACTATAATAATTCACAAAATGACAGAATAGCTTTTGAATAGTCATTAAAGATTATGCAATTTTTGATACGTCATCTCGATTATATTTTACCTGTAATTTCTTATGTCAGTCCCATTTGTAATTGTATTTCTCTTTAATATCTTATAATATTATAACTCGAGTTTCGTCACTCGTTTTTTCTCATCATAACTAGATCTGAAGGTCCAACAAATAAAGAAATATTTTTTTGTGTAAATTTCGTTTGCGTCCTGTAAACTAGTTTTCGTAATTCATAACTGTTTCTTGTCGTTTAAAACATAGTCTTTCACCTTTAGAAATGTGAATCAAATAATTTGCAAAACTGTACCTGTCCAGAATTTTTGTTGTTGCTTTTGTTACTCCTTCTTGCATATTTATACATTTATATAATAATGTTGGATAGTGTTAAATTTTCACATGAATGTATTCAATTTACGTTAAAATATGTTAAATATGCTATGTTAAATAATTGAGTAGTTATAATGGAATTCCTATATCTGATCACAGTCATGTATTTATGCAGATACATCATGTACAATTGAAATGACTTTCATTATCAAAATGATCAATGTGAATTATTAATGCTTTTTATTTATTACTGAAAAAGACATTACTAATGCAAATGCGCTGTGTTATAAAAGAGTTATAATAAGTTACACGATTGATGAATTACGAAAACACAACTGATTGAGTAGGATTCAAAATTTGTAATCTGGATCAGATCTTTGGTGGAATATGGTTTAGACATTCAAAACAGGTTGATAACTTGTTTAACACAGGTGAAATATAGATCGAGTAAATGTCAAGCATTGGTAAAGACCGTTTAGGCCTTGTCCACTTTTTACTTTTGAGTAGGATAGAGTTCATGACAGTGACGTGTGACGTCCATTTTCACTGAACGAGTACACATTTTTGTTTAGGGGCCAACTGAAGCCCGCCTCCGGGAGCGTGATTTTCTCGCTGTGTTGAAGACTCATTGGTGGCCTTTGGCTGTTTTTTTGCTCTCGGGTTGTTTCCTCTTTGACACACTTCCCATTTCCATTCTCAATTGTATTCATGACAGTACAGTTGATTATGGTTAAGTTGGCGTCAAGTAATATTGAGTACATTTCAGAATTATTAATAATAATAATTATGCAGGTTTTTTAGTCTATGTAACCAGGAGGTAGATCAGAGCTTGATTTTTAATAATTCTTTTGTTCGAATCGCAGGGACAACAAAATAAGAGTCGCTCAGTAAGGTTGTAAAACTTCAATCCTGGTTTCTATGATGAGTTTATTATCAGTAAGGTTGTAGAAGTAAGTGCCCATTGGAATACTTGCTGTCTGTTGGAATATCAATCCAAAAAATGTAAAACATATCATGTTGATTAAAAAATCCATCAATTTTATGATATCGTCTTCAATTAAATTATTGTTAGAAGCATTAACAACATTATTAAAATCTTATGAATACACAGTACCACAAAATGATGAAATTGAAGCCCTTCCCGTTTAACCTACATCCATAGGTTCTAACTTGTATCTTATTAGGGATGTTTTAATATTCTATTGATATAATTTTTTTTTTCAACTTTGTGGCCACTCCTTCCAAACCCAATTGAAATGATTCTTTGTTGTTTCAATTGCAACTCTTTGTAGCAAATTGTTTTGTCAATGAGACAGAAGTCGCCCGAAGGTTTAAATTACAGTTGGTATAGCAATAACTTGTGATTTATACGAAAATCTCCCTAAAACTTCATAAATTCATAACGTCCATCAGCCATCTGTTGTTTTACTTTTTCCAATCTGTTAACAATCTATTTTGTGTTCTGTCTACTGTTGTTTGTTTTTTTGGTCGTTATGAGACTTTTGCAATGGAATTGTCAGTTCGTTTTCGACTTATGTGTTTGAATATCTCTTGGGTTTCTTTCGCCTCTGTTTTTACGATAACAGTCCGGTGTGAGCCTAGGCTCCGTGTTGAAGACCGTACCTTGACCTATAATGGTTTACTTTTATAAATTTTGACTTGGATGGAGAGTTGTCTCATTGGCACTCATACCACATCTTCTTATATCTATAAATAACTATCTTTTTATGTCATTCGTTTGTTCTATTTACGGAATCCATATATGACACAAAACTATTGTAATATAAATAGTTCAAGGTCTTAATTAATTGTCTTTTTCCTCTTTGCCACTGGCTTTCGTATTTTGCCACTTCTGGTAGTTTTTTTCTTGGCTGGCAGATTATAACTCTTTAATAGTAGCTGTCAGTATTGTTTAATGATCAATTTTCCCGGTATTACGAATGATTCATAAAACACGTATGATACAAACAATATAACCAGGAGAGATGATTTGGGTGAGCAGGATGAAGCAATTGATAAATAACATAACAGTTTAAAAATGATTATGTTTCTACTATATACGACCTACATAATTGAAATATGAGTACACCTTATGAGTTTGAATGTCTCTTTGGTATATTTTGCCTCTCTTTTGCCTAACGTGTACATCTTTTGTTTTGTTTTCTTTATTTTGACAGCACCAAAATAACATAATGATACTAATAAAACAGTACCGCCTACAATTTAATCTTCTACACATTATGTAATATAACCTGACAAATGCGTCAACTTTAAGTGGAACGATAATTAAGTAGCTAATACAGTTCGTTAATTACATAGAATCATTTCACCTATGTAACAAAACTAGGTAATATGGAAGAACACGTGGACGGACGATCAAAAGTGTGTAGAAAGGATGAAAATCTTAATGGTAAGCAGCTGCAGGTTTATAAGAAACTAAGATATAAAAGGATTCATTTAAAATTGTTTGATTGTAATTCATAAATATTCAATATTATGAAAGATATATATATAAGAAAAGATAAAATTACAAAGGGACATTCAGACGTCGAAGAGATACTGACAACGCGATTGCAACAATGGCGACAAAAAGAACAACAAGTTAACTAAACACTACATAAAAACTAAAGACTGAGCAACACTAACCCCACCAAAACCAGGGAAGAAAACACAACATAGAAAACTAAAGACTGACCAACATGAACCCCACCAAAAACCAGGGAAGAAAACACAACATAGAAAACTAAAGACTGAGCAATACAAACCCCATCATATAACAGTCTACAAAACACAACATAGAAAACTAAAGACTGAGCAACAATAACCCCACCAAAAACCAGGGAAGAAAACACAACATAGAAAACTAAAGACTGAGCAACATGAACCTCACCAAAAACTAGGGAGAAAACACAACATAGAAAACTAGAGACTGATCAACACGAACCCCACCAAAACCAGGGAGAAAATACAACATAGAAAACTAAAGACTGAGCGACACTAACCCTACCAAAACCAGGGAGAAAACACAACATAGAAAACTAAAGACTGAGCGACACGAACCCCACCAAAACCAGGGAGAAAACACAACATAGAAAACTAGAGACTGATCGACATGAACCCCACCAAAAACTGGGGAGAACACACAACATAGAAAACTAGAGACTGATCAACACGAACCCCACCAAAACCAGGGAGAAAATACAACATAGAAAACTAAAGACTGAGCGACACTAACCCTACCAAAACCAGGGAGAAAACACAACATAGAAAACTAAAGACTGAGCGACACGAACCCCACCAAAACCAGGGAGAAAACACAACATAGAAAACTAGAGACTGATCAACATGAACCCCACCAAAACCAGTGGAGAAAACACAACATAGAAAACTAAAACTGAGCAATACAAACCCCATCATATAACAGTCTACAAAACACAACATAGAAAACTAAAGACTGAGCAACATTAACCCCACCAAAACCAGGAAGAAAACACAACATAGAAAACTAAAGACTGAGCAATACAAACCCCATCATATAACAGTCTACAAAACACAACATAGAAAACTAAAGACTGAGCAACACTAACCCCACCAAAACCAGGGTAGAAAACACAACATAGAAAACTAAAGACTGAGCAACATGAACCTCACCAAAAACTGGGAGAAAACACAACATAGAAAACTAGAGACTGATCAACACGAACCCCACCAAAACCAGGGAGAAAACACAACATAGAAAACTAAAGACTGAGCGACACGAACCCCACCAAAACCAGGGAGAAAACACAACATAGAAAACTAGAGACTGATCAACATGAACCCCACCAAAACCAGGGAGAAAACACAACATAGAAAACTAAAGACTGAGCAACACAAACCCCACCAAAACCAGGGAGAAAACACAACATAGAAAACTAAAGACTGAGCGACACTATCCCCACCAAAACCAGGGAGAAAACACAACAGAAAAACTAAAGACTGAGCAACACTTACCCACCAAAACCAGGGAGAAAACACAACAGAAAAAACTAAAGACTGACCAACACTTACCCCACCAAAACCAGGGAGAAAACTCAACATAGAAAACTAAAGACTGAGCGACACTAACCCCACCAAAACCAAGGGAGAAAACACAACATAAAAACTAAAGACTGAGCAACACTTACCCCACCAAAACCATGGGAGAAAACACAACATAGAAAACTAAAGACTCAGCAACACTAACCCCACCAAAACCATGGGAGAAAACACAACAAAGAAAACTAAAGACTGAGCGACACTAACCCCACCAAAACCATAAGAGAAAACACAACATAGAAAACTAAAGACTGAGCGACACAAACCCCACCAAAACCAGGGAGAAAACACAACATAGAAAACTAAAGACTGGGCAGCAC
The DNA here is from genome assembly GCA_017311375.1 of Mytilus coruscus. Lineage (NCBI taxonomy): Eukaryota > Metazoa > Mollusca > Bivalvia > Mytilida > Mytilidae > Mytilus > Mytilus coruscus. Next base: position 2,340,279 of record CM029600.1, on the reverse strand, counting down.
TAACCCCACCAAAACCAAGGAGAAAACACAACATAGAAAACTAAAGACTGAGCAACACTAACCCCACCAAAACCATGGGAGAAAACACAACATAGAAAAGTAAAGACTGAGCGACACAAACCCCACCAAAACCAGGGTAGAAAACACAATATAGAAAACTAATGACTGAGCAACAATAACCCCTCCAAACACCATGGGAGAAAACACAGCATAGAAAACTAAAGACTGAGCAACATGAACCCCACCAAAACCATGAGAGAAAACACAACATAGAAAACTAAAGACTGCACAACACTTACCCAACCAAAACTATTGGAGAAAGCACAACATAGAAAACTAAAGACTGATTAACATGAACCCCACCAAAACCATGGGAGAAAACACAACATAGAAAACTAAAGACTGAGCAACACAAACCCCACCAAAACCAGGGAGAAAACACAACATAGAAAACTAAAGACTGAGCGACACTATCCCACCAAAACCAGGGAGAAAACACAACAGAAAAACTAAAGACTGAGCAACACTTACCCCACCAAAACCAGAGGAGAAAACACAACATAGAAAACTAAAGACTGAGCGACACTAACCCCACCAAAACCAGGGAGAACACACAACATAGAAAACTAGAGACTGAGCAACACTAACCCCACCAAAACCAGGGAGAAAACACAACATAAAAACTAAAGACTGAGAAACACTTACCCCACCAAAACTAGGGAGAAAACACAACATAGAAAACTAAAGACTGAGCAACACTAACCCCACCAAAACCAGGGAGAAAACACAACATAGAAAACTAAAGACTGAGCGACACTAACCCCACCAAAACCAGGGAGAAAACACAACATAGAAAACTAGAGACGAAGCGACACTAACCCCACCAAAACCAGGGAGAAAACACAACATAGAAAGCTAAAGACTGAGCGACACTAACCCCACCAAAAACAAGGGAGAAAACACAACATAGAAAACTGAAGACTGAGCAACATGAACATCACCAAAACCAGGAAGAAAACACAACATAGAAAACTAAAGACTGAGCAACACTAACCCAACGAAAACCATGGGAGAAAACACAACATAGAAAACTAAAGACTGAGCAACACTAACCCAACGAAAAACCATGGGAGAAAACACAACATAGAAAACTAAAGACTGAGCGACACTAACCCTACCAAAAACTGGGAGAAAACACAACATACAAAACTAAAGACTGAGCGACACTAACCCCACCAAAACCATGGGAGAAAACACAACATAGAAAACTAAAGACTGAGCGACGCAAACCCCACCAAAACCAGGGAGAAAACACAACATAGAAAACTAAAGACTGTGCAGCACTAACCCCACCAAAACCAAGGGAAAAAGCACAACATAGAAAACTAAAGACTGAGCAACACTAACCCCACCAAAACCATGGGAGAAAACACAACATAAAAACTAAAGACTGCACAACTCTTACCCCACCAAAACTATTGGAGAAAGCACAACATAGAAAACTAAAGACTGATCAACACGAACCTCACCAAAAACTGGGGAGAAAACACAACATAGAAAACTAAAGATTGAGCAACACTAACCCCACCAAAACCAGGGAGAAACCATAACATAGAAAACTAGAGACTGACCAACATGAACCTCACCAAAACTGGGGAGAAAACACAACATAGAAAACTACAGACTGAGCGACACAAATCCTACAAACACCAGGGAGAAAACACAACATAGAAAACTAAAGACTGAGCAACATGAACCCCACCAAAAACCAGGGAGAAAACACAACATAGAAAACTAGAGACTGAGCGACACAAATCCTACCAAACACCAGGGAGAAAACACAACATAGAAAACTAATGAATGAGCAACACTAACCCCACCAAAACAATGGGAGAAAACACAACATAGAAAAGTAAAGACTGAGCGACACTAACCCTACCAAAACTGGGGAGAAAACACAACAATAGAAAACTAAAGACTGAGCGACACTAACCCCACCAAAAGCCATAAGAGAAAACACAACATAGAAAACTAAAGACTGAGCGACACAAACCCCACCAAAAACCAGGGAGAAAACACAACATAAAAACTAAAGACTGAGCAACACTTACCCAACCAAAACTATGGGAGAAAGCACAACATAAAAACTAAAGACTGAGCAACACTTACCCCACCAAAACCAGGGCAGAAAACACAACATAAAAACTAAAGACTGAGCAACACTTATCCCACCAAAACCAGGGAGAAAACACAACATAGAAAACTAAAGACTGAGCGACACTAACCCCACCAAAACCAGGGAGAAAACACAACATAGAAAACTAAAGACTGAGCAACATGAACCCCACCATAATCAGAGGAGAAAACACAACATTGAAAACTAAAGACTGAGCAACACGAACCCCACCATAATCAGGGGAGAAAACACAACATAGAAAACTAAAGACTGAGCAACATGAACCCCACCATAATCAGGGGAGAAAACACAACATTGAAAACTAAAGACTGAGGGACCCTAACCCCACCAAAACCAGGGAGAAAACACAACATAGAAAACTAAAGACTGAGCAACACTAACCCCACCAAAACCAGGGAGAAAACACAACATAGAAAACTAAAGACTGAGCGACACAAACCCCACCAAAACCAGGGAGAAAACACAACATAGAAAACTAAAGACTGGGCAGCACTAACCCCACCAAAACCAAGGAGAAAACACAACATAGAAAACTAAAGACTGAGCGACACGAACCCCACCAAAACCAGGGAGAAAACACAACAGAAAAACTAAAGACTGAGCAACACTTACCCCACCAAAACCACGGGAGAAAACACAACATAGAAAACTAAAGACTGAGCAACACTACCCCACCAAAACCAGGGAGAAAACACAACATAAAAAACTAAAGACTGAGCAACACTTACCCCACCAAAACCAGGGAGAAAACACAACATAGAAAACTAAAGACTCAGCAACACTAACCCCACCAAAACCATGGGAGAAAACACAACAAAGAAAACTAAAGACTGAGCGACACTAACCCCACCAAAACCATGGGAGAAAACGCAACATAGAAAACTAAAGACTGAGCGACACAAACCCCACCAAAACCAGGGAGAAAACACAACATAGAAAACTAAAGACTGGGCAGCACTAAGCCCACCAAAACCAAGGGAGAAAACACAACATAGAAAACTAAAGACTGAGCAACACTAATCCCACCAACAAATATGAGAGAAAACACAACATAGAAAACTAAAGACTGAGCAACACTAACCCCACCAAAACCAGGGAGAAACCACAACATAGAAAACTAAAGACTGAGCAACATGAACCCCACCATAATCAGGGGAGAAAACACAACATAGAAAACTAAAGACTGAGCAACATGAACCCCACCATAATCAGGGGAGAAAACACAACATAGAAAACTAAAGACTGAGCAACACGAACCCCACCATAATCAGGGGAGAAAACACAACATAGAAAACTAAAGACTGCACAACACTTACCCCACCAAAACCAGGGAGAAACCACAACATAGAAAACTAGAGACTGAGCAACACGAACCTCACCATAATCATGGGAGAAAACACAACATTGAAAACTAAAGACTGAGCAACACGAACCCCACCATAATCAGGGGAGAAAACACAACATTGAAAACTAAAGACTGAGCAACACGAACCCCACCATAATCAGGGGAGAAAACACAACATAGAAAACTAAAGACTGAGCAACACTAGCCCCACCAAAACCATGAGAGAAAACACAACATAGAAAACTAGAGACTGAGCGACACAAATCCTACCAAACACCAGGGAGAAAACACCACATAGAAAACTAAAGACTGAGCCACATGAACCCCACCAAAACCAGGGAGAAAACACAACATAGAAAACTAGAGACTGAGCGACACAAATCCTACCAAACACCAGGGAGAAAACACAACATAGAAAACTAGACTGAGCAACATGAACCCCACCAAACCCAGGGAGAAAACACAACATAGAAAACTAGAGGATGAGCAACACAAATCCTACCAAACACCAGGGAGAAAACACAACATAGAAAACTAAAGACTGACCAACACTAACCCCACCAAAACCATGGAAGAAAACACAACATAGAAAACTAAAGACTGAGCGACACTAACCCTACCAAAAACTGGGGAGAAAACACAACATAGAAAACTAAAGACTGAGCAACACTAGCCCACCAAAACCATTAGAGAAAACACAACATAGAAAACTAAAGACTGAGCGACACAAACCCCACCAAAACCAGGGAGAAAACACAACATAGAAAACTAAAGACTGAGCAACACTAACCCCTCCAAACACCATGGGAGAAAACACAACATAGAAAACTAAAGACTGAGCAACATGAACCCCACCAAAACCATGGGAGAAAAGACAACATAGAAAACTAAAGACTGCACAACACTTACCCAACCAAAAACTATGGGAGAAAGCACAACATAGAAAACTAAAGACTGATCAACACGAACATCACCAAAAACTGGGGAGAAAACACAACATAGAAAACTAAAGACTGAGCAACACTAACCCCACCAAAACCATGGGAGAAAACACAACATAGAAAACTAAAGACTGATCGTCACTAACCCCACCAAAAGCATGGGAGAAAACACAACATAGAAAACTAAAGACTGAGCGACACTATCCCACCAAAACCAGAGAAGAAAACACAACATAGAAAACTAAAGACTGAGCGACACTAACCCCACCAAACACCATGGGAGAAAACACAACATAGAAAACTAAAGACTGAGCAACACTAACCCCACCAAAACCATGGGAGAAAACACAACATAGAAAACTAGAGACTGAGCGACACAAATCCTACCAAACACCAGGGAGAAAACACAACATAGAAAACTAAAGACTGAGCAACATGAACCCCACCAAAACCAGGGAGAAAACACAACATAGAAAACTAAAGACTGAGCGACACTAACCCCACCAAAACCAGGGAAGAAAACACAACATAGAAAACTAAAGACTGAGCGACACTAACCCCACCAAACACCATGGGAGAAAACACAACATAGAAAACTAAAGACTGAGCAACACTAACCCCACCGAAAACCATGGGAGAAAACACAACATAGAAAACTAAAGACTGAGCGACACTAACCCCACCAAACACCATGGGAGAAAACACAACATAGAAAACTAAAGACTGATCAACATGAACCCCACCAAAACTAGGGAGAAAACACAACATAGAAAACTAAAGACTGAGCAACACTAACCCCACCAAAACCAGGGAGAAAACACAACATAGAAAACTAGAGACTGAGCGACACAAATCCTACCAAACACCAGGGAAGATAACACAACATCGAAAACTAAAGACTGAGCAACACTAACCCCACCAAACACCATGGGAGAAAACACAACATAGAAAACTAAAGACTGAGCAACACTAGCCCCACCAAAACCATGGGAGAAAACACAACATAGAAAACTAAAGACAGAGCGAAACTAACCCCAACAAAACCAGGGAAAAACACAACATACAAAACTAAAGACTCAGCAACACTAACCCCACCAAAACCATGGGAGAAAACACAACAAAGAAAACTAAAGACTGAGCGACACTAACCCCACCAAAACCATGGGAGAAAACGCAACATAGAAAACTAAAGACTGAGCGACACAAACCCCACCAAAACCAGGGAGAAAACACAACATAGAAAACTAAAGACTGGGCAGCACTAAGCCCACCAAAACCAAGGAGAAAACACAACATAGAAAACTAAAGACTGAGCAACACTAATCCCACCAACAAATATGAGAGAAAACACAACATAGAAAACTAAAGACTGAGCAACACTAACCCCACCAAAACCAGGGAGAAACCACAACATAGAAAACTAGAGACTGATCAACATGAACCTCACCAAAACTACGGGAGAAAACACAACATAGAAAACTAAAGACTGAGCAACACTAACCCCACCAAAACCATGGGAGAAAACACAACATAGAAAACTAAAGACTGAGCGACACTAACCCCACCAAAACCATGGGAGAAAACACAACATAGAAAACTAAAGACTGCACAACACTTACCCCACCAAAACCAGGGAGAAACCACAACATAGAAAACTAGAGACTGATCAACATGAACCTCACCAAAACTAGGGAGAAAACACAACATAGAAAACTAAAGACTGAGCAACAATAACCCCACCAAAACCATGGGAGAAAACACAACATAGAAAACTAAAGACTGAGCGACACTAACCCTACCAAAAACTGGGGAGAAAACACAACATAGAAAACTAAAGACTGAGCGACACTAGCCCCACCAAAACCATGAGAGAAATCACAACATAGAAAACTAGAGACTGAGCGACACAAATCCTACCAAACACCAGGGAGAAAACACCACATAGAAAACTAAAGACTGAGCCACATGAACCCCACCAAAACCAGGGAGAAAACACAACATAGAAAACTAGAGACTGAGCGACACAAATCCTACCAAACACCAGGGAGAAAACACAACATAGAAAACTAGACTGAGCAACATGAACCCCACCAAAACCCAGGGAGAAAACACAACATAGAAAACTAGAGGATGAGCAACACAAATCCTACCAAACACCAGGAGAAAACACAACATAGAAAACTAAAGACTGAGCAACACTAACCCCACCAAAACCATGGAAGAAAACACAACATAGAAAACTAAAGACTGAGCGACACTAACCCTACCAAAAACTGGGAGAAAACACAACATAGAAAACTAAAGACTGAGCAACACTAGCCCACCAAAACCATTAGAGAAAACACAACATAGAAAACTAGAGACTGATCGACACAAACCCCACCAAAACCAGGGAGAAAACACAACATAGAAAACTAAAGACTGAGCAACACTAACCCTCCAAACACCATGGGAGAAAACACAACATAGAAAACTAAAGACTGAGCAACATGAACCCCACCAAAACCATGGGAGAAAAGACAACATAGAAAACTAAAGACTGCACAACACTTACCCAACCAAAACTATGGGAGAAAGCACAACATAGAAAACTAAAGACTGATCAACACGAACATCACCAAAAACTGGGGAGAAAACACAACATAGAAAACTAAAGACTGAGCAACACTAACCCCACCATAATCAGGGGAGAAAACACAACATAGAAAACTAAAGACTGAGCGTCACTAACCCCACCAAAAGCATGGGAGAAAACACAACATAGAAAACTAAAGACTGAGCGACACTATCCCCACCAAAACCAGAGAGAAAACACAACATAGAAAACTAAAGACTGAGCGACACTAACCCCACCAAACACCATGGGAGAAAACACAACATAGAAAACTAAAGACTGAGCAACACTAACCCCACCAAAACCATGGGAGAAAACACAACATAGAAAACTAGAGACTGAGCGACACAAATCCTACCAAACACCATGGGAGAAAACACAACATAGAAAACTAAAGACTGAGCAACATGAACCCCACCAAAACCAGGGAGAAAACACAACATAGAAAACTAAAGACTGAGCGACACTAACCCCACCAAAACCAGGGAAGAAAACACAACATAGAAAACTAAAGACTGAGCGACACTAACCCCACCAAACACCATGGGAGAAAACACAACATAGAAAACTAAAGACTGAGCAACACTAACCCCACCGAAAACCATGGGAGAAAACACAACATAGAAAACTAAAGACTGAGCGACACTAACCCCACCAAACACCATGGGAGAAAACACAACATAGAAAACTAAAGACTGATCAACATGAACCCCACCAAAAACTAGGGAGAAAACACAACATAGAAAACTAAAGACTGAGCAACACTAACCCCACCAAAACCAGGGAGAAAACACAACATAGAAAACTAGAGACTGAGCGACACAAATCCTACCAAACACCAGGAAGATAACACAACATCGAAAACTAAAGACTGAGCAACACTAACCCCACCAAACACCATGGGAGAAAACACAACATAGAAAACTAAAGACTGAGCAACACTAGCCCCATCAAAACCATGGGAGAAAACACAACATAGAAAACTAAAGACTGAGCCACATGAACCCCACCAAAACCAGGGAGAAAACACAACATGGAAAACTAGAGGATGAGCAACACAAATCCTACCAAACACCAGGGAGAAAACACAACATAGAAAACTAAAGACTGAGCAACACTAACCCCACCAAAACCATGGAAGAAAACACAACATAGAAAACTAAAGACTGAGCGACACTAACCCTACCAAAAACTGGGAGAAAACACAACATAGAAAACTAAAGACTGAGCAACACTAGCCCACCAAAACCATTAGAGAAAACACAACATAGAAAACTAAAGACTGAGCGACACAAACCCCACCAAAACCAGGGAGAAAACACAACATAGAAAACTAAAGACTGAGCAACACTAACCCTCCAAACACCATGGGAGAAAACACAACATAGAAAACTAAAGACTGAGCAACATGAACCCCACCAAAACCATGGGAGAAAAGACAACATAGAAAACTAAAGACTGCACAACACTTACCCAACCAAAAACTATGGGAGAAAGCACAACATAGAAAACTAAAGACTGATCAACACGAACATCACCAAAAACTGGGGAGAAAACACAACATAGAAAACTAAAGACTGAGCAACACAAACCCCACCAAAAACCAGGGGAGAAAACACAACATAGAAAACTAAAGACTGATCGTCACTAACCCCACCAAAAGCATGGGAGAAAACACAACATAGAAAACTAAAGACTGAGCGACACTATCCCACCAAAACCAGAGAAGAAAACACAACATAGAAAACTAAAGACTGAGCGACACTAACCCCACCAAACACCATGGGAGAAAACACAACATAGAAAACTAAAGACTGAGCAACACTAACCCCACCAAAACCATGGGAGAAAACACAACATAGAAAACTAGAGACTGAGCGACACAAATCCTACCAAACACCATGGGAGAAAACACAACATAGAAAACTAAAGACTGAGCAACATGAACCCCACCAAAACCAGGGAGAAAACACAACATAGAAAACTAAAGACTGAGCGACACTAACCCCACCAAAACCAGGGAAGAAAACACAACATAGAAAACTAAAGACTGAGCGACACTAACCCCACCAAACACCATGGGAGAAAACACAACATAGAAAACTAAAGACTGAGCAACACTAACCCCACCGAAAACCATGGGAGAAAACACAACATAGAAAACTAAAGACTGAGCGACACTAACCCCACCAAACACCATGGGAGAAAACACAACATAGAAAACTAAAGACTGATCAACATGAACCCACCAAAAACTAGGGAGAAAACACAACATAGAAAACTAAAGACTGAGCAACACTAACCCCACCAAAAACCAGGGAGAAAACACAACATAGAAAACTAGAGACTGAGCGACACAAATCCTACCAAACACCAGGAAGATAACACAACATCGAAAACTAAAGACTGAGCAACACTAACCCCACCAAACACCATGGGAGAAAACACAACATAGAAAACTAAAGACTGAGCAACACTAGCCCCATCAAAACCATGGGAGAAAACACAACATAGAAAACTAAAGACAGAGCGACACTAACCCCAACAAAACCAGGGAAAAACACAACATACAAAACTAGAGACTGAGCGACACAAATTCTACCAAACACTAGGGAGAAAACACAACATCGAAAACTAAAGACTGAGCAACACTAACCCCACCAGACACCATGGGAGAAAACACAACATAGAAAACTAAAGACTGAGCAACACTAGCCCCACCAAAACCATGGGAGAAAACACAACATAGAAAACTAAAGACAGAGCGACACTAACCCCACCAAAACCAGGGAGAAAACACAACATAGAAAACTAAAGACTGAGCAACATGAACCCCACCAAAACCTGAGAGGGATCTCAGTTGCTCCTGAATGGTAGGCAAACTTTCTCCTGGTATAGCACCCGTCATGTTTTCATGGTTAATACAAATTCGTTGATTAGTTTCATTTCCTGATGTCACAATCAAGGAAAACATGATAATAATGATGATAATGATGGATGGCTGTCAGTGTAACGTCCAGGGCAAATAACATACATATTCAGGACAAGAACATAATACTGTGATATGAATATGAACTCAAAATCTATTCAAAATAACTGCTTTATTTTCTAAATAAATACTCATTACCTGTAATCACCGGAAATCTGGTATTAACAACTTTAAAATCTTCTTTAATCTGCTGTAAACAAAATCATTATGACAAATTTTACTTTTTGAAAATAGGGACATTTTACTTCCTGGAAACGCATAACTCGGGGCCTTTCGGGGTTCTTTGTTTGTGAAAGATTTGATTAAGCTTCGTACTCCGAAAATTTAACCAGATCTATGAAAAGGTCTCAACCTCGAAACAAGCCATAATACATATTACACTTAAGGATATGGACACACGGATGGCAGAAATGTTTACATCTCTTGTCCTATCTTCTTCTTTTTAAAAAAGAAATGGTTAAGCTCAGTATTTTAGTGTTAACACTTCATCAGTTAGAAAAGCATTACATTTTTTTGAAATAAACATAATGACAACACAAGTTTTATGATGTCATTAAATAACTCCAAATTGTTGCATCTTATTTGTACTGTCTTCTGCCTTTTGAAAGAAGCACATATAGTTAAGAACAGTAAATTGTTTTAAATAGCATCGTGTCCAATATCAATACAAAGAGGTTTTTTATTTAGTTGTGCTACTCATTTTGAGGTGCATTAGGGAAATTGACCCAATCAGGAGAAATATGCCCCATATGCATGCGTTGCTGGAGTGTTTCTATATAAAACGTTCAAAATGAGGAAGCAGATATTTCTAGATATTTCGTGTTTCCAACTGCAGAGACATTCCAATGTGAAGAATTTCCTCCACTACAGGAAGTTTTTGAACCAAGACGGCAAAACGCTTGTCTATCCGTTAAGTTGATATATGAATTATATCTTTCAATCTACAATCAAGGCGGGTTACTGAAAAAAAGAGCTTGTCACGTGCTACAAATCTCATGAATAATGTACCGACCAATTTTTCATATGACCTGATTTTTTTTATTTTACTGATCGACCGATGGACAAACTGATATGCCTGACATCTATGATGAGCATTTCCAATATGGTACCTTAATTTTGATTTAACATTATTTCTTGAACTAGTTCCAACTCTCCTGTCACAAAGATGGATTTTGGCATATTTGTATTTTACGGGATTCTTCAATGACTATGCGTTGAGAGTAAACATCAGTGTTGCACTTGTTTGTATGGTTAGGACCCCATTTGATAATTCAACATTAATGATTTCATCACAGAGCAATATCACAACGGACAATACATGTGATGTATTAGATGTAACCAGCCCTCAAAATGAAGGGGTATTTAAATAATTCTTAAAGCAATATAAGGAGACATGTAATTAATGTCCCGTCAAATGCCGTGTATGGCGTTATATGATTGGATACCAGTAATTTGAAGGTACACTGAAATAAGTATCTGTTACAATGCTAAGTAGCAGATCTTCAATATGTTGTTCTTAATGCCTTGAATTCCCCAAAACATGAGGATTGTACTTACCAATGTATATATAGCTCTAGTCAGATTTTGCAAAACTCATTTAGCAATTTGTTTTGTAAAACACTTACTAATTGATTTGGTTTTGTAAAAGATTATATTTCAGTGTCATCGCTGTCTTCCCGTTTTAAACATAAAAGATACCAATTTACTTTATCATGTTCACCGGATGCGCATTTTGAAAACTAATGTTTCAAGATTGTTATTCAAGGCTAAATATTTTAAAGTCTAAAATTTGATTCAAATTTTGAACAGCTGATAACAGTACATAAGGACAAAACGTTTAGCCTAAACTGGACAAGGTATCATAACTATGCAAACTAGAGCTACTTTCCTTAATTGATAAATATTTTCGAAATTTCATGAAAGCAAATTGTAATGAAATATTATCTGTAGAAAAATGATATTAGATTAATTTGACAATGTTTAATATGAATTTAGATACATTAAAAAACACTGCCATCGATTATGTAATATCCTTAACTATGAAATTTAACTAAGCGTGGATTCACATGGCGGGTGATACATGCATATAAGAAGATGCGTACGCTGTCGATGAATCTAACCTTATCCAGGGTTTATAAGATTCCATCAGTTATTGTTTGTATCTTCCAACTGGATTAATGAAATTTAAAACTGGTTCTTATACATCCTTGGTTTTCAAATACTTGCTTATAGCGTTGCGGATGAAGGTAAATCGCAAGAAAAACGCTTCGGACGCAAGACATTTATAAAATGTTGTTTTTCATTTTTTATGTGTATATTTTTTGCGTTTTAATATTGATAGCAGTAAATGAAGGTATCTGTAATAAGAACGTATCAGTTATTTTCGATCGGAATACCAATCACCTGGCGATACGTTATGGTTCCAATCAAAATGACGATAATACTGATTATCCTACCTTTTATACATTTCTAGGAATATGATTGGTTAAAAGCAACCGCTTCGAGACCGTGTATATTTCATATTTGGTTAGTAAGAGGAGCTTATTTCAATACACGATTAGTAGTGGTTTTACCTCCCTTTATAAAAACAACACGGTGTTGAGGAAAATTTTAAACTTTTCAACAGATGAAGAAATTGAGGATGAACGGTTGAAATAAATTCATAAAACACATTTAAAGCTAACAATTTGTTGTTGTAAGCATTTATTTTTGTATAGACAAATGGAAGTATAGACTCTTAATACTAAGTATTGGAGACTTAATCATTTTGATAGGCCACTAGTCTAAACACCACATGTTAAGATAGTTGGTAAGATAAATTCGTTAATTCGTTACACAGTGTGGTAGTGACCTTATACGATATATATGGGGTCAGTAAATTCCATCTGGGGATTCGAGCTACGCTCTCACCCAATATGGAATTTACTGACCCCATAAATATATCGTATTAGGTTACTAGCACACTCACTTTGTATCTAATACTATCAGACAGCTGACTGCATTACATAAGAAGAAACATTGTGGAATATTAAATGCAAATAAGAAAAGTAGATATTTAAGCTTCTTCTTTTTAAACAGTTCGATTACATAACTGTACTTTAAGCATGTACACTCGTGCATATAACGTACACATTACGTTTGCTGATATGATTTTTATGAAACATAACACCGCTGTAATTGATATCTTTTTTTTATATAGCGAGGAGAATTTGATTGGGATAAGGACACAAGATCTGCAATATTATCTTCATTCTTTTACGGGTATGTTTTCACCCAAATACCTGGAGGATGGTTAGCTGATAGATTTGGTGGCAGGCGTGTATATGTAATCGCCATAGCAATATCGGGAATAACAACTCTTTTAACGCCATTGTTTGCTAGAACGTCCGTCATACTGATAAACCTTCTTCGTGTTATCATAGGGCTAGCTACGGTATGTTATTTTTTCATTCATGTACAAGATATATCGATTTAAAAAATCTATTGATACATATGTTGAATCTGAGCGTTTAGAATTACATTTCCATTGGTGTATGGTGTGAGTTGGAAGTATACCATTTATGGACTATTCTGATATTTATTTTCAGTCTATAATACTTTTCTCCCGGAAGCCACTGATATGTCGAATGTATTCACTACAAACCAGTAAAAGTCTGAAGTGGCCTATATCTGTACTCGACTGTACTTATTTTTACTCGACCAGTCTGAATTGGTCTGAAATTTACTTAATATTACTCGACTGTAGTCATAACCATACTTAACACTCTGAACTTGTACTCGACTAGTACTTAACCATTTTATACGAGTCTGAACCATACTCGACATAGGCTTAACCATTCTCGAACAACTCTGAACCACGCTCAACCTAGTCTGAACCATACTCGACCTAGTCTAAACCATACTCGACCAAGTCTTAACCCTAGACCTGTTTTTTTGTATCTATCTATTGTATTTCATCAATTTAGGAACTGTTTTACCAAGGATTTGTATAGTATACTATACAAATCCTTGGTTATACATACATATATATATACAATGTATATTACATTTAAATTAAAATAAAACAAGATGATCAAAGGAAGTAATTTCTGGTTGGATTAAAAAATATCATGTAATAAATAAAGTTTTGTTAAATGAATTTTTATATACATGATATCATTTTCACATTGCTTTATGTACATCAAAATACTAGAACTTTCAACCATGATTCAAATATGTTAAATGTTATTCAAAATATTTTTATCAAAATATATATAAAATAGTATATAAAGCAACTTAATAAATGTTAACATTGATACCTTTGTGTTGTAAAACCAAGAATTTAATATAATAATAATAATAAAACTTTAATAGCAATCCTTGATAACCTTTTAAAAAGGAAATGTATTCCAAAGTTGAAGTAGAAATTCATTTTAATTTAAATCAAAATAAGATTTGTCATACAAGAAGCACTTTAAAAAGTTTTCATTACCTTAGTACAGGTGCTTTTTACAGATAAAAAGAAAACCCTATTGTTCTTAAACTCGTGTATTACTTATCTATCGAATTCAAAAGGCTTTGTGAATTAAGTTTTACAGGATGTTGTAATTTTCAATGGATGTTATTTAAAATTTATTACTCTCTGACCAGGTGTGATCTTTTTAATCAGTGTGCCGCAAGCAGAATGTATTACTTTATAGTTTACTCCTATTCGGAAGAAAAAATTTTTTCATTTCTTTAAATTTTTATCCCTTTTAATATATATATATATATCCCAAATTATAATAAGAATAGATATATTTCTGATATAAGGTTAAACAATGTCAGTGATTTTTTTTGGCTGTTGTTACCTCATTAAAAAGATAGTTATATGTGAATGTAGGACAGAAAGTCACAGGACAAAAAGTCACAGACAAAAAGTCACGGACAAAAAGTCACAACTCACTTTTGAGATTATTTTTCTTTTAATAAGAACACATTTATCTTTTAAAAATAGTTTTGTATTTTATTGAACTATTATATATAAAGCAACTTTGTAAACAAAATTAATTCCAAAAAATCCATTATAAACAAATAATTGTTTAAAAAAACAATGTGTCAAAGTGGCTTGGTACTTAAATGGCCTCATGGGGCCAAGAAATATTTTCTTTGCATGACTAAAATTTGACAAATCGTCATGTTTCAAGTTTTATTAACAATTTTCTTAACTGTAAAAAAATATATGTGACGAAAAGAAATTACTTCAAAAACTTTCTCTTATATATCTAAACAATTATAAAAAATATGTGTGACATTGTGTCCTATCAAATTTGTGACTTTCTGTCCTGTGACATTTTGTCCTGTGACTTTCTGTCCGTTTACCTAAATATCACTATTGTATGTAACCATGAAACCTATGTAGTTTTTATTTACGAATTTAGAAAAATCAAGTTTTGTTTAAAAAAAAAAAAAACACATGCCAAACAAAAAGCACCTAAATAAGGTTTTATTACCCTCAGTATAGATGTGGTTTTGAGGTAAAAAAAAAAAAATGTCTTTTTATTTAACAAGACTCAGACTTTAAAATTAGATATCTCCATTTGATAAATCTGAGAATCATGTAAGGATGTAAAATCTGTTTATATATATGTATTTATTTTATTGTGGCTGTTGCTATGTCAGTTAAAAAGAAAGTTATTTTAACAATCAAAATTATAAAAAGTAGAGGTTATTTATGGGTGGATTTTACATATATAAATTAAATCGTATAATAAAAAAGCAAAATGAGGTTATTAAATTTGATGTATGCCTTTTTGTGCTTCTTTGTTATATTTGCTTGTTTTTGTAGTGATTAAGATGATAACACAATGTTGACTGCTGTACCCCTATTTTTGACATTTTTACCTATTGTGTCTGTTTGTTTTGTTCAAACATTGTTGTCAATATAATAGAATTTGATGCGACTGTCATACAAGTGAGAGGTTTAGCTAGCTATAAAACCAGGTTCAATCCACCATGTTCTACATAAGAAAATGTCTGTACCAAGTCAGGAATATGACAGTTGTTATCCGTTTGTTTGATGTGTTTGAGCTTTTGATTTTTGCCATTTGATTAGGGACTTTCCCTTTTGAATTTTTCCTCGGAGTTCAATATTTTTGTGATTTTACTTTTTGGTCGAGTATGGTTCAGACTGGTCGAGTATTGTTCAGACCTTTGGTCGAGTAAGGTTCAGACTGAAAGAATAGGTCGAGAGCATGTCAAATAATGGTCGAGTACAGGTCGAGAATGGGTTAATAGATATAAGAAGATGTGGTATTAGTGCCAATGAGACAACTCTCCATCCAAGTGACAATTTGTAAAAGTAAACCATTATAGGTCAAAGTACGATCGTCAACACGGAGCTTTGGCTCACACCTAACAGCAAGCTATAAAGGGCCCCAAAAATGACTAGTGTAAGACTGTTTCAGACTGGTCGAGTAATAGTTCAGACTATTTTCAATAGCAAAGATAATGGTCAAGTTCAAATCAGTACAGTTGAGTATGGTTAAGACTGGGTCGAGTAATATTAAGTAAAATTCAAACCAATTCAGACTGGTCGAGTAAAAATCAGTACAGTCGAGTACAGATATAGGCCATTTCAGACTTTTACTGGCTTGTAGTGATTGGCATGAGTTGTACACTTGTGGACACCGTTATCGCAAGAACTACTTATCCATAAGAGGCATATCATTTCAATATGAAAATAAAAAAGATATGATATGATTGGCTTTTAAACAATTATACACACCAAATGACGTAGATAGATGCAACCATTGGTCAATCCATTCCTATCATGTGATGCTTCCAGGAAGTAATTGGTATGTTTCCTATGATTTGTGACTTCCCTTTTGTCACTGATCGTTTCTTTTGGTATCTTTTACTGCTCTGTAGAAACTACATATATCTGATATCGGTTCATGAACATAAATCTCTTTTATTTTAGTAAAATTTCCCCTTTTTGTTCGATTTTTATTTTAAAAATACCATTATATGTCGTTCTCGTAGGGAGTTGTGTTTCCCTGTAGCCACTCAATGTGGGGAAGATGGTTCCTTTTCAAGAACGTAGCAAACTTGTATAATCATCCTATGTAGGTAAGTTTCATATCTTTTGTTATCATGTTGGATTGAATTAGTTTTTATTAGATGAATATATCAAGTTATTAATACCAGTGGTTTTACAATTTAGAAGCTGTAAACATACCTAATAAAAGAGAGGTAAAAGATACCAAAGGGACATTCAAACTCATAAGTAAAAAATAACTGACAACGCCATCGCCAAAAAAAAAAAAAAGCCAACAGACGAACAACAGTTTAGAAAACACAACATAAAAAAAGACTGAGCAACACAAACCCCACCAAATCGTAAAATTTACGAAGGACTGTATTCAACTTCTCCACTCAGACCACTTGGTTTGATAGCTTCTTTGTGATCAGCAACCCTCTATCTAATAGTATTAGATGTAATAACTATTGGTGACATGAATGTTGACATAGAGATGTGTCACGCCTACTTTACGGCAAATTGAAACCATTAACTTGATAAAGAAAAGAGGTAAAAGATACCAAAGGTACATTCAAACTCATGTCGAAAATAAATTGACAACGCCATGAAAAAAAAAACAAAAAAAACAAGACTAAAAGAAAAACAACAGTATACATATCACTACATAGAAAATTATAGACAGACCAACACAAACCCCATAAAAAACCGGGCGTAATCTTAAGTGCTTGATAAAATGCATTCATAGTGGAGGGAATATTCTTTTCTATTTACTTTCAAGCTTACTTGAATTGGAATTGGACAATCATATCAAAATCAATACAACATGGCAACCATTTGACGAAAAATATTCTTGAAAATTAAACACATGTATTCATGTTTTAATATAAACAAATCAATATTATTGATTCTAAAGACGCCTAATAGAACAAATTACAAATAGTTAAACAATGCATACCTTCGAATGTCAATAAAACGAGCTACGAGTCCGTTTGAAAGTCTACAACCTTAACATTGCACTCTAAAAGTTACCTTATGATGAATCAAAAGGTGTGGTTTCATATTCTCCTATAATATAAAATGCAGGTATTCAAATACAAGGACACTCCTGGCTTCATAGCTTCATACAGTTGCAATTTCTAAACCAAAAAGCACAATAAAACGTCTAATATATAAAATAACTTTTATCTGTAACTGTAAACAAAACAAACCAAAATCAGGAACTCTTTAAAACATTACAAAATGCATTATTTGAACACATATTTATGAGCTGAAAAAATCAAACTAATGCAAGTGCAATATACATATTATTTGAGAAGTGTTTCTTAAAACTAATCTATTCATAATGTAAGATTGACCTGAAAATTCTCGTGTTTTGAACTTAACATTTATACTTCAAATTCAATTTTAATTTTAAGTTCAACGTTCCAATTTCAAATGCCTTTTTTGATCATTAAATGACTATGAATGATGTATCAATGTGTATTGTTACTTTGTTTATGTAGTATAGAGGATTATTAATATGCCAAAGTAGACTTTAACTTATTCTGTTCTAGGTGCAACGATCGGGCTGATAGTCACTTTTGCTGCTTCAGGATTGCTTTGTGAATAGGGTTTTGACAACGAATGGGGTTCAATATTTTACATCACTGGTAAGTATGCACTTGGAAGGCAAAGCAAAATAACAATAATGGATCCATATTAAAGAAATCACAATCACTTCAAATCACGTTAGTGTAGACACAGGCAAATAAACATTTGAAGGATGAAAGCTAGTATCTGTGTAATCGTTAGTTTGTTGGAAAGATGAACAATGCTATGTCTTCTGTTACAAATTCTCACATCGGACTCGGACTTCTTTTAAACTGAGGTTTATTGTGCGTATTGCTGTGTGTTCCACATTGGTTTGGGTTATACGGAGATGGTTGAGATGTCACAAAACATGTTTAACCTCGCCACATGTTTGTGCCTGTCCCAAGTCAGGAACCTCTCGCATTTGTTAGTTTGTTTTAAATTTTGGTTCATTTGTATGTTTCAAAGTTAAGTATGGCATCCATTTCGCAAAACTAGTATAAATTATCGTTGACGGGCCAGCTGAAGCCCGACTCCGAGTAAAGAATTTTCTTGTTTCGTTAAAGACCCATTGGTGGTCTAGGGCATTTTCCTCTCTTTGGTCGGGTTGTTGTCTCTTTGACACATTTCCCGTTTCCATTCTCCATTCTACTATGCATTACGCACCTGCGTGCGTTCAAAAAAAAGCAAGGAATTTAAAAAGAACAGGCGGAAACAGGAAAAAAAGTTTGGTACATGTAGTGGTCACGTTGTATTTATCAAAGAGGATCAACTATCCAATATTATTTTTACTATTATGGTTATTGGACATGGTTTTTGTTCGTTGTTGTATGTCTGAGAGCATGATTTGTTTTGAAGAGTTGAGTGTTGTCGTTTATTATGATCAGCGTTCTGTCAGATTTTTTCGTATTTCCAGATAATCACCTAGCTAATGATGATTTAGAACCGTAGGTATTACATTATAATCACTTTAACTATTCAAAAACGTTAATGCCATTTTAGTTGCCAAAAAATAAAAATATCTATAAGACGGCACAAACCATGGTGTATATCTGATTCATATGTTTAGACAACGTTTTGTACTAATTCTGCCTTAAATAAGCACAACAATAAGTAAGTGAGTAGGGGTGCACAATTAGCAACTTTTGGGTACTATTTTTGTTAATATTTTTTCAGGAGGGTTAACTTGTATCTGGACTGTTGCTTTGTTTTACCAAGCTCGAGATTCGCCCCCCAGAGCATCCAAAGATTTCACGTGCGGAGTTACGGTATTTAACAGACAATATTGAGTATGACACATCAAAAAAGGTACATGGAAAAAAGTAAAATAACATAAATACCGAGCCCCAAGGAAAATTCAAAACGGAAAGTCCCTTAATTATGAAAAATCAAAATCAAAGCTTAAATGAATGAAAAACAACTGTCATATTCCCAAATTGGTACAGGCATTTCTTTATGTAGGAAATCGTGAATAAAACCTGGTTTTATAGCTAGAAAAACCTCTCATTTCTATTGGCAGTTGTCAAAAATGTGGTACAGCAGTCACCATTGTGTTATAATCTTAACCACTAAAAAGACTATGTCAACAAAGAAAAACAAAATGGCATACTACTATTTACTTTTTGTATGATTTATTATTTTAAACTTTTGCTTGTAATGGAAGAAATGCTTTTTGAAAAGGCAATTTATAGATTGAACAATACCAAACACAAATGAAACATGATAGCGTCTTCATTTGGAATATGGTACATATGATATTGATGTATTTGAAACCAATCACCTCGGATTAGTCGGTTAATTATCCTTTATATATACACTTATTGTGAAGTAAGATTGATTTATTTACATTCATTTTATTTTTAGCTTTGACAAATCTTTAGATGAGAATACAATATGCAGAAGCTCTTATTACAAATGATACTTACTGTTAAAAAGAAATGTATGATGTCTAACTATGCCATGACGTTGTCAATATAAAAAAGAAGATGTGGTATGATTGCCAATGAGACAACTCTTCACAGGAGACCAAATGACACAGAAATTTACAACTATAGGTCACCGTACGGCCTTCAATCATGAGCAAAGCCCATTCCGCATAGTCAGCTATAAAAGGCCCCGAAATGACAAATGTAAACAATTCAAACGAGAAAACTAACGGCCTAATTTATGTACAAAAAAATGAACGAAAAACAAATATGTAACACAGCAACAAACGACAACCACTGAATTACAGGCTCCTGACTTGGGACAGGCACATACATACAGAATGTGGCGGGGTTAAACATGTTAGCGGGATCCCATCCCTCCCCTAACCTGGTACAGTGGTGTAACAGTACAACATAAGAACTAACTATAAAAGTCAGTCGAAAAAGGCTTAACTCTTCTGATGGATACAAATAGAAATACATCTAACAAAAACACAGAGTGGCCGTGGCCGGGACTTGTACATCCCAACAAAAAAAAAGACACAAAGTACAGATCTGAGAGTACTCACTGTTACTGACAGCAGTTTATTTTCGACTTATGAGTTTGAAAATCCCTCTTGTATCTTTCGGCACTATTTTACTAATATCAAGAAGATCAATGTGCTCTTTTACTTCGTACTTAATTTGGCCTTTTAACTGTTAAGTTTCGATAGTCAATGGTGAGACTTTTTAAAACGAAATGCGCGTCTTGCATACACAATTATAAGCATGGTATTTTTATGAGATTTTGTCCATCCACGTGATTGCATCTTTTGATTCTTATATTCTTATGAAACGGTTTGACATGCGAACATTTGTTGTGTCTTCTTATGTTTATAACTTCCTCAAAAAATGGTAGATGTTTAGGTATTTAATTGTCAGAAATACGTGTTTCGAAGACATCAAATTTTAATTAGTTGGGATTCACATTGCAGGTGTTGCATATGTCGTGGCACCATGTCTTGTTTCGTTTTAAAGTCATGTGGATTCCCTCTGGTATTTTTCAAATTGATTTGTATATCAAATGGATTCACGAGATTCAAATATCGGTATCTTTTTAGGCTGTGATTATAATAACATAGAAAAGAATGACATTTTTAATGAAATCTTAAATTTTCCCGTCTACGTTGGTCGGGCAATGTATGCGGTTTACACACCAATGTATAAAAATAACATATCATGTTGTTTGTTGAATACGTGAAACAGTGTTAAGTTTTGTTTTTGGCTTTCTGTGTCGACTGAATTATATATCACGTCTGGAAGGAAATTCTAATCATAATCACCTATATTTACTTACTAGTATATATAAATAAAAAGATGTGGTAGGATTGCCAATAACACAACTCTCTACCAGCGACCAACTGTCATATAAGTTAACAACTATAGGTCACCACACAGACTTCAACAATGAATAAATTGGGGAAAAAGGTGGGGCGATTGGATTGTTATGCTGGTTAAATGACAGAGAGAATAAAACGAAAGGAATTTGAAAAAAAAAACCTTTTATATTAAATATCAAGTGACAAAAGTCATGTTTCAATACTATTTCTATGGCCCCACACTATATATTTGAAGGGATGATGCTCTCAAATAAGCTAGCTGTTTATAATCTATGTCTGTACAAATATATATGTAATATATATATATATATATATATATATATCAAATTGATGTTTTATATGTTCTTTTAAATAGGTCCATATCCTCATTTGCTCAGAATATCATCAAGCTAAAGCTCAGAATATTACCAAGCTAAACCAAAGGTCTAATTACACTGTAAGTGGGTTCTGTTATATAGATACAATGGATAAGCGTTAATTCTTGAAAAGTAACCGTGAGCCCGCAGGGCGAATGGTTTGTTTTTCATGAATCAACGCTTATCCATTGTATCTATAACTTAAACTATTGTGTAAATGTCTTTTTAAAATTAAAGCCTTTTCTTAATTAGAAGGTATTGTAAGTGAGTTTAAATAACCATTTTATCATGTTCAACGATGCATTAATAAATCTAAGATCACAATTAATTGGTTAGAAAAATACAAATATAACACAACACGTCTGCTTTTGAATTATCAGGCATCTGAATATTATCTGTGTTTACAAAATAAGACATATTCGAACTTATTTCTTATAAAATTGAGAATTGAAATGGGAAATGTGTCAAATAGACATCAACACCACCAAAGAGCATAACCATATATTAAGTATATATGAAGTATGTTACCGAAATTTCTAGCAAGACTCCTAATTATTGGTACATCACGATTTACTCGCATAGGAATTTGCGAATAAACATTTGTAAAACTATGTAGTAAAACAGATGAAATTATACTATATTTATAAAACAAAAATGGACAAATAGAATATAATCATTTTCGTTTCAAATATGTGAAATAGCCGATAATAATCCAAAAATATACGGTAAAACTCGCTATTATTAAAAAATATCCACAATAACATACAAAATAAAATAAAAAACAGGAATACTGAAGAATAGGGACAACAAAGAGAATACAGGGATTCGAACCTAAACTGACAAGTCCGTATCTTTAACTCATTGATCTTAACCATGCTAACCTCGCGGTTACCATCTTATACTATACGATTGCCTATTATGTATATATAAAGGTGCAAGCCCTGTGTGTCCGTTGTACCGATGTATATCATATGTTTATTTATATATATAAAATAGACATCTAAATTGTAACCCATTGGTAGCCGAGAGGTTTCGTCGAGGTTTTGTTGATGTCAGTCACACATAACAGATTTCAAGGACGGGTTCGAATCCCAGTGAAGGGTTATAAAAATTACAAAAATTAAAGGTAAGTTTATAAATTATTTCCATTAGTGAACAGAAATCAGTAAATTAGCCAATTCAGACTGAATGAAGTTAGGCACACAAAGGAAACAATTGAATATAATTTGATGAGTCCATTTCAGCGACAGATTTAGGAAGCGTTGATTCTAGAAAAAGAATCCACGGTACATGAATAGGCTGACGTCACGACAATGATTTTAACAAGTATACATGTTAAAGGACCTGTTTTGTACGTTATATTACTTTGGATTCTTAAAAGAAACGTGTCCTTAACCAAACCAACTCTATCAATACAATCCCTAAGATATAACTCTCTCCTTATTGTAATACTAGATATGTCCATCGAATTATAATAAGATATCATTATCTTTTCTTTGTATACATACATGATATATGTAAGCTTCCTACGTATTGGAGATAGTTATTCCAGCTAATCAATATGACTATCAATTTTGTTTTTATAATAAGACCATGTTGACAAATAACTTTTTTGTTATTATATCAATGATTCATTAATTAACTCATCGATGTTTTTGTAGAGAGGCAATGCATATCATGATGTCACTGACAGTTGTTATCCATTCGTTTGATGTGTTTGAACTTTTGATTTTGCCATTTGATTGAGGACTTTCCTTTTTGAATTTTCCTCGGAGTTCAGTATTTTTGTGATTTTACTTTTCACTGCACATAGTGTTTCGGTTTAAGCCAATATATTTCTGTGTTTCTGTTATGTGATAATAGGCCGTGTTTCAATAATTAGTTTGCTTCACTTTCATTCCAAATCAAGTGCCAGTGTTTTATTAAAATCTTTTCCAGTTGTTTTACTCTAGGATTATGTTTTGTTATGAAACATAATAGATGTGATTTACCTCTAGTCATTGTTTTATATCGTAATCTTAATTCTCTCGTTTTCTTCTTATTATGGTTTTTATAATAGTCGAGTGACATAAACCATCCAATTAATTTTAATGCACCCACCGAAAATATGACTAAATTTTTCAGAATTTTCAGTGAAAATGATAAAAATGAGTGAAAACCAAAATATTTGTCAGTGAGTCAATTGTTAATCATCATACAGCAATATATTTCACTTACTGCTTTGGACGTTTTATACATCATCAAATTACTGCATTAACATTTCTGGCTAATTACACAGCCAATCATAACAACTAATACAGTTGCTAAAAATACCGTCATCTGCAAACTGCAGATAGCTGTATGTTAAGCTGTTCTACGTTAAAAAAAATGTATATTGTCAATATTAGGTTGACGAAACACATTTAAAAAAAATGCAAAAAAATGTTTGCAGAAAATAGCATACGGGATTCATGCTTTTAAAGGGAATTTAGTGAGCTTAACTTTGATATTTCAATATGTAGTTTAACTGCCAGCCTGTTAAAATCTCTTCTCTTTTTTTTTTGTGTCTAAAAAAAATTTACTGATTGAAAACCTTTCGGAATTATGGTTCTTCAATGCTCTTCAGCTTTGAACTTTATTTGGCCTTTAAACTTTTTGATTCGGGCGTCGTTGATGAGTCTTTTGTAGACAAAACGCACGCCTGCCCCCACAATTTAGGCCTGGTATTTTTGATGGGTTTGTTTACATGTTATCAGGAATGACTACAAGTTTTGTAATTTTTATCATTATTATTAGGGCCCCGTCTGTCCGTCCGTCCGTCCGTAACAAATTGTGTCCGCTCTATATCTAGAGAACCGTTATAATTTCATACTTTATACTTGACATGTATATTAACCAACACCAGAGGGTGTGTCATACTGTTTGTACAATTTCCAAGGTCAAAGTTCAAAGTCAAAAACTTTGGTTTCAGTTGACAACCCATATTCTATGGTAAAGATCGTGTCCGCTCTATATCTTGAGAACCGTTATGATTTCAAAGTTTATACTTGACATGTATATTAATCAACACCAAAGGGTGTGTCATAATGTATGTACAACGTCCAAGGTCAAAGGTCAAGGTCAAAAACTTTGGTTTCAGTTGACAACCCATGTCCTACGGTAAAGATCGTGTCCGCTCTATATCTTGAGAACCGTTATGATTTTAAAGTTTATACTTGACATGTATATTGACCAACACCAGAGGGCGTGTCATAATGTTTGTACAACTTCCTAGGTCAAATATCAAGGTCAAAAACTTTTAGTTTTAGTTGATAAACTTAGGGTCCTATGGTAAAGATACAATTTTTTTACCACACGTTATTTACAGCGGGCCCACAGAGATGACTCCCATCTCAATGATGTCTAGTTATCATTATTCTTAACTTAACCTGGTCGATCATTTCCTTAGAAGCAATAACGGATGAAAACTATATATTTGGTATCATGTTGGGTTACTAGCTATAGCTGTGCATTAATATTTTTGGATTATGAATTGAGGGCCAACAGATATCCATTCAACTAGATTTATCCTACGAGACGTTAACTTGCACATAATGGGAGGAACAAATGAATACAATTTGTCAAATCATATATTTCATTATATGGCTTCATCACCTATAAAAAATGGGAGTTTCATGTTTTGTGTAGTACATGAGACATGTGCCTAGTAATGCATCCAAATATGAATTGTTCCAACAAGAGTCCCAGATAGGTAGGCGAAAGGGAGTACATATGATAAACTAGTCAAAAGTTGGTAACATGAGAATAGTCTATTGAAACTAAAACGACACAAATTGGAAAAATTGTAAACTATTCTAAATTTGATGAAATTTTGTAGAAATGTTACTTGTTATACGAAGATGTGGTTTCTGGCCATGGAAACAGTAAAAATGTATATATAAATGTCAAAGCGAATACCGTTACGAGAGAAACTAAAATTCTGATGTTATGCAATTTCAGTTCTCCTTCTACATCTGTTACCTCCTGTTTCTCACACATGAACTTTTCCGCACAAGTTCTCAGATAACATTTGTAAAATGTATTTCAGGTCCTACAATAGGTTAGATTTACTTTAAGTGTCAAAAAGAAGGTTGTGGTTAACTATGGAGCCTCGTTTGAATTTGTTATTTCATGTTTGAATTGGTATAAAATGTGGAAAAGTAAGGCCAGACATGATTGGTCATCTCCATCCCTGCAATTTGAATAGATTTGGTAATATCGAATGTTGAGATAACCACAACTAAACCCCATGTTTACCTGTTAAACTTGTTAGGATGAATTACATAAAAAAGAGGCCGTTCAAAAGGATATATGCTTATCGGCACTTCGTTTGTAAGAATTGCGGATTTAACGGACACCAATTGGTTAACCATTGAGGAATAGTGCGTCCTCTTTTCCCTTAATAAAAACTCATGAAAAATACCACACTTATAATTTGAAACGCAAGACGCGCGTTTTGTCTAGATGTTATTCATCAATTGCAAGAAGATAAATTCAAGCACGAAGTTGAAGAGCGGTAAAACCTAAACGTCCCGAACAGTTGTGCCAAATACGACTAAGGCAATCTGCTTGGGGTTAGAACAATCTAAGTGTTTCAAATAACTCAACAGTTTATAAACGGTAAATTTACAAAAAATGGTGACATTTCATATCAACTTAAAAGTGCTTATTTCTGGGCTTATGATACCTATTCAGACGAAACCTCAAACTAAACAGTAGTGGCACCGATCAAATGGTTGTATAAACTCATCAAAGATAACAGGCTTATAATTTTGCCATTTGATTAGGGACTTTCCGTTTTGAATTTTCCTCGGAGTTCGGTATTTCTGTGATTTTACCTTTTGGTATTAGACGTGCGATTGTCTGCAAAAGACTCCTCAGTTACGCTCGAATGAAATACGATGTCGAAGAACATTAAACACAGAAAGTAACGAAAAGTACCTGCAGTATCATCCCAGGTGTTTGTTCGGTTCATGTTGCAGAGTTATTAGTGTTCTGTGTCGTGTGTTGAAGACTGTTGTGAATGTATAATTATATATGATTTGTTATGATGGTAACTTATATTCCAGCATTCACTGGAGCTGGATCTTTTCTAGTTGCCGCTGGTTTCGTGTCTTGTGAGAAAAATATTTAGCGATTATTTTTCTTTGTCTTGCATTGACAATAACTGGATTCACAACAACTTGATTTCCTGTGAGTTAGTGCTTCAGTACTGACATGATTTTTTCAAAAACCTTGCTTAGATTCCCTGTTGAAAATTTCAGAAATCATTATTTTTTTTTCTATGGGAAAACATATATATTGTTTGATATTGTGCATTACATTGACTATGTATTCCTTGTTTTTATACTTTGTCATGAGATCCTTATTGCAAATTATACTAATCCAGGTGAGTTGCTCTCTGTGAATTATGATTGAATTATAATCTTCAAGTAATTGTTATTACAGAAAACACCTTTCTCACAGTTACTAGCGTGTATAAAATACCATTTGAATAATTTGTATGTCTTTTGAAAAAGTAATTAAAAGATACATTCGTTAGATTGATTTTCACTTTATTTCATGTTGGTTATTTTTATTAAATGACACCTAGCTTCGAAAACAGGAAAACCTTTTAACCTAAAATAGAAGGCTTAACAAATCTAAAACCAAGCAGTAAAAGTGATATTAATGAATAAAATAATTTTGTCGTTCAAAGTATGACAGAATACATACGCACAGAGTCACGTAAAATGGATATCACAAAAACAGACTTAACAGTAAAAGTAATATTAATAAATAAACTAATAGTGTGGTTCAAATTATGACGGGATACATAAGTACAGAGTCATGTCAAATGTATATCACAAAAACAGACTTAACAGTAAAAGTAATATTAAAAATGAAATAATTTTGTCATTCAAGGTATGACGGGATACATAAGCACAGAGTCACGTCAAATGGATATATCAAAAACTGGACTAAACAGTAAAAGTAATATTAATTAAGACAAATAAAAGAATACTATAACACGTTATTAAGATGATAAACAACGTCACTACGCAAAATTTATACTTCAAGACCATCGTGTATTATTTGTAAAGTTGATACGGAATATTTATCAACATGTTCTTGGTACCTTCCGATGAACTTTTTAGAAAAAGGACAAGACGTTCAATAAACCATCTAACATGCGAATAAGTATTACTTATATTCCGTTTTTCCTTCTTTTTTGGAGAAAAATAACAAAGGTGAAATCTCTAATTAGGGTGATTTCTTCAGCAATAAACCAATGCCTATCAACACAAAATCATAATATTGAGGGATATGCTGCATACTTTTTTTTTTTATCGGGTTCAAATATTCTCATTGTTATTTTAGGTACAGTGGAATTTTGTTGGGAATTTCTAACACCGTTGGAACAATTCCAGGCATGGTTGCTCTATTAGTAGCTGGTGCTTTGACGCCAAATGTAAGAAAACATGGTGATAACCCCTTGATCCCCTTCCTTATTTCAAATATAAGTGTCGTAAAAGCATAACTACCATCAAACAAAGATAAACAATACCATACAAAACGATGCTTACAGTTACTGAAGTCAAGCTTATACATATGCATGATTTCCCTTATTTAACGACTACTTACTCTGTTGAAGTAGTTGAAAAATCTTTCTATTGATCATGTTGGTCGTTCCCATTTACTGATATTTATACATTATTTTCAAAAGATTTGAAAAAAAAAATTGAAAACTGATGTAATGGACGCTTGATAAACAGGTCTTGAATCCTCTTTTTCAATTATTTTATTTTTCCCGCGGTGCAAGACTATATATCTTAAACCCTGCTTATCAAATTCTGTTCTGTTATTTCCTTGATCAAGTTACTGGTTTCCTGTTCGTATATGCATTGATGTTTTTATTGTGCATTATACCTTAATTTTATAATATATGGTCTACATAGGCATATGTAAAAGGGATGCATTGTGCGCATGGAGGACTGTTAAACCCGACACAGTTGGTGCCTGTACCAAGTCATGCTTTCTTGACCGTGTTGTTAATTGTTTTTGACAATGTTCTTACGTCTGTTTACTTATGTATTTGTATGTTGGTGGTTGGTGGTCGATGATTTGTGGTTGGTATTCTTCTTTTCGAAAGTTACAATATTTGAGAACAACATTTGAAGTCATATTCTTTACGGTGTAATGCTTTTTTTTTTTTTTTTTTTTTTGATTAAATTTAAATTACCGATTATTGCTCTAATTCAGGACACCTAAGAAGAATGGAGAAATGTATTTCATATCTGCGCAGCATTCTATGTAATTGGTATACTTGTATTTGGAGGATTTGCAAGAGGGGAAGTACAGTCATGGGCGAAAGATAAAGACACGGAAAACAATAGATTAGATATGAAGAAAACCATCGCGTCTGAAGCAGTACATTACATTTGAATAAAACAAAATTAATTCAACCTGTTTAGATTCAAAGTATATGCGTTACATTGTTTGTTTGTGTGATGCGCACACTGGGAAGATGTGCACGCATACGCAACTTGATTTTGTAATAAATCGTTACAATGAAATGAAAATAAAAATACTCTATTGAGTTACTTATTAACTAAATGCGTTAACGTTTATTGACCTTTTCTTTATATTGACACAGATGAAACTCCTTTCAATTAGAATCTAGCTTGATACCCTTATCCTATCCTTTTAGTTTCCATTGACTCAAATACTTTTTTGTATTCCTTGCGATAACAAATGACATCAGTTCCTAATAAATTCCTTATTACCAGTGTGGGAAGGAAGCATCCTTTCAATAGATTATGCTACTAATTGTTAACTATTGTATTCAACAGAGACAGAAACGAGTTGATATGGTATTGTATGTCTTTGATAATACTCGTGTATTAATGGGATTAATAAATTGGATTTTCATAAAGGGAGTGGCATTCTGAACACCTGTCTAGTTATCAATATATCAAATGCTAAATCAAATATTTGTTTTAGTCAAAGGAATCAACTTTGTTCAAGACATATTTGAAAAGATATCTCATATTGATATATATATACATTTATTGTAAATCTTCAAGATCCATCATGAGATGGCAACCAGAAACCGTACATTTCTGTGACTATACATAAATTGTAAATTTAGAAACTGTTTCAGTAATATTTCAGGATATGCAAGTGATTAAAGTACAAAACATTCAGAAATGAACACTTAACAATCACAAGATAGTATGGAAGTAATTGTTTTTGTATGTTTTAATCAGAAGCAATATAAAACTAATGGAGGACTTTAAAATATAAGTAAGAATAAGTACATTTAATATCTTATATCGATAAAAATGAATGTATAGTGGAAATACTGATAAACTAGATTGTGAACTAGATGAGAATGCATGTGCATTTATATATTTATCAACTAATCAGTACAATAAAGCACATAAAATGAATACTTCTACGGAAAATCGACCGCTAATTATGAGCTATTTTGGATTAGTGAGCATGTCTAAAATCGACTGGATAAATTTAGCATGTTCCCTTATATCCATCTTAGGCAATGCAATTGTTTTGTCGAAATTTCTCAAGTCGAAATACCTTCGTTCAAATCTGTTTTACCGTTTTGTGCTTTGTATATCCGGATTCCATGAGTTATTTTCATTAACCTTTACTTTACACTACACTTTAGTATTAACGCTAACTGGTGAACTAAAATATGTATGTCTTATAATATCGGTGATTGCATGTATTTGCTTTGGAGCTACGTCTGTACAGATAGCTGCTGTTGCTGTTGATAGATTTCAAGCATCATTTCCATTAACTACAACTATTTTACAAAGAAGACGTGTCTTGTTAGGATATATCACATGTTGCATTGACATTTGTATTATCGTATTCTATGTAACAGTTGCCATAGTATATGGAAAGCAGAAAGTAACCGATTGCCTCCAAGATGTGAAAATATTTGGTAATATGTCCTTTTCTGTGACAGTAGCTGAAGGTCTATGGACATTGTGTTGTGTGTTTTTTGTAGAAATACCTCTCTGTATTGCAATAATCTACAGGATAAAAAAAGCAGTCGTTAGGTTGCGACCAGTATCGAATAACGATATGATATCAATAAGCATCCCGACACGTTCATTTCAAAGGCAAATTAATAGAAAATTCAAAGCATGCAGAATTATATGCTATCTTGTCATGATTCACGCCGCGACACATATTTCATTTCTCACTTTGTTAGTTGTACTTATTTACAAACCAGAAGAATATAAAACTTTATACCAACTGTCTTGGACAGTCACGTTAGTTCAGTCTATTTTGGATCCCGTCCTTATTCTTCATATGCTACCATCAATTCTACAATTGTTATGATAATTATCTGCATATGATTCCATCCAATCTACAGTTTGGTTGTTAAGGATTGTGAAATGATTCAATTACATCGAATGTTGCTCACATGTGTTATTCATATCGCATGTTAAATATAAATCACATCTTCGAACTGCTCAGTAACGTAATACTACCACGGTGCGTCAAATTAAAAAGTGCAGGGTATTTCTTAGTGAAAACAGTAAAGTATGTTGGAAGCCTTCGACAGTCTTCAAATTCAATATTGTTCATTAATATTTGTGTGAAGTAACTGCGGCTTTATATATATAGCATTTATTCAGTAAGCCTTATGGATCATTTGTATTTTATTTGTTTGAATATCTTTTTATATATCATGAAGGAATGCATCCATTTATATTGGACAGGGGCAACAATATTTGAAATTTGAATGATACATATGAAAAAGGACAAATCTGGTCATATGCAATATTTGTACCGTATTTATACGCCATATGTAAAAATATTTCATATAACAGCAATGTCAGAAAAAATATAAGACAATATAGTCACAATAAAGACTGTGTCTGTGGTATATTTTTATCATACACAAAAACTGATTTAATTATGTAATTTATGAATTTGAATGTCCCTTTGGTATCGTTGGTCTCTCTTTTATCATTTATGCTGGTCTTATGATGAAGTGATGTCAATTATTTATGTCATCAGATTTATTGATGGTCTTTTAATGATATAACGTTTATTATTTGTGTCATCATATTTATCACCTGTTTCGATGATGAAACATTGATTTTTTATGTTATTACATTTATGCTTGCTTTATAGTGATGTTGTGCTGATAACATGCGTCATTGGAGCTGTATGCTACTTTCATTGTCTGTGTTATCAAATGAACGGAGTTTTCGATGGGACTCGTGTTGGTCAGTCTTGAGTTTTGTATGTAATATTTTGTGAACTTGTTCGTCTTTTAGTCGTGTTTCGTGTTTTGCCATGGCATTGTTAGTTTATTACGACTTATGAGTTTTAATGTCTCTTTGGTATATTCCGCCTCTTTTTCGTAATAATGTTATCGGATATCGATTTAAAATATACAAATAGAGAATAAGAATAACACTTGATATATTCGTCCGACCCCAAAATGAAGCGTTCATTCCAAGTGTCGTTAACACAATCCCGTACTGTATACCTATATGACAACTCCGTATGATACTTATCACCGAAACTGTACTTACATGTAGCAAGACTAAGGGTACACATGTTGAGCAAGATATGCCACACTTCCGAAGCAGCTTAGATCACAACCGATGTTTGATGGGATTCGTAATACTAAGCCTTAAGTTTTCTGTGTTTTGTAGACTGTTGTTTGACTACTCGTCGTATTTCGATTTTTGCAATGGATTTGTAGGTTTGTCGTCGACTTATGAGTTTGAATGTCCCATTGTTATCTTCTGCCGCTCTTTAATAGCAAACTTTGGGAAGACATTGAGGATAAGCGTCTCCGGCTATGCATGCACCGCCTGTGTTATGAGATTGTGATTATCATTATTATTTATATTGGCCTAATTTGTTTTGTGTGGCCTTATAAGGTGTTGACATAATTGGGTTGTGACCTATTTTCAGTTGTTTACAAAACAATGGTATTGTGCAGTTTAGAAATCACTGAAACAATCGTAAAAACTAATGGAATGATTAGAACTTTCTATTTGACTGACTTACATAACAACTCCAGAATGATCATGATCTACGATAAACTTCTACAGTGTTCTACAAGTTACCGAGGCAGATAGTTAGAAATATAGAAGTATTCTAAGAAGATCTTAGGAGTTGTTGGATTGACACTTAACAACAGTTAAGAGAATATTTCCGGATAAAGAAAAGACTAGGATTGGACATTCAGATATTTTTATAGTTAAGTTGAAATTTCTATTTGTATAATATTTCTGGTAAAATTGTACAGATGAATTTGTTTAATATATTATATTGGTTTTTGTTTTGTCTTTTGTTGGCTAAAATTTTAAGATAATTTCTGGCCGTAACACCTGCCATGCTAAAAGATCACAATTGGAAATAGGACACAGTCAGAAATTTACAGAGTACATCACTTATCTTGTATTCTAAGCTCTAGGACTGTGAAAACATGACGATATTGAGTTGAGACACAGACATACCTTTATGTTTGGCTACTGCTTCGAAATTGAAAATTGACAATTGGAAAAATGAAATCATCACTTTTTGTCATAGATTCTAGTTTGAATCAGTCTTTTGATTGTTAGTGTCTAATGCCACTTTCAGCATTTGTTATTTGTGGATGTAGCTGGAGTGTCCTGAGGGAACAATCAACCTTGGACAAGAGAACTGAAAATTATGATCAGAATCGAACGCACCTACCACGAGCGAGCGCGGTTCGCACTCACAACCTCAGGTTTGGCAACTAGTTATATAGAAAATGACCTCCTTAGACAACTCGGCTATCGATACTCCCGCGTCAATATCGATGAAAAGATCAAGATATGAAGCATATTTTCAAGTTTTGGTAATTTCGTTAGTCTAATCTTACTATGAAATCTAATGTGCTAGCAGTAACCAAAATGTGGGGTATTGAGTGACATGACATTACCAATAAATCTAGTTGTGAAATTAAAAAACTTTGCAGAAAGTTTGTTTTTTTTTGTCTTTCAGATGGTTTTGTCAGACTTATGCTTTATTCATGTGTCATATGGTTACAAAACGAGTCATGTAAGCATACATACAATGTTAAATGATGTCAATAAGTTGACATTTTTACTTATTTCTGAAAATGGATAATAACATACTTAACACAAAGGGAGATTCGGTATGATTGCCAATGAGACAACTATCCACAAAAGTTCAAATGAAGTGGATGTAAGCAATTATATGCAACCGTACGACCTTCAACAATGAGAAAATCCCATAACGTAAAGGCGGCTATAAAAGGTTCCAACATGAACCGATTCAACTGAGAAAACTAACGGCCTTATTTATAAAAAATAATTTACGAAAAACAAATATGGCAGACATGAACCAACGACAACCATTGAACTGAAGGCTCTCAGGGACAGGTACATAAAGAATATGGCGGGTTTAAACATGTTTGCCTTTAACTGCTTACATCCACTTCATTTGAACTTTGGATGATAGTTGTCTCATTTGCAATCATACCATATCTTCTTATTTCCAAATTGTGAGCGCTTAACCCTCCCCTAACCTGGGACAGTGGTGTTACAGCACAACATAAGAACAAGCTATAAATATCAGTTGAAAAAGTCTTAACTCATCAGATTTATGCAAAGTGGAAAAATCATCCAACAAAATTACAGACTGGACTTGGCAGGGTATTTATACATCCTTAACAACAAAAAATACACAAAGTAAAGATTTGAGAGTAATCGCAGTTACTAACAGCTAATTCAAAGCCAATAACAACTAATACAAAAATCAATTATCTTAGACTAAAAGAAAATCAGTACAAAGATATAATTACAGTATTTAATGTATTAACGTACATTTTGATACATTAGGTATTCAAACCACTGATTAGGGACTTTTCGTTTTGAATTTTCCTCGGAGTTCAGTATTTTTGTATATTTAATTAAAGGATTGATAAGTTTACCTGGATTGAACCTCAATTTCCGGGCTCGGTAAACAACATCACCGTAAACATTTGGATGTGCTTTATCATGTATAACGTTTGAAATCAGTTTTCAACAGGTACAGCCAAACTTGCAAACCAAATCTCTGTATCTATGAAAATATTTAATAAAGATTTTTTTGTGGTAACGAAATTCCCTGCCTTAATAATTTACTAGTAATACATGGAATACGTTCACTGGAATTCAAAACTTCACTACAGACACAGGCATATCCAACTTGTTAGGATATATAAACACCGTTGCTTTGGAAAACCCACTAACAGGTACAGCCAAACTTGCAAACCAAATCTTTTTATCTATGAAAACATTTAATAAAAATTATTTCTAGTAATTTGTGGTAACGAAATTCCCTGCCTAAATAATTTACTATTAATACATGGATTACGTTCACTGAAATTTAAAACGTCACTACAGACACGGGCATATCCAACTAGTTGGGATATATAAACACCGTTGTCTTAGAAAACCCACTAACAGGTATTAAAATTGAGGACGACGATATCAACTATGAAGTGACTACAATTTTCTTTTCCATCTTCTAAGTACATTATACTTCGGACAGGAATTATGTTATTGATATCTGAATGGTTTTTAAAAATTAACCTTTGTGCCAGTATGAACGCAAAAAATGACAAAGACAAACAAAATGGAACCATATTGTCAAAAACAAGAGAATGTTTTTAATACATGTATTTAAGTATGTGTTCTTATGTGCCTATTCGCGTTTTTATCCATGCGTGTTTACACTTTTTTCAGTTTTGAACATCTGTAAACCTCTGTAAACTTATTCAGGTTTCTCTTTATCTTCATGAGTTACAGCTACACTAAATTAGTATCATGCTAAACGTTTTGTTTACGATAAAAGATTTCTTCATTTAAAAACAAAATGTATCTTTTACTTGATATTTTCAACTTTTCGAGATGGATTTTGATAAAATATGCCAGTAGTCATTAGGTAATCAAACCACTGATTGAATGAAACTGTAAAACATAAAGAAAAACGCAATACAGCATGTTGTACATATTCATGCAATTAAAACATGTGGTCTTCCCTTTGAAAGAAGAATAGAATCATTTTGCACAAATTAACAGATATTTGCGTGAATGTTAGAAGTATATACGCAAATTTATGATTCTCGTGTTTGTAACCTTTAGTTATATATAGCTCCTTACGCTTGAATGAAGTTATATTTCCTTGGCTTTCACATTTTGCGATTTGGGAGTTCTTGAAGAAGGTCAATAAAAACATACGATTTGGATGTACATATGTAAAAAGTGCTACTTTCAATTTTAAGACCATTATATATCATGTGTACTCGCATATTTAATATGCTCCTATTATTTTTCATTCTGCCAGCTGAAATATTAATTAATTGTTATTCTGAACCTAATGAAATGATGGGTATGAAGATTCGGGACATTGTATGTGAGGAAGGTAAAAAAACTGACAAGATGAGACGAGCGGTGTTAAAGATTATGATGATGAGGGACTGAAGTTGCGAACTATTTTACTTATAAAGATGAATTAGTTTAACAGATTATAAGACCAACACATTTATTCTCCTTGGAATATACTTTTAGTCAACTACTTTTAGAAATTCGAAAGAGCAATATTTTTTTATTGAACTAAGGAATAATAACTTTTTTATCTTAAATACTTAGTTCACTGTAGTGGTGCGTTTTTAAGCCCACGAATAGAGAACCTACAGTTATAGATAGATTGATATTAAATCTATTCCATATTACTCAACACACAAATCCACATTTAGACAACACGTGGCCGAACTTTTAGATCACAATAGATTGTATAAATCAGAAGTCTGTCACATTCTATGTTTTTTAATGAAATATGAACCAAAATTACCAGAGTTACCAGTCTTCTCCTAAAGAGGCACACGAACTTTCGTCTACACAAGACGAATCAGTTGTGCTCGAATCGTTAGAGTGGGAAGGCTAAAGGTATAACTAAGTTGAAGAGCATTGAAAACAATAAGTCCTCAAACGTTTTACCAGGCAATCCATGCCTTGGGATAGAATAACCTTAGTGTTATAAATGGTTGGGTTTTTTTCATTTCATTTTTCATCAGGGAAACGGGTAAAAGATCTAAATAGAAAAGTGTTAGTGAAATGTTTTTTACGGTACTGCTGTAAATAATATTATACTTATTTTGTAATATATTATTAAAGGGGCATTAGCTATAATAAAAAAAATAATAAAATATGATATGTTTTTGTTCAATCATTAATGAAAGTAAAATAGTGAAATAATAATTCGCTTTCAGTAGCCAGTTTAGTTCAATTTTGTCAAAATAAGCTAAGAAACATCGCTGATGAATTATTCACTTGCAAGTGAATAATTCGACCTCATTGAACCCGTATTCATGTGACCTTCAATTCAATCCCTTAGCTAGAGATTGGTTACGCATATATTCGGCGTGTTCAGCCATTAAAAGGAAAAGAATGTCAACATTGAAAGTGAAACAAAGGTGAACCATTTCGTTGAATGATTCGATCCACAAAAATCATTCTTATACAGGTAAAAACGATGATTAATTTATTGTTTTTACCTATGACATGAAATCAAATATACCTAGAAAAGTCCAATTGCATGTGGTCGTTATCTGTTTATATGTATATTCATGTTTATATCGGGTTCTGTGACCGTCGACAGTCTTCGGAGGCCATCTCGATGGTTAATTAGATGGCGGCTAGACTAAAATACACACGAAATCCTGGTATAAATTATCGAGTCCATGCATTGTTAATTGTTTATTTCAGACTTATCGTAATTTGGATAAACGTTTTAGTATGCTATAAATCAAATATGAGAATTTGAGTCAAATCGGTGAACATGAATATGGCAGCTAATGCCCCTTTGACAAATCTAGATGTATGTCAGATGAATTCTGTAAGTGACGCATTTTACATTTTTGACATAATTTTCGTACAAATAATTTTTTAACTGATAGATATAAGAAGATGTGGTATGAGTGCCAATGAGACAACTCTCCATCCAAGTCAAAATTTATAAAAGTAAGCCATTATAGGTCAAAGTACGGTTTTCAACACGGAGCCTTGTTTCACACCGAACAGCAAGCTATAAAGGGCCCCAAAAATTACTAGTGTAAAACATTCAAACGGGAAAAACAACGGTCTAATCTATATAAAAAAACGAGAAACGAGAAACACTTATGAACCACATCAACAAACGACAACTACTGAACATCAGATTCCTAAAGATTAAAGTGAGAACAAATCTTATTTACAATATTTTTACAATTTTTAACTATAAACATGATGTCCAGAACAACGAACATATGTCAGGCAGAGAGTGTATCATAAATCAACTGTATACAACATATTGATTAGTAAGCTGTTATGGCAAAATAGTAAAGGTAGCATAAATAATATATGTCGTTGCCACCACTGCTGGATCAGCATCCCTTTGTCGCAAGCAAATACTTAAACTTGTGTCGTTAAAATGATAGCTTTAAAATGAAAATTAGTATTTTTGATGTGAGTTAAGACATTTTCTAGAATCACCCTTAACCGTGAACGCAAAAAAAAAAAAAAAAAAAAACCAGAAAATTATGAGAAGGTATAAGACCAAAAAGACTAACAAAAATATTCAAAATATATTCGATTATCAATCAGTCGATTTGCATATTATATCTTTAAAGTTGTCAAAATACTAAATAACTTTGACAGTTAATGTTATTATTTCAACCTTATAAGCATTGCAATGCAACGAATACAAACACGAAAGTTGTCGTTATATTAAGAAGGAAGAACGGTTTACTTACTAACAACAGACCTACTGTGTGAAACTAATTCAATCTATTATAAAGGTTAATCAAACTGTTTATGTGTTTTATATCAAACCATCAGTAAAGCAATCTAAGTGATAGATTTTTGGCAAAGATTAATCTAACATAATCGACTAATTTGGACCAAAAAATTAAGTGAAAACGACCGCATGCATTCGTTCAGTTGTTTCTAACAAAACTTATATTCGGTTTTTGCACTATTCATTGATATATACAGATAAATATATTTATTCATCTACTTATTGTATACAGGAAGAGTTATAGCATTGGTCAAATATCACAGTTACGTACATATTTTAATTCGTGGCCTATTTATACAAAAAACAATTAAAAAAAATAAAGATTATTTCTCTTTGATTGGTGTATTTTATTCCATCTTCCCTTGATTTTTTATGCTTAAACTTCCGTAATGTATGAATATAATGAGGTAACGCAGTCAATTTTTCAATCCTACACCATGGAAATCTTTAGTGTATGGTTGATAATTGTTGCTCTTTTAAACGCATGCTTCGCTATTCCACTTAGCATGTTCTATCCATATGGCAATCCATCTCATGACATTCTATTACCTCAGAACGATGACGACAGTTCTAGTGAAATTCACATCAGTTCATCGTTTCCATTTTTCAACTCTAGTCACAGATCACTTTTTGTAAGTACTAAATACACCATTGATAGTAAATTCAACTGATGCTTTAAATAGTCTGAGTCTGAGAAAAGTTCAGCGAACGAGGGAGAATAGTTTTACTCATTGGCACTGCGACCGTCATGAGAATACTAATTTCTGTCATACTTATTTTTTGTAAATGATTTTGTTATAAATTAAGCCGTTAGTTTACTCAATTGAATTATCTCATTTTGTTCATATTGGGGTCTTTTATAGACCACTATACAGTATGGGTTTTCTCATTGTTGAAGGCCATACGGTTGCCTATAACTGGTTACATCCACTTTATTTGAACTTTGTTGGATAGTTATCTCATTTGCAATCATACCACATCTCCTTACTTTCTACATTATTCATCAAATTCAATAAATGAAAATGTTTTGATCCAGCATTTTAATAAGTTTTGTTTTGTCATATTTGTTATTCGAGGCAGTGTTATTCCAATCATATTTTTGTTTCTCCACATAGAACGCAACCTTTATTTGCTTTGAGGGAAATTTGGGATAAAACGGTATCCAAAATGCCTCATATTGAGACAAAACAAAACAAACATATACTGAAATCCAAACAAAATAAACAAAAATAACAAGAATTGCCAAAAGATAAAACAGCAATCCACAGCAACATACATGCCTTCATTGAATCATTTCCGGTTGCCTAAATTCAACGATTTGAGTGTCTTCATGTTTTAAACATTTTGGTAAGTTGTTTGATACTGTTAACGCTTTTAGAAATCTACTGCCTTTTTACGAAAAAGCCTCTGCTCCTTTACGGAAAGTGGGGTCTTTACTAGTACTTTCAATCTGTTTCGTTTAAAAAAATAATCATATACTTAAATGTTGTTTTTTTTTTTTTTTTTTTTGTTCCGGTCAACGTCAATGAGACATTCGAATTATTGTTCTAAATATCATCTTTATTTATATTCAATTGGTTTTTATAGAAAAAGATTTGGTTTGCCAAGCGTCGTTTTAAGTAAGGCTTCTGCCTTCCGAAATCTTTTTAGTTGTTTCTCATTCGTTAAGATTGTAGTCGCATTATGAATACTATGGTTTATTGTAATGTTATTTTTGTATATTAAAAATGAATGCGTCCCGTATACACATTCGGCATGTCTCTATGACAACATTGCTTCTGTAGAATTATTTGGCAAACAAATAAGTCGCATATAAAATTATTTAAAAGGTTTGAAAAATTAGTTTTGTATCGGTTGGTACTTAAATCTTCATCCCCCTGCTGTGCAATAAATCTAAAAGTTACTATTTTTTCCCCAAGCTAAAAGGATAAGAACTATTGAAAAAAAAAAAAAATAGAAATGTGGGCACTATGGCTACTTAAGTAGGCTGTGATGATTGGTCGGATATTTGGACCGCCACATGAAAATGCGATCATATTACTGACATTATGGATACTTTAGGAAATAAGCAGTGCCGAGCTTGTTAGATATTAACTTTGAAAATTCTGACCTAAAAATGGTTTTGTTCTCGATAATATGTATTACTACGGTGTAGTCAAATAAAAAAATCCTATAGGACTTGGTCAGTTTCTAACAGTTTTCTCCATGGACAAATCGAAATTGTAAACTTTGGATTTTATTTTATTCCTTCTAAAAATATTTACCAATATATCTATAAAAAAAGAAGTCATGTCAATGTATTGTAGTTTTACTATGCAGTATCAACAATATAATGTGTTGTTTAAATTAATTTTTAAATGTCTATCAAACTTGTCATTAAACTGCTGTTACATACCTTTGTATCTATGTTGTAGAAAGATTTTATCAATATCATTTTAATACTTCTTGACAAGTTTGTTTTCTACTTTTGTACACCATTTATTTTAGGTAAATACAAATGGAGATTTGACATTTCTGTCTAGTTTAAGTAGTTTTACACCTACTCCATTTCCGTATCTTCAAAATAGTCAGATAATTGCAATATACTGGGGTGATATTGATACCAGAAAAGGTGGAGATATCTGGTATAGGGAAACAACTGACTCTGCATTACTTCAGAAAGCCTCTACAGAGATTCACTCGGTTTTCCCTCAGCAATCAGGTTTCAATGCAAGTTGGATATTTGTAACAACTTGGAGTAACGTTGCATTTTATGGAGCTAGTAGCATTGGACAGAGAAAGGTATGAATATATTTTTTGTAAATCTTTTCAGTATGATTTGTATCTTCTTTATTGAAAGATTACATATGTCATCAGAATTTTGTAGGCACAATGTTATTAGTGAAATACCACAAAAAAGCATGTATGTAAGTGATCAAAATATGACATCCATACCGTTATTAAAGATTCTCTCTCAAAAAAATGTTCAAACATGGACCTATAGCTGGCACTCACATTTTAGATACTCTGCATCTTTTTTTTTTTTCAATTTACACATGTGACGTTAACACGCATATTCTTATGTCGAATTCAATACAAACAAAAATGATGTTAATTGAACAAACAAACAAAAATCACGATACCAATTACACCGTGCCAGATGCGCATTTCGCTCGATGCCATAATATTTGAAAAACACAAATTCAGACAATAGTAGTTAAAAGATGTTCTAGTACACAATTTTATTTAGGGGCCAGCTGAGGACCACCTCCGGGTGCGGGATTTTCTCGCTGCGTTGAAGACCCATTGGTGGCCTTCGGCTATTGTCTGCTCTTTGGTCGGGTTGTTGTCTCTTTGACATATTCCCCATTTCCATTCTCAATTTTATCTAATCTGACTCACCAATCGATTAAGCAGATACAAATCAAGGTTATAAAACAGGAACTTGTAATACAGTCGTTTTTGTTGTTTGCTATCTGTCACATTCATTTTCCGTTATTGTTGTAAATAAGGCATTTTATAGCTTATTATACGGTAAATAAAGGCAACAGAAGTATACCGCTGTTCAATAGTCATAATTCGATTAAGCAAAAACAAATCCAGGTAACAAACTATAACCGAGGGAAACACATCAATTAAAAGAGGAAAAAAACGGAACAACAGAAACACTGAACTACAACAAAAGCAAACACCAACATAAATAGAAAAAAGTAAAATCAGAAAAATACTGAACTCCGAGGAAAATTCAAAAAGGAAAGTCCCTAATTAAATGGCAAAATCAAAAGCTCAAACACATCAAACGAATGAATAACAACTGTCATATTCCTGACTTGGTACAGGCATTTTCTTATGTAGAAAATGGTGGATTGAACCTGGTTTTATAGCTAGCTAAACCTCTCACTTGTATGACAGTCGCATCAAATTCTATTATATTGACAACGATGCCTGAACAAAACAAACAGACACAATAGATAAAAATGTCAAAAATAGGGGTACAGCAGTCAACATTGTGTTATCATCTTAATCACTATAAAAACAAACAAATGTAACGAAGAAGCACAAAAAGGCATACATCAAATTTAACATCCTCATTATGTTTTTTTATTCTTTTATACGATTTTATTTATCTGCGTAAAATCCACCCATAAAGGATGGAAGGTTTTAAGTACTGGCGTAAATTTGCGCGTTTGAAATTCACACAGGTAGACATCAGATAAATTTTGTCGTTCAAAGTATGACGGGATACATAAATACAGTCAGGTCAAATGGATATCACAAAAAACAGACTTAACAGTAAAAGTAATATTAATAAATAAAATAATTATGTTGTTCAAAGTATGACGGGTTTCATAAGTACAGAGTCACATCAAATGTATATCACAAAAAACAGACTGAACAGTAAAAGTAATATTAATAAATAAAATAATTTTGTCGTTCAAAGTATGACGGGATACATAAGTACAGAGTCACGTCAAATGGATATCTCAAAAAACAGACTTAACAGTAAAAGTAATATTGATAAAGACAAATAAAAGAATACTATAACACGTTATTAAGAGGATAAATAACGTCAGTACGCAGAACCTATACTTCAAGACCATCGTGTATTATTTGTGAAGTTGATACGGAATATATATCAACAAGGTCTTGGTACCTTCCCATGAACTTTTTTAGAAAAAGGACGAGACGTTCTTTGTCATACCCCTGGTTCATCAACTTTCTGCTCAGACACTGGTGACGTTTTACAAAGTCTGAGTAGGAGCTGCAAGATCTAGAATACCGAATAAGTTGGGAAATGTATATCCCATATGCAGGTGAAGTTGGTATATTGCTACTAAGGGGAGGGGGGAATTGATAATTTCAGAATTGAAATCGTCTCGTTTGTCATAGATTCTGGTACTGAGATGACTGTGTATGTCAAATTCGAGGTATAAGTCTAAAAATGAGGCGGAGGAAGCCGTGTCTGTTGTTTCTTTAATTTCTAGTTCTGATGGATATATTAATGGAACCCAATCAGAAAAGTTCGGATTTTTAATGGTAAGAACATCATCAATATATCTGAAAGTGAAATTAAATAACCTGGCTTCTTTGATCTTCTTGTTTTTGACAAGTGTCTGAAGGAACTCCGATTCATATGAAAATAAGAAGAGGTCGGCAAGGAGAAGCGCACAGTTCGTTCCCATAGGAATGCCGACAATTTGTTGAAAAGTCTACCTCCAAATTCAACAAATATGTTGTCAATAAGAAACTCCAGCATACTGATCACTTGTTCCTCTGTGTAGCATGTTTGACCCTTTTGTTCACTATTAACAAA
Source organism: Mytilus coruscus (assembly GCA_017311375.1). Taxonomy (NCBI): domain Eukaryota; kingdom Metazoa; phylum Mollusca; class Bivalvia; order Mytilida; family Mytilidae; genus Mytilus; species Mytilus coruscus. The sequence continues at coordinate 2,295,808 of CM029600.1, read as the reverse complement.
ATATGCCTTATGGTATCCCAAAGTAATAAATTTATAGCGTATGCTACCATTTTTATGTTGAAAAGCATTGTGTATTATTTCTTTTAGACGGTTTCTCAATTTCACATGGGGAATGGTGGTACACAAGGTTGAAAGGTTGAAGGTTTGATAGAACTAATTTCAGAAAAAGACCGAGATTTAAAAATATAAAAACGGACTATCTGTTAACAGATAATTATAAAGATTGATATGCCGTATCACAATCGTAGCTATACACAGGTACTTAGCATAGAGTCCGTTCGTTCGTGTGATTATAAAAAATGAAAACAAAACGTTATAAATTTCATGCTTTCTAGATTTACCTTCAATCGTTTATCTATCTGTAATTTGTTTCGTCAATTCCTCATAGCAAAATGAGAGGAATTTAATTAAGCTTGAGGTGTACATTAGGTTCTGATGAAATTGATAAAAAAAAATTCAATAATTACATCATTCATTTAAATATTACAAATTTCATTGCAGCGGAACACTTTCCAATGTGTTCTTGTTACTGATGGAACGCATTCGTTTGTAATATACAATTATTATAAAATACAGTGGACAACTGGAACATCAAATAATGGTAGCGATTCAACTGGTCTTGGAGGCATACCTGCTCAGGTAAATAACATATTATATGGTACCCGGGATGACTTTTATATACAGGTTTGACTATTTAACTTCATTGGATACTTTAGTTTAACATGTGGCTACTTGTCTTTCATATATTTCTATACATTGATTTAACATTTTTTACAGTTTATGTTTCAAAGGGGTGAGCTAGTAAATAATCTGTTCATTCGCAGATCATTTAGAGCAACTTTTTGATTCATGTGATTCATGTAACATGTTTATGGAGTAATATTTATCGTTGAGGTTTCATCCGACGTTTAGTCAATGTAACGACATTGCAAATGATTTATATACATGTTCCTATTGATTTAATGTTTGATAGTTTTGTAAATTGTGCTGCTTCTGAGCATTCATCGTTGAAAGTTAATTTAGAAATCCGCATTTATAAACAACGAATTTTTTTTTTTTTTTCTTTTCATAGAATTATAAAAACAATAGTATATTCTCCAAATTCAATACGAGATGATGCGCTATTATACCTGCCATTAAAAAGGGTTTTGGATATGGTCATAAAGGAAGAAGTACAGATTCCCGTGGATATCCATGTTGCAATTCAATGTCAATTAATACAGAATCCAAGAGACTTACAAACAAAAGACAACATACGGTTTTTACCAATAAAAACAAAAAAATGAAAAGGCTTTTTGAATTGTACGCGTACGAATCGCTTTTCTGAATTGTCCTTCATCAGGAACGCTCAAAGCTGAATACTCGAGATCCAAGGATGTATCAGAACCGAAACAGTTGAAGAGCTATATATCAAAATTAGTCTTTACAATATGTGAAATTCTAGATCGAAGCGAGTCTAGAAAAGTTGAGAAAAAATAGTTATTAAAGCATAATAACCAGATATATTTGTGTGTGTAAAAGTATCTTACATAATGTGTTTGGACAAAGTTAACGACAGAGGTATACTATAGTTAGTCGATAAATAGTGATGATTGAAAAGTTTTGACTCACATAACATGTTCAAGTGTAATAAGTTACAGATAAGACAAATCTGAAAAGATCTTAAAGTGAACCCTTGTTTGTTACAAATTAAAATCAATATTGTAAATGCTAGTTGTTAGTAAGTGAAATTCCAAAGACCGAGATTTCATACATGTTTAAATAAAAACAAATTTGCCATAAATCATCTTATTTTACTTTTGAACATTGATACACTAGACTGTTTACTCTTACTTATAGGTTGGATTCGATGCTGGAGATGGAGTGAATTACTATGTTGTAAATGGCTCTCGAACACCAGGAATTATTAATATTCCACAGATGTCTAATGTTGGAATTCCGGGGAAATATATATTCCGTGTTGATCTTGCATCCATAGAACAAGCTACTTGTAAGTTAAAAAGTGGTACTGTGAATTTTTTTAAAGTATTTAAGAATCAATGATCTTCACTAGGTACATTTAAGACCAAAATAATAAGGAGACAGAGATAGTAAGGAAACCAAAAACCTTTAGGACAGCAAGTAGTAGTAAAGAAATGTAATTATAACAAAGTTTATACAAGTCTCAGATAAACTTTATAACCTCCCCGAGTAAAACGAAGTTTGAAATAAACTATAAAAGAGACAAAGAAGATACCAAGGAGACATTCTTCTTTGTTTGCAAACATTTACACAACAATCCAAAAAATGAAACATGTATAACAGTTACTTCAATTAACAGACAATGGTAATGTAATGTCTCAGCCATGCAATGTCAAATCTGAATCGCTTCTACGGGCACTTGGTATAGTATAATTTCCGCTAGTGTTCAGGTCATGTCTTTAGTCCCCAGTTTGGTTTGAAATTTCTTTCTTTTGCCTTGGTACAACACATGATTCATATACATATCACATCAGCATGTTCCCTTTCTGAATGCAAGTATAAAAATAAAGTGCTAGAGTTTAAAAAAAAAATTAAATGCATCTAATAGTGTAAGTAGGTTGGGCAACAATAGCTTCGTCCTCGGCTAATTGCTACCTACCAAAACAATTATAACAGAGATACGGAAGATACCAAGGAGACATTCAAACTTATAAGTCGAAGACAAACTAACAACACAATGGCAAAAATGAAAACGATGAAACAACAGTCTATAAACACAATGTATTAATATATTAAAATTCAAAACGTGTAGCTGTACACAAAAAACATTTACAAACCCGTTTGAATGGTTTTACACTAGTAATTTTGGGGGCCCTTTATAGCTTACTGTTCGGTGTGAGCCAAGGCTCCGTGTTGAAGACCGTACTTTGACCTATAATGGTTTACTTTTATAAATTTTGACTTGGATGGAGAGTTGTCTCATTGGCACTCATACTACATCTTCTTATATCTATTTACACACAGGATTTTTTGGTTTATACAGTTTTGATTTAGAAGAAAAACCGACATGGTTAGAAAATACAAATAATAACACCATTACAAACACAATTCCATTGTAATATTCTTGTCATGGTTAGAAAATACATAATATAACACCATTACAAACTCAATCCCAATTTAATATTCTTGTACGTGTCTATAAATAAAACAAATCTATTTTAGTTTTAGAAATTTACCTATGATAATATAAACGTCAGAAAAAATACATCACTTTTTGTGACGTTGATCCATTCATGTGACGCGCAGTTTATATTTCGTTTGTGGTGTCCTGTGCAGTCGTAAATTCATGGGAGGTGTCCGTTGTTATTCTGCGGTTTACATGTTGTAATGTACTATTATATTATTTATTTATGTATTTCTCTGTGCTGAGTGTTTTACGTTTGTTCGTACTGTATTCCTGTCACGTAGTGTTGTCATTTTAGCGGTATTTTTAACATTGCCATATAAGCGGGATGTTTGGATAGCCCTAAAACCAGGTTCAACCCATCATTTTTTCTTAAAATGTCTTGTACCAAGTCAGGAATATGACAGTTGTTATTTACAGTCCGTTTCTATGTATGTTGGCGTTTGCTTTTGTTGTAGTTCAGTGTTTCTGTTGTTCCGTTGTTTTCCTCTTATAGATGATGTGTTTCCCGCAGTTTTAGTTTGTTACCCAGATTTGTTTTTGTTTAATCGAATTATGACTATGAACAGCGGTATTCTTCTGTTGCCTTTATTTACAAGAAGACTAAGTTCCATGACTGTTCAATTATGTTTATTTTAGTGGTGAACGAGTGTGATGAACAAGTTTGTTTGCACAACGGTACATGCCAAGATTTAGATGGATTGTCAACATGGCTTTGTAATTGTGTTTCTGGATTTACTGGTATCCACTGTGAAACAGGTGAATTGCTCATTTGCTAATTTTCTGTCGTGTGATATTTAATTGAAAACAAATGTAAAGAAGAGGTAAATATTCAAGTATCGTTATTTACATTAGAGTAATTTTGTTACGGTAGCATATGGAGGCATTTTGTAAAACTTGTTTTTGTAATTGATTCCACATTCCGTATATCGTTCAATTAATATCATCACCGTTGTCTTTATTTACTGGCTTTGAAATGTGTTTCTTGTAATTACTTTCACGACATCTTTCGGATCATGGATGGTCAATATTTTAAGAGATAACGGTATAAAAACTCAACCGACTTACAACCTCACAGAAAACAAAGGTTTTGCTACCTCGCCGAGACCGAGTCGAAATAAAGTGCTCCGGAATCCGTCATATAGTTAATTGCATGTTCCAATTGGGTTATGAGTCGCATTCAATAATGTCACAATTGAGTAAAATAGGAAGGGTTTTTTGCAAAGACAAGTGAAAAGTATCCGTAGTCAGCTGTGATATTCAATAACGGTTAGCAAATTTGTAATGGCGTCTGTAATTCTTCCTAGGGATGACATTACTGATATAAATCCTAGTAATTGTCTTTATAGACACACAACGCGCTAATTGAATTACTCATTCTTGTATATTGTGGTATTCTTTCAGATATCAATGAATGTCATAGCTCTCCCTGTCAGCACGATGGAAATTGTTTGAATTTATTGGATGACTATAGATGTCACTGCCAGGCAGGCTATTCTGGAAATGACTGTCAGATTGGTCAGTTTTAAAAACAAAATATGTTAAAATAAATGATTTTGGAATAAAATAAAAATTTGTCATGAAAACCATAATAAAATTTCATTTTGCATATCAATTCTTTTTTCTATTTTCTTTCTCGTACAACAACTCATGTTTATTGGATTGCATGAGGTATGCAGGTGACCAAAATTTTAGGTTACATGATTTTTCAATAAATTGTGCATGTGATATTCTTTTAATATACTATAATTCATATAATATTCTTTTATTGTCTTTTCAGATATCGATGAATGTCAGAGTAACCCATGTATGAATGGTGCAACATGCAGAGATAGGAATAATTCTTATACCTGTGATTGTCAACAAGGATATGTTGGGAATAATTGTCAAATAGGTGAGTAATTTTAATGATTACCACCAAAAAACAAACATAGAGATAAGGTTTGCGCGACGGTACTAATATAAGATGGTAATATACGAAGATGATGTTATAAAATTTTTACAATTATATCCAAAACTTACATGTATTACTGAGATATTTTACACAAACAATTACTAATGTAAAAATAATTGACACTGACAAAGGCTATTTGTTAAGCCGAAATATTTGTCAACACGATTTTATAACATCATCTTCGTATATTACCATCTTATACTAGTACCATTGCGCAAATCTTTAGACTTTTATATATATATATATATATATATTTGAGACGAATTATATATATATTATGGTTTTAGCACTGTATAACCACGTGTTATCCGATGGAGAATGTCTGTCATAAAGTTGTCACATGTTAAGACGTGTATAACAAAATTAAAATTTGATGTGGCGGTATGGTAATTAACAATATCATCCTTTATGACGATGTTACAGAAGCAAGGGTTCGAATCACGCTGAGGGAAGAACAACAATTTGCAAATTTGAAAATCTAACATTGTTGGGCTAAATTTGTGACGAATTATATGTATATATATATATCTAATGTAAAAAGAGGCGAAAGACACCAAAGGGACATCAAAACTTATAAGTCGAAAAGAAAAACTGGCAATGTCATGGTTAAAATTGAAAAACGACAAAAAGACAAACAAAACATGCAAAAGTACACGAAACACAACATAGAAAACTAAACACTAAGCAACACGAATCCCTCAAAAATCCGGGGGTGATATCACAGATGCTCCGGAAGGGTAAGCAGATCGTGTTTCACTGGTGTGCGGCACCTGTTGCATTTCTCATGTATGTAAAACCCCGGTGATAAGTCTAATTCGGTGGGTCACACTTGAGGAAAAGGGGACGGGATTGTGGTTACGACAATTGGAACATATCCGTCGTCATCTTTGAAACAGGTATTTCATAAGGGTTAACCAACTCATTGCGTCCGTCAAAATTTCGAAGAGATGATTTTAACTTCACCATTTGGAACTCTTGATTCCAAAGATTCTTGAAGCAGCAATCCTCTACCAAGAAAATCATCATAGGAAATGCAAGCTCTGGAATATCTGGAATAAAAAAAGTAAATGGCGTATTGATATAGGTCAGAAAATATTGTCGTTTCTAAGATTTCTAAGATAAACGTTTCTAAATTTTTTAATTAAAAACAAACTAAGGTTTTAACTCACTCAGGCAAAGTTGGCCATTGGTGGATTTGGCGATAATCCGTTTTTGGTCATATAGCTCTCCAACTGTATAGTTTCTCATACATCCTTCGCTTTCAAATATTCGGCATTGAATGGGCGTTCCTGATGAACGTAAATCCAGGAAAGCATTTAAAAAGTGTTGTTTTTTATTTTTCTGACATTTGGTATCCTGTAATATTTGTAATATTATATATAACATACATTCTAACTGTAATATGACACGCAGAAAGGTAGTGACATTTATCACTATTCAATTTGCGTATGATATGGTTAAGCTTACCTGGCCAAAAGAGCCATGTGAGTTATTACAATCATTGACTTCCGTTGTCGTCATCGTTCGTTGTCGTCACCTCGTAAACTTTTACAAAAATCTTCTGTCTTCTCTTAAACTATTGGACCAATGATAACCAAACTTTAACTGACGGATCCTTGGTGTATCTTAAATAAAGTGTTTGCTTTTTTGTCCCTATCAATTAACCAACATGACCGCCTAGGTTAAAATAGAACATGAGTTAAATGCATGTATTGTATGATATCTTGGGAACCAAAATAGATGTAATCTTACGAGGTAAACGTGCTCCGAATCTAGAGATCTACTTGATTATTTCCCTCAAAACTATCAGATGTCAACCTATACAGGAGTTGTTGTTCTTAAATGACGAACTTTGACTAAATTTCGAGTTTTGCCTATTATTTTGAAAATTATGATAGAGAAGTAGAAATGGATACGCCAAAATAATCAAGGGTCTTACATCAACAAAAATGCCAATATGACCGAATCACTTGAAGTTTCTTTTAGTAGTTATTGTCCTTTAATGAAAATTTTAACTATTTTTTTTTTAATTTTTGCTTTTTTTCTCGAAAACTATAATAGATAGGTAGAAACTAAAAGGCATACTTTATGAGCAATACAATATTAGATACATAACAGGACAACAGTATGGAAAATCATAATTATCTCTCATCAATGGTAAATAATAAGATAAAAGTGTTTTCGATACAGATAATGTTAATTTATTTTTCTTTATACGACATGATCTGATTCACAAAATAACCCGGTCTGCCTTATGTTAACGTTTTCTCGTATCCAGTCTCACATTGATTACATGAATATACTTGGGGGAAATATACATGATTTATATGAGTTTGACTGTCCCTCTGGTATCTTTCGTCCCTCTTTTATATAGTCTGACCATAGCGACGGACCTTCAATAATAAGTTTCAATGAATTTTAGATGTAGATGAATGTCAAAGCAATCCTTGTTACAACAATGCAACATGTATTGATAAAACACCTGGATGGAACTGCGCCTGCATACCTGGATATACTGGAAATCAATGCCAAATAGGTATTTATGAAATTTTTTGAAAAGTGTCAACACCCTGCAAGACTGTAGATTCAGACATAGTAGTGGTTACATTACGCTTGAAAGTGAAGTTACTAACCAATTTCACTGCATACTTTTTGCAATAGTTTAGTAACGAAAGGTTTACGCGCTTATAAAGGATTAATTATAAACAGGTTCACTGTTCTAAATCCATTTTATTATTTTGATATATAAAAGTACAACTCATTCTAAAGAAGCCTTCTCTTTTGGGTAAGAAAACTGAGGGAAAATATTCCTGTGCACAACTATTAATATGGTTACGATTAACACTTTAATGCCGAAGGTGCCAATTTATATTTTCAGCTACAAATGAATGCAACAGTAATCCTTGCAGAAATAATGGAACATGCGTAGATCTTATAAATGGGTACAAATGTTACTGTTCGAACGAATCCATTGGACAACACTGTGAACACTGTAAGTCATAAAGCATATATATAAGTACAGGCTATGTTGGTTTTTTTGTAGCCTGGTGTCTGTATTTTTACATTGTCAGTTTGTCCTTGACTTATGAGTATGAATACCCCGTATAACTTTGCTAACGATCGTCTTTTAAAAGTTTGATAAAGTCTTCGTTCATTATTGCACAATAAACCCTTGAAATATGTAAACGGAGTGAGAAGTAATCAAGGGAGGCTTAGACAATCGTCGCTGAAGGACATGTGGTGCTACCCTAGTTTTAATCAATAAACGACTCAAAACAATTAGGCTAAATTTAAAACAAAATGCTATCCCAGTAGTCAGCACCTCTGTTTTGACATGATTTTCATTGACATGGTCTTATTTATGAATAAACTTTAAATTGTTCGAAATACTAAGGATTTAGTAGCCCTGATTTAAGATGACACACATTATAAGCCTTGTATCTTTTACAAGTTTTTTTTTACATATAACATCTTTCTAAAAATATTTATTGAGGAGTCCCTGTTTTAAATCTGCTTCAAATAAGTAAAGGGATAAATTGACGAGAAGATCACAAATGGATTCCGTCTACTATCTATTCGGAAGCACAACACCAAACGTTTATTCTCCTTTAATCTGAAACGGTTGTGGAAAATATCAAATCTCACAATCGAAAAAAGTAATATGTGTATTTATATTATACAAATTCATAGAAATAACGAATACATAAAGAAAAAGCCTACCTTTTCTATGTTTGTTTTTGGTCAGTCATCGTACCGGATATAAACTCATCATAGATACCAGGATTGAAATTTTGTATTTGCGCCAGACGCGCGTTTCGTCTACAAAAGTCTCATCAGTGACGCTCGAATAAAATAAAGTTAAAAAGGCCAAATAAAGTACAAAGTTGAAGAGCATTGAGGACCAATCGTACCGGATATAAGATACTGTCGAGTCCAAACATTGATTGTCGAGATACTTTAGACACAGTGTAATTGTAACAGTTACTATTAAAACTATTAAGTACATGATAATGTTCAATGCAAGATTACGATTGTACGCGGCATATTTTATTCATCTGAACTTCTGTATAAAACTAAGGAGATGCGGTATGGCTGCTTATAAGACAATTATCCACCAGATACTAAATTACGTAGATGTAAGCAACTAAAGGTCACCGTATGACATTCAACAATGAGCAAAACCCATTCCGTATAGTAATCTATAAAATGTCCATACATACTAAATGTTTGATAAAAACAACTTTTTTCAGGTCTATATCTAAATTTATTTGCCGCATGCTATAATATGATTATAGAATACTATGTTATTTGAAAAATATCTTGAAGGTGTTGTCCATGGTTGCATATCGTTACTACTCTCGTCACACGTTTCTGCAGCTTTGAAATATTTAAGAAGTGTATACAATCTTTGCTTACCCTTCCGGAGCACCTGAGACCCATCGGTGAGGTTCATGTTCCTTTATCTTTAATTTTCTGTGGTTTTTTTTCAGACTGTTGTTAGTATTTTCCTTATTTTATTTAAGAAATAAAACAATAAAATTATTTGTAGGGATGGATCATTGCTCCTCATACCCCTGCTTACATGAGGGTACATGCATTAACAAGTATGATGGATTTAAATGTGAATGTATAGATTCTTGGTTTGGTGATATTTGCGAGTACAGACAAACTAATGAATCTGAGGTAAAGTTTATATACGAAAAACAGGAGATTCAGGGTATATATGAAAATAAAAAGATGTGGTATGATTCTAAATGAGACAACTGTCCATAAGAGATTATATGACATAGATGGTAGCGTAAGGCCTTCAATAATGCGCAAAATACATACCGAATGACAACTATAAAAGGCCTCGACATGGCAAAATGCTTAACAATTCAAACAAGAAAACTAATTTATGTACAAACCAATAAACGAAAAACAAACATGATATACAGCAACAAACGACAACAACTTGATTACAGGCTCCTGACTTGGGACAGGCGCATACCGAATGTGGTGGGGTTAGACATGTTTGTGGGCACCCAATACTTCCATAACCTCGGACGGTGGTGAAATAGCACATCAAAAGAGATTACTATAAAAATAAGTTGAAAAGTTCTTGACTGAACAGATCGATATCAAACACAAAAATCAAAACAGATAGCAAAAGATTGAAGACACAAAGTACCGATCTGAGAGTACTAGCAGTTACTGATAGCAATGTCAAAGCCAATAACAAATAAAAGACAAAGTATCAATCAGTACACATCTAATTGATTTAGTGTAAAGACGTTATAAACAGTCTGAGAAACACATGACCTTGTGCAAATCTAAAATATGAGAACATACATACTTAGGTATGCTTTAATTTTTGATAACAAAAGCTTTCTTAGTACCCAAAAATACAATTTTCAAAGATATTATTACAGTGTAATTGATAACATTAAGAAAAAGTTTATTTAAAGGATTGAAAAGTTTACTACGATCGTATCTAAATTTACGGGCTCTATGAATGACATCACCGTAAATATGTGTTATAGACCACAAGCAAACAAAACAAAGAAATTTAAGTATACATACATGTACCTATGTACCGTTGATAATGTGTATTAAAAAGGGGGAATCACGACTTTTGATCAGATATACCCATTCGTTTACTATCTAGATATTTTGTAGCCCTGGTTTGCATTTACCACCAACGAAGATTATAATTCACACAAACAACATCTAATTGGTTAACTTGCATCGTTGTTATAAGTACAGACATTCAAACTGAGAGATAAGAATACGAAGTAAAATAGTGTGTTTTCCGGATCAGTATAAGTAATTATTACAGTAAATAGTAAGATCTTTATAGGTGATTCAAGTGTTCATTAATTATGGAATGACATTACAAACTAAATTTGTATGACCTGTCTTCATATCTAAATATTTGCATATAGTACTGTGTGTGGGGTTTTGTTATGCTTATTATTTTTGATTATGTTTACATAAAACAATTTTTCATTTTCAGAGCTGTTCCGTTCTAGAATATTCTGAGTGTTCTTGTTTTACTCAACAGTTGAAGCAGAACAAAACATCGAATAAAATGTTGATAGGTTCTGTAGGCTATGTAATCGGATTTTTATTTACGATTTTATCTTATTGTGCTTGGATAATGCTTAATAAATCACAAAGGGATCATAAAATTTACCCACATGAAGCAACAATTTTACAACGTGAAGTCTTCCAAGAAAATAAAAACGCTAAGAAGTCAGCGCAATCATCACAAAGAATCAATAAGCTTCATGAAAGCCGGCTAAGAAAACAAAAACAACAGAAAGAACACCACAACTGCTTCTTAGATCACAGTGGATTCGATTTTTCTAAACTATATGTTAACGAAGATGGGAGTCGAAAAATTCTAAAATGTCGGCACCAAAGAGTACAAAATGACATTTAAATAGTTTAAAGCTATCGAAATTTACTTAATAAAATTTCAGACATTTTAGAAATGTATTGGTAAAATAAAATCGAGAATGGAATTGTAGGAACTTTTTTCTGAAAGTAAGGAAAAATATATCTAGATATTTGTAATATGATTTAATAAAATGTTGTTCATGTTTATTCAGTTTTAGGCTTGAGTTTATGCTTTTAAAAGGTACTGACTGATACAAAAATATGAACTCGAATTCATCATAAATATAATAGATATTATAGAATATAAATAGAAATATGTTACCGATTGTGTCCTATTCCCGAGTGTGACGTTTGACTGAGTGTAGATTCGCATGGCGGTAGATGCATGAATAGCAGGAGGCGCTTGTCCTGTCGAAGCAATCGGTCTCTCTCCTTTAAAAGTTAATGTGATTCCCTCGGGGGTTTTTAAGGCTTTTATTTACCTTTATGAAATTTTACAACGGGTTAAATACTGTTGCATGAATTTAGCTTCAAATGTGGGCTTATACCTTAGATCACCCCCATTTTTTGGTGGGGTTCGTGTTGCTCAGTCATTAGTTTTCAATGTTGTGTTTTGTGTACTATTGTTTGTCTGTTGGTCTTTTTTTTTTTTAGCAATGGCGTTTTCAGTTTATTTTCGACTTATGAGTTTGAATGTCCCTTTGTATCTTTTGCCTCTCTTTTTAGAAATAATTAAAATTGCAAAAGAAATATTTAGCGTTTTTTTTTTGTCTTCAATCTATGGTTTTGATAAGAAAACCACACTTTTAAATATGAGACCAATTTGACAATCACTAAGCTTTATCGTTTATCCAATTTCATTGTATACGAAAACTATACACTGCCTCACATATTTTAATTAGTTTACTAGTATATTTATTCATATCTGTATTTTACCCAGGAGAGAAAAGAACTTCCCGCAGATTTAAAATTTGACAGGTATACCGTTATCATATCATGCGTTCGAAGCGCTTTTCTGGATTTACCTTCATCAAAAACGCTTAAAGCCGAATATTTGAAAGCCAAGGGTGTATAAGAACAGAAACAGTTGGAGAGCTATATGAACAAATTGGACCTTACATATTACCCAAATCCATCTTTGCCTGAGGAGTTGAAACCTTAATTTGTTAATAATTTCTAAATTTATAAACGGACAATTTCACAAGTTTGTTATAAATCATGTCAGTACAGAAGTATTGACTACTGAGCTGATGATACCCGCGGGGACTGATAGTCCACCAGCAGCGGTATCGACCTGGTAAAAGGTTGGCGAAAGGCCAAAAGTATCGTAAATCGGATCCCATCAAATTTAAGAAGAATTTCAATCTGTTGATGGACTCCGTTGATAACTACATTGAAAAATGGGAAATGGATTTGAACACCTAGGTTGTTCGTTAAAAATCAGTGGAGCCATAAGTTTCAGAATGAGCACGGCAAGGAGTCAAACAAAACCTCTAATGCTTTAAATTTATAGTGAATTGTACATAGTTCAGCACATGAATAGCCATAATTTAGTTAGTAACAAACAGTTTGGTTTTATAAGTGGGAGAACTACATCACTACAACTTATTAAGGTTCTTGATAGATGGACTGACATCTTAGACAATTGAGGAATACTACACTCAATCTATATGGACTTTATGAAGGCCTTTGATAACGTCCCTCACAAGCGCCTTTTACCAAAACTAAAACAGTATGGTATAAGCGAAAGAACCTGAAATTGGATCCAGAGCTTCCTACACGATAGGAAACAATGTGTAAACATTTGTGGAAATTATTCCAGCTGGCACAACGTAACCAGTGGGATCCCTCAAGGATCAGTCCTGGTCCTATACTTTTTTCAAAATATTTATCAGTGATCTACCTGACAAGTTTTTATCATGTCCTGATCCGGTAAATATTATAATTGTAGAGTAGATTGTCTTATGTATGCTGATGATGTAGTGATATTTTCAGAAACACAGGAAGGCTTGCAAAAGAGAATTAATGTGTTACATGAATATTGTTTAGAATGCTGTTTTGGTGTTAATCTAAAAAAGACAAAAAGTATATTTTTAACAAACCAGGAAAGTTTTTAAAATACCGTTTATATTTTGGAGGTAAAGAGATTGAATGTGCAAAATTATATAGATATCTTGGAATCACATTTACATCTAGTTGTATATTCAAACAGTGTAAAGATGAATTATACAACAAATCTTTAAAAACATGTTTTTAGCTACAGAGATGCTTGTCATCATCTAACCCTAGTATTGCCACATTTTTACATCTTCATGATCATACAATTGAACCCATATTATTATATGGCAGTGAAATATGGGGAATGTTTCGTACTGATCAGCTGCATGTAAAAAAGATAATGATTATATATTAGAAAAAGTTTTTGGTCAGGATTTTTCTGAAAAAGCTCATAATAAATTTACGAAATATATTCTTGGTGTTAACAGAAAGTCCAGTAACATAGCTGTGATGTCAGAGCTTGGTATATTTCCTATTTAATTTTCTATAATTTTATCAATGTGAAAATATTGTCATAGACTGGAAGGTTTGAAAGAAGGATTATTATTTGATGCATTTATATGTTGTAAACATTTACATTTTTATAATGTTAATACATGGTACTCTAGAATAGATTATATTCTGAAAGAGATTAATCTACCAAATTTTGACCAATCAATTGGTTCTTTATGTAAGTATGTTAAAAATAAACTATTTGAAAGTTATTTAACATTTTGGAATAGATTGAAGTATCAAACAATTAACTCAGAAAAAGGGAAGCTTGGTACTTATTTTTCTATTAAAGATTGTTTTAAAAAAGAAAAATATTTAGAACTACAGGATTAAAAAAAAGACAGTCAATTTGTAAATTAAGAATAAGCGCTCACTCTTTAAAAATTGAGACAGACAGATATTCAAAAAAACATAAAGATAGATCCGAGCGTCTTTGTTTAAATTGCTCACTTGGTAAAGTTGAGGATGAGCTCCATTTTTTATTAGAATGTCCACTATATGATATCAAAAGGGAAGATTTTTTTCAATACATTTCTAACATTTGTTATAATTTTAAAAACTTAAATAAATCTTCCGAATTTTTATGGCTCTTGACACAAGAAAATGTATCTCTTATGGAAAAAATGGGCTGTTATATTGGAGAGTGTTTTAAATTAAGGAGATCAGGTCTGAATATTGATACTAAGTCTAGTAAATAATTTGAGAACGAATGCATATAATGTAATTTTATTATTTAATTGTGCATTCATAATATATATATATATTGTTGTTGGCTCTGATTCTGACCAATGCTAATATATAATAATTATCAATAAGGACAATCAATTGTAACTGATTTTATGCCCTTTATTGGCCCTGTAATTTGGGAAATAAAAATATTCTATTCTATTTCATTTGTCATTTTTATCAACGACTTACCAGAAATTGTGATATCAGAGGTGTTCCTATTTGCTGATGATACTAAGTTGTTCAGAGAGATTAAATCCGAAAATGAGGTTAGACTACTACAGCATGACACAGAAATTAACAACTATAGGTCACCGTACGGCCTTCAACAAGAACGACTACAAATATTGAAATTGCCAAGATTGAAATTTAGACGAATGCGTGGGGACATGATAGAAACTTTCAAAATATTAGCCGAAATACACGACAGTAAAGCGACTAACGATCTGTTTACTATATACATCAGTACAACCAGAGGACATAAATTTAAAATCAACAAACAAAGATGCAAATTAGATGTGCTTTAACACCTCTTTACCAACAGAGTAGTAGTCACATGGAACAGCTTGCCAGAACATGTTGTAACCGTGAACCACTAAGGTGAAAACATTTGAAAACAGACTATGCGGTATGGGCTTTGGTCATTGTTGAAGGCCGTACGGTGACCTATAGTTGTTAATTTCTGTGTCATTTGGTCTCTTGTGGAGAGTTGTCTCATTGGCAATCATACCACATCTTCTTTTGTATAGCCACATACTGGAAAAATCATCCTATGAAATTAGAATATAAAATTGATTATGGACAACACTCAAGTAGAGTAACCGGAAAAGATGACACTATATGGTAGAAGAAACGATAGATGATGAGCATAGAGGAGCAGCAGCTCCTGCGTTCATAACGAACGTAGGTAAACGTATGTAGGTAAACATCTTACTTAAGAGGTGTAATATTCACCATATTTTGGTAAACTAAACAACAAATCTGTCATTTTTTTTCATACCCCGAACTACCTTAATTCGTTAAAATTTGGGTTATCTGAGTAAACAGTAAGTCAGTACTTTGATTTGTTGATACCAGGATTAAAATTGTGTACGACTGACGAGCATTTCGACCACAAAAGACTCGGTGACGCTCGAATCCAAAAAGTTAAAAAGGCCAATTAAAGTACGAAGCTGATGAGCATTAAATAAATTATAATTGAGGACCCGGTGCTATATCCGTGTATTGTTTAGATATTAACTCTTAATTTTTGTTGACCAACTCGCCCACTTATGAAAAAAGGTTAAATCCTGTTGAATTTAGTCCTGCCAACTCGTCCCACTTATAAAAAGGGTTAAATCCCGTTAAATTTAGTCCTGCCAACTCGCCCCACTTATGAAAAAGGGTAAAATCCCGATGAATTTTAGTCTTGCCAACTCGCCACACTTATGAAAAGTAGTTTAATCTACACAATCTCCCCAACTGTACTGCTAAAATAACAAATTAAAAAAAAAAACAACACTTGTAATAATACTAATAAAAATAGAAAATTTAACATATGATTCTGATTGAAATCAAATTGTAGATACATTATTTATTATTATGTAATTGTAGTATTTATTTGAGAATAACTTTATTATTGCAATTAAGCTTACTTATTTGCATTATGATTGCTTATCTTGTAAAACAGTGTTTTATAATATTTACCAGAAAACTAAACGTCATAAATAGTTACAATGCTCAATAACATCGTTTTTCTTTGTTGACATATTTGCTTGTTTTTTAGTCATTAAGATTATAACACATAAAGCATAAAAGCATAAAAAAGCATAAAAGATTTATTTAAAGTCGGTTATACATATAACAATTATACAACATAAGCTCTGTAGAGCTTTTATCCGACATACATATATGACAAGCACAATACATAAAACACACAAAACAGTAAGCACATCATGCAAAGAATAAATAATATTTTCAAGCACAGCAATTTGTAAGCAAAATTAAAGCATATAAAGCAAACACAAAATGCAGATAAAACTAACATTCATGCAATAGCTATTATATAAAGCACTAAAAGTAATTCAAGCATTTAAAACACAAATAAAATTTTATGCATTAAAATATAAAAGCCAGAGTATACAAGATAAATAAATACATGGTCTACAACTCATTGAGATCTGCAGGAGGAACACTGACACGAACTGCCCACCCAATTACCAACCAAACTTTTAAATTGACCCAAAGGCATTTCTTCCTCATCTTATTCGGCAGTTCGTTCCAGAGTTTGGCTCCTGCATATCTGAATGAGTGTAGCCCATGGGTAGTTGTCCTTACCCTGGGAACATCTGCTATGTTGTTATTTCTAAAAGAGTAATTACATTTTTTTAATTTCAATAAGTTCATGTAGATATAATGGACACTGTTAATTAATAATTTTATACACCTCTATTGCTATCATTCTAATTCTTCTGATTTTTAAACTTGGTAATTTTGATTTAATTAACAGTTGTTGATAAGTACTACAATAGTCTTCATATATAATCTTAGGGCACGCTCCTGTATTTTCTCTATTTTTCTGGTATTACAATCACCACAGAAGTGCCATATTACAGGCCAATAATTAAAATTTGACATGATAAATGAATAATATATAGTAAGTCTACCTAATTTTGTTAAATGTTTACCAATACATTTAAGTACATGTAACTGTCTTGGTGCCTTTTACAAATGTTAGAAACATGGGCATCAAACTTAAGCTGATAGTCAATTGTTACACCAAGTAATTTGACAATGTTGACTGCTGTACCCTATTTTGACATTTTACCTATTATGTCTGTTTGGTTTGAATTTTATGCGACTGTCATACAAGTGAGAGGTTTAGCAAGCTATAAAACCAGGTTTAATCCACCATTTTCTACATAAGGAAATGTCTGTACCAAGTCAGGAAAAAGACAGTTGTTTTCCATTCGTTTGATGAGTTTGGGCTTTTGATTTTGCCATTTGATAAGAGACTTTAATTCCGTTTTGAATTTTCCTTGGAGTTCGGTATTTTTGTTAATTTATTTTACTTTTTATCGTACGTCACAGAAATGCTGATACTTACTTCTTTATGCTTTGTTTCAACCAAAAGAAAAGAAGTGAAAAACAACAATTTTATAGTGTGTCTTTCTATGTTGTGATGTTACACTATTGTTTCAGAAAAAGGGTGAAGGTTTGGTACCATTAAAACGTTTAAACCCGCTGCGTTTGTTTACACCTGTCCTAAGTCAGGAATCTGATGTTCAGTAGTTGTCGTTTGTTGATGTGGTTCATAAGTGTTTCTCGTTTCTCGTTTTATATAGATTAGACCGTTGGTTTTCCCGTTTGAATGGTTTTACACAAGTAATTTTGGGGCCCTTGATAGCTTACTGTTCGGTGTGAGCCTAGGCTCCGTGTTGAAGACCGTACTTTGACCTATAATGGTTTACATTTATAAATTTTGACTTGGATGGAGAGTTGTCTCATTGGCACTCATACCACATCTTCTTATATCTATAAGGTTCTAAGGTTTTCATCAGTATTCATTTAATTTTTAAGTGAGGTGAGTTGGTAGTCCTTAATGCATTAAGATATTTTTCTTTTCTTACATAAATGGGGCGAGTTTGCAGACCTTTAATCATTGGGATCAAACTCCTTTTTATAAGTGGGGCGAGTTGGTAGTCTTTAATGCAGTATGGTTTGATTCTTTTTCATTAGTGGGACGAGTTAGTAGACCTTTATTCATCGGGATTTTACCCTTTTCATGAGTGGGTCGAATTGGTAGGACTAAATTCATTGGAATTTTACTCTTTTTCATCAGTGGGGCGAGTTGGCAGGACTAAATTCAACGGGATTTTATCCTTTTTCATAAGTGGGGCGAGTTGGCAGGCTCCTGACTAAATTCAACTGGATTTTACCCTTTTCATAAGTGGGGAGAGTAGGTAGAAAGTTGCGCGAGTTGGTGAAAAAGTGGACAGTGTATGTAATGTGCGAATCCTAAAATGTCATTTTACTGTATCCGTGATGAATTTCTAATGTAGAATGATAAATAAACAGACGAAAAATTCTAGATTTTGAATAAAATAAGAAATAATATATAATGTGTACTGTTTTTATAAATTCATGATATAGGTATGAGATGCGGACGGGTTTTCATCGCGCCTACAGTCATCCAGATGCAAAATTGATACACAAATAGATAAATATTGAGAATAGTTCACGAACAGAGCGTGCAAGAGATTTAAAAGTAGCAGTTAAGTTTCATTTGCAGAAAAATGTACCTTTTAACATAATTATTAATGTTGTTTAACTTAAAACAGGTTTTGTTTTTCAGCTTGTTCATATTGAATCAAATTCCACTATGCTGTTTTCGTTATGCGATTCATGTTTACTGTCGAATAATGATACTAGACTTTCATTTTCACTGTAGGGCGATTCATTTCTATTGTATATGCGATGCATTTTACAGAAGGAAATTAATTAATTGTCATTATATAAAGTCTTAATTCAGCCGACTCTCTAACAAAATTTATGGATCAGAAGGATTGATTATAATCCATACTAAGTGAGTGAAAGTCTGAGGTAATATATCAATAAATTCCTTAAACATGGTATTTATTGCTAATATAGTCAATTCTATTCTCTCAAATAATTTGTCCTGATCTATATGTAGGATAAAATTTATTCTTTCCTATGACACGTCATCATTAAATACATATATCTTGGATAGTTAAGTCAATCCACGTCACCGGAAAAGCAAAGATTCTGTTTCGGTCTGAATCTACATCGCATACTAATAAATTAAACGTCATGAGAGCTAATTTCCTAATGCTTGTAGTTAAAAGGTGTGGTTGGCCTTGATTGTGTAAAAGTTGCCTAAGCATTGTAATTAAGATTGAGCAAACGTTTATACAAACAAAGCAAGCAAGCCAGCCAAACCTTTAAACTACATGCGTTAGAAAATAGCTCTAATGAATGCATTTGAGATAACAAAGAGCATTCACAAAACGATATTCATTTCACGATTGAATGAGTGGAAACGTTTTCATCTTGCACAAACAATGACGCTTGGATGACTGGATAATTGATATTTATCATGCCATAGTGTATAAATCTTATACAGTAAAGAAAGTTCGAGCAACAGTCGAGTCATCTTAAATATACTTGAATTTCTTTTAAGTCGGTGTTACAAATAAGCCAATGCGCAATTGTGAGAATACAAAGAAATATTGAAAACAGTTTATTTTCACATGTTTAAATGGTGCTATACCACGTGGTATAACCGCCATACAGTTGATTCCGGACGTTAATCGCTACATCGCGAAGCAATGTTGGTAGATATACCGTTCTTATATTTACACCAAAGACTAATTGACTAACTGTTCAGTTAAGTATTCAATGTTTATGAAAACAAAGTTTACTGCTCTTGGCAGCATTATATATCATTTATATTACACGAACACCATGTGACTATTTTAAATATACAGGTCTGTGAATTACTTGTAAACATCGCGAAACAAACACTATGTGTAACTCAGACTTGATTAAACTACAAATAGAGCATAGATGGTTTGCTCTTTCACTAAGCGCGACCGTGTATTTTGTGCTTTGTTGTTGTTGAAATTAATTCATATGCATCATTTAAATTAAAATATGTGTAGTCCTTATCGTAGAACACCCTTCAGGCGAAATGGAGTCTTCCATATTATCGTTTGAGTTGTCTCCTTCCGGAAGTAACTTCCGTGAATTCTGAAACAACACGTCGAGTATTAGCTCGTTCTGTCAAAAAACGTCAGATAATTCATCGCATTATATTAAAAATCGATCGCAATTTAAACCGATAAATGTGTACGGAAAGGAGTCATGATCACTGACCCAAAGGAAATTAAATATTTAAAGAGTTAGGAATGGGGTTCCTCCTAGAATTAACGAGGAAAATAGGTGATAAGATATATTCTAAGTGAAATACCCAAATCGAAATACCTTCTCTCACTCTGAGTCTCAGTGACTGCTGTGGAAAGTAAACTTGGAATTGATAGTACAAACATAAAACAGAATAGGCCTAATTACATTGTTCATACACTTTTATCCGGGATTGGCTATTTTGTAACTATTTTACATGTGCAAGTGAATTAGTTTTGAAAATAATATTATCCAGCTACATGTATACATTTGTCAATGAAACAACGGCAATCGTATCCCTCAGAGCAATCTGCTCTTTGATTGGACAAATATGACCAAAAGATCTTATTCGTGAGCATGTTCAATACGTAATTTTCAATTTGGACGCGATTCTTCTGTTAGATCAGTCCTTTGTCAGTTGATGCGTCTTTTGTATTTTTTCATATGAATACAGATTTCTGTCCTGGCCAGTCCACCTCTTGTCTTAGCTTAGTAAGGTTGAGTTACCTTATGTACAGTAAACAAAAACATGACTGACAGTTTGGAAGGGAATAGGATCTTTAAACCAAGGATCCAAAAATTTTATCACACAATTCCAGTCGTGTTAACAATCATACAATGGTTAAGAAGGCCTGAAAGTCTGTGTCCTTTTTTCAAACTGTCAAATTCACACTAGCAGTCACAGCAAAAACAAACTAGTATTAAGGATTTATGGAAAGCAACACTTTAAAATTGAAATGGTTTATTAAACATGTTAAATGACTTAAAACTGTAAATTTCTCAGCAATCAACCACTCTTCTTTTGATCTTGAGAACTGGCATAAATACTTGGTTTCAAGTTAATCATAAATAATGAGACTCCAGATTCATCTACCATCTGTACATGCGGTAGGTATATTCACCTCCGAACACCTCCGCACACAGCCGAACACACTACCAAAAACTTTAAAATGTCATCTAACGCTTAACTATATTCTTTTCATCTTTATTTATATATTTGACTTACTTTCTGAACAAGGATGAATACTTTGTACATAATAGATTATTAAAGAAATAATAACCAGAGAACCAAAAAGAACAGTCTTCTCAACTGGTCTTTCAAGGGCCAGAACAGTACACATTCAGTCAAACAACATTTTTCATTAAATGATTGTTGTGATAAGGAGCTACCATTTGATTTTTATGGGGGCTAGGATGAAAAATTTTGTCCTGCCTTTTTTTTTTCCCACTATTCGGTCCTGCCTTTTATTTTAGTCTATCCTGACTTTTTTTTACATAAATTGTCATCCTGCCTTTTTTTTGCAAATAATCTCATCCTGCCTTTTTTTACTCAAAACTCCTATCCTGCCTATTTTTTCAAATTTCATCCTAGCCCCCATAAAAATCAAATGGTAGCTCCTAATCTCAAATTAAATTAAATGTTTTCACTATCATGATTTTTATAATTGAAAACAGAAAAGTAGACATAAAGATAATATAATTAATGTAAGTCATGGGAAAGTATTTTGCTGAATCCTAAACGAAAACGTTTTTTGTCAATTTTTATTCTCAACTATTATGCATATAAGTCATGTAAGTATATAAACAAAATGATAATATGATTAAATTTGACGTAATTTTATATTTTTTATTGTTTTATTGTGAAATATTACTGTTTTCCTTAGGGGTTAGTGGTCTTTTGGAGTGTTTGATGGCGAAAAAACCGACCCTGTCTACATGTACAGGGCTGTTTCTGTTTATCAAATGGCAGAAAATTATCATTTTTTTTTTATTTTATTACATGTATCCGTAAAAGTGTTTGAATATGACTGATAATGATTTTTCACTAGTTTAATTTGGCATGAAATTATTTTGCATTATACTATTAAGTGTCTAATCTAGTGAGTACACTTGCAGGCATGCATATTACATAGTTCAAAATTTGTAAGGGTTCTGCGGAACCCAGTGTCTCGCCTACTTTTGCTGTTAATCACAGGCTCAACAAAACTGAGGAAAAAATTAATAAAAATATTCCTCTCTATACTATCTTTTGATTGTAAGTAGCTTCTGTCATAGTTTGGTAAAAATCAAGGATAGTTTATGAATCTAATAAATGTTTTAAAACTTAAACTGCAGACTGTATGTTATGTTAACTGGAAGAAAAACTAAGTCCATTTATAAGTAAAATATGGAAAAAAAGGAACAAACTTTTAACAAAATTTCCTTCTATATACTAGCTTTTAATCATAAACAAGCTTCTGTCCAAGTTTGGTACAAATCCAGGATAGTTTAAAAAGTTGTTAAAATTTAAAAAAACTTTAACCACAGAGTAAATGTAATGTAAACTGGCAGAAAACTAAGTCCATTTATAAGTTAAATATGGATAAACTGGATTTTTTACAAAGTTTACTTCTGGATACTATCTTATGATCATAAACAAGCTTCTTTCCAAGTTTGGTACAAATCCAGGATAGTTTAAGAAAGTTGTTAAAATTTTAAAAACTTTAACCACCAGACCACAGAGTGAATGTAATGTTAACTGGCAAAAAAACTAAGTCCATTTATAAGTAAAATACGGAAAAATGGAATTTTTTTACAAAATTTACTTTGAATATTATCTTATGATCATAAACAAGTTTCTGTCCAAGTTTGGTAGAAATCCAGGATAGTTTAAGAAAGTTATTAAAATTTCAAAACTTTAACCACAGTGTGAATATTTGTGGACGCCGACGACGATGCCGATGATGCAATGTAGGATCGCTATGTCTCGCATTTTCGACAAAAGTCGAAGGCTCGACAATAAAGCGCAAGTTTCAATTGAATAAAACTTAATTTTTCAAACAGAATTGTTGAAAGTCTTTGCTGAAAAGTTATTAAATGATGAAATATCTTGTCTTTGAATAGAATTTTGTTATAATATAAGCATATTAGTTCTGAGCATGATCACTCTATTCTTCTGTAAGGTGTTTGAACACAAGTCAAAAGTTATAAGGGACATAAGCCACTTCCTTCCGACAAGTGATTAGGGACATAAGCCACTTCCTTCCGACAAGTGATTAGGGACATAAGCCACTTCCTTCTGACAAGTGATTAGGGACATAAGCCACTTCCTTCCGACAAGTGATTAGGGACATAAGCCACTTCCTTCCGACAAGTGATTAGGGACATGAGCCACTTCCTTCCGACAAGTGATTAGGGACATAAGCCACTTCCTTCCGACAAGTGATTAGGGACATAAGCCACTTCCTTCCGACAAGTGATTAGGGACATAAGCCACTTCCTTCTGACAAGTGATTAGGGACATAAGCCACTTCCCTTCTGACAGGTGTAATATGTTATCTATTACTTGTCCTATTAATGTTTCTTTGGCACCAAAAATGGGACACACATTATTGTGGAGTCCTGAGTTCGATTCGATAATCATACAAAACTGAAATGAGGAAGCAGTCATTTTATTAAATGTGTCAGACACGTTACATATTGATATTTGATTGGATTAAATGTAGAACTAATGACATCATGAATTAAGGTATCCTTAAAAAAAGCAAATATTTCTACAACCACAGAAATTGATACCAATGAAAAATAACCCAATCTGCAGTAGTTGTATATGCAGAAAATATCTTTAATTTCATTGATTTTCAATACAGAATGATTTGTTTTTATAAATTTGTTGATCTGATAATTTATTTCCTTTTGTAATCTTATTTATTTCACAGGAACAGAATCTATACATGATTTCTCTTCTCAAGAAGTTAAAGAATTCAGAGAACTATTGGTGAAATGGTACAGTGAAAATAAAAGAGATTTACCATGGAGGAGACAGGTATTAGGAATTGTTTTAAGCTTTTAAATTGTGATAAATAATCAAATTGAAACTGTTTTATTTAAAATAAGGAGATGTGGTATGATTGCCAATGAGACAACTATCAACCAGAGACCAAATGAAAACTATAAGGTGCTGTACACATGGTACAGCCTTCAATAATGACCAAAACCCATAACCAGGGATTCAAATTAGCAGTGGTCTGAGGTAATTGACCTTCCATTTACGGGTTTGGACCCTCCCACCGGTAATTAGTTGCACCAAGACCTTTCGTATTTTGCAGGTTTACAAATGCATTTTGAACAAAAATATAAAATCTAGTATATATATATAAATAATTTTGAAATATGCGACTTTACTAAAAGGAAACTTACGTGTTTGCTTAAATTCATCACAATTGGGTCAATATCTTTAATTGTTTTACATAGGCGGTAATGGTAACGTTTTTCCTGTAGCTCAGTCCATATCGTAAACTTGGATATGTATGATAGCTCGTTTCAAGCTGTGACATTTTCACACGTGGTTAAATTTTCGGGTGCAAGTAAGATTACTTTTTCCGTAAATTAGCATACCCGAGCATCCTTTTGTGATGCGGCTCCTTGAGGTAAAAATCCCTTTTAACACAATAAGTTCTTTGAAAATTTAATACTTTGAACACATTTAATAGCTCCATAGTTTTTACACATTTATTCTATGTTCCTCTACTTTCCTAATCACCACAAATGGTTAAGCTCAGTCATTTGTAAAAAATAGAAACATGTCCAATATCACTACACAGAGATTTTTTGTTTACACGTGACTTTTGAGTTCCTCATTTCGAGGCGCATTAGGGATATTGTCCCATATTGAAATCCATAGTTTTGATTTTTCCAAATATTTTTATGTGATCTTCATCGGTATGACATTCTGAATAAATCTGTGTATTTTTGTCCATTTCTGAAAAAAATAAAGTTGTTTCAGCACTATAAGGCAATGACACTTTTATCGCTATATTTATTTATTTTGAATACAATGTGTATGTATAATTAATTTCTTCCAGTATACCTTCACTAGTTAAAACAAGGACAAAAATCTGATGATAACCTTAAATTATAATACACAGACCCTGTTAAAGCATTCAATAAAATATTCTGGTGCTTAAAAGTGCATTTTGACAGAGAAATTTGGCAAAATGTAGATTTCATAAAAAACACCAAAATACTTAATTATTCTTACCAGTGGAAATCTGGTATTTTATACTGTAAAACCACTCTAAACTACTGTAAAGTCATTTTCATTATATAATTAGAGTGCAATGAAGTGCAAATTTTCAAAACTTGTCCTTTCACATAATTCTATTTGAGAAAAATGTTTTTACATGTATTTCAGTGAAAATCTTTATCAGGAGAAATCCACATGAGGTTTTAAAGGAAACATTGTGACATTACACGTATTATGGCGTCATTAAATAACGACAGATCAAAATAATGCTAATTATAGTTTGCAGTGTTACATGAGGAACAGTTGCCGCAAGGTTTAACTCGAAATATGGAGTCGAAAAGATCAGTAACTAAGCATTTTTATATAATATCAAGACCATAGCAACAGTTTTCATTTCAGCATATTTTTAACATACCGACTGTAATTTCAATTGCATAAATACCATAAATAAACAATTTAGAGCTTGCCTAATAAAATAAAATGCTTACCAGTTATTCAGGACTTTTTAAAACCTCTAGTTTGCCATCTCAGGTTAAAAAGTAATGATATGTCTGGAACTGAAATAAGACAAAAAATTTACTCAGGCTGTGTTATCATTTGATTTAAATACATAAGTATTATTGAGAGAGCAAAAATCAAATTCTTGAAAGTTTTATCCCAAAGAAAGAAAATGCTTCTCCTTGTGGCTTATCAACCTTCATTGAAACCTTTTATATTAGAAGCAATGAGTAGTAGCTAACTAGCTTAATAGTTGAATAGGTGCAGCACTATTGTTTTCAAAAGGTTTGACCCTCCCCCTTTTTCACTGAGAAAAGACAATATCTTGTGATTTGCTAGTGTGCATTAGAAATAATAATTCATGATTTTCTTAATACATGTACATGTTTGTCTGTTTATTTGCATATAATTTATTATGACCAGGGGTCAAATTATTGGATAAAAGCACATGTGATGATGTATCTCACTTTACTCGTATGAAGTGTGTTATTTCCCTTGATTATCAGTTATTCCTGTAAACCGGAGTGATAATTACATAACAAAGACTGTATTGTGTCATTTTTACTTACACCTTAAAAATATTATGTTAGTTCATGCCTTTTTTGTAAATAAACAAATTCCTTCGGATCTCTCGGGGTAAACAAAGTTATGATTGTGCCTAAAAAGTGTTCAGCCCGTGCCAGTAATGCATTTTAAAAGCGAAAATTTCATTGAGTTTTTGCTGATATTTATAGATAATGTTTATCTAAAACCATCTAGGATAACTAGGTGTAAATAAAAACTACTAACCGTCATTTTCACAATTTTCTGTGGTGTACAAGGTGAAATCATCCATACATCAGTCTGAAAATTGCTGAGAATATTCTTCTAACTATTGAAATCCATAGTTTTGATTTTTCCAAGTATTTTTATGTGATCTTCATCGGTATGACATTCTGAATAAATCTGTGTATTTTTGTCCATATCTGAAAAAAAAAAGTTGTTTCAGCACTATAAGGCAATGACACTTTTATCGCTATATTTATTTATTTTGAATACAATGTGTATGTATAATTAATTTCTTCCAGTATACCTTCACTAGTTAAAACAAGGACAAAACATCTGATGATAACCTTAAATTATAATACACAGACCCTGTTAAAGCATTCAATAAAATATTCTGGTGCTTAAAAGTGCATTTTGACAGAGAAATTTGGCAAAATGTAGATTTCATAAAAAAAAACACCAAAATACTTAATTATTCTTACCAGTGGAAATCTGGTATTTTATACTGTAAAAACCACTCTAAACTACTGTAAAAGTCATTTTCATTATATAATTAGAGTGCAATGAAGTGCAAATTTTCAAAACTTGTCCTTTCACATAATTCTATTTGAGAAAAATGTTTTTTACATGTATTTCAGTGAAAATCTTTATCAGGAGAAATCCACATGAGGTTTTAAAGGAAACATTGTGACATTACACGTATTATGGCGTCATTAAATAACGACAGATCAAAATAATGCTAATTATAGTTTGCAGTGTTACATGAGGAACAGTTGCCGCAAGGTTTAACTCGAAATATGGAGTCGAAAAGATCAGTAACTAAGCATTTTATATAATATCAAGACCATAGCAACAGTTTTCATTTCAGCATATTTTAACATACCGACTGTAATTTCAATTGCATAAATACCATAAATAAACAATTTAGAGCTTGCCTAATAAAATAAAATGCTTACCAGTTATTCAGGACTTTTTAAAACCTCTAGTTTGCCATCTCAGGTTAAAAAGTAATGATATGTCTGGAACTGAAATAAGACAAAAAATTTACTCAGGCTGTGTTATCATTTGATTTAAATACATAAGTATTATTGAGAGAGCAAAAATCAAATTCTTGAAAGTTTTATCCCAAAGAAAGAAAAATGCTTCTCCCTTGTGGCTTATCAACCTTCATTGAAACCTTTTATATTAGAAGCAATGAGTAGTAGCTAACTAGCTTAATAGTTGAATAGGTGCAGCACGATTGTTTTCAAAAGGTTTGACCCTCCCCTTTTCACTGAGAAAAGACAATATCTTGTGATTTGCTAGTGTGCATTAGAAATAATAATTCATGATTTTCTTAATACATGTACATGTTTGTCTGTTTATTTGCATATAATTTATTATGACCAGCGGTCAAATTATTGGATAAAAGCACATGTGATGATGTATCTCACTTTACTCGTATGAAGTGTGTTATTTCCTTGATTATCAGTTATTCCTGTAAACCGGAGTGATAATTACATAACAAAGACTGTATTGTGTCATTTTACTTACACCTTAAAAATATTATGTTAGTTCATGCCTTTTTGTAAATAAACAAATTCCTTTCGGATCTCTCGGGGTAAACAAAGTTATGATTGTGCCTAAAAAGTGTTCAGCCCGTGCCAGTAATGCATTTTAAAAGCGAAAATTTCATTGAGTTTTTGCTGATATTTATAGATAATGTTTATCTAAAACCATCTAGGATAACTAGGTGTAAATAAAAACTACTAACCGTCATTTTCACAATTTTCTGTGGTGTACAAGGTGAAATCATCCATACATCAGTCTGAAAATTGCTGAGAATATTCTTCTAACTTGGGTCAATATCTTTAATTGTTTTACATAGGCGGTAATGGTAACGTTTTTCCTGTAGCTCAGTCCATATCGTAAACTTGGATATGTATGATAGCTCGTTCAAGCTGTGACATTTTCACATATGTGGTTAAATTTTAGGGTGCAGTGAGATTACTTTTTCCGTAAATTAGCATACCCGAACATCCTTTTGTGATGCGGCTCCTTGAGGTAAAAATCCCTTTTAACACAATAAGTTCTTTGAAAATTTAATACTTTGAACATATTTAATAGCTCCATAGTTTTACACATTTATTCTATGTTCCTCTACTTTCCTAATCACCACAAATGGTTAAGCTCAGTCATTTGTAAAAATAGAAACATGTCCAATATCACTACACAGAGATTTTTGTTTACACGTGACTTTGGAGTTCCTCATTTCGAGGCGCATTAGGGATATTGTCCCAATTGATTTAATGTGTAATCACGTGATCAGTCGTCGTACAAGATACCGGAAACTTGAGTCTGTTTGGTTTTGGGGTTTCCTCTTCCAAAAAAAACCTGATAAAACGGGTGATACAGTGGGGTGATTGATGAAACAGTTTAACACAGGCCGAAAGACAGGATCTGACTAAAAACCAAAAATATGAAAGAGAAAATCAAGAATGTAATTTAAAAACTTAAAACTTGACCCCTTAAAAAATCATGATGAAAAATTACCCTCCAGCATCTACATGTATATATCTTACTTAAAAAAATGTGGTTAAAAGAAACTGACCCCAAGTTTGAAAACGAAGTTGAGCCGTTATCTGACACAAAGTTAGGCCAGTGTGTTCTTAAGGAGCAATTGAAACCAAAACAATAAGGTACAAAGTGTTATTTAACACAGCTTATAGTGTTGGGGATAAGGGAAGCCTTTTTCTGTCTGAATTTATTTTAAAATTCGGAAAAAGATGAGGTTAATGTAGTAAGATATGATGAGTTCTTTGGAATGGTAAGCATTTTCTGTTTTTATAAATTGAATTTTCAATAAAAATTGGACCTTCTAAGAATAAAGGAGGACCTTTAAGTATTTTTGGTCAAAGATCCTGGACCTTCCATTGCCTAAAGTAAATTTGAACCCCTGCATATCACATAGCAAGCTACAAAAGGCCCTGACATAACCAATAACATGTAAAACAATTCAAAAGAAATAAAAACTGGCTAATTTACATACAAAACAACAAACAGTAAACATATATGACATACAGTAACAAACAACCACTGAATTACAGGCTCTTGACTTGGGACATGCACATACATAACGGGCAGGGTTACACATATTAGACCAACCCTCTTACCTGGGACCTTGGTGCAACAGCAAAGCACATGAACAAACTATACAAAACAATAAACAGAAAACAGATATGACAAATAGTTACCAAATACAACCACTCAAACACAGGCTCTGGACTTGGTGCACACACATATAGACTGTGGCAGGGTTCAACATGTTTGTGGGTGCCCAACCCTCCCATAACCTGGGACATTGGTGTAACAGCACACCATAAGAAAAAACTATAAATATCTGTTGAAAGGGCTTGACTCATCAGAAAAATAAACAACTAACAAAAAACACCAAAAACACAAAGTATAGAACTGAGCATACTCTCAGTTACTGAAAGCTAGTTCCATGCCAATATATCGAGTTACAGGGAATTTCAAATTTTATAGGATAGTTGTTTACTTTGAATATTTAATGTATAGTGGGATTTCCGAAATAAAAGTTATTGCATCACACATGAAGTTAATTTCTAACAGAAACTTATTTCCTTTGACAAAATTGCAACAACATCTTTTCTGTGTGAACTTTAACATGCAGTTGCATTTTGGTAGATAATGCTAAATCCAGAATTGTATGAAGCGTTATTGATTTGAATTATTGTAAGTTATTTATTTTTCAGATAACCAATCCTGATGTTAATCAGAGAGCGTATGCAGGTAAGGTGATCTTGAATCATCACACTAATTAAATCTAGCATGCTTAAATGATTGATAGTTAGTTGGTAACTGCATGAAGTCTTCCTAAATGAATATTGATTGACAACAATGATTGATATTAACAGTTTTTGTTAATTCAACAAAAACTAATTGCACTCAAAATATCAGCTAGAATTTGTAGACGATGTTGTGCAAAGTATACCCCGCTTGTTTAAGACATTGACAAAAATTCCATATTAAGTGGGTACAATAAAAGTTACCAAGATACAGGAGGTGACGACAGACATATTTGTAAAAAGCTTCATGGTACAAATGTAAATCTAAACCATATATTAAGTTGTTTTCTATCATCTTTGTTGTACAACAGCAAACAGTGGTTATGAACAATTGTGCTATTATTGGTAGCATAAATAATTTATCATGTTGTTTTGTGTGTACTATTTTAATGACTAACTCATTTGATTTATAAATGTATAATGGTCTTTTTCTTAAAGAGGCATTAGCTACGAGATATAAAAAAAAATGAAATATGATTTTTTGTTCAGTCATTAATGCAAGTGAAATAGTGAAATAATAATTTCGCTTTTAGCAGCCAGTTTGGTTCAATTTTGACAAAATAAGCTAAGAAACATCGCTGATGAATTATTCACTTGCAAGTGAATAATTGAATTCATTGAATCCATATTCATGTGACCATCAATTAAGTCCCTTGGCTAGAGATGGGTTATGCATAAGCTAGGCATGTTGAACTATTAAAACTAAAAGAATGTCAACATTGAAAGTGAAACAAAGGTAAACAATTTGGTTGACTGATTCTCATTCTTATACAAGTAAAATGATGATTAACATTTTTTAACCTATAATATGAAATCAAACAGACCTAGAAAAGTCCAATTGCACATGTTCGCTATCTATTTATATTTTATATTTATGTTTATATCGGGTATATGATCGTCGGCAGTCTTCAGAGGTCACCTAGATGGTTAATTAGATGGCGTCTAGACTAAAATACACATGAAAAGCTGATACATATTATTGAGTCCATGCATCATATATTGTTTATTTTAGACTTTTATAATTTGGATATACGTTTTAGTATGTTATAAATCAAATATGAGAATCTGAGAACATGAATTTGACAGCTAATGCCCTTAAATAATGTTATCACAATTATAGTAATTTTGTAAGACTGTCCATCATGTATTTCAGTTTGGGTATCTGAAGTGATGTTACAGCAGACACAAGTTGCCACTGTGATAAGTTATTACAACAAATGGATGCAGGTTTGTTAATATTTTCCTTATGAATATGGATTAACATTTTGGTACCTTATTCTTTTCCAGAATATAACCACTTATTCATTGCCCCTTGAGTCATATGTTAAGATTTGAATATTAAGCTTTTCACCTAAAGTTCAACTTATATCTAAGCTTTATTCTATGAAAGTTGCTTCTTTGTTGATCTAAAGCTAAAGACATAGGCAAACATTTAACTGCATATAAATTTAAAAAGGAGTTGTGGTATGATTGCAGATGAGAAGACTATAGACCAAAGATTTGTTCAATTACAGGTCATTGCACTGCCTTCAACAATGAGAAAAAAACCATACCATATGATACAGGGACTTAAATTGCCTACCATATGGTATGGGTTTTTGGCTCATTGTTGAAGGCCCTAAGGTTATCTTGAAGGCAGAGCCGGTTCATCATACAAGCACAATATTAAGCTGTGTTCAAAGTAAGCTATCACAAGAACTATTGCACAAGAATTTCATCGAAACTACAACCAGAGATTTATATTTTCTTTTTTTATCTATTTTTTCAGAAATGGCCAACACTTCAAGATTTATCAAAAGCAAGTTTAGAGGTATGTCTTATTATGAAGGTAGAACTGTCATATTTTTTGTTATGTGAGGTAGTTAACTTATAATATACTAGCATGGTTAGCAAATTGTTTTATTTATTTAAAAAAGGAAAGAGGCTTTAAATTTGAAAAGATTTTTTATTTGCAACATGTAAAAAATAAATTGAGAAATAAAATTATTATAAGAAGTAAATCTAAAAGAAAATGAAAAGTGAAGTTTAAAAAAATCAGATTTACAAAAAAAATGTACATTCCTTTCATTTCAAATATTTGAAGGTATTCATCAATATTTTTGCATAAATAAAATATCAGTCCTAAATGTTTCTTCATGTTTTAACGCATCTATAATGAAAGAAGAATAAACCACTTTTTAAAGTTTATAAAGACGTGAAATCTCTGCAATGATATCAAACATCATTAATTTTAACAAGACTGGTTGGAGACATACGTCATACCTTTGGTCATCTATAAAGGTTTTACTTTTTTTGCATGGTTTTCATTTCTTACTCTTTGTTGTGTATTTTTAGGAAGTCAATGAAGCCTGGTCAGGTTTAGGGTACTACTCACGAGGAAGGAGATTGCATGAAGGTGCTCAAAAGGTAAGACTTAATAGTCACCATTAACACTATATGAACATATATAAGGAATGTAAAGTGTAGTACTGCAACATAAGTCAGTTTAGAACAAATATTATGGCATTGTTTATAACAAGGTTCCACAGGAACGTCTGTGAGGCAGAACACATATAGGTTAACATTAAACTTGAAACTAAGCTTATGGTTATTATAATGTGACTTTTTAACATTATGTGCCCAATTTCATTTTTGACCATGATTTCAATGTTTACTTACAAGGGAAATGATAGTACAATCAGGGCATGGTATCCTATGGACACATTTTTTTGTTTTTATATTTTCTCTACTTTTTGTGCTATTTTCACATTTCTTGATCGGTGTGAGAAAAATATTTCTCCTCACTAGTGAAATATCTCTTCTCGGCAAATGATTGGTCGAAATTTAATTATGACGTCAAATTTTCTTGGTTTTTTCTGAATTTTCCTATTGTGGCGTCATGAAAAAAGGCAACCATGCCTGATGACGTCTCATATAAAGAACACAACTTTTTGCAAATCTTTGAAAAGGAAGGGAAAAAATCATTAGAGAAACAGATTTCACCACTGTAACTCGTTTGTTACGATATTTCTCCACTCTCAAAGTTAAATTTTAATCATTTTAAATGCTCCGCAAGCCTTGCGCTTTAAATATTAAAATTTAACTGTCTCGAGTGGAGAAATATCATAACACACTTGTTGCAGTGGTGAAATCTATATATAAATGATGCATTGACCATTTAGAAAGATATATTAAAACAATGATTTTAGAAGAATTCTGAAGTCTGAGCCATACTGTTTATATATAATTATAATTATAACAATTTTTGACAGTGTAAAACATGCAATTGTAGGTTGTACATGAAATGAAAGGAGAAATGCCAAAAACAGCTGATGAATTGTTAAAACAGCTTCCAGGAGTGGGGAAGTACACAGCTGGTGCAATTGCTTCTATAGCTTATGGGCAGGTCAGTTATCATATAGGACTATTGGGAGTTGTAGTTTTGTAATCATAAAGAGCTTTTGAGTAGATAATCATCATACAAGTGCCCCCCTCCCAAATGAAAGACGAAAGACCAATAATATTTGCTTTACCAATATGATGCTAAAGGTTTAAAAAATTAAGGTCTTTGTTGGGGATATATATAGTGGAAAATGACTTCAAAGCAAATAGGATTAAAAGGTTTGGAAAAAGCCACTACTTTTTTTTAAGAATTCACATATCAAGTCTGTGCTAACACAGAAGTATCAGTCAGTAAATTAAAAGCTTAATCTTGACAAATAAAGTAAAGAAATTAAATCTAATTTGTATTTATTCATTAAAATATATGTAATTTTTCAAAAGAAATTATTAAAATATAATTTTGGTTTACACTGTTGTATATGTTTTTTTCTTCAGGCAACAGGGATAGTAGATGGTAATGTTATCAGAGTGTTATGTAGAATGAGAAAGATGGGTGGAGATAGTACAAGTCAACCAGTCCAAGATAAACTATGGTATATTTATCTGTTAACTGGATAAACCTGACAAATATAAACTCTGGTACAATATATATATATCTGTATTATCCACAACAATTTTATAATTAGGTTAAGATAAAGTATAAAATTGGAAATATTCTACCTTTTGTAATTTGTAAAGATTGGTTTAGTGAAAATGAGTAAATCATTTCATTTTATTGTATTGTCTCAAAGCTACGGACTCAAGACGTAGGAGTGTTGTTTCTTTCATTCATTAGGATTTCCATGGGGGTCAACAATTTGTTTATATTTGTGATTAGGTCAGTTTTAGGTGAACCCCTTATGATAAGTCTAAACTATTTGGTATGCAGTTGTAGAAGCACCATTTCCATGGGCTTATTTGACCCTGCCCATCAGTCACGGTTGAGTGACTGTGAAACTTATGTGTGGATTACTTGTTAAAGATAGTGATTAGGTCATGATCAGTTTAAGGGAAACCACTTATGGTACTTTAGTTATATTTGGTATGCAGTTGTATAAGCATTGATATACATTTATATCATTTTGATGGAGATTATTTGGTCTTGCCTCCTCAGTCATCGTCCATTGACTTTAAAACATTAGCATGGTTTTCATATAACAGTTTAAGGGAAACCACTTATGGTTGGTCAATTGTATTTGTTATGCAGTTTTATAAGCATTGGCACATCTCACTTCCATGGAGATAATTTAGCCCCGCCTCTTGTTCGGTGGAATATTACTTTTGAAGCTTTTGCATAGTTTAAATGTTAAAGTGTTACCAGTTAAATTTGAACATTTGCATTATACTATCGAAAATACACACAAGTGAGATGAATAACCTCTGTCTGAACAGTTTATTTCGCGTTTTAAAGATCCACAAAACCTGTTTAACTGGTATCTCCTGAAAATCAATAAGAAAGTATTTTGTTTTTTATTCTTCAGGCAGCATGCAAATTCACTTGTAGACCCAGACAAAGCAGGAGATTTTAATCAAGGAATGATGGAGTTAGGAGCTACTGTATGTACACCAAAGACACCAAGTTGTAACACATGTCCTGTCAGAAGTTTATGTTTGGCGAACAAAGAGGTAATAATATTGTCACATATCCAGATTCTAAAATCATGAAAATTGAATATGAAATTTTAGGTCTTTTTAATATGTCTTTATTTTTTGTCCAGCAGCAGTAGTTTATCTAGCAGATACTTCCTAGTTGATAGTATATTCTTGGGCTTGTTTGTCCTTTCATGATTTCCTGCTAACAAGGAAGGTATTTAACCTAGGGTTTAAATTGTGTTGTTAAGTGTTATCTCTTAAATGGTATTAATGACATAATAGAATGGAACAAATAATAGTTATTTTATTTTCAATGAGCAATAAAAACTGATGCAACTTAATTCAGTAGGAACTACTTAACATTCTAGAGCACCTGATTTTTGGTGGTGTTTATGTTGCTCAAAGAGTCTTGGTTGCAGAGTGGTCTAAGTAATACAACTACTGTATTTCTAGCCTTTCAACACTGTTTTTTAGTTCTAACCCTGCTTGTGGCAAGTGCATTCGACTCAATCTTCATTTACTAGGATTGTCAGTTTTCCTACCAAAGGTCAGTGGTTCTCTCCGGGCACTCTGGCTTCCTCCACCAATAAAACTGACTGCCATGAAATAGCACAATAGTGCTGAAAGTGGTATTAAACACCAATCAATAAATCAATCAATCATGTTGCTCAATCTTGAGTGTTCTGTGTGGTGTTCTGGTGGTGTTTTTTCCTTTTGGTGTTGCCTTTGACTTTGATTGCCTCTTGGTATCATCTTTATTTCCTGTATTGGCAAAAATGGGAAGTTAATATTTAAGCAACATTAAAGTTGAAGGATTGATTCTTTACATATGTTCATATACCTTAGATCTATGTACAATGTTTATGTTTTGAAATGAGTATTCTATATATATTGTCATGGAAAAAGATAAACAAAAAAATTGACCCATGTATGTATGCTTTGAATATTTTTCCAGAAGTTTTTTTGTGTAACACTAAATTATGAAATATAGTTGAATATTTCAAATTAAAACATTTTATACAGTCTAGTGTTCTATTATTTGATTTCAGGTAGAATTTGATAAACAAGAGAAAACAAAAGAGTTGACAAAGAATAAGACCAAGCCTACCATATCTGATATAGAATGTTGTAAGTTTGTTAACATTGATAAACATTTTCTCTTGTAATTATTCATAAACAATATGGATTAATTTTGTCTTTCAATGCATTGTTCTGACTATACTGATAATAAGTATCCACCCGTAACCATAAATTACAATTATTGTGGTTATAAGCAGAACACATTCACCAACAATTAGAGATTTCCTTGAACCATTTGATTAAATTTCAGCTTCCTTTTGAGGGAATTAATTTGAATATATTAAATGTCTGCTATGTATACTTTTCGTTGTTCCCACTGTTTGTATTACTCTGCTCAGCGCTTCATAAAATTGTTTATCACGGCTTTGTGACGTCAACTACTTTAACCTGGCCTTAATAACTTTGACATATCATCGACGTCATAATGATTGAACCAACATTGATAAGTTTGACCCAAACTTATCAAGTCATCTTCCAGTTTGCTGGCGAAAACAAAGAAAACACTTGTTTCTATCATGCAAATACACAAATACAACCCGATAAATCGATTTTCAGGTTGTCTGCATATTGATATTGTAAATTCTAATATGACATGCTTCTTTGCTTTGTAAACAACAACAAATTCTCGATATATCTATACTTAGCGCAGACTCAAAGATGTACATAATAATGGCTGTTACAATATACCTCCCACGTAAATCCACATGTATCATGTGCAAACGCTATGCTGTAATTTAAGAAATAATTCATGCAAGCTGTAGATTTATTGGAAATTTTAAGCTTTATCTAACGGGGTAAAGAGAGGCTAAAGATATCAGAGGAACATTCAAACTCATAAGTTAAAATAAACTGAGCCCCATGGCTAAAAAGAAAAGACCAACAGACAAACAACATAGAAAACTAAAGACTGAGCAACGTGAACCCGTAAATAGAACAAAACACACACAGCATACCCACTCTTGCTTCAGTTTTTAAAGTACCGTATTTATCCTATTAGAATCGAAATAATTCATGGAAGCCATAGATTTGTTGAAATTTACACATGGCCGAGCAAAGATTTGTTGGAAATTTACACGTGTAAATTTCCAACAAATCTATGGCTTCCATGAATTATTTCTTAAATATCAATATGCAGACAACCTGATAATCGGTACATACTTGTATTATATTTCAGGTATTGACAGTTGTGCATTATGTATTCAGAGTAATGAGGAATGGGATAGCAGGTAAATACAATCATTGTCAGAATAGTGTTTTAAAGCATTTTTTTGAAGTGTCATTTTCGTTTTATTATGCCCCGCTGTAGCGGAGAGTGCATTGAGTATTACACTTGTCCGTCCTGTCAGTCGCATACGTCGTCCCCAAAATTGGTTTCCGTTCTCTAACTTTAGTTTGCCTCTACCAAATGTTATAAAACTTATACACAATGCTTATTACCACAAAACACAGATCAAGTTGAAATTGGGTGGTATCACTTTTACCGTTTATGAGTTATGCCCTTTATAAAAATAAAATTGCTGAATTTTTGTTTCCGTTCTCTAACTTTAGTTTGCCCCAATTCAAATGTTATTAAACTTATACACAATGCTTATTACCACAATACACAGATCAACTTCAAAACTGTGTGGTTTCACTTTTACCACTCGTGACTTATGCCCTTTATAAACATAAAATTGCTAAATTTTTCATTTCGTTCTCTAACTTTATAGATATAAGAAGATGTGGTATGAGTGCCAATGAGACAACTCTCCATCCAAGTCAAAATTTATAAATGTAAACCATTATAGGTCAAAGTACGGTCTTCAACACGGAGCCTAGGCTCACACCGAACAGTAAGCTATAAAGGGCCCCAAAATTACTAGTGTAAAACCATTCAAACGGGAAAACCAACAGTCTAATCTATATAAAACGAGAAACGAGAAACACTTATGAACCACATCAACAAACGACAACTACTGAACATCAGATTCCTGACTTAGGACAGGTGCAAACAAATGCAGCGGGTTTAAACGTTTTAATGGTACCAAACCTTCACCCTTTTTCTGAAACAATAGTGTAACATCACAACATAGAAAGACACACTATAAAATATCAACTGAAATAGCTTAACTCAATCAAAGGACATATTAACACCATTGAACATACACTGAACAAATAAATTTGACCTATGATACAATGTAAATTCAAAATAAATAAACTAAGGAAGAATAATAAATATAATAAATTAGTTCGCCTCAACCAAATGTTATGAAACTTATACACAATGCTTAATACTACAAAACACAGATCAAGTTTGAAATTGGGTGGCGAACTTTTAATGTTCTTGAGTTATGCCCCTTTATAAATGGAAAAATTGCTAAATCTGTCGTTTCTGTTCTCTAACTTTACTTTGCCTCAACCAAATGTTTCATAAACTTAACACATTGCTTATAATCACAAAATGGTCTTAACTACGTGAATCCTGCATCTGTATGTGGAAGTTGACTCATGCATATTTACAAGCAGGGCATCTGTGGCCCATAGACAGATTCTTCATTTATTTTTTCTAATTTTAGTTGACTTGTGGTATAAAACTTGGCTAATAACTAATTTTTTGGAAGTATTTATGCTTTTGGAATTGAAATGTTCATACATTATATCTTTTGAGAACTCTGTGGCTGAAAAAAAAACTGAGGATAAAATAAAAATAAACCACAATAAAGAAATACTACACAGGTAAATAGGATTGAGCAAAATGAACACCACCATATACTATACCCTTCTGGAGCCCATATGAGTTCAAACCTTATATTTGGTTTTGTTGATGTAACTGAACAATGACATTGTCTTTCAATTAGAAAATATCCATGAAAGAGCATTTTAGAAAGTTCAAATTCCTCTGTTTTTAAAAATGGTTTAAAAACAAATGCTTAAATGTAATAGTATTCAGTCATTACAATGTAAAAAATCTTGAATGGTGCAACCCTTCACTTGAATAAATGAATAATGGAGATGTGAGTTATATTCTAACCAGAATTCAGACAATTAACAAAATAAATAAAAAATCTGCATTGATTAAATATATGTCTAATGTAGTTTAGGTGTCCAGAATTATCCCAGAAAGGGGAAGAAGAAAGCAGCTAGAGAAGAACAGACTAAAGTGTGTATAGTTTGTAAGAAGAATAAGTCAGAGGCATTATATTGTATTGTACAGAGACCACAAAAAGGTGAGATATAACAGGACAAAGTATTTATTAACAGTAAAATTAATAACAGACAATGTTTTGTCTTGATCATAGTACATACAACATTCATCCAAATCTGGATTTTTAATTAACAAGTATATGGACTTCATTAAACAAGGATTTATAGTGTCAGTATATATCCTTTTAAAAGTATTTGCTTTTATTGTAATCATGTATATGCCATTTTATTTACCGACAGTCATGTAAAATAAAGTGTACACGTTTTCATATTTTATAGTTCTTTCAAGATCAAGTAAAAGTATGTTTTGCTTGATTTTTGTATTTAAGATTTAGTAAGTTTGATGGAAAATTCCTCAAATGCAATATTCAAAGGGATTG
Organism: Mytilus coruscus; assembly: GCA_017311375.1. Classification (NCBI taxonomy): domain Eukaryota; kingdom Metazoa; phylum Mollusca; class Bivalvia; order Mytilida; family Mytilidae; genus Mytilus; species Mytilus coruscus. The sequence continues at coordinate 2,255,439 of CM029600.1, read as the reverse complement.
TAATTATTAAAATTTGTAATCACTTTACTTAGAAAAAGTAAAATAACAAAATATCGAACTCAAGGAATATTCAAAACGGAAAGTCCCTTAACAAATGGCAATACCAGAAGCTCAAACACATCAAACAAATGGAAAACAACTGTCATATTCCTGACTTGGTACATGCATTTTCTTATGTTAAAATGGTGGGTTAAACCTGGTCTTATAGCTTGTTGACAAAAATGATCCACTAACAGTTATATAATAGACCATATCCGGAGCATTGATAAAGGTAATTCAGCGCCATCTATTGGGCAGAGTCCTCTCGAGGGAATGTATTGACAAGGTACCGGAAACCAGTTATTAATCTCGATCCGTCTTATTACCAGTTTAAAGCGTACCAACATGGTTGAATTTATTTTTACGAATTAAATTTTGCTGTTATAAAAGAATCAATAGGGCTCTCTTACTTGTTTAAATATCAAAATACTTTTGTTGAATTAATTGAAGTGTTGTATATGTAAACCTTACTGTTTTAGAGTATTTGCAACAAGTCATGTTTAATTCAACTTGGTAATTTGTGGTATTGAGAAATAGCATGACCAAACTGGTTTACAATGTCCAATATCTCCTATGGAAACAGTTTAAAACAAACATTTTACATTTTCTGTAATAAGATTATGAATGGAAATGACCAAGAATAAATGATTACATACCTGTTTCAATGTGTCAAATAGTTTAGACCTGGCCAAATGAAATAATTGGTATCACCCATTTGTTTAAAAGAAAGAAAAGAAAAGACAAATGTTGGGCAGAACTATCATATTTAATTTCTGTGTTAGGTTCTACTTTCATTCAAATATTAATGTCATTTCTTTAAAGTCATAAGGAACGACAATTTAACTCTGAGAGTGGGGTGGGAGATGTTTAAGGGCATACGATACAGTAGCAGGGGCAGATAATAACGTTTTCAAAACGTTTCGTGTTGTTTTCGCGACGTTGTTAATCAGAACGTTGACATTTCGCGATGTTTCTAATAAGAACGATTAAAATTTCGCGTCGTCGCTTTAGATGTAGTCACATTTGCGGAAAATCCACTGACGTCATAAATATGGTTGCGCGAATTTGAAAAAAGTACCTGCTAAGAAAATCGGCCATATCACGAGAATTGTTATATTTATTCATCAATAATGAAGTCAACATTATTAACTTGAAATGTGAAAAAAACAAATCCACATTCATAATTTTGTATGTGTTTTATTTCATATAGGAAATGAATAAAAGATATGTAAATAATAATACGTCGATGAGACAGATACCCAACTACACAAAAAGCCCAATAAGTAATTTAGATATCAACGTACTGTCTTGATCAAAATATAGTATCTACACCATTTGGCAAACTCTAAATCGTATGGAGGATTGTACGGATAAATTAAACAGAGACTATCAACAAAATGACAAAATAACATAATAAATAAAGACAACGCATCATACTGTTCCTGACTTTGAATAAGTACGTTAAAAGTTTAACGACATTTTAGAATTTAACCCAGTGAAATATGTGTATGAAGAAGAACTGTCAGTTAAAAGACACAGTTATAAGCCCGTATTATAGACCAAAACAAAAACGCACCCGTTGATGTGCTAAGCATATCCCCTATGTACATATTCAGAGAAAAAAATCGATGTATCGGCACACAAGAATTAGGTATCTGACAGACCAGAAAAGTGTATGAAGTCTTTCTGTAAGGTGGTTTCACAGATAAGAAACAAAATATTTGTTGGACCACCGGACGGACGGACAAACAATGTGGTTGCACCCACTTCTAGATTGGAGGTATAATACAGACAAGTAAGTCAATAATTATATGTACCGTAATAAAAAAAATACCCTGAAGACAAGCTTAGGTAACTTATCTATTGATACAGAATCATGCAATTTCATGCTCTAATACCGACTGCTGTACTTCCTATGAAATGTTAAACTACACCGTAATGGACTATATTGAGACAATTACGACATGAAGTTGCTCGAAACAGCTCTAAATATTCACTTTTTAAACATGTTCAGAGTAGTTTCTAAGCTGACCCGAGTTAATGTGGGTATGGTTTTGTGTTCATATAATGCCAATAGAGTCGACCGTTAGACAAGTTTTCTTGTTTGAATTGTTTCACATGTTCATGTCACGGCTTTAAAGATGATTATACCGTGTGGCTTTTTTTTTTGTTGAAGGCCATACGGTGACCTTTAATTGTGTTTATCTTCGTAATTTGAACTATGGTTGATAGTTGTCTCATTGACAATCATACCAACTGTCCTTATTTTTATATTATCCCACTTACCTTGTTTCATATTTTGTCATGTCGGGGCCTTTGAATAATTAAAATTATGCTCAAGCTGTGTTGTCTACATGAATTGAAGGACTAATGTCGGACAGAGATGCAAATTAATTTTTTATCAGATTTATCTTTTTGTTTCCGAACATTTCTTTTCTAAAAGTAATTTACTAGAATACTTTTGTATCCAAGTTTCGTCACAATTCATAAAGGTTTGGAAAATATTTTATGCTATTTTACGAGTAACCAGCTTTAAAATTTTGATGATTAATATTATTGCTTTCGAAAAAAACCTTGGATATACCACTGAACTTGACAGCGTAATCGTGAACGGCGGGAATGATTTCACGACGTTGTTGCGATTAAAACTTATTTCAACGTAGTTTAGCGCCTTATTGGCAAACGTCCGGTTTATTGCTTTTATTGCAAAACAAGCACATGGACCCCAGTTTTTCTTTTGCAATCAATCAAGTAATGTTTAAAGAACGCTCCATAAAAATTTTAAGAAAAATCAACGATCGAATTTTTCTGCACTTCTGAATAGACGCAAAAATATTGTCAATTTCTTTATTTCACTTATAGTAATATAATTTCAGAAAATAACAATTTGGTTTAACCTTAAACTTGTATTAGCATGGTGATGCCATGGATCAAGGAACATTTTAAAAACCGGTTAAATTATGACTGTTCGTTCAAAAGTATTGTTACTTTCCTTAAAAGTCCTTATTTATGAAATTTCAGGGTTTTCCTTCAAATATGCAAATTTCGAACGAAATTATCTCAAAAAGTAAGTCATGAAGGTATATTTTTCTTTGCATATTTCAAAAGTACACATCGAAATTGACCTTTACTAAAACTTTAAGAAAAAATCAACGAGGATCTCTACTGTATCGTATACCCTTAAATAAAAGTAAAATTTCTGATTCCCACTTTTAAAAAATATACTCAAATCAGAGAAGAAAAAAAAATTGTTTGAGAGTAAATGCAATTATATTTAATGTTAAGTTCATAAAAGTATTTGTCCACTTTGTGTGACAAAAATGAATAATTTGATCCTTGTGTGGTATGCTAGACTTTTGATTTTATCAATATGTAAACCAATATGAATTTATCATGTTGATATTTTCACAATTTGTCATGCATAGTTTTTAAAAGTGTCAGTTCGAATCCTTCATGTGTCATTTGACTGTTAAAAGTTGAAATCTCTGAAAGAAGTGAGTGAATTTTTCTGTAGAACTTTTTACTATGTCAATTCAAAAGTCTGGCAAGACCTTTTTCATGAACTTAATTAGAGTCATAACAGTTTGGCCAATCTTTGCAGATGTTTTGATTTACTTTCAATAAAGAGCTGAAATATAAGAGGTTTCCATCATCTAAAACCCTTTCAGGCATGCTCAGAATACAAATTTTGCATCTAACATTTCAAAATTTTCTTGGGGGGGATGGCGTGCATGCCCTCAAACCCTCTTTGCTGATAAGGCATGCTTTACAGGCAGCGGGCCTCAGTTGAATAGTTGAAATATTCTTGGACTAATAAAAAATCTAATTTTGGACACGGAAAATCTGATGGCTTACTAGCCCAAAGGATTTAGTGGCTTTAAAAGTTTTTGTGCAGACCGTTTGGTATTAAAATAATTCATGACTTGTGATGAGGGAACTTATCTTGTACTTGTCTTAAAAGAAGGGACACTTTCACGCATGTATATTTCTAAGTATCGGCAAATGCTTTTACCAGCGCTATCACGCTTTGATTTGTCAAATGATTTCAATATTTTCATTTCTACTTATGAGTATAGGTATCCATCCTTAAACTTATAAATAGAATTAAGTTCAACTTCAAAGAAGGTTTAAAAATAATAAAAGACTATTGTGTAGCTATTTATTTCATTTATTGATCAAAATGAGTTTGGAGTATTTCTGGAAAAACCCTATGGTTGGCTTCTTCTACCATGTCTACAAAGGAAGGAAAGGATTAAAAATATGGAGTACAGGCAACATCTGCCTACATCTAAGTTACAGTAAAACCAAATTGATGATATCTTTGTATTTTCTTTTATGCAAATAACAATTCATCCCAGACTGTTGGATTAAGATGTAGTGCTGAACATAATATATATATTTTGTAGGATTGTTAGCAGGTTTGTGGGAATTCCCCTCACTTAAATTAGATGAAGGCCATTCTAAAGAAGCATCAGTTCAACAGTTACTGAAAGATAGCTGTGGATTACATGTGGATACTGTTGCATCCACATGTCATGTTGGAGAGGTGATCCACTAGACTACACAGCCAAATTTTGCTCACGTGAATTTCACGTGAATCTCATTCACGTGAATTTCACATGAATTTCACGTTAATTTCACGTGAAGTGATTTCACGTGAAATTCACGTTAACTTTCACGTGAAGAGATTTCACGTGAAATTCACATAAATTTTCACGTGAATTTCACGTGAAATTATTTCACATGAATTTCACGTAAAAATTTCACGTGAATTTCACGTGAAAAATATAAATGGTGTCTAAGTTATAAAAATTAACTGAAAATCAAAAATTTTGTCAACATCTCATACCTTGTATTATATGTATCATATATTCCTGGGAATCTCAATTTAATTTAAAAATTCTATTTTCACGTGAAATTCACGTGAATATTTCACGTTAAACTCATGTGAAAATATTCATGTTAAATTCACGTGAAAATTTCACGTTAAATTCACGTGAACAATTTCACATGAAATTAACATGAATCAAAACTCCTGTGAAATTTATTTTCATTTTATCTGAATTAAACCATGAGTTCATAAGAGAAATTTAAATTTATTGAGTTAAATTTTTGCAATATGAAAACAAATTCACCTGAATTTTACACCTACTATTATTCATTTCAATTTTGCAAAATTGAATCATTTCAAAGCTGTTATTCTTTGTGTCTCAAGATGTACATAAAAGAAGGACATAGAACCAATGTAAATGGTTGATATTTATCTTTTTTAAGCATGAATTATCTCCTTGATAGTGGATTAGATGCAACTACAAAAATATGTTGGGTCTTGAATTATATTTTTTATCACTGTTTATATTTATCTCTAGTAGAGTCATGAAAATGGAATTTTGTATACATGTGTAACTCTTATTTGAATTTCAAATTCATAGATGCATATATTATAGTGATGGACTAATTGATTTACTAGTAATATTTCTATAATTATTAATTTGTAAATTTAATTACTTTCACACATCTTATGTCTTCTTCACTTTTATACTTTTAAAAATGTGGAGGTAACCCCAACTTATGAAATAGATTACTGTTACTGTAATAGATTCTTTACTTCCCATAATTGCAAAGAAAAGAAAGGATAATATATATATATCATTTACTTCCAAACATGAGTTATCTCCCTTTTTACTGTGCATAAAACTTTTCCTCAAACTTATAAGTCAAGAAAATTGTGAGCAATTTGAATCGCACATAAGTTTAACATTAGGACATATGAATAAAAACAAGTAAGTATATTTACAGAAAAGAATTTTATATATACTATAGTTAGTCAATAAATGTAAATTTGAATGTTTATCAATTTTTAAGTATATTGAAAGTGCAATATAAAACTGCTATGCTTTCACAAATATCAAAAATGTTTGATTCAACGTGCATTATAAAAGTGGTGAATGTTAATAACTTGATCCCTCACCTAAATAAGGAAGAAATAAATATCATAATATCAGGGTTTATATGTGTATTGACTGGATAGCAATTTATTTGTTTGTATACTTTAAAAATATTCCATACTGTTTTTATAATGTAAAGATTTCTCAATTTTCCTTATGAGTTGATGAGTTGTCCGGGTTTGTCAATCAATGGGAAAATTTTAACTAAAACATGTAAAAGCTTTATCTTTATTTAGTTTGATAATTTTGGGTATTAAATATAAGGTAAATTTTAAGTAGTTTATTTAGGATTGTCCTTAACTCTGGAAAAGGTTAATGTAAAATTTTGAGTGTCCCCATTATTATGGGAATTTTTCCAATCAATGATGGAAAATAGTTACAGAAAAAGGGCAAAGTTGCAATAATTGGCAGACATGGGTCCAGCATCGTGAAAAGAGTGAGAAGACTTGTAAAAGTCTCCAAAAGGTGGGAATGTGGTGAAATAACCCCCTTTTTCCTCCTAAAATCTGCTTCTGATTTCAAACATAAAAGTATTTCTTTAAAATGTTTAAAATGAACTGCATTTCTTTTCTCTTTCTTAAACTTAATTTTGAGTTTCAAAACAGAATATACTTTAAAAAATGTTTTATATCAACATGTTTAAATAGTTCCAAAGTTAATAAAGTTGCATTCTGTCCATAACAGTAGATAATGACAGGAAATGTTAATAGTTAAATTGAACTAGTTATTCCAGGTTTAACACTTAGTTGCATGAATATTACAATTTATTGTTTTGCTTTTTATAACATGAGATCTTTACAAGAAGCAAATTTTTTTATAATCATTGAAATTGAAAGATTGCATGATCAATTGTTGCACTGGGACACATTTAAAATTACAAAACAATGTCCCTGTATTCTTAGATTAATGTTTTATTCAGAAAAATGAATGGTTACATTTACACTTTGTTATTAAAAAAGTTACATTCTTAAAACCAGGAAATTTACACAAACTTAAAAAGCTGTAAGCTTTTCAAATATTTTAATTATATTTTAAACTTTATAGATAATAAATAAATTTAATGTCTGTTAATATACATAGTGTCCCAGATGCATTAGTCGGCTGTTGTCTGCTCTTTGGTCGGGTTGTTGTCTCATTGACATGTTCTCCATTTCCATTCTCAATTTTATGTATGTTAAATTATTGATTGACAGTAAAATATTATTTGAAAGCTTTAATAAGTGCATGTGTGGTAAATGATTGCCAATTAGACAAGGCTGGTTTATTTCTCATTGAATTAAAGTTAAACATGTATAGAGATATATATATAAATAATTTGTTATATGTTCCAAAGATTTGTATAGTAACTTAAGAATGGGGGAACTAGCAGGTACCTATTTTTCACATGGAGAAATACTTTGAACATCAGAACAATATCCGTGAATCTCTCGTCCGGAGTCGGTTTGTGAAAACGCTTGAAAGATACAGATTATGACGTTTTGAAGAGAAGGACGCCGACAGCCGATTGTCAACTGTCAACAACAACAGTATTTGTTTCAGTTAATTTAACAAGACAAACAATACCAAGGAGCTATGAATACTCGAGGATATACTACAGGTAACTCAAACAAATGATTTAATAGTGCAGGAATAAACAGAAATCTGCAATGACTGAATGAGAATGGTTTTCATCTTCGACTTTTGTATCGTGTCCGTTCGCTCCCAAATTATACACGTTCGCCCCATAGGTCCATACGCATCTAATTTCTAATTCCAGTTGAATTATAAGATATTTTATTATTTGTAAACAGTTACTTAGCTTGCCTTCTATTATTCACGAAGTCATGGGGTCTTAAGCTATCGATTTGAAATATAATAAAAATAAATAAATTTTTAACAAGAAGAAATTATCTATGAAAATATTAACTGTTTCAGTGTTTGTTTACTTTACTTCATCAAAATAGATAAGGTTAATGTGTTTTAAACTAAAGTTATACTACTAACTTATTAGTTGATTACCTGCATTATTTTCATTCATTCAATCAATTGAATTCACCAATCCGTCCTGACTGCAATGTTCAGATGGATACTTAAATCTTTTCAAAAGCATTTAGTTTCTCATATTGAATTCTTTTAGTGTTGAACTTCCCAGACACATGTATGTTTTGTTTATTAATATCAGTCGGTTAAAGAGCTCTTAAGAGCTCTTGTTCCTTGTTATTAGACTCCCTGACCAGTGCTCGATAACCCGCTACAAAATATTTTTTTATGAAATATATGCAACCTGACTGTAAATAAAGATTACTTTACTTTAATGGCAGATTGAAAATTCTTTATGAATAAAGGAGATGGATATGATAAATTCTGACTGAGTCTTACATGTAATGTATACAGTATAAATTTGTCACTTTTTTTTTTATTTGTGTATGAATCAAACCGATACTACATAGTACATTGTATTACATGTATCTTATCTATGATTAACTCTAAGTTATATAGATAACAAAACACTTGCAGTTATCACATACTGAAACATGTATTACATGACACAAGACAATCACTGACAAATTTCCAGACTTGCTAGCAGTAACTGAAAGCCAGCTCAAATACCTAATCTGGTGTACACTCTTATACAGGTGGCTGTACCTCACTTTGACATTAGATTTAACGTCATATCAGAAGGAAAACAATTGTGTAGATTTTTTTATTCAAACATATTTAGATTACAGAAAACAACCACAAGGGCCAAGGGATTTCCAACTAGGGGAGGGAAATGTTCCCATAAGTCTTGAACTCGCAAATGGCATGAATCAATAACGACAACAAGACGATACAATATAAAAAAAGAAGATGTGTAATTGATTGCCAATGAGACATCTCTCCACAACAGACCAAAATGACACAGCCTTCAACAATGAGCAAAGCCCACATACTCAGCTATAAAAGCCCCAAAATCACAAATGTAAAACATTCGAACAAGAAAACTAATGGCCTAATTAATCAGGGGCGTAAGGGGTATCTGCACGAAAGAACGCGAAATAAAATTGCCATTTCACGATGAACAAACAATTTAAAAATTTTGCATGTTGATCTTTACCGATTTCACGAAACACGGTGAATAACGAACCCTTTTCACGGCTGCACGTGAAATAAAATGGCAAAACACGTTGCACCAAAATAACCCTTTACCACCCTCATTAATGTACAAAAATGAGCGAAAAACAAATATGTTACAAAGCAACAAAAGACAACCACTGAATTACAGGCTCCTGAATTGGGACCGGCACATCATACAGAATGTGGCGGGTTTAAACATGTTAGGGATCCCAACCCTCACCCTTATACATGTTATATATAGATTATGACAAGTTTACAGATCAAGTTCAATATATATTCTGTTCAGAAAAAAAACTTCAGATGTTTTATTTTGCAGAGCTACATGTATATACATGTAGTCCTTGGACTTAGAAAAATTCACGCAAATAATCAGTTTTATCGACAGCAAAAAATGTTGTGGTCGTATATTGGTATCAAGACGTCGTCGTCAGCATCGTCCAAAGACACTTGGTTTCGGATAATAACTTTAGTTTAAGTTAATGGATATCTATGAAATTTAAACACAAGGTTTGAAACCACAAAAGGAAGGTTGAGACTGATTTTGGGGTTATGGTTCTAACAGTTTAGGAATTACGGGCCCAAAAGGGGTCAAAATAAGAATTTTGGAAAATGACGCTATCAGCGGCATGTTTCGATACCATTGACCAGAACTAACGGAAGTTGATTATGCCTCCGCCTACCGCTTTCGGTTTCATATTTACTATTTTACCTGCTAACCTGAATAATTCAGTCCCTCCCGTAATCGATCTCTCCTACTTCGAGTTCTGATCCGGCCAAAACAGGATTTCGGAACGTCTCTAGTTTTTAGATCGTAAGTCACGATAAACTCAAACTGAAAGTAAACAGTTGTTTGTACGACGCAGTTTTTATTTACTCACCATAAACATTCTGAAACGTTCAGTATGGCATATATTTTAGGTTAAAGACGGTCCCATTCATTTGAAAAGCATTTTGAAAGTAGACGATGGAATTATTTCAGGTTTGGGGAGCGAGTAAATTATCACAAAGTTCATTTCTTGGCGACCTCATAATTTCATCATAACGATGGTACAATCGATTTTTACTGTTTACTTCGCTTCTCATGTTTTGTAAACGGTCTTTTATTTTAAACCCGAACCAGGCATATGCATTCTGTAATTGCGCAAATCTTCGTTCCTTGGTCAATTGGCTTATGGATAGTTGTATCAATTTCAACTCTTACATTTTTTTTTTAAATATATTTGCATTACACATGCAATGGCAGTACCTTTCAATAACTATTTATGTGTTTTGTCTAAATTAAAGTTGTAACACTTTATAGTGACTGGAAAGGGTAGAAAAATTCATCAGATGAGAAAAGGCTGAAGATACATGGAAACGGCACCAAATCATTAGATATTGCATCTTATAAAAAGAAACTGAGATTTGGATAGTTCCACTTCAAGGTAAAAATGTTTTCTCTTGTGAAATGAAATAAAAAATATTGTAACACTGTAGTTAATTAATAACGATACTATTACATGTATTTATGTATTGGCCTTATTGTTGGTCCTCGGCCAGCAGTATTGGCCTTGACTCACCTCAGACCAATACACCAAGACATGGACCAATAACAAGGACAATACAGAAATACTTGCGCAATAATATCATAGAATGACAGTATGGTTCAATAGCGGAATCAGCCTCTCAACTACTTTTTACATAAATATTAACTTCTGGCTTCAACTCCTTGTTCGTCTTGTCTGGAGATCTTGTTGTAGTTCCAGTTAGGCAAGCATTTTAGAGACATATCCGTCCATCCTCTCTTGACTTGTAATTTCTGGTGATAGATTTTGCCGCTTGACGTTGTATCCTTTCAAGCTTGTTTTTTTGTTACCGTGTAGGGGTCCCATACTATGGCTCCATATTAAATTGTAAGATCCATTCCTAAAGGTCTAGATCATTGTTCTAATCTGACACAAATTTCAATAACTGGAATGCTACCCAAGTTGAATATATGGTGACCTACTAGAACAGCATTATCACTATTGAAATTGTGTTTAATACCATGATTGTTCAATGTCATTAACTTAAATGGAGAGACAGACATTTGACCTGAAAGGTGGTGTGGGAGTGCAAAATCAAAACTAACTGACTATGATATATGGTTAAAGAATGAATATCAATTACATGGGTCAACATGGTCAAGGGCAGAGTTGTTATGAAATAACAATATGGCAGAGAAGTGGTTTCAAGTTTCATATAAAGCGACCTGACTGACATGAAATAAAAATCAAAGGAGTATCCCTATTTGTCTAATCTTCAAGATGAAATAAAACTAGTAAAACAATATTATACTATTGTCTAAATCTACAGAAATATAATTTGCTTCAAGTAACAGAAATAACTAGGTCACTAGTAACTTATTTAATGAGTATGTGGGGTATAAGAGCTTGATAACAACAGGCTCTTCATAATCATTTGGTTTGAAAAGGATACAAGTAGTCTATATTCTTGATTTAGAAAATGTAATTGCAAGACAAAATCACATTACTTAGAATACTTTAGATCATTCAGGTCTTTATTTATATGTACAAAAGAACAGCCAGTAGTCATTGGATATTGTAGATCATTCAAATAGACTTGACCTATTTATTAGTACAAAAGAACAGCCAGTAGTCATTGGATACTGTAGATCATTCAGGTAGTCTTGACCTATACATTTGTACTAAAAACAGCCAGTTGTCATCTTCACATAACACACACATATACGAATATCAATTATATGCTTACGAGACATGTTGGAATGTTAAACTAATTAGGTATGTGAAAATCAAGACTTGCATAAAAATATCACTATATTAGAGACAGTGGCGTCATTTTTCCTCAGAGCTTTCAGCTCTTTGATTCTAGTTTCAGACAATAACTTGTGTGTTAGTCAGTGTATGGATCTTTCTGAAATTGTACCACAAGGTTCCATATCACAAAGGGAAGGCTGGGATTGAGTTTGGGGTAATTGCCCCAAAGGTTCAGGAATTAGGGGCCAAAGGGGCAAAAACAAGCAATTTTCTAGTTTCCAGACAATAACTTGTGTTTCAGTGTATGGATCTCTAAAATGTAATGCAATGTATCACTACACAAAGGAAGGCTGGGATTGAATTTTGGGATAATTTCCCAAACGTTTAGAAATTAGGGGCCAAAAACAAGCATTTTCTAGTTTCCTGACAATTAACATTATAAGATCAATGAAGATATTGATCTGATAATTATCATATTGTATAGTTTTACCATGACAAGTTGCATATCAAGTTCAAATTTTGTTTCAGTTCAGATGATTTTATTTTAGAAACTGTTTAGGAATTATTGTCCAAAACAAGCATTTTCAAGTTTCATGGCAATAAATTGTGTATAAGTGTAGGATCTCTATAAAATTGTACCACTTAGTAGGTTCCATACCTCAATAGGAAGGTTTGGATTAATTTTGGGGTAACAGACTAAACCTTTTAATAATTATGGGCCAAAACAAGGAACCTATGGTTTCCAAACATTAAAGTCTGGAATAATACACATTGTACATCATTTGTATATGTTCATACACCTGAACTAATATATAATTATATGAAAATATGATATAATTTCCCTTCACCCAAGATTAAATGACATAGAAGTTAACATAAACTACAGGTCACAGTACATCCTTCAACAATGAGCAAATCTCACACAGTGTACCTTTCTATGGAACTCTATGAAATTGAGCCTCAAGGTTCCATACCAAAAAGGAAAGATCAAAGGGTTTATTATAGAAGTCTAAGGAAAATTGTATAAAATTAATTTCAAATGGTCACAACTTGAAAACTAATTTAATAATGACAAGTGGTCTTCAGTTACTATTGTAAGACTACAATGGGATGACTTGCTTTAGTTTAAACTACTGGGTAATTATGATTTTCAAAACAACAGTGAATACATTTGAGCGACACAGGCTCTTGAAAGCCCAGGGTTGGCAAAACCGGGTTTTATGAGTATTGCCCAGCCCAGTGGGAAATACTGGGAAAACCCGGTTTTACTGGGTTTACCGGGTAATTCTGGGCAATACTGGGTAATATGAAATATTGGCCTGAATTTTAAAGAGGATCCAGTGATCAAACACAAATGCAATACATTTAAGATATTAATAAACATATTTTGATTTATAAATAAGTTTTCTTGTTTGAGAGTCTTATAAAACAAGTGTATGCATTTGAGAAAGTATTATTCTAGCAACTCTGAGACAAGTGTACATAAAGACACATTAGACAAATATTTATGGAAAAAGCCTTTCTCAATAATTCTCCTAAAATCTATTGAATCACCCTTCTGTCTAGATTGGTCAAACTGTAAACATAAAGCCAAAGAATTCAAATATATATAACTAATATTAAGAATTAACAATTTAAATATACATGTAAGAAAAATTACTTTTACATAATTTATATGTACATCACTAATTAATAAGTAATTATTCAGATTAGAACACATATGTTTATATAACAATAATCAGCCTTTTCATTTCTATAGGGATTAATGACATGACCCTGTAGGGTGTTATTTAGCTATATGATTGCATAGCAATTTAAATTTATTTACTCAAACACTGCAATAAAATGCATTTTTTCAAAGTTTGGATTATTGAAACAATGCTTGGAAGGTATCCTAAAATGTGCAAATCTTGTATTCTGCCTACATAGAATTAGTGGAGAAGAGAATGAAATTGAAATTTCAATCTTCTAGAAATGACTCTCAATGGTTATCTGTATAAAATGTATATATTTAGCTATAATACTATGAAACTACAACAAGTCTTTACTATTTTGTGTTGAAATAAGCTCAAAAATCATATTGCCCAGTATTACCCGTTTCTGGGAGTATTGCCCAGCCGGAAAACCCAGGTTTTCCACCGGTAATACTTTGCCAACCCTGTGAGAGCCCCTAGTTGATATTTTATAGTATAACCCTAAGGCCTTTACTCCATGGAAAGATTTTTTAAACACCTGATTCGCAAAGGATTTTTCAATAAAAAAATCATCAGGTTTAAAGTATTAATGCATTGTGAAAACGAATATTTCATCAATGAAATTCCAGTAAGATATTCGCATGAATATCCTTTCTATATAAGATACAAATTTTTAAGTCTGATACAGATTTTTTCATATGCAAATCGTTTCAACTGAGGCACTACACAGGCATCAAAAGGCGTCATTATGGAGTAAAGGGGGTGGACTGGCATCAAAAGGCGTCATTATGGAGGAAAGGGATAATTCCAAGTTTAATATAAATAGAAAGAAATTTGTGTATAATATTATAAGCAAACTGTTTGCAAAACTCTTTGAATAGACATAGTATTGCGTCCACTACTCCACATGCTAAATACTGTTTTTCTCTTTCAGCAGTTTTACAAGGTATGGGCAGAGGAGTTGACTATTGATAATGACTGATACTGGAATGAAGTAACCTACATGTAGTGTCCAATGACTCCATGTCTGACAGTCCATTTTACATGTAGAAAAAATGTATGTTGACAGCCAATGCTAAGTATTAATCTTAATCATACATGTATATACAATGATTGTATATGTGCATCTCTGAGACTTATATTTCACTGTTGTGTGGCTTCATTTCTGATCAGAGACTGATAATAATCAGATTATCCTTTATTTTAAGTTCAAATATTATGTACTAGCTATAGTAACTACATGTACTCAATGACTTGCATTCATTTAACTTGTAATAATTATGATGCAGCATCCAACAAAAGTATATCTTTTGACCTTAATTTTATGCCTCACTGATCATGATTGTGTATATGTATGATTTCTGTCAGATTGTGGTACATTTACTTAAAAAAGTTTTGAGTGTTTTGCACATATACATTGTCATTGGAGTTAAAATAAATTTGATTTCTGATAATGGCAGAGTGTTTTGAACATTGCTTCATAGTGATGATCAGTTTAACTTTAATCAATATATATATAATGTACATGTACACTGCTACTTTTGAATAGGTACAAAATGTACTATTTCTGTACTAAAATCTGTAGTAGTGGACATTTACTTTTAATATTTAGTACTTTTTCTTTACTTTAAAATTATTGTAATATTTAGGTACCTGTGGCCAATTTCACAAAACATCGTAAGTGTAAGATCACACTTAAGACAAGTCTTAAGCCAAAACCAATTTCACAAAAGAACTTACGTCAAAACTTACGACCAACTTTGATCGTAAACTAAAGAGTGCCTCTACCCACACTTAAGTCTCCACGAAATACTTACGACCACTCTTACGATTATCTTAAGTATTTACAAAATGGTCGCGGCATTGCAAATTCTTTTATGAGACGCCACTTCATGAGAGAGCAGTATTTCGTGACCGAACAAACCCATTAGAATTATACAATGATGAAGATATGATAAAGCGGTACCGATTTCCCAGGGCCACAGTGTTGGAGCTGATTGACCGAGTGTCACCAATGATAGAGACCCCTACTAGACGCTCAATGTCAATATCAACAAGTACGCAGGTAAAGTATTAAATGAAATAACACTATTTTATAACCGTCTGCACTCAGCTAAAAAAACAAAATAAAACACGACCTCGACCTCTACCTCAACCGGAAACTATACTTGCATTCACTCGTCCCAAGTACACTTCGTTCAATCTTTCGTCCTCGTTAGAACAAAATTATAATAGTGTTGCAAGTGGAATTAAATTGTCTGTGGCGTAGTTTATGCGATTTCAAGTGTACGCTCGTGATGGGTCTGAAGCCCCCAGTGGGTTACAATGAAGAAGTATTATTAAAGTAGTTAAAAGACACCTTACGGCCTTCCTACAATGAGAAAAAAAGCACATCGTGTGGTCGGCTATGAAATGTTTCGACATGAAAACTGAAAAACATTTTCAACGAGAAAACTAACTTTTCCTTTATAACAAAACACACACAAAAAAATTACATGACAGACATGAACCAACGACAACCATTGTTCTATAGGACCCTGACTTGGGTCAAACACATAAATTATTGTTGACTTTGCGGTATGGGTACAAGTTACAAATTACGCAATTACATTTTAAGAAATTAAGAAATTGCATGTTACGTATTATGAAATTAGATTTTACAAGAAATATATAATTATGGCGGACATTCCGGCCCTTCCATATGAAGCTTAATTCTGTCCTATTTTTTAAATACTATCCATGTATATAAAAACTCTACAACAGCCTTATTACTGACAATGGTGATATACCGTCTGGTACTACGAGAAAGGAAAAATCTGAAACTACAACGCTAGATCTAAAGATAAATGATTATAATTAAAAATACTTCAATAGGTGCGTGAACGGCAGTATCAGGGTTTGGAGCATCGATCCTTTTTTCACAACCTCGGTCAACTAAATTGACGAAAGAATATATCGTTTGATAGATTCATCACGCTCTAAACCAAATCGGGTCGCCCGATATTTCGACACCCATTAGTCCGATACCCCACTGGTCCGACAAAAGTTGATAACTGCCATAATACATTTAGAAAATCTACTTCATAAGGGTGTGTATGGAGGTTTACAGAACAAAGAAAAAGGGCAAAATATAAAGAATAGTGAAAATGGACCAAAAATAAAAATAGAGAATAATGAGGTGCTAGAATATAAAGATGAAAGAACAATGGGCATAAAGTATAAAGAATAGAGAAAATAGCATAAAATTGAAGAATACAGAAATGAACGACCCCTCCCCTATTATAAACACTACTTAGTAGAATCGTTGTTGAAGTGGTATTTGAACTACTCTTTCTTATGAGTATATCACAGGAACAGATAATACCATGAGACCTATCTGGTATTACTATTAAAGAATTCCATGAGCATATGGGAACACTTTCTACTAAAAAAAGAAATGTCATCAGCAGTGCAGTCTCTCATCATAAGAATAAAAGAGTGACGAAAGATACCAGAAGGACATTCAAACTCATAAATCAAAAATAAACTGTCAACGCCATGGCTTAAAAAGAAAAAGACAAACAGACAAACAATAGAATGCGAATGCGTAATAAGGCTTATTCGGTAGGTCACATTCGTGAAAAGTGAACGGGATTGTAGTTATTTACGACACAAGGAACATATCCGCTATCATCTGTGCAACGGATATTCCAAGCATCTCACATACAATCGTTTAAGCAGTAAAGCCTAATTGTAGCCTTAACTTTCTTATTTTTGGGTGAATCTCTGCCGTGGGAGGGATACTAAGCTGCATATCTTCATATTAGTTATTCGACAAATTTCACGGTGTATTTAGTTTGACAAAATGTTCGCTACTCTGCGTCTCAATCATTCTATATTTTGTTTTGGTAAATATATCCCACTATTTTCACTAATACTTAGCTACCAACCAACCTTGGTAAAATGCATTACCTGTTCTTAGTCATTCGACGGACAAGGTCAAGTGATTTTTGATATATATTTAAAATGCAAGTGGGAATAGAAATATTGCAACTTTGGACGTCTGTTTGATTGTGCGGGGTGTATGATTTTCAACAAATGTCAGAGTGGTGACGTTATATCCGATGCCTCGAGTAGAGAGAGTCCCACGCACTCTTCTGCAGGTTAAGAACCATTGCAACAACTCTTTGAGGGCCGTTGGTGGCCTTTTGTCTGAGCCTGTTGCAAGGCAGATGTCTGTCCTATTCAATATACTTTCATTGTCCACTGGCAGTCCAAGTTTCATTATCCTTTTTCATCCGGGATGGCATCTAATACAGGACCTACCTATAGTATTTATTGTTGATTTTTCTCGTCCTGAACATGAATGTAATATTTGCCACTGGACATTAAGCAAAAATATAATATTGCAAGTACTTTATGAATATATCATTCGTTATATAACTCTCAGGAGGATAAGTTTTAACTAATGGGATTATCCTCTTGAAATAAAGACTACTTATCGAAAAA
This sequence comes from Mytilus coruscus, assembly GCA_017311375.1. Classification (NCBI taxonomy): domain Eukaryota; kingdom Metazoa; phylum Mollusca; class Bivalvia; order Mytilida; family Mytilidae; genus Mytilus; species Mytilus coruscus. Next base: position 2,237,418 of record CM029600.1, on the reverse strand, counting down.
ATTGTTCAATTATTCAGTGTCGGACTATTGGGGTATCGGACCAAAGGGGTGTCGGACTAATGGGCGTCGGACTAATGGGGTGTCGGACCAATGGGGTGTCGGACTAATTGTGCGTAGGAATAACTGGGCTGCCTCTCTAAATCTAGGGTACTGTACATCTTAAAGCATGCAATAAAAATCTACCAATAAAAATGTGTTTGAAAGTAAAGCACGGTTTAACCACAATGGATCACATTGAGCTTCATTTTACGCTTCATTGACTTTGTTTATTTTTTTTTAAGTTACTATACATTACATAGTAAGGAACTTCCATCGGTGGATACTCCTTGGTTATAGTTCTGTACGGGCACTTAGACGTACATGTTACACTTTAGCGATTTTAGTTATTTTTGTTTGATTATGTCCTCAGCCATGGTACAGTATATAATACTATGTCCCATAACATAATGGGTCATCTTTCACATTGTTTTGTTATCTGTCCGTATTATATTCTAGCTGACCATTTAAATGTTTCCAGAAGGTCATTTCTACGGTTGATTTTACATAGAGCGGCTCTATGTAAATACGTACTTATTAAGTTGGAATGCAAACAATGAAAAAATATTAAAATAATGCTTATAGATGTTATTTCATTGCATTTCATTACTATACTCCCAGACTATACTATCGTATTATATGTCTTTGATTGTACCGTTAAGGCTGTTGATAGGGGTTTACAAAATAGAGAATAATGGGTAAATAATATAAAGAATAGAGAAAAATAGACCCCATAAAACAGAATATACAGAAAAATGGACAAAAATTATAAAGAATTAGAGAAAATTACATAAGAAAACAAAGAATACATGCAGAAAGCATAGACCCCACATCCAGACCCTCTATACTGGGATGGTTTGTGCAGGTGCCCGTGTGAGTTCTAAATTTCTGGCATGTTTTTAAGCAAAATCCAAAATCCAAAAGTTACATTATGCCACAAATCAAATGTTTTCCGATAGAAAATAACCTACAAACACCTGTACCTCGATACATGTTTAGTATAATTCCAATTCTCGTAAAATGACATGCATAATAACTGAGATACATAAATAAATACACTTAGCACTTTGAAAAAATACTGTATGTAATAATATGTGGTATGATTGCCAATGAGACAACTCTCCACAAGAGACCAAATGACACAAACATAAACAGCGTTAGGTCTGTCTGACCTTCAACAATGAGCAAACCCCAACCGCATAGTCAGCTCATTTTATTGTCGAGCCTCGACTTTTGTCGCAGAAAGCTCGACATAGGGATAGTGATCCGTGGTGGCGGCGTTAGCTTACTTCTTAAAAGCTTTATCAGTATTTTAGAAGGTGGAAGACCTGGATGCTTCATACTTTGTATAAAGATGCCTCGTGTTACTGAAGTTTCTGTCTGTCACACGTCCATTGTCCTTGACCTCATTTTCATGGTTCAGTGGTTATAGTTAAGTTTTTGTGTTTTGGTCGGTTTTCTTATACTATAAGCAATAGGTCAACTATATTTTGTGTACTGTGTACTGAATGATTGTAAGGTGTACATGTATTTCTTGATTGGTTTATATGACCTACACCTCATTTTCTGAGATGTGAATGTGATAGTTGTAGTAAAGCTTGATATTTAGGACTATCAACATATATATGATTCGTAAAGAAGGCAAGACATTTCAGCGTGTGCTTTCTTGTTGTTGAATATGTCCTGTGTCTTAATTAAACCTTAGAATTTCAAACTGTTGTTTCATGCCTTAGTTTTCTTACCAAAAGTAATTATATTAAGATAGTGAATATAAACCTGAATTAACATTGCGATGAACTTGTAGGTTCTGACCACTCTTAGATTTCTTGCAAAGGGATTACCAGTCGGAGGTGGGGATATCCATGGAATATCCACGTCATCAGCATCAAGGATTATCCATAGAGTATGCTCTGCAATCAACTTTTGCATAAGCAATATACAATTTCCGAGATGCAGATCTTACAGCCGTCAAAGAAGGTTTTATCGGATTGCCACATTTCCAAATGTCATTGGGGCCATAGGCGGCACACTGATCCCTATTCAGGGCCTCTCTGGTGATGATGAACCGAACTTTGTATGTAGGAAAGGCTACCATGCCATTAATGTACAAGCAGTGGTTGATCATAAATTGAGGTAAATTATATTATCAGCCATATAAATTGGAAAATATCGTCGTAAGGCACTGACTAAATGACACTTTTAGTGCTTTTTGTACTTGTGAAAAACTGATTAAAGGGCAGATCACATCCTGTCTTTAATGGAAATTAAATAAAGCTCGTAAATTTTGAAATAATCCGTGTCTATTTAAATAAAATGCTTCGCTGAGCGCAGCCTAATGCGACCACAGAGGTAGAACACGGAAGAGTTTGGGCAAGTTTGGACACAATATTTATGCTTTATACTGTCTGAATTTGGATTGTGATCAAATTTTGACATAATATATAGGTTTCTTACACAAAATAAATGTAGTCAAAGATCTTAAAATCTATTGCGCAATACTGCACCATTTGTGATATGGAACCTTGTAGTACTAATTTAGAGGATACCTACACTTAAACACAAATTATTGTCTGGAAACTAGAAAAATGTTTGTTTTTGGCCTCTTTTTTGCTCTTAATTCCTGCATGTTTGGCGAAATTACCCCGTACTCAATCTCAGCCTTCCCTTAGAGATATGGAATCTTGATGTATAATTTCAGGGAGATCCATACATTTACACACAAGTTATTGTCTGCAAACTACAAAATGCCTGTTTTGGCCCTCTAATTCCTAAACTGTTGGTACCATAACCCCATCAAAGCGAGACAAAACTTATATCAAACATCTCACTCATTATGAAACCTTTGAATATATCTGGAAAAAATAAATAACTCATAACACATTTTCAGATTCACAAACGTTGTGAGGTGGCCTGGAAGCACGCATGATGCCTTCATTCTCCAACAGTCAGCCTTGTACAGACACATGGACACAAATCTAAATGCTGGATGGCTGTTAGGAGATTCAGGTTATCCGTTAAAAGTATGGCTGATAACCCCACTGGCAAACCCTTCAAACCCCCAGGAGCAGAGATTTAACAACTCACACTGTAAAACTAGAAATATAGTTGAAAGAGCGTTTGGTGTGCTCAAACAGAGATTCAGGTATAAAATGGTAACAAGTATACTACACAATAACTATATGCAACTCTTTCATTTTGAAGATTATTCTTATATCGAATTCTCTTCATACTTTCATTTATATACATTGTCAGCAACTGCAAGTAAAATGTGAATACTGTATTAAGGCAATAATAGTTAAAATTCAATTTTTATTCAAATTAAATTATTTTTGTGAGCACGCTCACATAACATAATAAGTAAATAAATAAGCTTTACTTAGAGTCGGCAAAATATACAGAGACAACATCACCTCTAATGATTTTTTAACCAACATACAAGACATGCAATAAATTTCACAGCACAAAATGAAGCACTACAAGCATGGTGGTAATAAGCTGAATATAAGCATGAAAAGCTAGGTATTAAAGCTAAAAGCATACTAGGTATTAAAGCTAAAAGCATACTAGGGTATTAAGGCTAAAAGCATACTAGGTATTAAAGCTAAAAGCATACAAGGTATTAAAACTAAAAGCATATAAATGTAAACTAGGCATGATTAAAAGCTGGTGAAATGCATAGCATAAAATATTAAAAAAGGGTATGATCTACATGGTAAAAATTTTAGCATAATATATAAATATAATAATCCGCAAAAACTGTGCACTTTAAGTCATTTCCATTTCATGACTTGAAAAAAGTTTTTAATTGACTAAAATCTGCAATTTTTCGAAAATCATCAGGTAGATCATTCAATAAAACAGCATCTTTATATTTAAAAGAGTTCTTACCATAGATTGATGTTCGAACCCTAGGTATATCTGCAATATTAGAATATCTAAAATTATATTTACAATCTTTTCATACAACTATAATTCTTATATGATTTTACATTAAAAACAAATTTCTTTGCAAATGTTTTATTTCCAACTGCAATGGCTTGGAATTTATCGGGATTTGCCTGCAGCCTAACATTGACAATATGCAAACAAATGAAGACTCATAACTCCTACAGTAATCAACTGGGTAAAGGGGGAGGGTTGAGATCTCACAAAACATGTTTAACCTCGCCGCATTTTTGCGCCTGTTCCAAGTCAGGAGCCTCTGGCCTTTGTTAGTCTTGTATGTTTTTAATTTTAGTCCATTTATATGTTTTGGAGTTTAGTGTGGCGTCAATTTTCACTGAACTAGTACACAATTTTATTTAGGGGCCAGCTGAGGACCACCTCCGGGTGCGGGATTTTTCGCTGCGTTGAAGACCCATTGGTGGCCTTGGCTGTTGTCTCCTCTTTGGTCGGGTTGTTGTCTCTTTGACATATTCCCCATTTCCATTCTCAATTTTATGATAAAAATGTTTTGTGCATATGGACATCTTAATATAGTCAATATCTATGTTCCTGATATTCAGTCCTTATTATCTGTAAAGTTTAATGAAATTATATTGTGTCTCAGAGGAGTTGCAATAACAAAACATAAGAATTTGTAGGCCAAAATTCTAGTTAAAATTCATTGACTTATAGAAAAAAAATTACTTAATCATTTTATGTGGATATGCACATCTTCACAGTATGTCCTAATTGCCTACAAAATTTCATGAAAGTCTGTTTTAGGGTTTCAAAGAAGTCACATTGACTATCTGTTGCAGAAGTTTATTTAGGCCAAATTTTAAGTACAAAGGGGCATTACTCCTAGAAAAAATTGAATTACTATTTGCAAATCATATTTACAGAATACATAACAGTTATATGTTTTTACAAGTCTTATTACTTATTTGTACAGAGTATGACATTGATTTAAAACGACAGTACATGTATATTCATACAAAAGAACAATATTTTTACACAAAAAATCTTTCAAGTAACTTCCATATATGTGCTTGTTAAAATCTGTGAACTTAAATTTTATAGGTGTCTACATAAAACAGGAGGAGCACTTTCTTACAGGCCTGAGAGAAGTACCAATATCATAGAAACATGCTTCAGACTTCACAATTTGGCAGTGGAGAAGAACATTCCATTGAACTTAGACCAACCCTTCCTATCCTTCATAATGATCATATTAATCAACAACAAAACATTGCAGCACAGGCACTTAGAAATCAAATAATTCAGAGATTTTAAAGAGATAAAAAATACTGTTGTATTTCTAGATTTGACACATCCGTTGAATATTTTATGGTTGTAAATTGAATTTTTTCCCCATGTATTTCTAAAATTCATAGAACAATTCATTTTTCATTTTCATATGTAATAATTTGGGTATTTGATAGTGAGTCTAATATTTTAGCTAAATTATCTGCTATTTTTTCAGTAGCCAAAACATTTTTTTCCAGCAGTTCTATCTTCTTCTGTCTATATGTTTTCAATTCTTCTTTCTTCTCTTCTTCCATCTTCAAGAATTTAACCTGGATTTCCTCATTATCTTCAAGAAAAAAAAATGTATTTTACCCAAAAAAAAGGATAAAAATAAAAGTAACTGTACTGATTATATATAAAATATATGTGTATCATGCTACATGCTGCCATAATTATTTTACATTTTCTGACTGAACTCTGCTAAAACTACTCGGCCAACAAGGCACTTAAGTTCTTTTACAAGACGGGTTAAAATTAAAATGTAACACTGAAAAAAGAAAGTAACCCTAAAATCAATATTTGACTGAAATCCTAAATCAGCTGGTTAATGAAATGTCATTACATTTCTGATATTTTGCAGAAGGATGTAAATTTTCCTGTAAAAAATTTTGTTTATTGATATCTTAACAATTTATAAAATCGAAGGCAGCTTACCATCCATTGCATGCTTCCTTGTTTTCCTTTTTAACTTGATCTTTCAAACAGATTCTGGTTACAACTGTAACAAAACAAAATAAGAGTTGTTAACATTTTTTAAAATACAAAGATTAAGTAAGCAACATTTAAAGGTTATCTTGTTATACATGTGATATCAACAGATCTTGCAAGCCATCTCACAAAAGTCCCTAGCATATGTTTAAACAAACCCCTTTTTATGTGTCAGTTCCAAGTCAGAAACCTATAGTTGTCAGAGGGTTGTCGTTGGATCATGTCTCGTAATTTTTGGTAAATTATTTTGTTATACATTAGGCTGTATGTTTTATTGTTTCAATTTTCAAAATGTTTATGGCCAACTATGAGGTATAGGTTCTTCTCATTGTTGAAGGCCATACTGTGGCAAATAATTGCTTACATTAACCTTAATTGGACTATGGTGGTTACTATTGTCATCAGCATTCATACCACATCTGCATATTTTCAAATACTGATCTTATGTGAATTATTGTTACCACTGTATCTATACCTTTATATGCCTGAAATTAACCGAAGTTATATGACATCACCTGTGACAACCAGGCGATCCAAGGAGCCTTTAATCACTCACCTGGCTTTAAGTTGCCAAGACAATTGTAAAATAATTTATGTATTTAATTACACCGACTATGAGGTCATTTGTAATAAGACAAGAAGTCTCACTCTAGAAAATCTGATACACACCAGATTCATTATCTGTTCCTTCATCCTCAGCCTGATGCTCCGGAATTATGGCCCCTTCAACACAGGTGGTGGCAACATCTAGTACTTGGACCTGAAATATTAAAAATTGTCTTGATATAATTATTGCAGTTTTGCATATGGTTCAAAATGACATAAATGTTCCTTGTTGGTCAATGAAAAGTCTCAAAGTTTAAGTATTAGATAAAATGCATATCATATCTATATATAAACATATCCTGCATGTGCAAAGCAAGTCGTTAAAAGCATGACATAAGATCAACTTTTTTAGGTTGTAATTGAGGCATATTGTTATTATCAAACAGGCTTAATATTCTAGGCTGTTTTACCGTCATATGCTTAACAAGTAAGAATTTACATCGTTGATTATCAATTATAAACTCATATTATTCAATTTTAAAATATATGCAAACAAACCTCTGAAAATATTTTTGCTATATTTTGAAATTAAATAATAACATGTGAAAAGTAATACAAAATCTCATGATTTGTAAAACCTGTTTCTGTTATAATCATTTAATTATCTTAACAGCTTATTATAAGTTGTTAGTATTTGTGGGCATAAACAGTTTTACCAAATTGGTCATCTTCAAGAGTATCAACACCGCCCTCAATTCCTTCAACCTGTGTCTTTGTTAGTGTTTGTAACACCTGTAATAGCAAGAGAAATATATATAAATTTATAGATCTATACTCTTAGATTCAGATGTGCACCAATAATATCCTGAAAGCCAATTTTACAGTTAAAACTAGCACAATCTGACCCTGCTATCTGAATTATGTACTGTCCACTCTTAATTTTCATTTACAGTAGCAATCATTCATTGGTAATGGTCTGTTTTATAGTGGATTGTATACACCAGTGTCAGGATAGATCAGTGGGAGGTTTAGGTGTTTAACCCCACAACTATTCAGTGTCTGTACCATAAGTCAGACTAATCCTGTTCATTTTTGTGTTCAGTACTATTTGATGTTATTTAATGTTATTTTTTGTACAAGACTTTGTCAATTGGTTTGCTGTGAATGTATGTAAGTTACTGTTGACCTGTATTGTTATACATTTGGTTATTTATTCATTGGTAAAAAAAATGAAACACTGTCTTTAACTGACATATGTAAAACTGACACACCATTTTAATTGGTAAGGTAGTAAACCATTTTGCAAGATAAAGCTTTTGAATATTTCGGCAAAGTATTTAAGATGTGTATTGATATCCACATATAAATACTTACAGTTGATTCCCAAGGTTTGAAATTGCAAACAGGGGTGGACCACCCCAGTTGCTCTTCTTCAGATCTTCTGGTAGCCTCCTTCTTTTTGTAGCAGCCTGCAAATCCTGCCATTTTTCTTGCAATCTGCTACTGATCTGGATACATGTGAAGGGTTTACAGCATTTACACTTAAAAAATGGAGGTCATCTAATATTTTGAAAGTTAATATCTCTATGCAACCTGACCTGGTGCTACATGTACTATTTCCTATATTAGCTAATATCAAGGTAATGATTAAATATTCTATTCAATGATTTGTGTTTCAAACGAAATTTTGGATGAGATGAATAAGCAAAAACAGGACTAATTCAAAATCTTTTTTGTATCACATTTTTTTCCATGTCTACTAAGATCATGCATTATGTTTACATGCTAATTATAAAAACAAAGAAACATTCACTGGTCAGTACATTTTTGTACTTTGAACCCATAATCTTGTATGTGAATTGCATACCAATAAAAATTTATACAATAGGCTGATGCAACTCATTCGCAAAACATTCTGACAGCTGAATTATACAGGCTTCTAGGTTATTAGTCATGCAATAAAAAGTGAAATGATTCTTATTCTCAATCACAAGGTTTTGAATCAATCAATCTTATTCTCAGGGTAAATTCTATGTAACAATCTTAATAATCTGTTTACTTTTCCTGATCAATGAAGTCATGTCATAGGTTATAATTCTAGAAATTAAATGGTCTATACCGACACATGACTGATCTCAATGCAAAACATGACCAAATTAACATGATTAAGGTGTAAATTTTTGACATTACATTCAGCAAATACACATTTTTAATCTGATTTTGTACATCAGGATAATTAAAAAAAAGATTGCACCATGTTCAACAAGACTAGTCAAATGATAGTTTCCATAAATGCAACATATATATTATTAGGCTTAGTCTAGTTATTACATCAAAGTAATTGAAACATGAAAGGTGTGTACAAATGTCAGAGATTTGAGTAGTATTATGGAAACAATTTTATGATTACAATATTCATGTCAAAGTGTTTACTTTATCACTACAGTCAATATTGTGTTACTATATATGTTGTGTATATTTATTAATTCTATATCAGTCAAAGTTTGTCTATCTTGCATAATATTATATTGACTGTATTTATGTAATTTGCACACATGAAAAATATATTATATATTTGACATTTCTGTAACTATGTCATTTAGGCAATGGGAATAAAGATCTATCTCTTTTTATCTGAGGATTGTTACCTTATTCTTAATCCGATCAATTTAATCAACACTGTTAAGTACTACAAAATGAGCAAATGTTTTAGTATAAATTATGCCGCTTGCGAGTCAATAATTGGGACAAGTTTAATATTTATACTATGCATATCGTGACGGAATGAATAAGGATCAATGGTTACGGATATTTTGTTACGAGTTATACACGCGCCTACTCCCAGGTTAAAAGCAGTATGTAGTCAGTAATTATGTACCTTTCATTGATATCGCCCAACATGCATTTTATCATTGATTGTCAAGCTTGGCCCGAATTGTCCCTTGATAATTTTATGTTACTTGTAACTTTTCGGAAAGGGTAAGTAGCTCCTTCTCCGACCAGTTTGGTTTACGTTTAACACAAAAACATCTGATGTCAGTGATGGCTCCATTGCAGACGATTTTTTGTTTACACAGGAAGATTTCATTGCGCATGCTTTCATGAAATGAAAGTAGCGTTGCTAACGTCGTTTTGGTCTTCAGTGTGATCGTAAGAGTAGTCGTAGGACTCGATCTTAAGAGTGGTCCTAAGTCTAAGATTAAAACTTACGATATGTTTTGTGAAAATCTCCTAAGACAACTCTTAGGAGAATCTTAAATATTACACGTGGGACCTACACTTACGACTTTTGTGAAACTGATCGCTGTATTTCACAGTACTTGTTTTGTACTAAAAATTTGGTACAGAAATAATACCCACAGTGATCACAAGTCCATATTTGAAAATCATAACTTTAAAGAGATTTAAAATAGACAAACTTTCAAAATGCTGAAAATATAACGGTGTAATAACATGAATAAAAAACTATTGTACTTAAATTTCAAGTACAAATCAAGTACTGTTAAATACAGGTACCTAAATATTACAATAATTCTAAAGTAACAAAATAGTACTGAATATTAAAAGTAGATTTCCAGTACTACATATTTTTGGTACAGAAATAGTACCTATGCAAAAGTAGCTGTGTATATAAATAGAATTTAATTGTTGCAGATTGAAAATTTTTAGTAATTTTAAAAATAAGGAGATGTGGTAGGATTGCCAATAAGAAAACTATCATGATGAGCCACAGTCAAAATAAAGGGAATGTAAGCTCTTTTAGGCCACTTCTATTATGACCTTGTCCTTCAACAATGAACCTAACAATACTGCTTAGTCAGCTGTTAAAGATCCTGACAAATGCACAACAGTTCAATCTAGAAAACTACAATGTAGTACTAGTCATTTTGCTAGTGATGTTCACTTATTGGTTATTAAAGAAAAAGTAATTGTTTTCTCTCTTGGTGAATATTTTTACAACTGTTGTTTGTGTGAATTTGACATATATCTAAATGAATTTTCAGTTGTACAATGTATTGCCATTTTTTTTATTTGGAAAACAGTTCATCAGGTTCAGGTCTTATATTTATAATAATCACTGGAATTTAAATTTTCAGAATTACACATTTGTTGCTCCCCAGATGTAAGTGGAAGTGAAGTTATACAATCAAATGAATGACTTGATTAGATATACATGTAGATGAGACCCTATAGCTACAGTACATGTAACTGGTATGTATTTGTTACAGTATTTGTAGTCAAAATGGTATAACAAAATGCTGAATCCTGTGCAAATTTAAAAGGAGTCCATACAAAGTGACAAAATAAAAAACACTATCAATCAACAGATCAAGGGAAAAGTTAATCTGCTACATTTGTATATACATGTATGGAATAGGCATGTAGTTACATTTATCGGTAATTTGGGCATTTTCCTTTGATGTGTACTCTCTGATAATGTCAGTATCAGTGGACTGGTCGTGATATAAAAATTATTGGGTCAGTTCGCAATTGAAATGCGGTGCACCGCGTAAGGATCTACTTTCCTTTCATTCACAAAATCGCGTGATTTTTTCGCAGAAACGCACGAGTTTTTGGTGAATGAAACGCTTGTCATTGTTTGAACGTTTCAGTAGAGTTAGTTTAGCCTTTTGGCCGATTTTGTGAATATTTGAACAGAAAATGTATGAAAAACCCGATAAACTTATAAAAAAATGCGTTATCTGCACTATTATTGATAGCTTTTCTTGCTATTCACAATAGGGACATATAACTAACATATCCTCCATGCCGATCTGAGTTTTTATTCCTACATAGCCTAGTGCTGTTCTAAGTAGTTTTCTTTTCTGTTTCTTGAGAAGTATTTGTTTTACCTGTTCAGTCACTATAAAGTGTTACAATTCATATTTATACGCAACACATAAATAGTGACCAAAAAGGTACCGCTATCGCATGAGATAAGCTAGAAAAAAATGAAATGTACACATTTTCGACATTTTTGTGGGACCATCATATACAATTATAATAAGGAGATGTGGTTTCATTGTCAATATACATGTATAGACAGATATTCATAGAACAAAGAACAAATAAGCAAACAAATTCAAATGCGGATCTAGGATAAATTTTGAAAAAAGGGGTGCCCGAGGTCCCAAAACTAGACAACGTCTGGTGTGGAACAGGTAAAAAGTCTGCATTAACCATAAATGTAGCCTTAATAAGGGATGTCCGGGTCACCTTCCCCTAAATACGCTTCTGAAATTAAAGGTAACGCAGGGCTTTCAAAGTTCATATTTCTGGTCCGGGTTGAAAAATAAATAAACATGACTTTGAAAAAAGCAAGAATTTTAAGCTTAAAGAAATAGACTAAAGTTGAGTAACATCTATTAAAATGTTTGATGCAATTATGAAGTCGACAAGAAATGAGCTTGTTCAGATAATTTACAGTCAGCCTACAGACTTGTTGCCTCCTGAAATGTCTGCTTACACAGCGCTTTCATAAAATGATTTGAAATCGATGTGATCGTTTTCATGATGAACGCTGAGGGTATAATGACAAGAAAAATGTCATTTTATCCACACAACTAAGTAAAATATAACTTGTCGTTGAACTTCTAAAATAATGTCTAGGTAATGATAAATCTGCTGATTCATATCGTATCATTCTATGCTGATGCTTTTTTGAAAATAAAGAAATTTAACTTACCGGTATGCTACCATTATATTCGGCATTATTAAAGTCATGTCCACAGAAGAATTAATGAAACGCATGCAATAATTCATTTTCAATACTTTGTGCAAGAGAACGCCATGTTTACTGCACTGTGACAAAATTTCAAATGACGTAATGCAGCCTGTGACATCAAGTGTGATTCGCCGTGATTCGACGCGAAAAAGTAGTTCGTTTGTTATTTTCTCTATTATTGTAGTGATTTTTATTTTTTCATAATTACCGATAAAAAGAATAAAGGACTTTTTGTTTTCGATACTGACTTTATCACAGTAAAATATCAGGCTCGCTTCGGGCTCACCTGATATTTTACTGTGATAAAGTCAGTATCAAAACAAAAGTCCTTTATTCTATATTTATTACCCTTTTCAGTCCATGTAAATTGATGAGAATAGAATTTTATATTCTGGATTTCCTAAGATTTCAATTCTTGTTTCATATTAATATTCCCATGTTTTATGCTTGTAGTTTGAGAAAATTATCAAAATGGCTTGACCAAGATTAAACAATTACTGATATCATGAATTCGGCCATTTAATTTTTTTGTCTTGTCTGCAACTGATTGTATGCATGGTGTACATATAAAAAAAGAAGATGTGGTATGATTGTCAATGAGACAACTCTCCACAAGAGACCAAAATAACACAGAAATTAACAACTATAGGTCACCGTACGGCCTTCAACAATGAGCAAAGCCCATACCGCATAGTCAGCTATAAAAGGCTCGAAATGACAATGTAAAACAATTCAAATGAGAAAACTAACGGCCTAATTTATGTAAAAAAATGTCTGTCTGGGCAGGGTTAATCTTACCATGACCTGATATTCATGGTTCATTGGTCAATATTAAGTTTCATATTTTGGTCTGTTTGTTGTATACTATGCAAGCTATAATCAGTTAAGAGATCAGCTATATTTGGTGTAAGCAATGGTTGTAAGGTGCACATAGATATAAGATGTGGTATGAGTGCCAATGAGACAACTCTCCATCCAAGTCAAAATTTATAAAAGTAAACCATTATAGGTCAAAGTACGGTCTTCAACACGGAGCCTAGGCTCACACGAACAGTAAGCTATAAAGGGCCCCAAAATTACTAGTGTAAAACCATTCAAGCGGGAAAACCAACAGGCAATTCTATATAAAAGCGAAACGAGAAACACTTATGAACCACATCAACAAAGCGACAACTACTGAACATCAGATTCCTGACTTAGGACAGGTGCAAACAAATGCAGCGGGTTTAAACGTTTTAATGGTACCAAACCTTCACCCTTTTTCTGAAACAATAGCGTAACATCACAACATAGAAAGACACACTATAAAATATCAACTGAAATAGCTTAACTCAATCAAAGGACATATTAACACCATTGAACATACACTGAACAAATAAATTTGACCTATGATGCAATGTAAATTCAAAAAAAAATGTCTGTCTGGCTTAGTTTTTCTGACCTTGACATTATTTGCTTATAGACAGTATTTTTTCATGGGTCATTGGTTATGTTAAGTTTATATGATACTTAAATAGTAAAATTACATCTTTAGCATATTTAGGACAATCAACATAAAATTTATCATGAATAGTAAAGCAGGCAAGACATTTCAAGCGTGTCTACTTGTCTCTTGTTATATCTATTTTACATGAAATTTATACTGAGTGCCAATAAAACACAATTCTAGTCCCCTTACACATGCTACAGTACATGTAATTATGCCCCAGCAACAGTCGAGTGGGGATAATATCAATTTACCCTGTCCGTCCATATTAGGATACTTTGTTTGTCTGGCCATCTCCCCCTACAGTTTTGGAGGTACAGCTTTAATAATTTGTAATGTTAACATGGCAAATTTGAACCATTATGAACTTCCACACCTCCGTTGCTGAGGTAATTAAAAAAATGTACAGTCTGCTAGATTATCAATTTTCAGAGCATTTGGAGTTTTGATTTATACCCCTATGGAAGCTTATCACAAATTTCTTGACTGGAAAAGTATAAGGTAACCAGATGTTCTAGAATGCATAGAGCCATAAACATACTATGTTAGTATTGTAATTTAAATGGGTCTAAGACATGTAAGAAGGGGGCTTGAAAATGAATTGTGTTTCTATAGGCACTAAGTATACTTATATACACAGGTAATGTGTAGTACACATACATGAATAGAGTTTGTTTTCATAAGTAATTTATTATAAAATGTGACGTGGTATGATTGCCAATGAGACAACTATCCACCAGAGTCCAAATGACTGAATATTGCCAAATATAAATGATCATGTACAGTTTTCAACATTGAGAAAAACTGATACAGCATAGCGAGCTAAAAATGTCCTGAAACAGGGTTGGCAAAAACCTGGGTTTTGCAGTATTGCCAGCCCAGTGGGAAATACTGTGAAAACCTGGGTTTACTGGGTTTTACTACATTGTAGGTAAATCACTAATTGATCATGTCAGAGCTAAAATAAAATACAGTTATCTCCTAATTATAAGTTTGGTAAATCATTGGAGATTAAATTGATGTTATCTTTTTACTTGACTACACGTACAGAAACAAACATGCTGAATTTATTATATTACAGGAACTGTATAGGAAGTATTCAAGAGTATGATTGCTAAGTATGCATTACAGGATTTTATCATTGGAGCAACATCTTAGGAGGATAAGTGCAAATGTATGAAGGAATCCTTGGGTACAAATAGCAATTATATGCAGAAGAGGACTCTTACAACATTATTAACAGACATGTAGTCATAGTAGTGGTGTATTCAAGAAGTGTAAACCACCTGGAATTAACTATTGTGTTGATTTTTCAACAACAAGTACTTTCAGAATATAATACAATTCAATTCAAATTATTGTGTCAACATACAAGTTACAGTAAAAAATGAAAATGCATGTTTTAAAATGAATTTTATATAAAAAAAAAATGAAATAACAAGAATTTTTAGCTTATTGCACAGCCAAACTTTGAGATCCTTTAATGGTATATGCCTGTTGTTTTTGTCAACATTTTGCCTAAATCTTAAGATCAGTGTTAAAATGAGAAAAACTATTTTGCATATATGAAACAAAAAGTAAATAGTTGTAAATTACAGACAGACTTTCAATTTGATACATCTGTATATCATCTATATTTCACAGAACTTTCTATTTTAGTTTATTAGTACAATGAGATATGAAGTATACATCAATCAGACAGCAATACAACAACAAAAACACCTGAAAAGCATTTAGGTGCTAACATGCAGTCCTCAACAAGAGCGTGTCTAAAAGATATGCCATGATCTATTTAATTGACCAGAGGCTATAAACAATTACAATATGAATCAAGAATAGCCATCAACACCAAATTCTTTGAATATTTTTTTAATTAAGATGAAATTTTGGACAACCACTGAAAAGGTTTCTGGCTTTAAACAGTACATGAATATGTGGCGAGGTGAACTATTTTTTCTTCAAAACCTTCTTAAAAGAATTGGCATCTTTTGCAAGTAGGTATTTTTCATAATGTGATTGGTTTGTGTCAAAACTGATGACCACACAATATGACTTGTACATACATAATAAAAATCAACTCAAATGAATATACATCAGTGCAAACATCTTCTATAAATGACCACAGTCCATAAATCATTTACAAAAAGGATTGAGACTCGAACACAACCTAAAAAGTTCTAGGAGTGAACTAAGGTGCCCTGGATATTATTCATAACCTGTGATGCATTTTCTTGCCTTCTTTGTTTAAGACCAACAAATTTTGGATACAAAGAAAATGAAATAGAATGGAAGTATGAACACATGGTCAAGAACAAGAAGAATATTTTCATGCTTATACATATCAAAACAGAATCTGTATTAGATTAGAATTGACTTACATAAATTAGCTCAAATTTGTGTGATTGAGGCGAATTCACTTTAATTTAAAAAAGCTCGATTCATGTTAATTTCACGTGAAAGTTCACGTGAATTTCACGAAAGCTCAATTCACGTGAATTTCACATGAAAATTTCACGTGAAATTCACGTGAGTTAACGTGAAATTCACGTGAAATATTTCACGTGAATTACGCGTATAAGCTCGATTAACGTGAAATTCACGTGAATTAGCGTGAAAGCTCAATTCACGTGAATTTCACGTGAATTTCACATGAAAATTTCACGTGAAATTCACGTGAGTTTAACGTGAAATTCACGTGAAATATTTCACGTGAATTACGCGTATAAGCTCGATTAACGTGAAATTCACGTGAATTTTTTCACGTGAAATTCACGTTAATTTCACGTGAACAAAATTTGCCTGTGTAAAGTTACAGTTTTAAAAAGTTGTTAATAATAGTTCAGTTGTTGAGGTGTATGATATAAGGATCTTTATTTTCACCATTTTATATCTAGAGTTTTAATTAGCATTAAGAGAGGTGAAAATACCAAAGATATTCAAACTCATAAGTCAAAAACAAACATTATTTGGACTTGTTTGTTTGCTTTTTGGCCTTGAATGTTTGTCCCTAATATTTTATTAACTATGTATTTACTTTCAGGTATCACAGATCAATTTATTCGTTCATAGTGTGTTAATTTACGTTTTTGATTGAGTTAAGCCTTCCAATTGATGTTTTATCAAGTGTTTTCTATGTTGTGATGTTATACTATTGTTTCAGAAAAAGGGAGAAGGTTTGGTACCATTAAAACGTTTAATCCCGCTGCAAATGTTTGCACCTGTCCTAAGTCAGGAATCTGATGTACAATAGTTGTCGTTTGTTTATGTAATTTATCGTGTTTCTCGTTTCTCGTTTTTATATATACTAGACCGTTGGTTTTACCGTTTGAATGGTTTTACACTAGTACTTTTGGGGCCCTTTATAGCTTGTTGTTCGGTGTGAGCCAAGGCTCCGTGTTGAAGGCCGTACATTGACCTATAATGGTTTACTTTATAAATTGTTATTTGGATGGAGAGTTGTCTCATTGGCACTCACACCACATCTTCCTATATCTATTTAAATGACAAAAACAACCAAAAGACAAACAACAGTTCATAAAACACAACATAGAAAAATAAAGTCTCAGCACCATGAACCCTACCAAAAACAGGGACTGATCTTAGGTGCTCTAGAAGGGTAGGCAGATCCTGCTCCACATGTGGTACTCATGGTGTAAGTCATGTAACTACTAAATTGATGACAAGTCTAATTCAATAGGTCACATTGGAGGAAAAGGGACAGGATTATGGTTGACAATTGGAACATATCGGTCATCATCTGTGAAACAGATATTCCATAGCTGTCAACCAACTCGTGATGGGGTCCATAAAACTTTTGAAGGGATGATTTCAGCTTCCCACTTGGAATTCTTGTTTTGATATTTTCCTTGTAAGCAGGAACCCTCTATCAAGGAAATCATGATAGGAGATGCAAGCTCTGGAATGAAGTAATGAAGATAGAAAATGAAATGAACATTTGCCAAAACTTGATACAAGATCTTCTGAGTAATATTTATGTTGTATTCTGAAAGAATTACAACCTGAGAATAACAGTGTTATAAGATTACTACAGAACTGCTGTAATGAACTAAAAGCATTGCAAACAAAATAAGTAAAACAGGGCTGTTTTCTGCTCTTTGGTCGGGTTGTTGTCTCTTTGACACATTCCCATTTCCATTCTCAATTTAATTTTGCTTGTTACTGATTTCTGGACCGTAAATATGTTGATGATTTCAAGGTTTACATATAATTCCAGGTAGTCCACTTGTTCTCACACATCCACCAGACCTACATAATAGACAGTATCACAGTGGAGGACGATGACAGCGACACAGTCGTTAAAGATCCCTCTAGTACCAGACCTCTACGATGGGTGACAGAGGAAGAACTACAAGAATCAGCTGTGTCTACAGCTATGAAAAAGGTTAAAAAACCATTGCTATGTATTGTGAATTCTGGTTTACTATTAGAACATAAAATGATGGTACAAGATAATGACTCCATTATTAATTTCGTAAGCTAACAACAATACGACTGAAAACCAAATGATGATGTAGAATGCCCTTATATTAGATTTTGAATAATTGATTGATATTATCTCCTTGTAAGATTGCCTTACCAACAAAAAAAAAAAGATTTTATAGTTGTTACTATAAAAGAAAATGATTTCACAATAAGGCCATGCCAAATTAATACATCGTTCGTCGGATCCCCGCGTGTTGTGAAAGGTCAATGAGAAAAATTACTTTTTTAAAACCCGCATCCAGAATGGTTCAGCAGCGTCCGTCTCTAAATTTATGTAACAAACATTTTAATCAGTTGTGCATTTGAAAGGAACGCCACATAAATTGTCATCAAAACGATCTAGATCGAGCGTGGTTACAATAATTTATGACCAAATATAATATGATATACATTTAAGCGTAAGACATGAGTTGAATATTTGTAGTTACAGTGGTAATGACGGCAAAGGCCTTACTGCCAAACACTGAAGTGGAATGTGATTTAGACAATTCTTTTACCGATTTGTTTGAAGTGTTCCGTGCAATACCACAAAGCACCGGCGCCACGAATTTTGAAATTTAAATTATGACAATATAACATGCATAAAAATAAAAAGATTCCCAAAGCTGATGGTAAATGCATTGAAATGGCTACACAAATGAAACTATTATATAGTTTACGTTTTTATGTTTTAGAATAAAGGGTTTTCCTTGAAGTTAAATGTTTTATTTAATTTATATTTGCTAGTATCATTACAAAGTTATAAAGCATCGAATTTGACAAGAAAGTGTATGTGGTAATTGGATATAACACATCAATCCAACTTTACAATTCACAAAATCATCTTAAAAAAAAGAATTTGTATGATTGTCAATGAGACAACCTTCCACCAGAGACCAACTATCATGAGTTCATGGCACAGGCACTTTTCTCTAAAAAGATTTCCCATATACCTGAATATATTTAGGTTTATAGGAAACAAATTTTTTAAGAGACAAGTGCCTGTGTATAGAACCAGACAAATATTTTGAAAAGCATGTCCAAAAGAACAATTACTGCCAAGAAATTTGGCAACTACCAGACAATAAATATTGTGGAAAAACAAATTAAGAACAACACAAAGCGATTTGAGATACCAACTAGCAAAACACCACAATATTCCAACTAATTTTTCGTCAAAACAGTGATCGAGTGGAACCTTGAAGACACTGTAGTGCGCGCACCGATTGGTGAGAGCTTCAAAACTGCTCTTGCACACCGTCAATAAGTTGATGGCGCTCTCTCTACCGTTGTATTAAAGCCAGTATTTGTATACACATATCCATACATGACACAAAATCAGTACATGCACAGCAAAAAAACACAAAAAGCAAAGGAACAGCGCTTTAATTTCTGTTTTCACCTCAAAGTCACAGAGAGGCCTTCAACACGAAGCAAATAAACTCTCACCTCACTGCAAGAGAAATTCCCTAGCACGTGTTTGATGGCATCTGATGTGATGCATTTGAATAGTATAAATTGGTGCAGTTTTGAAGGAGAGTCCTTTATTAATTTTCAGCTTGTATACACATATATGTATGGTTGTATATAAAAGCTTTATACATGCATATATGCTTTGCATACATTTATTTGAAACAGCATACAATGCATCAATTATAACTTACATCAAACATTGATGTCTGTCTGTTCAAATCTGTTGCAGTTTTGTCTCGATTGCGACGAAAGTCGCAGTATCTAGACATAGGTATTACTATCCGGTGGTGGTGGCAGCAGCGTAAACTATTTGTATAAAGCTTTATATTTCAGAAGGTAGAAGACCTGGATGCTTCATACCTTGTATGCAGATACCTTATGTTTTGAAGTTTCTGTCAGTCATATGTCCATTGTCCTTGACCTCATTTTCATGGTTCAGTGACTGATTGAAAAAAATTACAGTTTTTTGTCATGTGAATTTCTCACTAATTATGAGTAATAGGATAACTATATTTGGTATATGGGTTCCTTGCAACATCTACATGTCCGTCAGGCGGGTTAATCTGACCTCGACCTCAATTCATGGATCAGTGATCATGGTTAAAGTTACGTGATTAGGTCCGTTTCTCAGATACTACAAGCAGCAGGTCAACTATATGTGGTGTATGGAATGATTGTAAGGGTACATGTCAGACTGGCAGGTTTCGTCTGACCTTGACCTCATTTTCATGGTCCATTGGTCATTTGTTAATTTTTGTGTTTTGGTCTGTTTAAAGTACTGTAAGCAATAGGTCAACTATATTTGGTGTATGGAATGATTGTAAGGTGTACATGTCTGTCTAGCTGGTGTCATCTGACCTTGACCTCATTTTCATGGTTCATTGGTCAATGTTAAGTTTTTGTGTTTTGATCTGTTTTTCAAGTACTATAAGCAATAGGTCAACTATATTTGGTTTATGGAATGATTGTAAGGTGTACATGTCTGTCTAGTCGGTGTCATCTGACCTTGACCTCATTTTCATGGTCCATTGGTCAATGTTAAGTTTTGTGTTTTGGTCTGTTTTCAAATATTAATAGCAATAGGTCAACTATAATTGGTGTATGGAATGATTGTAAGTTGTACATGTCTGTCTACGCCAGTATCATCTGACCTTGACCTCATTTCCATGGTTCATTGGTTAACATTAAGTTTTGTGTTTTGGTCTGATTTTCAATTACCATAAGCAATGGGTCACCTATATTTGATGTATGGAATAATTGTAAGGTGTACAGGTCTGTTTGACAGTTTTATCTGACCTTGACCTCATTGTCATGGATCTTTAAAATGTTAAGTTTATGTGATACTTGTAGTAAAATTTTTATCTTTAAGACTTTCAGCATAAAATCAATGGTCAGTAAAACAGGTGAGACATTTCAGCGTGTGCACTCTTGTTCATGTATAGAAGCCTAAGCAGGATCATTTTTATTTGATCAGACCACACGAAGTTGTAGGTTTTGCTACTAGTTAATGTTTTGTATTGGAAATGTTGTGAAAAATCATACTTGAAAAAGCAAATAAAAAAATCTCGCTCGCTCGCTACCCTTTTTCAATGAAAGAGTCCGAAGAACTAGAAATTAATTTGGTGTGGCCTAATATATATTTTAATAAATGGAGAATGTGTCCCCATGGACACAGATGATGCCCCCGCATACAACATTATAAAGGGACATAACTCAAAAGCGATAAAAGTGGCGTTACCCAAATTTGTACTTGATCTGAGTTTTCGATTTATAAAGGAGCATAACTCAACAGTGGTTAAAGTGACGCCACCAAAATTCAACTTGATCTGTGTTTTGTGGTAATAAGCATTGTGTATAAGTTTCATAACATTTGGTTGAGGCAACTTAAGTTACAGAACGGAAACTAAACATTTTGCATTTTTTCCATTTATAAAGGGCATAACTCAAGAATGGTTAAAGTGACCCCACCAAAATTCAAACTTGATCTGTATTTTGTGGTAATAAGCATTGTATATAAGTCTCATAACATTTGGTTGAAGCAAACTTATGTTAGAGAACGGAAACTAAAAATTTTGCATTTTATTTTCCATTTATAAAGGGGCATAACTCTAGAACGGTTTAAGTGTTGCCACCAAAATTCAAACTTCATCTGTGTTTTGTGGTAATAAGCATTGTGTATAAGTTTCATAACATTTGGTTGAGGCAAACTTAAGTTAGAGAACGGAAACTAAAAATTTTGTAATTTTTCCATTTATAAAGGGGCATAACTCTAGAACAGTTAAAGTGACGCTACCAAAATTCAAACTTGATCTGTATTTTATGGTAATAAGCATTGTGTATAAGTTTCATAACATTTGGTTGAGGCAAACTTAAGTTAGAGAACGGAAACCAATTTTGGGACGTACAGACGTGCGTACAGACGGACAAGGGTAAATTTTATGCCCCTCCACTACGGCGGGGCATAAAACTAAGATTGCTGTTTTGCCAAACTGTAACAAAAATAAATTATGTTTCAAACTTTCATAGTTACAACTTCTCACTCAGAAGAAATATGTTCTGAGAAAATTATGTCTCTTTCAAATTATTTACAATTTTATTTTTTCTATTACAGGTTTTCAAGGCATATACAGAAAAGATGGTTGGTACTTTTCAATAAGTTAGGATCATAAAATTTAATTTTTTAAGATTGTAAGTTTTTTCCAACACATAGTACATGAGATAAAGATTAGTGATTCTGAGAGCAGATTATGCAAATTTAAATGACTTTTCCATAAGTTCTTTACTCTCCTCAAAACAAGGACGGGTCTATTTTTCTAATGAATACTAAAAAATTAAGATAGGTCATGCTCTGTGGTATTATGTGATAAAAAATATATAAAAGTTCTCAGTCTTCTATTTTAGTAGTATATAATGAATTAGCAAGTAAGTAAGTACTTTTGAGCTCTGAATCATAATTTTCCTTTCACATTTAATGAAACGTGATATTTTTTTCCAGAATTCTAAAACACCAGCCAAGACAAAGAAACAGAAAGTGGATAAAAAGCAACCATCTATCAATAGTTTCTTCAAATCAAAATCATGATGTTAGATACCATATATTGTGTATTTTTATAAATCTTTTGTATATTTTTATATAAAACAATGTTAAATCTATATTTGATTTATCAGTGATGTTTATATCACCATATCTTATGTAGCACAAGTTTAATCATTTGTGCTATATAAGATATGGTGATATATCCATCACTGTGTTGACTTAATTTTCATTGATATGGTCATAATTATGAATTAATTGTTTACAAAACTTTGAATTTTTCTTGAAATACTCAGGATTTTCTTACCCGGAAATAGATTACGTTAGCTGTATTTGGCAAAACTTTTGGAATTTTGGGTCCTCAATGCTCTTCAAGTTAGTTCTCTATTTGGCCTTTTAAATTTTTGTTTCGCGTCTACTTATTCGAAAAGCGAGACTTAGGCATGCTATTTCTGTCAGGAGCATCAACATAGTACTATTTGTGATCAGGTCAATTTTAGCTCACCTGGCCCAAAGGGCCAAGTGAGCTTTCTCATCACTTGGCGTCCGTCGTCGTTAACTTTACAAAATCTTCTCCTCTGAAACTACTGGACCAAATTTAACCAAACTTGGCCACAATCATCATTAGGGTATGTAGTTTAAAATTGTGTCCGGTGACCTGCCAAACCAACCAAGATGGCCACCATGGCTAAAAATAGAACATAGGGGTAAAATGTATATTTTGGCTTATAACTCTGAAACCAAAGCATTTAGAGCAAATCTGACATGGGGTAAAAGTGTTGATCAAGTCAAGATCTATCTGCCTTGAAATTTTCAGATGAATCGGACAATGGGTTGTTGGGTTGCTGCCCTGAATTAGTAATTTTAAGGATTTTTTTCCGTTTTCGGTTATTATCTTGAAAATTATTATAGATAGAGATAAACTGTAAACAGCAATAATGTTCAGCAAAGTAAGATCTACAAATAAGTCAACATGATCAAAATGGTCAGTTGACCCCTTAAGGAGTTATTGCCCTTTAAAGTAATTTTTACCAATTTTTGTAAATTTTGTAATCTTTACAAAATCTTCTCCTCTGAAACTACTGGACCAAATTCAACCAAACTTAGCCACAATCATTATTGGGGTATTTAGTTTAAAATTGTGTGCAGTGACCCAGCCAACCAACCAAGATGGCTGCCATGGCTAAAAATAGAACATAGGGTAAAATGCAGATTTTGGCTTGTAACTCTGAAACCAAAGCAAATCTTACAGAGATTAACTTGTTTATCAAGTAAATATCTATCTGCCCTCAAATTTTCAGATGAATTGGACAACTGGATGTTGGGTTGCTGCCCTGAATTGGTAATTTTAAGGATTTTTTCCGTTTTCGGTTATTATCTTGAAAATTATTATAGATAGAGATAAACTGTAAACAGCAATAATGTTCAGCAAAGTAAGATCTACAAATAAGTCAACATGATCAAAATGGTCAGTTGACCCCTTAAGGAGTTATTGCCCTTTAAAGTAATTTTTACCAATTTTTGTAAATTTTGTAATCTTTTACAAAATCTTCTCCTCTGAAACTACTGGACCAAATTCAACCAAACTTAGCCACAATCATTATTGGGGTATTTAGTTTAAAATTGTGTGCAGTGACCCAGCCAACCAACCAAGATGGCTGCCATGGCTAAAAATAGAACATAGGGTAAAATGCAGATTTTGGCTTGTAACTCTGAAACCAAAGCAAATCTTACAGAGATTAACTTGTTTATCAAGTAAATATCTATCTGCCCTCAAATTTTCAGATGAATTGGACAACTGGATGTTGGGTTGCTGCCCTGAATTGGTAATTTTAAGGAAATTTTGCCGTTTTGGTTATTATCTTGAAAATTATTACAGATAGAGATAAACTGTAAACAGCAATAATGTTCAGCAAAGTAAGATCTTCAAATAAGTCTACATGACCAAAATGGTCAGTTGACCCCTTAAGGAGTTATTGCCCTTTATAGTCAATTTTTAACAATTTTCATTAATTTGGTAAATTTTGGTAAGTTTTTACAAAATGTTTTCCTTTTGTAATCTTCTTTTCTAAAACTGCAGTAGAAAATCAATATA
The DNA here is from genome assembly GCA_017311375.1 of Mytilus coruscus. Lineage (NCBI taxonomy): Eukaryota > Metazoa > Mollusca > Bivalvia > Mytilida > Mytilidae > Mytilus > Mytilus coruscus. The sequence goes on along the minus strand of CM029600.1, from coordinate 2,212,601 downwards.
GAAAACAATCTACTAATGAACTGGCAATAAAAATAATTGATAATTCTATAACATGAAAAAAAAAACACATTAATACCTGATGATGGTGTTTCTTTCTTTACATTGAAAATGATGTCACAACTATAATCCCGAACAATAGGTCGAATGTCAGATATGTTTCAGTACTTTGGCTTCATTTTCTACAGATTCAAGTGCAAATGATACTTGAATTCCTACACTAATTTATACAGACTTCATCCCCTTTCACAGGTAATGCCTGCCTCATATTATATTTAAAACTTTAATAGAATATCAGAAATTTTGAGAGAAAATTAATCAACCATACAAGATCTAAAACTTAATTAATATTGTTCAAATTATCAATTAACTATTAAAAAAAAATTCTCATTAAAACAATATAGTTCTTCATTTTATATTTTATCAGAAGTTTAGGGAAAAATTGAATTTAATTGTGTCCCTTGTTCTCATTTCCTGGGATAAATCCAGTACAAATTAAAGTATTGGTATTGAATTAATATTTAAGAAATATTTCAAACACTACCATTTTCTTCACAAGAATGAAGACCATATTTTCAGTGTCATGAGTATCAGTCATCATATTTGTTGTACTTTGTTGTTTAAAAGTTGAATACAAAAAGATCAACAAAGCAATTCAAAACCACTTGAATTTTGCAACAACAAATGAGAGTTTTAACGACCTCAGCTTGCTATACAACCCTTGCACAATCAACTGAATTTTGCAGAAATCATTAATAGGAAAGATTGCCCTTAAATGATAATTTTTATTACCTTTTTTTTTTTTTGGGGGTGTTGCAACAACAAAACTTCACAACAAACTTTCTCATCACTTGCATTTCTCGTTAGATAAATTTTACAAAATTCTCCCTGAAACTACTGTCAAATTAAACCAAACTTGGTTTAAATCACCACTAGGATATCCAGAGACCACTGTGTATGATGACCCTGCCTGCCAACATGGCACACATGGCTGAAATAAAACATAAGTTTCAAACGCACTTTTTAGTCTTATATCTCTGAAACTAACGACAGTACAACAGTTGCATTTATCATGCATCAGTTGTAAATAAAAATATCAGGTGAGCGACACAGGGTCCTTGGAGCCTCTAGTTTTGTAACCACTAGTTGTAGGTCAATGATATTTGGTATGCAGTTGTATAAGCATTGTCACATCTCCATGGATATTATTTGGCCCGCCCCTCAGTCATAGTCTATTGATTTTGAATGTTTTGCATAGTTTACATTTTAAATTTTGTGATTAGATCAGTTTAAGATGAACCACTAAATACAGATGTATTGGCATTTGCAAGTCTTATATCCATGGAGATTATATGGCCCCACCTCCTCATGGTTTATTGACTTTGGAACTCTTACATAGTTTACAAGTAAAGTTTGTGTTTAGGTTTGTTTAAAAGAACAACTTATGATATGTTAATGGTATTGGGTATGCAGTTGTATAAGCATTGGCACTTCTCATTTCAATTGAGTTTATTTGGCTCTGCAGCTTCAGTCATGGTTCATTGACTTTGAATGATTTGAAGTTCCAACACCTAAAACCTCCAAAGATGATGTTATGATCATTTTATCACTATCTGTGAGATCCAATAATAACTCAAATTTCAGAACTGACTGAATAAATAATAATTTCACAAGTTTTTGTACAGACTTTCTTTAATAGCAGCAAACCAGTCAAAATTAATGAAGGAACCAAAGTATTATTGTTGCCAAACAAAGTTTGGCACTCATATTAGGCTTTGGTATGATTTGATTTGTACATATCCATTTGTTTACCAACTTTTGGATGCTTTTGGCAAATCTCTGGAGCGTCAATTTCATTATCCAAACTTCGTCAATCTCCTATTTTATTGTAAATTATTTGTGACATAAGAATATAAGCTTCATGATATTTACATTTTCTTTACAACCCACATCTCTGCATATTTATAATTCTTCATATTTAAAAAAGGGGCAGAAGATACCATGGGGACTTCAAAGCGCAGTAGTCAAAGAGGAACTGACAACGCCATGACAAAACAAAATGAAAGACAGTAAAAGAAACAATTTTATGAAACAATTCATAGAAAACTAAAGACTTAGCAACACAATCGAGATCGCAGGTGCACGGAAAGGTAAGCAGATCCTGTTACACTAGTGGCACCTGTCATGTTACTCATACTAGTACAAATATGGTGATCAAACTCATTCTCTGATGTCACAATCCAGGAAATAGGACAGGTAAAGACAATAAGGACTGAAATGATATTTTTAAATCTGAGCACATAACTATACCTTTGGTTTTCATGTTTGTGTAGTGATTTTGTGACATGAACTGCATTGTAAAACTTACTATGAAATTAATGTCTGGAAATGAAAATGCTACTGAATAAATTTGGTGCGTTCAAGCGCTTTTCTGGATTCCCTTTATCAGAGCGCTCAAACTTAAACATTTTGAAAAGAATTCTGGTTATTTCTTTTGTTCTATTCATTTGAATATTATTATTTGCCCCATGCATTCCAAATGAACAATCAAGAGTCATATGATTTTTGCTAACATTCAACATTATCACAGAAGCCGAAAGAAAGAAAGAATTATTTAACCATTTTAATTTAAATATACAAATCGAAATATTACAGGATATTATTGGTACACAAATCGCTTTGTAAAAAGTACAATTGCAATCTTTGTTGGTAAGGTTTATCTGTGACTTTTATACTAAAATATATGTCAATATATTATGTTCCAGGGTTTATTGGATTAACGTTTATTAGCTCACCAGGTCCCAAAGGGCCCCATGTGAGCTTATCCCATCACTTGGCGTCCGTGGTCGTCCGTCCGTCTGTCGTCGTCGTCTGTCGTCGTCGTCTGTCGTCGTAAACTATTCCAAAATCTTCTCTGAAACTACTGGGCCAAATACCCAGATACTTCAAACTTTACCTAAATGTTCCTTAGGGTATCTAGTTTATAAATTATATCAGAAGTTTTGATCCATCGACAAACATGGCCGCCATGGCTAAAAATAGAACATAGGCGGTCAAATGCAGTTTTGGCTTATATCTCAAAACTAAAGCTTTTAGTGCAAATCTGACATGGGGTAAAATTGTTCAATTGGTCAAGATCTATCAGCTCTGAAATTTTCAGACGAATCGAACAACCCATTGTTGGGTTGCTGCCACCAATTGGTAGTTTTAACAAAATTTTGCAGTTTTTGTTATTATTTTGAATATTATAGATATATATAAACTATAAGCAGAAATAATGTTCAGCAAAGTAAGGTCTACCAAAAGTTAATATGACCAAAGTTGTCAATTGACTTCTTAAGGAGTTATTGCCCTTTAAAGACAATTTTACACAATTTGTTCATCAAGAAATCTTCTCCTCTGAAATACAGGTGAGCCATTCAGGATCTTGAGAGCCTCTTGTTAAATATATCATCTATGAATATCTCATAAATATGATTTTTGGCAAAATGAATTTTAAGTAGATTAACACCTGGCATAGATGACCTTTTCCGTATTTCCACATTTTTCTGAATATATGGTTTTCGATGCTCTTCAATTCGTACTTAATATTGTCTTCTAACTAATTTGGTTTCAAACGCCACTGATGAGTTGTGTAGACGAAATGTTTGTCTGGTGTTACAATAGACCAGGGCTCTCGGTCATAAAACTTTATTCAGTACTCAAGAGTACTAAATGTGTGCTCGAAACTCCAAATCCATTATTTTGATTGGTTGAATATTGAGTCCGAGAACGATAAATGCCTTGTATCTTTGATGAGTTTTACCCTTCCAAAGTATATATTTCCTATATGTTTTGTTTTATATAGCTTTCAAAGTTTTCTCTAGTAAATACCAGCAACAAAACGTTTTCTATAAACAAAATCATAATTTAGAACCCACAATTAGAAATGTATTTGTACTTGTGACATTCAATGATAGTTCATATCATCACACTATATAACGCTAAATAAAAATCCTGGAATCTGTCCTCTGGTCGTGTCTGTAAGATGCTGCGAATATGGCGATTTCTCAAAGTAAAACACAATTCCGTTTTGAGTTATAGTAGACTTTCCGTGAATGCCATATTGGTACTGCGGTCCTTCCATATCCACCACTACATGATACTTTGTATTGTTTGAAAGTTTTACTGGACCAGGAAAAATAATTCTAAGCAAACCACTTTCAGCTTCTTTACTATCTAAGTTTTTCGATACTACAATAAGGTCACTCGTATTTTCTTTCAATGTAGCGGTAACTTTGCAAATCGACAGTCCGTCTGCACATCCATATGAGAGAAATCCGTGTAGTTTTATGTCTTTAGACACCCAAAAGCATATTGCATCAACTCCCTTTGAATGCCAATTAGACCTTATAACTCCAAATCTATTTACAGCTAAAATACTAGTATTGCAGGATTTCGGAGTAATTTGTGATTTTGAGTGTTGAAAGATGACTTCGAATGCCTTCTCTAAATTTTTGCTGATGTCAGGTGTTTTCTTAATAGAAAGGTTGTATTCCTTAATATCTGTCGACTGATTTGATATAAAACATTTATGTCCATTTAAATTTTTGTGTACCTTTTGTACCTCTAGCATAATTTGGGTCTCGGATGCCTCTGTCACACATGTCTCAAGTATCTGCTGTTCGTTTTCAATTTTTCTATCTATATTTTCGAAGCCCGATTTCAAAACGTCAATATCGTCTTTTGCTTCATTATAATGTTTTGACAATTCTGATTTTCGCTTATCTTTCAGGTTACAAATCATGGTAGCAAGATTATTGAAACTATCTTCAAGTTCCTTTTGTTTGTCTTTAAACAGGGTTTGCAGTTTTCCAGCTTGCATATCGAGATTTGAAATAATATCTTTCACATCGCAATCAACATTTTTTAACTCGTTTCTCAAATCATCGACTTTATTTGAAGCAGCATCTTCAATTGCCATGACTTTCTCACATTTACGATGAAAAATACTTACACACATGGAACAACACGGAGTTTCGTGGTCAATACAAAAAAGCTCAAGTTCTTTACTCTTGTGTTCGGTACACTTGTTTTTGAATGTTTTCAAGAATTTTAAGTCAGAAACGACTACTTCCACGGGTCTTATTTCGTGATCACATAGAAGTTTACTAGCTCTATGGTGTTTTACACAACTAGAGCATAGCAGATCGGAACACTCAATACAAACAAAACTGGCGTCCGATTTTAATTCCATTCGTTGACATACCATACATTGTTTTTGAGGATTTTGTACTTTTTCCTTTTCCAAAAGTCCAACAATGAGAAAATTCAGCGGCAATCCTTTGATCCATTCCTCTGGTGAACAGTTTTCAATCGGTGCAGGTACACTTGTCCTACATACCGGACATTCAATACTTTGTTTTTGTCCTTTCTCAATTCTCGAAGAAATAAAGGTATGTAGACAACTTTCACAAAATGTGTGTAAACAAGGTAAATACTTTGGAGTGTTAAGTTTCTCTAGACAGATAGCACATGTAGTTATATCAACGATATGACTCTTAATGGATGACGCCATTGTCGTACTCTATACCAGGAAGTGATATATCACGTTTATACATTTGATCGATAAGCACATAACTTAAAGTATTTATAACTTTGATATTTACTGCTTGATTAACTTTATATTTAATTTTCAAAATTACATTTTGATAGTTTTCAGCTTCATCGGTCTGTTATCTTCAAAAGTGAGCAATATTTCAACTTCAGAAAATGAAGTTTGCCTAAATGAGCGATATATTTAAATCAAACTTCAAAAATTATAAGTAATAGAAGTCTTGGGGTCTGAATAAGTTTCAAATAGGTTTATATTTGCTATTTCACAGTAATTGAATTCTTACTTGTCAAAATTTAGGCATTATTTCATACATGTAATTTTGTTTATCTCAAAATAACTAAATTATGTTTTCACGATCTATTTGATCGGACTAGTCGAGATTGGTGTGGTTAAGTTAACTGTCAAATATGTTTCGTTATTTATGTAATCCATTTATGTATCTTCATCACCCCTTTTGAGCTATAAAGTCTTTGGTTCTTTATCACTTTTGTAAAGGTCCTTGTCATCATGGCTGTGGTTCAGCTATTCACATTTAAATGTTGAAATTTGGCCCGTTAACGTTTGTGTATAAGTTAAAGTTCAAAAAATATGGTAATTAGATTTATGAGTAAGTTTTTCCCCCTTTCTAATGGGTCTTCTTAACTCATTTGGTTATTAAATGTGAGCAATAGGTCAGTTGCTCAGTCATTGTAATGAAAAAAAAGTCATTTCCAATGATAATGTTGGTGTTTTTCTATCTAATTCGATTAATGCCCTTTGACTTTCCTGTGTCTTTTTGTCTAGAAACAGATTTTCTTTCCTTTCTACCTAACATTTGCAGTTAGTTATAAAACAGTCATGCTATGCAAGCAATATGATATAATCCAAGTTATCAAAAATTTTGACGGATGTCAAGTTGGTTCAATATTCAACATTCAACATTCAACATTCAAATTTTTTTTTGTTAACCTTATTTTTCACTTTTTTTTTTTTTTTTTTTTTTTTTTTTTATCGCTTTCAACATTCGACATTCGTTTTCAACATTCAACATTCGTCTTCAATAATCAACATTCGATTTCAACATTCAACAATAATTTAATTTTGGATGTAACGCGTCTTCTGATTGGCTGACGTTGTTTTGTTTATCAGCTCATAGACATAATTTTGTCATGTGACCGTGACGTCATCAACGTTTTTCATGGTTTACTCCGGTTTAGAATGGAATTTAGAATTAAATTATAAGAAATAACTGTAATATTTTTTCTGTCTATTCGAAATAACATAAAAAATATGGTGCACACTTTAAAATAACCCGCTACGCGGGTTATTCAGTGTGCACCACATTTTTGATGTTATTTCTACATAGACAGAAAAATATTACAGTCATTCCTTAATTCAAAAAAAAAATTTCAAATAAATTTTTTTTTTTTTTTCCTTTGTTTTTTTTTTTTTTCTTCCAACATTCGATTTCAATATTCAACATTCTTTTTAATATTCAACATTTGTTTTCAACATTCAACATTCGTTTTTCAACATTCGATTTCAACATTCAACATTCGTTTTCAACATTCAACATTCGATTTCAACATTCAACATTCAAAATTTTTTTTCAAAATTTTTTTTTTTTCATTTTTTTTTTTTTCCAACAGTCGATTTCAGCATTCAACATTCGTTTTCAACATTCAACATTCGTTTTCAACATTCAACATTCGTTTTTCAACATTGGATTTCAACATTCGTTTTCAACATTCAACATTCGATTTCAACATTCAACATTCAACATTCAAAAGATTTTTTCCAAAACATTTTTGTTTTCATTTTGTTTTGTTTTTGTTTTGTTTTCAACATTCAACATTATGAAAAAAAAATTTATTTGAAAATTTTTTTTTTTGAATGTTGAATGTTGAAATCGAATGTTGAATTTTGAAAACGAATGTTGAATGTTGGTAACGAATGTTGAATGTTGAAAACGAATGTTGAATATTGAAATCGAATGTTGAATTAGAAGCCGTTCTGTAATTGCATCATCCATTACATAGTATATTGTCTGTATATGAAATTTGCTATATCTTTTATCCTGATGTGGTTAATAAAGGCAACAGTAGTATACCGTTGTTCAATAGCCGTAATTCGATTAGGAAAAACAAATCCGGGTAACAAACTAAAACCGAGGGAAACACGTCAACTATAAGAGGAAAACAACGGAACAACAGAAACACGCCAACATACATAGAAACTGACTGTCTGATAACAACTGCCATATTCCTGACTTGGTACAGGACATTTTAAGAAAAAATGGTGGGTTGAACCTGGTTTTATGGCTAGCAAAACCTCCCGCTTATATGGCAATGTTAAAAACACCGATAAAATGACAACACTACGTGACAGGAATACAGTACAAACAAACGCAAGAACAATTAGCAATTAGAAATACATAAATAAATAGTATAAAAGTACATTACAACACGTTAACCGCAGAATAACAACGGACGTCTCCCATAAATTTACGACAGCACACCAGGACACCACACCACAAACGAAATATAAACTGCGCGTTACATGAATAGATCAACGTCACAAAAAGTGACGTATTTTTGTGACGTTTATATTATCACAGGTAAATTTCTAAAAATAAAACATTTGTTTTATTTATAGACACGTACAAGAATATTAAATTGGGATTGAGTTTGTAATGGTGTTAATTTATGTGTTTTGTAACCATGACAAGAATATTAAAATGGAATTGTGTTTGTAATAGTGTTCTTATTTGTATTTTCTAACCATGTCGGTTTTTCTTCTAAATCAAAACTGTATAAACAAACAAAAATCGTGTGCATATAGTTGCTTTAAACATATATATGAAGTAGCTAATTTTTCATTTTAACTTTTACATGCATATAGCAAATAAAAATAAAATAACTGTAACTGACCAAACAGTAAACACACATGAAAACAAACAACATAAAACAAAAACCCTGTAGACGAACCACGAGCAACTCGACTATACTGACAAATAAGACATATGTGAAATGTACCAACAATACAGAATTCCAACCACAAACGAAATAAACACAACTCAGCACAAAATGACCCACCGGACCCACACGTATAAGAAAGTAACAACAAAATGCCCGAAAGCGGGATATATAAATACCGAACCACGTTGTCTCAAACAGCGAACATAAGACAAAATATCTAACCGGACTTACAAAAGAAACATCATAATTAAATACATGAATGTTGGATATATAAATACAGAGACACGTCGCATTGCAAACACTCGGCAAAACAGTCATATACGGGAATAGGTCACGTTCGGTACTAAGCACCATCTAAGACGTGGTAAAAATGTCGTTAGTTAGTTTAGACACGGACACATCGTATATATCAACCAATTCGTGATGGTGTCCATAAAATTTACGGAGTGTCATTTTTAATCTTTCCTCCTCATAACTCTGTTGGAGCAGTTTCTGCGTAATGTGTTGCAGTCCAAAGAGCTTTTCCTTAGTTAACCCTTTGAGTTTTTTACTCAATGGTATTGCCTTTGGAGTCAATAGGTTAGAATCATAATATTGATACAACATAGTGAAGTCTCGTTACAATTTTATATATTTCCATAAAATTATGTTATTTAGGGCTGCGTTTTGCCATTGTGCATAATATTGCCAATTTTACATGTTCATCAAAAGGTATCTTTCATCAAAATTAATTAATTTGTATTTGAATTAAATTAGATGTGGGATGTATGTAAATGAGACAGCATCAAAATGTCGCAAATAACTAAGACATTTAGAGATGAACAGTCTATAAAGAAATATGGTTTTGGTAATAATGTCTTTATAAAGATTTTATAATTTCTTTAAATTTGTCAAAAATATATCGAAATTAGAGTTCACATCTTTAGAAATTTATAATTTGGTCACATGGTTTGAAATGTGCAAAATGTTGTTAATACCTTTACACGAATGAATATATGATTCTGTGAATTTTAGCAAATTAACTCATCATAGTAAAGAATGAAGGACAATGAAAATTGACCTGGTTTGAAATAAATTTAGGGGAAACTGGTTCTACCACTTTCGATGTATCATGTCTGGTAAATCAAATCCGTCTATTGTGCCTTTTTTTCCCCTATTTTATACAACAATTATGTTGCCTCCCAAATTCCTGTATTTAACCAAAGATATTGTCGCGTCCATTTCGCTGAACTAGTAGACATCATTGTTAAGGGGCCAGCTGAAGCCCGCCTCCGGGTGCGGGATTTTCTTGCTGCATTGAAGACACATTGGTGGTTTTGAACTGGTTACTGCTCTTTTGTCGGGTTGTTGTCTCTATGACTCATTCCCCATTTCCATTCTCTATTCAATCCCGTATATATCATTATGACAAAGATAAGGGTCTGTGTTGGAAAGGGCTTTGGTATTGGCTTGGTTTTATAAAACATTTTCACTTTTTAATGTGGAAACGGAAATTGCATTATCAAATATCAAAATCAAAAGCTTAAACACATCAAACAATTGTACACATCAAATAATTGTACTTAAACTAAGGTTGCACCTCCCTCAGGTAAAGTTTATCTGAAAAGAATTAACCTGGTATGTTGGAGCATTGGGTGTTGTTGCCTATAGACATTCTGTATACTTTGCTTCCCAATATTCCCATCCATGAGCAACAGGAATGACACCACTAGGGACGACATGAAATGCTTACGCTTCCAGGATTATAAGTTCATCCAAGTTTTATTTGTTTTAATAGTGCTCAGTTTTTATTTTTATATGTTGCATTTTGTAAATTTTTCCTAAATAACTCAATTATATTGCCCTCCTTACCTTACGGTCATATATAGAGGCAACAGTAGTAAACCGCTATTAAATAGTCATAATTCGATTAAGAAAAACAAATCCGGGTAACAAACTAAAACCGAGGGAAACACGTCAACTATAAGAGGAAAACAACGGAACAACAGAAACACGACAACATACATAGAAACTGACTGTCTGATAACAACTGCCATATTCCTGACTGGGTACAGTACATTTTAAGAAAAATGGTGGGTTGAACCTGGTTGTATGGCTAGCAAAACCTCCCGCTTATATGGCAATGTTAAATATACCGCTAAAATGACAACACTACGTGACAGGAATACAAACAAACACAAGAACACTCAGCACAGAGAAATACATAAATAAATAATATAATAGTACAATACAACATGTAAACCGCAGAATAACAACGGACACTTTCCGTGAATTTACGACAGCACACATAACAATATCCTTTTATCGCACTCAGACTCGGAATTCAACCAAGTACTCCGAGTACCGAGAAAAATTATAAGACCAAAAGGCTTGGTGTCTCTACTCTTTACTTTTTAAAATGCTATATTAGGTAAGCTAATTAGACAGCTATCTAATAAAAAAAACCTGAAAACCGATGTGACGTAGATCCTAACTTTAAATAGGCACATGCTTTTGTGTTGGGGTTTAGCTACTAGGACCGAAAGTTTAGTAAACCCCAATACATCATCCGTAGAATATCTATCGTCATTTTTGTTTTCTTGTCTTTCATTTTGCCTATGTGCTTTGTCTATATGCCACTTTGTTTTCTTTGTTGACATATTTGTTTGTTTTATAGTGATTAAGATTATAACACAATGTTGACTACTGTACCCTATTTTTGACATTTTACCTATTATGTCTGTTTGTTTTGTTCACACATTGTTGTCAATATAATGAAGTTCTATGCGACTGTCATACAAGTGAGAGGTTTAGCTGGCTATAAAACCAGGTTTAATCCACCATTTTCTACATAAGGAAATGCCTGTACCAAGTCAGCAATATGACAGTTGTTTTCCATTCGTTTGATGGGTTTGAGCTTTTAATTTAGCCATTTGATAAAGGACTTTCCGTTTTGAACTTTCCTTGGAGTTCGGTATTTTGTTATTTTACTTTTTAATTTATATCGAAATTTCTGAAGTCCGTAATGCATTAATAAAACATGTTCTCGTATAATAATTTCGGAGAGGCAATAAAAGTAAGCAGAAACACCTTATCTTCTGTAATGGAATACCGTAGTAACTTCTTATCCTTTCTTAATCTTTTAGCCTATTGCGGATTTTTGTTGTTGGTTGATATTGCTAAAAGTTAAATCACAAAATACTGAACTCCGAGGAAAATTCAAAACGGAAAGTCCCTTATAAAATGGCAAAATCAAAAGCACAAACACATCAAACGAATGGACAACAACTGTCATATTCCTGACTTGGTACAGGCATAAATCTTTGGTTTTCATTGTAGTGATTTGTTTTCCTCCAAGCTTTACATAATGACGATAATAATGAAGATAATATTAATAATGTAAAATTCATCTCAAAATAAAATTATGGCCTTTTGTTGTTGCTCATCGAGAAGATAGATTTAACATGAACTTACAATTTCTACAATCCGAGAACAAAGGCCAAATTATTGAGGATTTAAATATCTGACCAAAGACGTACATATCTGATCATTGATCTGTTGTACTTGAACCTAAAATTGAGATTTATATTATAACATATCAATGATTTATATAACATTAACGGTACATTTTAAGAGCGGACAAATTAAAAAAGGACCCAAAGTATAACCAGATCTGGACAAGGAATCAGAGCTTTGAATGAAGGGTATATATTGCTTTCATTTAAAATGATTTCAAAAAAATTAAGACAGGAAATTGCAATCACACAATATCCTCATTTGCATGCAAGTATCAAAGTACTGACTACTGGGCTGATGACACCCTCGAGACTTACAGTCCACCAGCAGAGGTATCAGTGGCCGTAATATCTGACCAAAGACGTACATATCTGATCATTGATCTGACTTGACCCAAGTATTACTCTTCCGGATAACCCCATAATGTTAGTAGGTTTCGTTTTGCTCAGTCTTTAGTTTTATGTGTAGTGTTTTGTGTCATGGTTTCATGTGTTTGCCTATGACAATATCTGTTCTAAAAATAATTTAAATGTGTGTTAAGGAGCCAGCATGTGGTACAGCTTCTATTCAGTGACGTCATACCGTACAATAACTTTAATTTTTTTGGAAATTACAGTACGGGAAGTTATTAGTTCGCCAAAAGTGCTTCTCATTGAAAAAAAACGAAAATAAATGAAGTTATATGCTGAACATCGGTCACCTACAAATAAAATAATTTCAAAATAAACATTGTTAATCAAACATACATGGGTCATTTTCAAAAAGTCGAATTTTGAAATTGCAAAATTAATTTAAAGTTACTTATTCAAACAACCCTCGTCATAAGCAAATCAAAACAAACAGTACTTATAGAACAACATATAAAAGATGCAATCTTGATAATGTCATACAAGAATATATTGAAACATTTTTTGATAGGTGGTGCAATATTTTGTCTCTCCTGTTACCATGTTCAAAAGAAATTTCGGGTTATTTAGAAAAGGTTTCGATAAAATTTTAAGCTTGTTTTCGTAGCCAATAACATGGTTTTAAGAGTAAAACTTCTATATATATTCATTCTGTGAAATAATAGATTATTTACCAATTTTCATGTTCTACTGAAAATGCCTCTAAAATTGGTTTTCAAAGGTTATAAAATAACCACCAGTAATGCAAGTCTAAGATAACAATTCATAATGTTCAGCATTTGTTCTCTCTTTCAAATAAACCCAACATCAAGTAAATCCCTCGCACGTTGGTTTACTTTTGTCTTTATTTTATTGGTAACAGGAACGTACGTTAATGATATATCACTATATTAAGTTCTATCCTGTTACCTTTTTGTCTATCCTGTTACCGATAGCAGTATTGCACCTGCAAATGCTAAATTGCGAAGATTAAGACGTTATAACCTTTAGATGAGTTCAAACAACGAAACATTTCATTTTGTGTGCAACTATATGTTATTATAAACTTTTTAAAGACGTTTCTGTCTACTATTGTCTATCCTGTTACTGTAACCATAGCAACCATAGTAACAGGATAGACAAATTTCTTCATTTTTGAATGCTGTTGTGAAATAACTACTCCCTTTGATGAAGTGATAATGTTTTCTGTTGTGATTTTGGTTTTCAACACGTTATTGCACTTTTGTAAGTATAATATTGGTGTAATTAGTCAATATGTTGGTAACAGCATAGACATGACAAAAAGTACCCACTATTTTTTTCACTAAATGTCTTGAAATTTCTTTTCTCTACACTGTTATACAAGAAACGTGTTGTGTTAAATGTTTAGGTTATTTTGCGCTTTTGAAATCAACACTGACTAGTTCAATACTCATAGGGAGAAAATGTAACGGCTGATTTAAGTAGCGGTAACAGGGTGGACATGAACTTCATGTACACTGATTGAATTTAGTTTGTAGCAAAAATGTTACATATAATAATAAAGAAGCTACGATTTTCGTTAGAGTTATAATTTACGTTCTAAAAAGTCCCTTTGCAGATATCAAGGCGATCAGAAAATAGGAAAAAATCATTTGAAATGTGTTACTCGGACACTGTACACACATAAATTACAAAAAACAAAATCGGACTTAAATATATTTTAATCTTATCAAAATAGATCTAATGTTCTGACTCATAAATCCTACAAACTTTCATTTAAACACTTACAACTGCATTTTCCATTAGAAATAAAAATTTTAGCATGGGTGTACTGAAAATTAGACATTTTTGAAAATGACCCACATACGTTTGAAAACATATATTTTTTTCTTCACTTTTTTGCGATTTACGAAATTTAGCAATGATCACTCATGATTACATTTTTTATCAATTCTTTTAAACAACGAGACTGCCAAATTACAGCAAACTCGGATAAATCGTCAAACTCAAATTTGACATCGGTAATCCATTTTGTCCAATATTGAATTTTGAAAAGCAATGTCGAACAGTTCTCAAGCTATAAGAGTAAAATAACAAAAACATATCATATAAATAAAGCAGAAAAAGCTTGTACCTAACGATACCCCGTCCGCGGGATCGTCGTACTACCCAGAATTGATCACCGTATTTTCGTTAAGAAAACCATGTGAAAATTTAATTTCATTATGGCAATTCTTGTTTTCAACAAGGAGTTTTATTATTAAACGGCATGACTATTTCCCCTGAATTTGTTTCACCTAGTCAGGGGATTAAATACAGAAAGTGTTTGAAATCCAGTGGAATATTGCTAAGGATATTTTGCAATAATTTCCCCATATGTCCATATGCGCTTCACATAATATTTCAATGATTAAAATTGCTATTGCACACTATTCATGACAAACATTTAAGACGTCGTCTACCAAAGAGTAAACCGAGATTGAGTTCTATGCAATATTATATTCAAAACTTTCGAGTCAAATCCATTTACAATAAGTCCAACAGCTTTGAATGTGTAGCCATCATTTTAGAAGACTATTCAACTACATGTATGCGCAGATCTTTCGGCAAAGAAAAAATCCAAAATATATATGCACGGACCTCTGGGAAAAGTTCATAAATATATATATGACCCAAAATATTTACAGTACACTTAACTCCTAAAGTGTGCTGTAAATATATCTTGTGAAAAGTAACTGTTGTTTTCTTTGCGTCGATTTACGTATTTTGCCAGGGTGTTGTCAGTTTCTCTTTGGATTACTAGTATGTGTTTTTAATGTCCATTTGGTATCTTCAATCTTTTTTCATAAGCTCTAAATTCATATACAGAAACGGTTACAAGGTTATTCTTCTGTGATCCTTATAGTTTTGGCACCTCTTTCTTTAAAATTTCAGTTGTCTATCTAGTTGTTTTCTCTCCTAGAAGAAAGGGCAACTTTTCTTGTTTCTATGACTTGCTTTGTGGATGAAACGAAAGAGAAGAAAGATGAGTGTCTGTTCCTCCGGAGAGTTGAGAAGATGCTTTTCTGTTTCACAAGGAAGTTGAAGATCCTTCTACTTTCAAGGCATCGACAACTGAAGCCACTGATCCTTCTTCATTTCAATAATGTCTTTATAACGGATCTTAGAGAGGTCCTGAAATTAATACTGATCCTTCTGTCGTGGTATCAGTAACTGTACTCGAGGAATAAGTCTAGCAAGTCTTTTTTTTTATCCATTTTGAAACTAAAGATATCTTATTTTTAAAGCTTGGAAGGTAAGTGCCTACCTGTTATAAGTTTATTTTTTATCTGTTCGGATCTATATCTGTTGATGTTCTTGTGCTCTCTCAATCAGTTTTGGGCTAGGCATGAGCGACTTCTTCGTAGTACTTCATAGGTTTTAGTTAAAGCTGAGAACTGCTTCTCATTTTTATCATGGTTCTAAGCGATGTAATATGTTATTGAAATCTAGATTTTTAGAATTTAAAAATTCCCTAAAAAGTCCCACCTGACTGACAACATTGTTTGGTTCCCTTTGCCAAAAGTTTGCCGTTCAGATTCATATTGATAAGAGGTCACTTACCTCTTTTTTGTGAAAATGAACATTTTTCTTGCTGAAAAAAAACAGGTCGTTATTATCAGTCGAAATTGAACTACCGCTTACAAATCTACATTATATGTTAGTTAAGAATATATCAATTTTAAAACATGAAAAGAAAACACACCGAATGAAGGGTGATGTAAATAATTTGATCGAAGTTAACTCGTCAAGTCATGAAGCCTCCTCTTCTCATTTCAGTTAATATATGTAACATAATTCATCCGCTGTCATCAGTATTTCCCACACCGCCAGGAAATACCTTCGTTTTATCTTTAACAACACGGTGTTTCAAGTTAAAGCACTTGTGTTAGACCTGCCAACATCTCTGGTTTCCGCAACATCCAATTTTTTTTCTACGATCCTCTATAAATAATTTTCGCTATTTAAACCCCAAAAGCCTTGACTCAATAGGTCATAAAACTCTTCCAGTTCTTATGTTTTATCATTTCCTGGAAAAAATCAGAAACCATTCATTCTAAAATTTGTATTTTCATTTAAGAGAAAATTTGGATTCATCAATGATTGCAGAAGATGCAATGAGCATATACTGGATGAGTTATAGGAATACGTATTCCCTTATTCCCTCTTTCATGTTTCTCTTTTTTTTAAATGTAACAGTAAAAAACTGCAAGATCATAGTAAATGTCCAAGTTTCGCCAAAACAAGCATGATAGTTTAAATGATCCGAGAGATATTTCAGACTGAATGAGTACAGAGACCCTATGAATATCACCTATAATGCTAAACAGACTTGTGCACTGACCGAAAATGGGACCATGTTCATTCATTAGAAGTTTAATTAATAATATTCAAAGTTTTGGTTGCTCTTCAACTTTGTACTTCATTTTGTCTTTTCAACTTTTTTTATTCTATCGTCACTGATGAGTCTTTTGTAGACGTAACGCGCGTCTGGCGTACAAAATCTTAATCCTTGTATCTTTGATGAATTTATTTCGTCTAAATGTTTTGTACCCCTACTATACATGTAGAGGCGGCAAATACCAGAGAGACATTTACAACTCATAAGTCGAAGAATTACTGACAACATTATAGCAAAAAACGTAAAACGAAGAAAAAACAAACAACAGTCCAAAAAAAGACAAAAGACTGCGACACATGAAAGGTTATGGGGTTATTTTTAGAATTATAAGTACTTTTGGTGGGTCAGATTACACAAATTTTAAGTTTATTTTTATTTTGGTGCAGATTGTCAATTTGAAAATATCACGACAGAGAACTCTGGTTCCGTTTTTGATATCAACTTCCAGACATGGGAGCTGAATCTATGGTTATTCCTGCATTCCATGAATATTCTAACTCTAAGCTCCTGTTTCCTGTTCAGAAGTTATCTTTTAACTTAGTAGAACCTATAGACAACGTTCTAGTTCTAAACATTTCATCCATTCTAAGATCTTGTTCTATATATGTCTTTTCCAGCTGTGTTGTTGAATTGTTGTCTCACAAACCGTTTCCCAATATCAGTAACTATTCATGAATGCATTAGATTCCTTTGAAATAAAATTTTAAAGTCCCAAGCCAATTGCATTGATTAAATTATGAATTCCTTCATTTAAAGTTAAATATGTAACTATTATATGGGATAGTTAAAGGGCAAGTCGTAATGGAATCAAATATAGAACTGAAACCCATTAGCCTAAAGTCATCCAAGGATAATATTTTCATACTTGTTGGTCGATAACAATTAAGCAAGCCATAAATCACTTTACTGTACCCATTTAAAGTTTTGTTAAATTGATCTGTTTATTGATATCTCACTTAAAATGAAAAACATATACTCTGTCCGAATGTCGATAAAAGCAATCGGTTTACCTTGGGTGACTCCGCTTCTCTCCATCTAGAATCTGGGGATACGGAATCGGCCGAGTTGTGACGAAATTCGTTAAAGTTCATCAAATAAATTATTTTGCGTTTACTTTGATCGTTGAAGGTAAACAGTTAACAGAGGTTCTAACGTTTTCATACCAAGTTGACCTTACAGGGATTTGGCTATTATGTGTACGTGTCTTTTGGTCACATGTTTCGGTACTTTTACATAGTAGGATTTCAAATGTTTGGCTTTGTACGTCCCTGATGGAGTAAATCCAGAAAAGCGCTTCGGACGCACAAAATTTATAAAGTGTTATCCATTTCCTTGAAATAAAAAAATTATTATAATGACATGTCAGCTTTGTTTGAATTCTTTCGTTTTAGATTCATCTTCAACGTTTGTATAAAGTTAGGATTTTCAAAATATGTTGGCCTCGAACATCTCTGAAGAGACATTTATTGTGGACATGCGCATCTGGCGCCTTTAATGTTGTTACCACAAGTACTTATACTCGGTTTAGGAATGAAAACCATATATCCGTCTTGTGTACCCACTGAACAATATATTATTAAATTAATGTTTAACTGGTAATTAACTAAAATCTGATAACAGATTATCGACTTATTACACCAGATATACATAATATCAAACTGATTATTAGTACTTGAATATAAAGATTCAAAGAGTCTATTTGGTGTATGTTTAATTGTGCGAGTCTAAGTATATATATAGTTTGATTGTGTGAGTCCTAGTGTGGTATCTGTTGAACAGAAGGGTATATCAAACAATATTCGCGTGGTATTTAGTGGATTACAAGATAATGTTCTAACATAAAGAAGGTTGAATTGAAGAAAAAACATGAGATTGTGCCTAGTGATAAATGTTAATAATTGAAAAATTGTTGTTGTAAAATTTGCTAATGATTGCGTATATTTGATTTGTACCTGCTAACACAGTGTAACAGGGAATAAATACTTATATACGCCTCCTTTCTTGTGTGAAAATATAACCTATCAGTTTGTATTCCTTTTAGTCTGTTACAAGCTATCATTATGTAAGTTATTTGTGATATCTTTTGTCTGTTGTATGATTTTAGATACCCTAATATTTTATGTCGATCCTTTTCTTACTTCCTCAAGGCTTTTCAATTTCGCACTTTATTTTGCCTTTTGACTGTTTTGATTCGAGCGTCACTGGTAAGTCTTTTGTAGACGAAAGGCGAGTCTGACGTACAAAAGTATCAGCCTGGTATAAAAAAAAAGTTTAGCAAAAATACCGAACTCCAAGGTAAATTCAAAAAGGGGAAGTCCATAAAAACTGACAAAATTAAACGTTATCAACCAACGGAACGAGTGAAAAACAACTCATATTTCTGACTTGGTACAGGCATTTTCCGAAGAAAATAGTGGGTAAAACCTGGTTTTATAGATAGCTAAACCTCCCACCCCTTTCCATGGTAACTTTCATGAGTTTTTTTAGATGCAACCTAGTCTTCCTATATTTTCAATATCTTAAGCACAGTAAAAGATATAACGTTCGTTAGAATAAAATCTAACAATCACGTGCCCATACTCAGTGGAAGAATTCAATTCATTTTCCTATATCTATAGGTAAATACACAACTGTTATACAGAATTATTGAAGGACAAGTCGTAAAAGACTTTAGATTTAACGCATTAGCCAAAGTCGTTAAAGGGTAGTATTTGATATGTGTTGGTCGATAACAATTTAACCAGTGATAATCCGTTTTAGAGTACCTATTTAAAGTCGTGACACTTGATATAATTACAGATATATTCTATTTACAGTATAACTAGTATTTCATAAATGTTGAATTTTGTTCGTTGGTGGTTTCACAAACAACTTTATGTGATTGTGTTGAGTTGATAATTTTAGACTAATATGCAAAGTAAGGTATAAAGCAGTCCGTACCCAGAGAATTTTGGAGAGGGTGCAAATTTTAAAAGGCAAGAACTTTTTGGGCCACCCAGGCATATTTCAATCCAAAGTATAAAGATCGGATCATTTTGTCAGATTTTAAGATCAAATGATCAATAGACTGTTGAGTTGTACGAATTGCAAATTGATATATAAATAACAGAATTTGATAGAAGAAATTCTCACTAGAATTCACGGAGCACCACTACCATTTTGCATACATATCGAATGCATAAAATGACGATATAATGACGTTCAATTATCAGTGAAAATATAACCACGGTTGCTAAAACTAGACAATGATCAGATCACAATATATAATTACTTTACTGAACCTGGGACCAATGTATATGTTTGGACTGAAAAACTGATATTTGTCAATTTTGCTGACCGAATAATTTAGTAATCATTTTTAAATTTAGCTCAGAGATTGTCATAAGAAAATTCAATATATGATAATAGATTACCTACTTAACAACCCGTATATATAATGTTATCAGTTATGATTATTGAGATTTATTATTTAACAGACACTATTTTTGGTGCACCTTTAATTGTGTGAATCTTTTGCGAATACTTCTAGTATATAGAATATAATGTTATCTTTTGAATAGTGGGGTAGATTGAACAATAGTCTCGTGGTCTTTGCTTGATTACAAGATAATTGTTTGACAAACTAAAGGTTGACTTATTTGATCGTGTCTACTGATAGCACTGACATTTATTTTTTAAATGGTTGAAAACATGTGGGGTTCATTGGCTATTGCAAAACTTCGCTTTCGTTTTTCAATAGTTTTTGTCGTGGTGTTGTCCATCTATCTTTAGAAAATAATTTGGTCTCGAGCATCACTGAAGAGACATTGATTGTCGAAATGCGCATCTGGTGCGGTAGAATTGGTATCGTTAAGGTTATTATGATTGTGTCCGTGGTATCTCCTGACTTTTTCTACTTTTAATGACTGCAAAACATCCATGTTACTTTTATGAAAACGGAATGGTTTGGATCCCTGGATGATTCAATGTTTCGTGTCTATGTAGCGGGTAAAATTTCGTTCATAACAGAAAAATAATCATTTATGATATGAACCACAGGACCCTGCTTTTTACTAGATAGAACGTAACGGTGAACTGGGTTTTCATGTGGAAACAGTTACCAATAACACATGTTATTCAACGCAGACAGTCCGCAGTAAAGCATGACATCCAACGCAGACAGTCCGCAGTAACACGTGATATCCAACGCAGACAGTCCGCAGTAACACACGTTATCCAACGCAGACAGTCCGCAGTAACACATGTTATCCAACGCCGACAGTTCGCAGTAACACATGTTATCTAGCGCAGACAGTCCGCAGTAACATGTTATCCAATGCAGACAGTTTGCAGTAACACATGTTATCCAACGTAGACAGTCCGCAGTAGCACATGTTATCCAACGCAGACAGTCCGTAGTAACACATGCTATCCAACGCAGACAGTTCGCAGTAACACATACTATCCAACGCAGACAGTCCGCAGTAACACATGTTATCCAACGAAGACACAATTTTCAGACTCAATGTTGTTTTTTTCCCCTAAAATGTTGGATGCTTATTGGGCAGCACCTCATGTCTTCATAAAATAAAGGGGAACCCTACTTACGAGTTAAAAGTCACATCCATAAGATAAATGTTGATACGAATTTACATTGTTATCTAGATCACTGTTTTTGTCGATTTGCTATCATAAGCGGTCGTCAAAATTTGTTAACAGGGAGTGTTTTTATTCAAAAAAAAGTTATACTCTTTGATGTTACGTGTTTCTTAAGCTTTGTTTCTGGTCTATTTTACTTTCAAGTAGGCCTACGAGATTTACAAGAAGTAGGAGGATGAAAGTCTTTTACTATTCAGAGTTATTGAACGTGTTAAGTTTTGGATGTCAAACCATATATATTCGATCTGGTATACTCGTCTAGTAAGATAAATAATACAGACACTTGATGATATGAAAAAAGTATCATAAAGGCAAGTGCTCAGTGGTTGTCAAAACAAAACACAAACATTTCCTTCGGTAAACTAATACCCACAATGCATGTGATGTATATATGATGACAATATTATACTGTTTTAACGAACAACTGCCACTTCAAATTAGTCAACATTATATCGTGTTTATATAGCTACCACACAGTTTATACACAGTTAAACATATAGTTAACTTTGAACGATGTCGTCTCAGAAAGATTATATACTGTAAATAATTTCAATACGTTGTTATATGAAAATAACAATTTTTAAATTTGATGCGACCGACTTCTTTGAAAATGCTCAAACACAAAATATTGAACGCCAAGATGTAAAGAAAAATGAATACCGTCGTACACAAGCATCGCACAAGTTGGCACTCCGAGGCGGGTGGGGAGCAAGAAGGTGAACTGTGGTTTATTTTTATCAATAGTACCGCTTAAGTCGACGCTAGGGGCCGTCTTGACCTTGTTGTAGGGTATGAATGGTTCGTTCATTGTTGAAGACCTTACATCAACTGTCAAGATGAAGAACAGGAACAAAAGCCCTGTTCATTGATAATTTTCTATGTTTTCTATGTATTGTGTGCGATTTTGTCCCATGTACATTTACTCCATATCCTTTCATTTTCTACTGGGACTCTATATGACCATAAAGTATTTACATTGTATCATAGATTAAATGTATTTGATCAGTGTATGTTCACTGGTGTTAATATGTCTTTTGATTGAGTTAAGTCATTTCAATTGATATTTTATAGTGTGTCTTTCTATGTTGTGATGTTACACTATTGTTTCAGATAAGGGTGAAGGTTTGGTACCATTAACACGTTTAAACCCGCTGCAATTGTTTGCACCTGTCCTAAGTCAAAAATCTGATGTTCAGTAGTTGTCGTTTGTTGGTGTGGTTCATAAGTGTTTCTCGTTTCTCGTTTTTTATATAGATTAGACCGTTGATTTTCCCGTTTGAATGTTTTACACTAGTAACTTTGGGGCCCTTTATAGCTTGCTGTTCGGTGTGAGCCAAGGCTCCGTGTTGAAGACCGTACTTTGACCTATAATGATTTACTTTTATAAATTTCGACTTGGATGGAGAGTTGTCTCATTGGCACTCATACCACATCTTCTTATATCTATATAAAGAAAATTAAAAAGTATAGCCAAATGCACATAAGGTCAACTTTACCTGACTGAGTTGGAACCTACGTTTCTTAATCATTTCTTAATTTGTAAGTTACAAGTACTAATATTCTTTGTCATTGCTGTCAAATCATTGTCTTATCTGTGGATATGTATATATAGGATGGTGAATCTAAAGAAGGCCCGACATGACAAAACCAGAAAACCACAATGACTGCCATCTACAAACGACAGCCACTGAATTACAGGGTCCTGACTTGGTTAAGACACATGTGAGCACTCATTGTTGAAAACTATACAATGACCAGTTGGTTTTCCCGTCATTTTAACTAGTAATTTTTGTCTTAAAGTGATAAAAGACATACCTGGACTCACTTGCAACTGTAGTTTATGCGATTCCATTTGTTTTTGCGATTCCATTTGTTTTTTTTTAAATCTGGTCTTTTGATATATATTTAACGGCAATATGATGTAAAATATACCGAGCCATTAAACGGCTTCAAAAGCCCATATCATAATAATGATCGTAAACGAGACCAAATATCGGAATAATACCACTACTACTATGAACAATTACACCGTTTAATTCTTCCGCTATTTCTTCTGATTACAGGAACAGCAGACAACCATGTTATCACGTATAATTTTCTTTCTAATTAATTACTAGTATTTGTTTCCGCAATACGAATTTTATTTCCATAAATTTTTCAATTTCGATTATTTCTTTTTTGTTTGGGTAATTTGTTGTAGTGCATTTTGTGTTTTGTGTTTGATAAAGAACATTACAGCCATATTGATCATTATACTTTATTACCATCGAATCAATAATGTGCATAACTGAAACATTATATCTAAAATGCCTTACAAAGTAAAATACTGACTATAGATCCAATACTGTTAGTGGAAATATACAAATATTGAGCAGAAATTATGTAATATTACTCCTTACATAAGTATATTAGAAAGTATTAGTAATTACAAAAATATAATTCTAAAAATGCATTTCTTACATGTTTACAAAATTATTGCACATTGTATAACAATATTCACAGCAACTGCATTGTATAACAGCAGAAATTCAGATTAATGCACCTTTTTTTTTGGTCTGCTTAGATGGTTTGTATCAGATTTCGAGGAAAAATATTCCACGTGGTTAAACTGAAAACAATTAAGCACAGAATTCAATAAAAAAAAATACAACCACGTCTGTCTTAAACAAAATCAGACTAGTGCCTTCAAACAGACATGTAATACTGATTTTAAACATAAATTAATCTTTCAAAAGACTTGTGAATAAAAATTTACATAAAAATAATTAACAAATAGCACCGTTTAGAATTAATCAATTGCCTCTGTTGGCCAGTTGAGCTGTCTAACAAGTCCTCCTTTCGGTTTTGCATATTTGCCATATTTTTCTAGCGCATGTACTTTAGAAGTGGATCGCCATCCAACTGTTTGTGATGTTGTCTTGGGAAACGGATGTGGTGATGGTTCCACTTTGATATATTCCTCTATAGGGGTAACAGGTCGGATTTGTAAAACATCTACTGGTTCTCTTTTCTCTTTCTTGGGAATGTCATCTTTTACTAGCTGTGAAAATAAAAACAAAATCAGTAACAAAAAATCTTGAACAAAATGCCTACAATGTAAACAAACAAACCAATAAAGCAACAACAAAATAACAAGTTGAACACCACATTTATTCATAGAAAAGGGAAAAACTGGCATATACTTAAATGGTACAATTGAGAGGTACGCTTGGCCAGACAAAGCAAATATTTGCTTTTTATATGAGTTGTGTGTATTGTCTTTGTTGTGCTGCCCAATTTAGTTAACATCTGAAAATATTGTCAACGATTGACATCCAGAAACCAATGTTCATTTTTTCTCTTTTTAATTACTGTGACCATGACCTTTAACCTTTTGGACCCATAATCAGTAGGACCCATCAACTCCCCTATATCTTTCATCTATATGAGTTTCATTATAATCAGGTAAAGGAACATCCTAGTTACCATCCGGAAACCATTGTTCACTTTTTTTCTATTTTCCTAACTTGACCTTAACATTTGACCTTTTGACAGACGCAAGTGTAACTACACTATATTGAATAATTTCGGAGAGCCTACAAAAAGATAAAACCGATAATGGCCAAAAATAAGAGACACACTAATGCTTATAATTCATTGTAAAAAAAAAGATAGTGGATAGCGGAGAGTAAAATGGCTCTATTTATAGCTTACTGTTCGGTGTGAGCCAAGGCTCCATGTTGAAGACCGTACTTTGACCTATAATGGTTTACTTTTATAAATTTTGACTTGGATGGAGAGTTATCTCATTGGCACTCATACCACATCTTTTTATATCTATTCAACGAAAGCCAACACTAACAGCCTCTCCTGAAATGTTTCAGGAACGTTTATGAATCATTAAGTTCAACCTTAAAACGTTGAAATTATATATAGCTGGAAATGGATAAATATAATTTTATAGTACATGTACTGTTAAGTATTGGTAAGGCAAACAAGTATATGTTATTCAATCCAGGAGTGCACGTGTCTAAAAATAGGAATGAAAATAGAAATATAATACAAAGTATGAACTATTTAACTTGTTAACTGACAATCGATATATTTTCTTTCGTTTCACTTTGCCAAATTGAGTTCCGGGTCATAAATAGTACATTATGAACATTGGAAAGTTAGATTAGTACATTTATATACTAAGTCTTATAAATGTCTCCAACTTGCCGCAGTATTTTGATTGAATCTTAAATTGGAATGACAATAAACTGGTAAAAGTATTTTTAAAAGTTATCTTTAATCTGACTAAAATAATTTGAAATGAAGTGGTCCATAACTTATTTCAACAGACATACCTATATCTATAAATTTTAATTACCAGTATAGAATTATTGTGTTGTATACGTATGATAATGACTTTTTATCAAAATCTTCTTTAAAATTGTGTGTATAATAAAAAGGAACATGGTTTTATTGACAACAAAAACATTGCTACTTGAAAGATATAACAAGTTCATATTTATCAAAGAATGTTATATTATATGGGTTACAATAAATTGAATAATAAATAATATGGGCTGAATAATAATAAAGCTGACAAAAATATTGAACAGGATTTCACTTTTTGTTTAAATATGACGGTCTGCAGTTAATGCAGCAAAAACATTCAACTCGTCACGTAATGGGAATCAAAGTAATTAAGAGAATGAAGTGTCGTAATACGCATCTGATGCAGTACAATTGGTACCGTTAACAGTTATTAATGCTGTCGTTAACTGTTATTCATGATGTCTTTAACTGTTATTAATGGTACCGTTAACAGTTATTAATGGTGTCGTTAACTGTCATTGATAGTACCGTTAACAGTTATTAATGGTGTCGTTAACAGTTATTAATGGTGTTGTTAACAGTTATTAGTGGTGTCGTTAACAGTAATTAATGGTGTCGTTAACTGTTATTAATGGTACCGTTAACAGTTATTAATGGTGTCGTTAACAGTTATTAATGGTGTCGTTAACTGTTATAAATAGTACCGTTAACAGTTATTAATGGTGTCGTTAACTGTTATTAATGGTAACGTTAACTGTTATTAATAGTACCGTTAACAGTTATTAATGGTGTCGTTAACTGTTATTAATGGTTTCGCTAACTGTTATTAATGGTCCCGTTAACTGTTATTAATGGTGTCGTTAACTGTTATTAATGGTAACGTTAACTGTTATTAAAAGTACCGTTAACAGTTATTAATGGTGTCGTTAACTGTTATTAATGGTTTCGCTAACTGTTATTAATGGTCCCGTTAACTGTTATTAATGGTGTCGTTAACTCTTATTAATAATGCCGTTAACAGTTATGAATGGTGCCGTTAACAGTTATTAATGGTGTCGTTAACAGTTATTAATGGTGTCGTTAACTGTTATTAATGGTACCGTTAACAGTTATTAATTAACATTACAACGATAATCACGATATCACGTGCTTTTCCCATTTGTGATATGATCTTATTCAATGCGATATTGACCAAATAATTTAAGATGATATGAATGTTGCTAATGGCCGCCTTAAGTTTGAAGTATAGTATCATAATTTTTTAACCGAATACTATCATTACATTTTCATGAATTTTTAATTCAATTTCACTGGGATTTGAGTGTTTCCTTTGGATTGTTTCATGAACAACTAGCATAATCTTTCTTAAAAACACACAGACCCAAACATACCGACCAAAATCTCGTTTTAGAAAGTAAAAACGGGATTGTTTATTGATAACAAAAATGTCATCTGGTATTTTGTTATATTAAGAGAGGTTCAGTAAAAGGTGAAATAAGGTATTCAAATAGTAGTAGTTGGACTCTCCTCCCTAGGAGATAATTATGGTTAGACTTTTCAATGGTGCTTATATTACCGAGCTTATATTACCTAGAGTAAATATAGAGTAAAACATGAATAAACAAAAATACTGAACTCCAAGGTAAACGGGGGGAAGTCTATAAAACCTAACAGAAACAAACACTAGACTTTATCAACGACTGGAAAACATATCCTAGTCCTGACTTGGTACAGATATTACACGTCGTTGAGAAAGCAACTCAAAGTACAAGAAAACAAACAAACACATCGTGTATCAAAAAATATATTGAAGTTACGAAACTCAAATTATTAAAGCCATATTTATATACATATCCTAACCGCCCACTTTAAATTTGTTTAGTACATTTTATTGACGGTCATAAATAACATACGATCTAAATTGTAGTTTAACTTCAAAATAATTCTCAATCTTTTGTTTGAATAAAAGGTGGGAGAACTTTTAATTTGTGTACATACATTGTTAGATTAGTACTCGAAATTTTCATATTTAAATACCCAATAAAATCAACACTGACGAACCTACATACATAGATTTAAAATAAATATTCTAACAAAGAAAAATGGCAAAAAAACTAGCTCAATTACATTTTTCAAAATGAAATTTTAAATTAAATTGGATGTCATTTCTCACGTTGGGTAACCAATTATCCCACATTTCCCCTTTTTAGTAACTATATTAAAATGTAAGTCTCATTATCAATTCAAACGAATTTTCGTTTTTCACTTTCACCGTGATGCACAGTTTCATTTCGATTTGTTATATTTTAAGCCGATTACTAGAATAATCATCAATTTCGTATTACATATGATTTAACTGTTCAGTGAATTAAGTTAATCCCTTATCATGCTGTGTCCTAACAATGTCAAAGCCAAGTTATTTTCTTTTTCAAGTAAAATTCCCATAAAAAGTAGCTATACGTCTTAATCATTTTATATAATATAACTACATAACTGTAGTCACTATGTCTCAAACAAGTATATTCTATTAAATTGAAATTACACTTAAAAGTCAAGGATACAAAACGCATAGTAGTTGTTGAAGAGAGAGCGACAAAATGATGACAAAAACACGAAAAACGAAGAAAGGATAAGCAACTGTTACAGCCTATAAAAACACTACATACAAAACTAAAGGCTGGACAACAGGAGCCTGACCAAAAAACTAGGGGTGATCTTAGGTGCTCCAGAGGGTAAGTAGGTCCTGCTTAACATGTGACAACCGTCATGTTGGGTACTGTAAGGCTCGAAAATTGGATAAACTTGAACTTTACCAACTTATATATGTACCATTACAGACAAGGCAGTATTTCTAATAGTACTCTAGTAGCATAGAGGCAAAATATTTGGAACATTTTAGCGTTCTAACATTTGTATGAACCTAGAGGCAACTTCGAGAGGGGGTTCTAGAGTTAGTTAA
Source organism: Mytilus coruscus (assembly GCA_017311375.1). NCBI lineage: Eukaryota > Metazoa > Mollusca > Bivalvia > Mytilida > Mytilidae > Mytilus > Mytilus coruscus. Next base: position 2,183,848 of record CM029600.1, on the reverse strand, counting down.
TAAAGGTCAAAACAAACTAACTAATATCATATCAATTCTGACTGCTAGGTGATCTCTAAGATCCACAGTAAACAAACAGCTCTTAGAGATTCATCAATCATTATTACATAAAAGGAATCATATCTTGTAGGGTAAGCCAGAACAATAAGAAGTAACATTGTGTGTCAGTTACACAGTACGTGACACTTGTAGTAATTAAACCAGTGCTTAAGTTAATTACGTCAATTGTTAATTTAACACCAATTAACTCTATTGTTCAAACTCACTTCTCCGTATGGTGTCGTTAAAAAACCCCAGCTATTCGGCCAGGTTTTGGAGGCTGTCATTTCATGGTGAACATGGTCTTTCCTGTAAATAAAATTTAAAGGTTATATTAAACACAGTAATGAATTGTCAAAGAGATCTGGACAACAACTTTTAAATAGAACTAAAATAACTTACAAAAATACATAAACAGGATTACAGGAATTACCCCAAAAAATATTGGACAATACAACAGTTCATACCAAACACCAACAACCAACTCCAAAAGAAAAAGAAATACAAACTCAAGACTAAAACAACCAACACAATTTGATAAAATAGCATTGACTCCACGCACTAATATAACCCTAATTTGTATAACCAATGCAGCAGGTTCATAGATTTGTCGAAGCCTTCGTTTTGATATAATAAAGATTTAACTTGAAATCAGTGTAAATTCTGAAAACAAATTTAACGAGAGGATTCCGACTTTTTTCAAAATGACTTCAATATGTTCATAAAATATCTTCTCATTCAAGTTATACAATAGAACAGAAGGTTATTACAATCTAGTTACATAGAAAATATATCATTTATTAATTCCAATGTAAAATTGGGTAGATACCACACGCATATTGTATTGATTACCTGCGAGACAATCCTTTAATGCAACAATAGAGTACAATAATCTTATAACATACAGGTGTATAAGTACTTTTTCACTAAAGATCTTTATCAAATAATGTAGATTGAATTTATAAGCTGCAAATACTTGTTGAAAAATCAAAGAAATTTTTAGCATCATAAATGTTTCAGATAGTGTTAGGTGATACCCCACGTAAATATGAATTTAATGGCTGTATCTATATTATAATAATCATATCAAAAGTTAATTGGTAGATAAAAACAGACAATTGAATTTACATGTATACAGATTCAGATTTTTCTGATTCAACAAAAGATTAAAAATTTACGTGCCGCTGCAAATTGATTGTATGTCAGTTAAAAACAATTCATATCGCAGTGATGCAAAATGTCTTTTTAACAACACTAGTTATACTAAAGATACGTTTAAATAACACAATAAGTAGTATGTAAACTGATACAAATATCTTATCAGATTGCTCAGGTTCTTAAATTCATCATTTATACAAATTATCACACGTTCTGCTTATTCAGGAAATATTATCCGTTACAAATTAAGATCTTTAAAAGATAAAATTACCTTATCTTACGTAAATCAATGGAGGCAGGAAAAGACTCGTGTACGTTTTATTGTTTTAATCAAACATGAAATGTTTTAATTAAAGAAATTATCAATTAACAATTTACTCACCAAATCTGATCTTGTGCGACAAAATTACAATTAGCGACCGCACGTCCCGTGGGTGGCTGGTTTGTCTTGGCCGCTGCGGCCATAATTCCTTTAAACCACAACTACAATAAACCTTTAAAATATTAGAATTAAATAATATTTGACAATACGTTTTAACGGAAGTAATGTTTCATTCCGGCTGAGTGAGAAGCGCCATGACGACTTGAATGCATATTATATGGTAATTGTGTATCGCACCTTGGAGACGTGTCATTCAGGTGTGTGATAAATAAGTAAACCCGGTTGGGTATAAAAAGTCTTTATCAGTTTAAATACTCTCGCTTTTTACACCAATAATCTATAATCTACTTTACATAAAACAACAGTACTTGGTACATTCAATAATGTTTGATTAGGACTTTGTGTCGGCTTATCAAATTCATTGATCGACGTCATTGTCTCTGTTGAACAAACAGTTATACAATTCTTACTGGGTGTAATGGAAAAAGATCGGCGATTAACTATCCTAACGGATTTATTTTGGAATGTTTAATATGAGTTAAAACCAGAAGAATTATGATTAATTGGCGTAAAATTATTTTTAAGTACTTGAATTTTGAACAGTAAATATTAAATTTTCCTAGGTCCAAACTTGTGGTAAAAAAAGTCATGATATTCAATTTCCATCCAATTTTATGTCAAGCAATGTTATATGACAAAAAAAACAAATATTGAATAACATTAACATTTTTTTAGACACAACTGGTGTGCACTACAATAACATTCAACACGTGAAATACTTGACATTTTCTGCAGCACATACTTCTTCAATATATCGTGTCTGTCTAGTTAGATATAAACAAGACATGATTGAATTATTTCTGCAGAAAAACAGTGCACTACAGATATCTATGCGAAAATAATTTCATTTTACGCAACCCATCTCACAAAAACATCACATCTATATAATGCATGTGAAGCTATTATTATATTCACTAATTTTATAGATACAGAACATGTGTTTTGGTAACGATAAGAAAGAAAGAAAGAAAGAAAGGAGAAATAAGTTGATGTACAAAAAAAAATATTAAAAAGAGAGAAACTATGAACGACACTTTACAAAGATGGATAACATAAAATAAGAAGGTATGGTATGATTGCCAATGAGACAACTCTCCACCAGAGACCAATTGACGTAGAAGTTAACAACTATAGGCCACACCTTCAACAATGAGAACAATCCATACTGCATAGTAAGCTATAAAAGGCCCAAAATGACAAATGTAAAACAATTATAACGAGAAACTTACGGTCTGATTTCTGTACAAAACAATAAACTAAAAACAAATATGATATACAGCAACAAACGATCACCACCGAATTACAGGCTCCTGACTTGGAACAGACACATACAGAATTATGCGGGGTTAAACATGTTTTCTGGCGCCATACCCTCCCCTAATCTAGACAGTGGTGTGACAGTACAATATAGAGCTATAAAAATTAGTTGAAAAGGGCTATCTCATCAGATCGATACAAAGCAGAAAAATAACAAACAAACAAAAACAAACAGACCGGACGTAGCAGGGAATTTATACATCCCCACAACAAAACAGACACAAAGTACAGAGATGAGAGTACTCTCGATTACTGACAGCTAGTTCAAAGCCAATAACAAATAATAATACAATATGTATTTAAATCTAAAATATCATTATCAATGTTCATTCTCATGAATCCAGCGATAAGTCGCATCTTAGACTCGTTTAGTAAGACGTTTAACAAATAGACCACAGCGACTTATTTATCACAAGATTGGTACCACAATGACAAACAAGGGTGCCACTACTAAAGCAAGAACTGTATACCTTTTCTGAACACCTGAGATCAGCTCCGTGTTTCAATGTTTACATTTCTGACAACTGAGATCAACTCCGGGTTTTTAATGTTTACCTTTCTCACCACCTGAGATCAGCGTTTCAATGTTTACGTTTTCTGAACACCTGAGATCAGCTCCGGGTTTCAATGTTTACGTATTCTGACTACCTGAGATCAGCTCCGGGTTTCAATGTTTACCTTTTCTGACCACCTGAGATCAGCTCCGGGTTTCAATGTTTACCTTTTCTGACCACCTGAGATCAGCTCCGGGTTTTAATGTTTACCTTGTCTGACTACCTGAGATCAGCTCCGGGTTTCAAGTTTACCTTCTCTGACCACCTTAGATCAGTTCCTTGTTTCAATGTTTACCTTTTCTGACTACCTGAGATCAGCTCCGGGTTTCAAGTTTACCTTCTCTGACCACCTTAGATCAGTTCCTTGTTTCAATGTTTACCTTTTCTGACCACCTGAGATCAGCTCAATGTTTCAATGTTTATCTTTTCTGACTACCTGAGATCAGCTACGGGTTTCAATGTTTACCTTCTCTGACCACCTGAGATCAGTTCCGTGTGAGATCAGTTCCGTGTTTCAATGTTTACCTTTTCTGATCATCTGATATCAGCTCCGTGTTTCAAGGTTTACCTTTTCTGACCACCTAAGATCAGCTCCATGTTTCAATGTTTACCTTTTCTGACCACCTGAGATCAGCTCCATGTTTCAATGTTTACCCTCTCTGACCACCTGAGTTCAGTTCCGTGTTTCAATGTTTACCTTTTCTGACCACCTGAGATCAGCTCCGTGTTTCAATGTTTACCTTTTCTGACCACCTAAGATCAGCTCCATGTTTCAATGTTTAACTTTTCTGACCACCTGAGATCAGCTCCGTGTTTCAATGTTTACCTTTTCTGACCACCTGAGTTCAGTTCCGTGTTTCAATGTTTACCTTTTCTGATCACCTGATACATGTATCAGCTCCGTGTTTCAATGTTTACCTTTTCTGACCACCTGAGATCAGCTCCGTGTTTCAATGTATGTTCATATTACTCAATCTTTAGTTTTCCTATGTAGTGATTTGTGGAAAGTTGTACGTCTGTCCGTTTAGCCATGGTATTATATGTTTTTTTAATAATGGTTTTGGGCTTCCCTATTAGTATCTTTTCTACTGATTTTTAAATCAAGCATTATGTTTTGAAAAGTATTTATCTGGAAATAATTTTATCCGTTAGGTTATCTTTTGACATAAATTTATATTTTTATAGTTTGATTTAAGGCTGCTTTACATCCAGCGGCAAATATTACAAGCACATCCACCACATATTAATACCACAGGTTATGTTTACTAATCATTATGGTCTCTCAATATTATCTTTAACAGTGGAACAATAGGATATTATTAATAATTTAATGCATGATTATTTAGAATGTACACACGTGGACCTGTCATCTGCCACTGCTAAACATGTAACATTTATTTCTTGAATGGTATTAATGGTGTTCTTGAAACAAAGTTGACCATAAAGGGATTTTTTGTTCTGTTAAGACATGTTAATTTTGGGGCCCTTTATAGCTTGTTGTTCGGTGTGAGCCAAGGCTCCGTGTTGAAGGCCGTACATTGACCTATAATGGTTTACTTTTATAAATTGTTATTTGGATGGAGAGTTGTCTCATTGGCACTCACACCACATCTTCGTATATCTATGTTATTTGTTTTTAGATATTTGACGCTCCTAAACGTAGTATGATAATTTGGCATTCGAGTATTTTGTCTCGAGCGTACCACTTAATTTAAAGATAGCACACTTCGATCGGCATCACATAACTATCATACATTTTTCTAAATCCTTTTTACCAATTTTGCCCTTTTTGAATTTAACTCATTATTCATTTTGAACATTAAGCAATAAGAATAATGGCACGTGTGAAGCGCATTATTGTTTTCTTTCTGGTCACATGAAACAACCCTCGGTTAAGGTATTCTTTATATCATCTCCCTTTTAAAAATTGTTGGCATCACGGGTGGATCACAAGGGGGGGGAGGCGAATTTTCCAGTCCCTTTTTTGGCCGAAAATATTTGTTAGTGCATTTTCGGATTTTGAACTTGTGTCGTTTCCCACTGTTTTTTTAGATGGACCCCTCCACCTTTTTCTGAAAGTCCTGGATTCACAAATGGTAACCATAAAGTCTTCCTGTTTTGTTGAATACTTACGTTTTAGTTAAAGAGTATTTATGATTCAATTTGTTTCTGATGATATAGATGCTGTAATATAATTGAACTTAGGTAATCTTTTCAAACCTAGTTTTTAAAAATACTGCGAAAAAATAACAGCCTCTATAATTGATACGGATTGTACTGATTTATGAATACTAAACTTTTGTACTATGAAGTACATATTTACAAATTACACCCAAAATTCTTAAATTAGCATTCAGTACTGGCAAAATCAGTTTGAAGTGATATTTTAAGCTACAAAATGTTCTAACTATTTACGCTTAATTAAAAAACATCTTACGAAAGAGAAAAATTAAGATTCCATAGTTTACCTACAACATAAATAACATACTTGGTTAGATGTAAACTGTCTTCTTTTGAAATGTGAGTGCTGTAATTAACGAAGCATTCTTTAATTGTCTGTTCATTCACAATGGTTAAACAATAATTGGGAAGCTACATCAACACCCGTGCCCAGTGTCATTTTAACAAACGATTCCATGTTATGTTTTGTAATTTATTATTTAGCTGCTGAATTAGAAATACCTGTAGGTTTAATGATGTTCTGGTTTTATGTTTCGCATGTAGTAAAGATAGGTTTTGACTATTACCGGTAAAATTGAGATAGAGATGTTAGACCGATACCCTCTTTTTAGCTACTGTTTTTCTTTTTTAAATTAGTTATTTGTTTTTATAGTGATTAAGATTATAGCACAATGTTGACTGCTGTACCCCTATTTTTTGACATTTTACCTATTATTTTTGTTTTTCTTGCTCACAAATTGTTGTCAATATAATGGAATTCTAGTTATCAGTTTAAATACTCTCGCTTTTACACCAATAATCTATAATCTACTTTACATAAAACAACAGTACTTGGTACATTCAATAATGTTTGATTAGGACTTTGTGTCGGCTTATCAAATTCATTGATCGACGTCATTGTCTCTGTTGAACAAACAGTTATACAATTCTTACTGGGTGTAATGGAAAAAAGATCGGCGATTAACTATCCTAACGGATTTATTTTTGGAATGTTTAATATGAGTTAAAAACCAGAAGAATTATGATTAATTGGCGTAAAAATTATTTTTAAGTACTTGAATTTTGAACAGTAAATATTAAATTTTCCTAGGTCCAAACTTGTGGTAAAAAAAAGTCATGATATTCAATTTCCATCCAATTTTATGTCAAGCAATGTTATATGACAAAAAAACAAATATTGAATAACATTAACATTTTTTAGACACAACTGGTGTGCACTACAATAACATTCAACACGTGAAATACTTGACATTTTCTGCAGCACATACTTCTTCAATATATCGTGTCTGTCTAGTTAGATATAAACAAGATATGATTGAATTATTTCTGCAGAAAAACAGTGCACTACAGATATCTATGCGAAAATAATTTCATTTTACGCAACCCATCTCACAAAAACATCACATCTATATAATGCATGTGAAGCTATTATTATATTCACTAATTTTATAGATACAGAACATGTGTTTTGGTAACGATAAGAAAGAAAGAAAGAAAGAAAGGAGAAATAAGTTGATGTACAAAAAAAATATTAAAAGAGAGAAACTATGAACGACACTTTACAAAGATGGATAACATAAAATAAGAAGGTATGGTATGATTGCCAATGAGACAACTCTCCACCAGAGACCAATTGACGTAGAAGTTAACAACTATAGGCCACACCTTCAACAATGAGAACAATCCATACTGCATAGTAAGCTATAAAAGGCCCAAAATGACAAATGTAAAACAATTATAACGAGAAACTTACGGTCTGATTTCTGTACAAAACAATAAACTAAAAACAAATATGATATACAGCAACAAACGATCACCACCGAATTACAGGCTCCTGACTTGGAACAGACACATACAGAATGTGGCGGGTTAAACATGTTTTCTGGCGCCATACCTCCCCTAATCTAGACAGTGGTGTGACAGTACAATATAGAGCTATAAAAATTAGTTGAAAAGGGCTATCTCATCAGATCGATACAAAGCAGAAAAATAACAAACAAACAAAAACAAACAGACCGGACGTAGCAGGGAATTTATACATCCCCACAACAAAACAGACACAAAGTACAGAGATGAGAGTACTCTCGATTACTGACAGCTAGTTCAAAGCCAATAACAAATAATAATACAATATGTATTTAAATCTAAAATATCATTATCAATGTTCATTCTCATGAATCCAGCGATAAGTCGCATCTTAGACTCGTTTAGTAAGACGTTTAACAAATAGACCACAGCGACTTATTTATCACAAGATTGGTACCACAATGACAAACAAGGGTGCCACTACTAAAGCAAGAACTGTATACCTTTTCTGAACACCTGAGATCAGCTCCGTGTTTCAATGTTTACATTTCTGACAACTGAGATCAACTCCGGGTTTTAATGTTTACCTTTCTCACCACCTGAGATCAGCGTTTCAATGTTTACGTTTTCTGAACATCTGAGATCAGCTCCGGGTTTCAATGTTTACGTATTCTGACTACCTGAGATCAGCTCCGGGTTTCAATGTTTACCTTTTCTGACCACCTGAGATCAGCTCCGGGTTTCAATGTTTACCTTTTCTAACCACCTGAGATCAGCTCCGGGTTTTAATGTTTACCTTTTCTGACTACCTGAGATCAGCTCCGGGTTTCAAGTTTACCTTCTCTGACCACCTTAGATCAGTTCCTTGTTTCAATGTTTACCTTTTCTGACTACCTGAGATCAGCTCCGGGTTTCAAGTTTACCTTCTCTGACCACCTTAGATCAGTTCCTTGTTTCAATGTTTACCTTTTCTGACCACCTGAGATCAGCTCAATGTTTCAATGTTTATCTTTTCTGACTAACTGAGATCAGCTACGGGTTTCAATGTTTACCTTCTCTGACCACCTGAGATCAGTTCCGTGTGAGATCAGTTCCGTGTTTCAATGTTTACCTTTTCTGATCACCTGATATCAGCTCCGTGTTTCAAGGTTTACCTTTTCTGACCACCTAAGATCAGCTCCATGTTTCAATGTTTACCTTTTCTGACCACCTGAGATCAGCTCCATGTTTCAATGTTTACCCTCTCTGACCACCTGAGTTCAGTTCCGTGTTTCAATGTTTACCTTTTCTGATCACCTGATACATGTATCAGCTTCGTGTTTCAATGTTTACCTTTTCTGACCACCTAAGATCAGCTCCATGTTTCAATGTTTACCTTTTCTGACCACCTGAGATCAGCTCCGTGTTTCAATGTTTACCTTTTCTGACCATCTGAGTTCAGTTCCGTGTTTCAATGTTTACCTTTTCTGATCACCTGATACATGTATCAGCTCCGTGTTTCAATGTTTACCTTTTCTGACCACCTGAGATCAGCTCCGTGTTTCAATGTATGTTCATATTACTCAATCTTTAGTTTTCCTATGTAGTGATTTGTGGAAAGTTGTACGTCTGTCCGTTTAGCCATGGTATAATATGTTTTTAATAATGGTTTTGGGCTTCCCTATTAGTATCTTTTCTACTGATTTTAAATCAAGCATTATGTTTTGAAAAGTATTTATCTGGAAATAATTTTATCCGTTAGGTTATCTTTTGACATAAATTTATATTTTTATAGTTTGATTTAAGGCTGCTTTACATCCAGCGGCAAATATTACAAGCACATCCACCACATATTAATACCACAGGTTATGTTTACTAATCATTATGGTCTCTCAATATTATCTTTAACAGTGGAACAATAGGATATTATTAATAATTTAATGCATGATTATTTAGAATGTACACACGTGGACCTGTCATCTGCCACTGCTAAACATGTAACATTTATTTCTTGAATGGTATTAATGGTGTTCTTGAAACAAAGTTGACCATAAAGGGATTTTTTGTTCTGTTAAGACATGTTAATTTTGGGGCCCTTTATAGCTTGTTGTTCGGTGTGAGCCAAGGCTCCGTGTTGAAGGCCGTACATCGACCTGTAATGGTTTACTTTTATAAATTGTTATTTGGATGGAGAGTTGTCTCATTGGCACTCACACCACATCTTCGTATATCTATGTTATTTGTTTTAGATATTTGACGCTCCTAAACGTAGTATGATAATTTGGCATTCGAGTATTTTGTCTCGAGCGTACCACTTAATTTAAAGATAGCACACTTCGATCGGCATCACATAACTATCATACATTTTCTAAATCCTTTTACCAATTTTGCCCTTTTTGAATTTAACTCATTATTCATTTTGAACATTAAGCAATAAGAATAATGGCACGTGTGAAGCGCATTATTGTTTTCTTTCTGGTCACATGAAACATTAAGCAATAAGAATAATGGCACGTGTGAAGCGCATTATTGTTTTCTTTCTGGTCACATGAAACAACCCTCGGTTAAGGTATTCTTTATATCATCTCCCTTTTAAAAATTGTTGGCAGCACGGGTGGATCACAAGGGGAGACGAATTTTCCAGTCCCTTTTTGGCCGAAAATTTTGTTAGTGCATTTTGGATTTTGAACTTGTGTCGTTTCCCACTGTTTTTAGATGGACCCCTCCTCCTTTTCTGAAAGTTCTGGATTCACCAATGGTAACCATATAGTCTTCCTGTGGTGTTAAATACTTACGTTTTAGCTAAAGAGTATTTATGATTCAATTTGTTTCTGATGATATAGATGCTGTAATATAATTGAACTTAGGTAATCTTATCAAACCTAGTTTTTAAAAATACTGCGAAAAAATAACAGCCTCTATAATTGATACGGATTGTACTGATTTATGAATACTAAACTTTTGTACTATGAAGTACATATTTACAAATTACACCCAAAATTCTTAAATTAGCATTAAGTACTGGTAAAATCAGTTTGAAGTGATATTTTAAGCTACAAAATGTTCTAACTATTTACGCTTAATTAAAAACATCTTACGAAAGAGAAAAATTAAGATTCCATAGTTTACCTACAACATAAATAACATACTTGGTTAGATGTAAACTGTCTTCTTTTGAAATGTGAGTGCTGTAATTAACGAAGCATTCTTTAATTGTCTGTTCATTCACAATGGTTAAACAATAATTGGGAAGCTACATCAACACCCGTGCCCAGTGTCATTTTAACAAACGATTACATGTTATGTTTTGTAATTTATTATTTAGCTGCTGAAATACCTGTAGGTTTAATGATGTTCTGGTTTTATGTTTCGCATGTAGTAAAGATAGGTTTTGACTATTACCGGTAAAATTGAGATAGAGATGTTAGACCGATACCCTCTTTTTAGCTACTGTTTTTCTTTTTTAAATTAGTTATTTGTTTTTATAGTGATTAAGATTATAGCACAATGTTGACTGCTGTACCCCTATTTTTTGACATTTTTACCTATTATTTTTGTTTTTTTCTTGCTCACACATTGTTGTCAATGTAATGGAATTCTAGCTAGCTATAAACCCAGGTTTAATCCTCCATTTTCTACCAAAGGAAATGCATGTACCCAGTCAGGAAAATGACAGTTGTTTTCCATTCGATTGATGTGTTTGAGCATTTTATTTTGCCATTTGATAAAGGACGTTTTGGATTTCCCTTTGAGTTCGGTATTTTTTTATTTTCCTTGGAGTTCGGTATTTTTGGATTTTCCTTGGAGATCAGTATTTTTTTTTATATATTACCTTTTAACTTTAATATTATTTGGATCTTGAATCGGTCCTTGAAAGTTGACTGAAGAATGTTTACGCCATCTGATTTTCTCGATGATATAAGTTTCAAACACGAACCTGAGCATTCTATTCGGCAACTTTGTTGACACCGAACCTGAGCATTGAATTCGGTAACTTTGTTGACACCGAACCTGAGCATTGAATTCGGTAACTTTGTTGACACCGAAGCTAGTAATGAAGTTTGTAACATAAAGAAATAAAGCAGCTGTAGTTACCTCCCTTTGTGTGTGTTGTGTTGTGTATATATCCAACTTTAGCAATAATCATTCTTCTTTTGTGGGGAGGGATGTTGTATAGTGTTCTATTATCCAACTTTGGCAACGATCGTTCTTCTTTATTGGGGAGGGGTCATGGGTTTTTTTCTTTCGAGTCAGACATTTTGTTTTCCAACTTTTCAAAAACAAAAAAATTCATAAAATACAGGTACACACTCTTTTTGAAACTCAAATATTATTATTTTTTTCTAATTTGTTTAATTAAAAAATATTCAAACTACATTTGTAATTCCCATTCTTGCTCCTTTTTTTTTTTTTTTTTTTTTTTAGGTTTTCAAGAAATTTAGAATCAATGACGCCTCATCCTCCTGCTTCACGATGAATGGTCGATCGATACAAATCATGTTGGAAGTACAAAGATGAATACTGTTTCAGTATTACATAACGCACCGTCTAACGGTTAGGAATATATCTGATTTGAAATACCACTGGAATCTGTAAATAGGTAATTTAACTATTTACCAAACCTGAAAGTACATTCCATAGACAAATTCGCTCTATACTGATAAACTGGCCAACCTCCTGGAAAATCTCTAAAAGCGTCATGTGAAAAGTTGACGAACGAGAATCACAGTCCAGTTCCGACACAGAATTTCAAACGCAAGTGCTGGACTTGATCAGGATTCAGAGAGAACTAAAAACTTTCGACGGCACAACGGTACATTTGTAACAGCAGTACCAATTAGGCTTGGCCGTGTATGTCTGCACAACCAAACGAACATGGTGAAAGTCAATCGTGCGCCTAGACATGCTGAAAGTCAAGCGTGCGCCTAGAGAGCATGACATACTTATAGAATATAACGTTCGTAATGCATCAGACATGACATACTCATATAATATAACGTTCATAATGAATCAGACATGACATACTGAGTTTTACTGTGCGTATTGCTATGTGTTTCTTTATTCTACATTGGCTAGAGGTATAGGGGAGGTTGAGATCTCACAGAACATGTTTAACCCGCCGCATTTTGCGCCTGTCCCAAGTCAGGAGCCTCTGGCCTTTGTTTGTCTTTTATGTTTTTAATTTTAGTTCAATTATATGTTTTGAGTTTAGTGTGACGTCCATTTTCACTGAACTAGTACACAATTTTATTTAGGGGCCAGCTGAGGACCACTTCCGGGTGCAGGATTTTCTCGCTGCGTTGAAGACCCATTGGTGGCCTTCGGCTGTTGTCTGCTCTTTGGTCGGGTTGTTGTCTCTTTGACATATTCCTCATTTCCATTCTCAATTTTATCATATAATATAGCGTTCCTAATGAATCAGACATGACATACTCATATAATAAAACATTCCTAATGAATCAGACATGATATACTCATATAATATAACGTTCCTAATGAATCAGACATGACATACTCATATAATATAACGTTTTTGATGAATCAGACGTGAGATACTCATATAATATAACGTTCGTAATGCATCAGACATGACATACTCATATAATATAACGTTCATAATGAATCAGACATGAGATACTCATATAATATAACGTTCCTAATGAATCAGATACGACATACTCATATAATATAACGTTCCTAATGAATCAGACATGACATACTCAACACATATAATATAACGTTCCTAATGAATCAGACATGACATACTCATATAATATAACGTTCCTAATGAATCAGATATGACATACTCATATAATATAGCGTTCCTAATGAATCAGACATGACATACTCATATAATATAACGTTCCTAATGAATCAGATATGACATACTCATATAATATAGCGTTCCTAATGAATCAGACATGACATACTCATATAATATAACGTTCCTAATGAATCAGACATGGCAACGCATTTCTATATACGTTCCAATCCGACAAACGGTCTTCTACTTTCAGGAGCAGCTGCAAGTGCACACTTACCCTTTCTGTACTCTTAGGAACAGCTGCAATTAAGGGCGCAATAAATGTAAACCTTTCTGTACTTTAAAGTCGATATATTTCTTATCGTTTGTTACTTCATTTGATGCGATATCTGATCCAATTTTAAATTTTCCGTTAAAAACTAAGGTTCCAACTCCCACAGATAAAGTTGACCTTGCAGGTTGACCTTGCAGGGCTTTTGCTTTTCATTTAAGGACTATTTAGAGCAATATTTCATCTATTATTCATACATCCCTGGCTTTCGAATGTATAGATTTAAAGCTTACTTAACGACGGTTAATCAAGAAAGCGCATAGAACGCAGCAAAATTTATAAAGAGCTATTTTCATCCTCGACTTAGTTCATACCTATGTCCAAAGTTGCATCATAACATTGTTAAACCCCACGCTCATTCTATACTATAGTCTTTTGCGCAGAATCGTGTTGTCCATTGATTGTCTTTGACTTTCTGTAATATGCGTTTCCCGTGTTAAATGATGGAATAAACTAGTAAAGTTGTTGTCTCGTATGAACTGGGACCCTGTCTTTACCTTGTTCTAGAAGCCGTAAGATGGTCCGGTAAATGTGCTGAAATTTACAATTATCCTTATTTATAGTCATTAATCGAATGAAAGTTGAAACCTTTTAGCTGATAAATTATAAACTATGAAATACAGACACAAGGGGAAAAAATCTAGTATAAATGTAAAATAATCATAAAAAAGAGGTAGTAGGCGCCAAGGAGACCATCAAAAACCATAAAGTGAAGAAAAAAAGACAACACCATCGCCAAAAGATAAACGACAATCTACAAAACAATACACAGAAAATCAAAAACTTAACAACACGAATCCAATTTTTTTTTAGCTCAAATGCTAAGGTAAGGAATGCAGTTCCTATCTCCCTGTAAGTTATGAAGTAGCGAAATGAAAAATAAATCAGTGAGAGAAATGTGGGACAGGTGGACTGTCTGACCAACAGAAACACAGACAAGCAGACAGACAAACAGAGGCACTGACACACAGACAAACATACAAACAGTCAAACAGGCGAACAGACTAACAGAGACACAGACAAGCAGACATACATTCAAACAGACATACATACAAACAGACTCACAAACAAGCAGACACACAGTTACACAGACAGACAAACAGAAACACAAACATACAGAAAGACACACTGATAGACACACAAACACGAGAAAAAACAGACACACAGACAAGCAGATTCAATTATTGTCCTCTCAAAAGAAGCAATATTCAATATTTAATCTTATTTCTAGATCTTAAACTTTTGATTAGACATACAGTTATTCAGATTAAGTGCATGAGTTACACATTTTTTTACATTGATGATAACACTTTTCTTTTATCTTTGGCATTTTTTCATATAATGTCTTTCAACATGTAAAATACATTGTGGTTAAGATATGCACTTTATGTAATTATAATGATGTATGTAAATAAATTTAGATCTTAATTGAATGCATTAGTATAAATAAACGTTGACTTCAATAGTCTTGCTTTGAAAGAACGGAAATGTTAAACCGCTTTAGATTTTGCTATGTATTAAAGATGTTTTTATAGCCCAAAAGTAAATATGTACAAAAGAAAATTTGGAATATACGTCAATGAGACACCAAGCCATAAAAAAAAAAACAAAACTTAAAAGAATTTTAATGGTTCAACATGCTGTTTACAAAATAGCCAATGATAATAATAATAAAATAGTAAAATAGAAATCGTCTACTATAGGCCCAAGTTCTAAATAAATCAAACAGGAACAACCAAAGATCTGCCTTATACATTAATTTTCTGTAAAGGACATAGAACTAGGATGAAACTGAAACAATTATCGAATGAATTCCTGAATTGCGTCAGGTACATTGATATAAAGCGGGTTTAACGACTTGGGACAGGTATAATGATATAAAGCGGGTCTAACGAATTGGAACAGGTACATTGATATAAAGTGGATTTAACGACTTGGGACAGGTACATTGACATAAAGCGGGTTTAACGACTTGGGACATGTACATTGATATAAAGCGGGTTTAACGACTTGGGAGAGGTACATTGATAGAAAGCAGGTTTAACGACTTGGGACAGGTACATTGATATAAAGTGGGTTTAACGACTTGGGAAAGGTACATTGATATAAAGCGCTTATAACGACTTGGGACAGGTATACATTGATATAAAGCGGGTTTAACGACTTGGGAGAGGTACATTGATAGAAAGCAGGTTTAACGACTTGGGACAGGTACATTGATATAAAGCGGGTATAACGACTTGGGACAGGTACATTGATATAAAGCGGGTATAACGACTTGGGACAGGTACATTGATATAAAATGGGTTTAACTACATGTATTCAACTCCTCCCTTTTTAATATCGCTCAGAGGATGTAACAGCAATGTAACAATAAAACACAAAACAACGTATACTGTAAATAACATTTCATAGTCCTAAGGATACTTTTATGCTTTAATATACAAGAATCGCCGGACAACTTACAACCCTAAATAATAAATAAAAAGAATCTAAGCGTTTCAATGAAATAATCTTTTGTAAAATCACTCAAAAACAAAATGGACCATAGCTAGCCTAAGTATCGACTTACATATCTAAAGTACTTCGCAGAACACCTTCATTCCCATCTTCAATCATAAAAGCAAATAGTGTCTTTTCAGATAATATATAGGTATCTATGTGTGAAGTATCTGGTATTATATATATTAATATGATCTATATGATGGAGTCAGTTTAATTCTTTATATAGTACATGGCACTAATCTACATAATAAGGATACCGACGTCTCTGGAGACAAACGTATATAAAGTCAGACTGATAACCTAAACAAAATTGAAAATGCATATCTTGAAGGTTATTTAAGTATTGATGTAATCTCTGCTCTCGAAACCACTTTTCAGAGAATTTGAATGCACTGTTAGAAGTAGAGGCGTTTATGGCCTTTCGGATTGTTAATTACTGTTGCAAGCATTGTCAATATCGATCTGACTTACACAATAATATTCTAATGCATTCAAATTAAAGAGCTTAGTTAATTGTGCAAAAATAATGGACGACATTTCTTTGAATATCAATTTATCGACGATACCATAGTATAACTGACCATAGTATCAAGCACAGACAGTGACCACTTACAGGCGGATCACAATAAACTGCAATCTGGGAAACAAACTGGAAAATGGCCTTTCATCCCGATAAAATATGTACTTATAATATCAAGAAATCGCAAACCTATTGTGAGACAGTAAACACTGCATGACCACACCCTTCGGTCTGTAAAGTCTGCAAAAAATATCTTGGTTGTACCATTAGTTCAGACATGAAATAGGTTGTACCATTAGTTCAGACATGAAATAGGTTGTACCATTGAAATAGGTTGTACCATTAGTTCAGACGTGAAATAGGTTGTACCATTAGTTCAGACATGAAATAGGTTGTACCATTAGTTCAGACATGAAATAGGTTGTACCATTAGTTCAGACATGAAATAGGTTGTACCATTAGTTCAGACATGAAGTAGGTTGTACCATTAGTTCGGACATGAAATAGGTTGTACCATTAGTTCAGACATGAAATAGGTTGTACCATTAGTTCAGACATGAAGTAGGTTGTACCATTAGTTCAGACATGAAATAGAATGAAAATATCTTGGTTGTACCATTAGTTCAGACATGAAATAGGCTGTACCATTAGTTCAGACATGAAATAGGTTGTACCATTAGTTCAGACATGAAATAGGTTGTACCATATTAGTTCAGACATGAAATAGGTTGTACCATTAGTTCAGACATGAAATAGGTTGTACCATTAGTTCAGACATGAAATAGGTTGTACCATTAGTTCAGACATGAAATAGGTTGTACCATATTAGTTCAGACATGAAATAGGTTGTACCATTAGTTCAGACATGAAATAGGTTGTACCATTAGTTCAGACATGAAATAGGTTGTACCATAAGTTCAGACATGATGAAATAGAATGAACATATCAACAACATATATAACAAGGCAAATAAGAATACTGGATTTCTGATCCCTAATTATAACAACACCACCATAAGGGACACTGCATACACATCTCTAGTCAGACCAACCTTGGAGTATGCCTGTACAGTATGGGACCCTTTCCAGTAGAACAACAAACACCGGCTAGAAATGGTACAAAGAAGTGCAGCAAGATATGTCACTAATAGATATCACAACACCTCATCTGTTAGTGACATGCTTAACTAATAGATATCACAACACCTCATCTGTTAGTGACATGCTTAACCGACTCGAATGTAAAAGAGGGACGAAAGATACCAGAGGGACAGTCAAACTCATAGATCGAAAACAAACTGACAACGCCATGGCCAAAAATAAAAAGACAAACAGACAAATAATAGTACAGATGACACAACATAGAAAACTAAAGACTAAGCAACACGAACCCCACCAAAAACTGGGGGTGATCTCAGGTGCTCCGGAAGGGTAAGCAGTTCCTGCTCCACATGTGGCACCCGTCGTGTTGTTTATGTTATTACAAATCCGGTAAATAGTCTAAAACCCTTGAAAAGGGAAGGAAATAATACAGACTCACAAAGATGTACAAACTTGCCAACGGGATGGTCAATGTTGACACAGAAAACATTCTCACACCATCAGACAGAATATCCCGTAACATAAATATCAACAGTTTCCAAGTACCATCGTGTACAACAAAAGTCAGTGAAGAATCTGTTTTGCCCAAGAACATTTAGAGACTTTAACGCTCTACCACATGCAACCACATCATGCAACCACCAGTGCAAGTAGTCTTTAATGTTGAATGACCGCCTTCCAGGATGTTATTAACTCCACTGTATATATAATGTATAGCACGATCCTCTCTTTTTCCTTATAAATTATTTACATGCGCATCCAAAAGTGGCAGAATAATCAGTTTATTGATTGTGGACGTGTAATGGTAGAAGTAGAAGTATCGTTCATGACATATTCACATGAGTAGAACAAACTGACAATACTGCACTAAAAACAAAACTACGACAAAAGGCATATAAAAGTTTTACACAAAAAAAAAATTTAAGATGTGGTATGATTGCCAACGCGACTACTTTCCACCAGAGACCAAATGACTGTGTCAAACTTCATAAAAAAAAAATGTCTTCGATGTGAACGCACTACGTCAACTTGAATGGAAAAATGCCTTCACGTAAAAGCACTATAATATAAAATTGTATGAAAATTGTCAGTCACTTGAAAGTACTATCTTTAATTGCATAATACTAGTTATTCATGTGAAAGAATTACGTCAAAATATATTGAACTAGCCCTTCGTGTGAAAATACTCATTCAAACTGAATTAAGATAGTCCTTCATGTGAAAGTACTACGTTAAAAGTTTATTAAAATAGTTCTTCTTGTAAAAGTACTATTGTATATATAAAAAAATCCTTCATGTGACACAACTATAGTGCAACCTGAAATTGAATTTTAAAAAATTGTCGTTCATGTGAAAATAGACTTTCAGGTAAAAGTACTACAGTAAACTATATTAAAATATTCCTTCATGTGATGTGAACGGACTATATCTAATTGACAATGTATGATAACAGTCATTCATGCATCTGTCCCCAGTAGACTATGTTACAAGGAGAACGCTACTACGTTAATTAAATCTGCAATACAAATGCAGTCATAAATGAAACAGGATTATAATCAAGAGTTGGGTCGATTAGGATCTTGGTATTTATGTTATACATACTTGTCTGTTTTTTGAGGCCGTAAATTGACCTCTAGGCGACTTTTCTGCTTTTTTCTTGATGTGTTAAAGTGTAATTGCAGTAGAGCTCGCATCTCCTTCTATTCCTGCTTTTAATTCGTAAAATTTATATATTACATATGTAACCCCCTTACTACTAGAAATTAGTGTGGATTCAAAGGTTTATTTTATATTGATTCTCAGATTTTGTTTGTCAAATGCAGGTAACAAAATGCAACAAATGAGAGAACAACGTATAATACTACATAGAAATCAACAATTCTATCTTATCAAATTCAAACAATTTCAATTAAACTTTATATATCCTTAGGTTATAAATGTTTTATGAAGACTGAATGTTAATCAATAAATGTCTATTGGTTATTTGTAACGTTGGGTTGATGTCTCATTGACGTAAACCCACATCTTCTTTCTTTAACATTTTTTACATCAGTATTGAGAACACTTTTTGTGATTAGATAATTTGTTAGTGTTTCGTGGATACTGAATAACGTAATTGCATTATATACATGTAAATACGTCTAAACAAGTGACAACTCCATCCATGGGATCACCAGTGAAGGTGATACACATATTATATTCATAATTACTCTAAATATCAGTACAACAATGTTAAATCTGCAAATTTGCGGAAGTAAATTTTTGTTCTTGCCTCGCCGGGATTCGAACTCGTGCTATTGAGATATCGATACAACACCGTCTGCACTGTGTCCAGCGCTCTAGACCACTCAGCCACCTAAACTGAACTAAAATTCAGCTTTTGATGGCCTAGTGTTACCTTTCCTCGTCAGTAGAATCTAGAGTTATAGCACAGTACATGATACATTGGGCATGAAGATGGAATAGATTGCAGATTAGCTAATTTATCTATTGTAGAGGATCGTAAGATGCAGTCACAGAAATAATTATTTGATAAGTACGTCTAAGCAAGTGACAACACTACGAGAGATCCATCCATGGGATCACCAGTGAAGGTGATACACATATTATTTTCATAATTACTCTAAATATCAGCACAACAATGTTAAATCTGCAAATTTGCGGAAGCAAATTTTTGTTCTTGCCTCGCCGGGATTCGAACTAATGCTATTGAGATATCGAGACAACACCGCCTGCACTGTGTCCAGCGCTCTATACCACTCAGCCATCTAAAGTGAACTAAAAATTCAGCTTTCGGTGGCCTAGTGTTACCTTTCCTCGTCAGTAAAATCTAGAGTTGTAGCACAGTACATGATATATTAGGCATGAAGATGGAATTGATTGCAGATTAGCTAAATCATCTATTGTAGAGGATCGTAATATGCAGTCACAGAAATAATTATTTGATAAGTACGTCTAAACAAGTGATAACTACGACAGATCCATGCATAGGATCACCAGTGAAGGTGATACATGGCTGAAAACACATATTATATTCATAATTACTCTAAATATCAGCACAACAATGCTAAATCTGCAATTTTGCGGAAGCAAATTTATTGTTCTTCCCATGATGTAGCATGATATATACATGTATATACAAATAGGAAGATGTGGTATGAGTGCCAACGAGACAAAAGAGGGGCGAAAGATACCAGGGGGACATTTAAACTCATAAATCGAAAACAAACTGACAACGCCATTGCCAAAAAAGAAAAAGACAAACAGACAATCAATAGTACACAAAACACAACATAGAAAACCAAAGACTAAGCAACACGAACCCAATCAAAAACTGGGGTGATCTCAGGTGCTCCGGAAGGATAAGCAGATCCTGCTCCACATGTGGCACCCGTCGTGTTGCTCATGTTAGTACAAACCCGGTAAATAGTCTAATTCGGTAGGTCACATTCGTGAAAAGGGAACGGGGTTGTAGTTACGACATTAGGAACATATCCGCTATCATCTGTGAAACGGATATTCCATAACGGTTAACCAACTCGTGATGGCGTTCGTAAAATTTACGAAGGGATGATTTCAACTTCACCATTTGGAACTGTTGGTTTAATAGGTTCCTTGTGAGCAACAACCCTCTATCAAGGAAATCATGATAGGAAATACAAGCCCGGGAATATCCTATCAATTGGGAGATATATACTCCGTATGCAGGCGCTGCGGGAATGTTGCTTCAAAGAAATGGAAAGTTCACAATTGGGAAGCTGAAATCATCTCTTTTGTCGTAAAGTTTTGTTTTCAACCGACCCTCATTGTCAATTTCTAGATGTAAGTCAAGATATGAGGCAAACTTAACTGTATCTGTTGTATCCTTTATCTCTAGTTCGATGGGATAGATGCGTTCAACATAGTCACCAAATTTTGAATTATTTAGTGAGAGAACATCATCTATATAGCGGAAAGTAAAGTTAAAGGATACTGCTAACTTCTTTTCTTTCTTCCTAAGAAGTTCCTGTATGAAGTCAGCCTCATAAAAATAAAGGAACAAGTCGGCAAGAAGAGGGGCACAGTTGGTTCCCATGGGAATGTCGATAGTTTGTTGAAAAACACGTCCTCTAAACGTAACAAATATGTTGTCAATCAAGAAATCAAGCACCTTGATAATGTCAGTTTCAGAGAATATTTTGTTTGAATCAGAGTGATTTTTACAAAGTAGGATTTATCCCTCCCTAAGACAAGATACTTGTATCTACGTTGACCATTCTTTTTATGAAACAAAGCAATACCAACTCTTTCAATTTGTCTTTTAGTTTGGAATGGGGAATACTTGTGTAAAGTGTAGAAAAGTCAAATGTTTTAATACTGTTGCAAGATGAAAGAATCTTAGATTGTATGTACTCTAAAAGATCTTTGGAATTTTTTAATATCCACATCTGATGCACGCCACCTCTAGAATAGGCAGTTTCACAATAACTTTGAAGCCCGGCTTTGATTGCTGATAAAATTGATGTTAATAATTTAGAAAGAGGTTTCGTGGAGCACTTGGACGACCCAGCAATATACCGTTGTTTGTAAGGACACTTATGTAGTTTGGGTATCCAATACAGTGATGGAAGATCCAGTTCTTCATCTTTGGTTGAAATTCCAAAGGAACATAGAGCAGACCATTGATTATCCAGGATTTCCTCTTTAGTAAGTGTCGTGAGGGTATATGTTGGGTTTCAAAGTGAATTGTCAATACCTAATTCATGTATCAAGCAGTTTATGTAATGTGTTTTACACACAAAAACGATGTTGTTTGGGGCTTATCTGCGGAGACAACAACATATTTGTCATGGAGGTAGGACAAGTGTTTTGCAACATTTGGGTCTTTAATGATTGACGTAGCATGGGTATTGACAGACCCATTCAGTTTCTTAATTCTGGTTTGTAACAACGACCTCACAGCCTTAATCCATTCGGAAAGAGTATCTACGTCTTCTTTCTCGCGTTTAACCCATTATCAACTATCCATCCAAGTCACAATGTATAAAAAGTAAACAATTATAGGCCTTCAACACGGAGCCTTGGCTCACACCGAACAGCAAGCAATAAAGGGCCCCAAAAAGACTAGTGTAAAACAATTCAAACAGGAAAACCAACGCTCTAATCTTAAAAAAAAAAAAAAATGAGAAACGAGAAACACTAATGAACCACACCAACAAACGACAACCACTGAACAACAGGCTCCTGACTTACGACAGGTGCATAGAAATGCAGCGGGTTTAAACGTTTTAACAGGCGCCAACCTTCACCCTAACCTGAAACAGTGGTATAACATTACAAAATTAAGAGACACACAATAAAATATCAATTGAAATGGCTTAACTCGATCAAAAGACAATACACAAAAAAAGTAAATATACACTGAACGAATAAGTTTGATCTATGACACAATATAAATAAAAAGATGTTTCAATGTCAAAAAGACAACTTTAACCTAGGACAAAATGGCGTATATATATATATATAAACATAAATATGGAAAGCAAAATTTTACGTGATAGTGATATATCTTCCTTTATATTGGGTTGGCCTCTTGTATTGAAAACAAGAGGAAGAAGATAAAAAGGGGACATTCAAAACTCACTAGTCGAAGATTAACTGAACTGACAACGGCATGACAAAAGACGAAAAACGATTACAAGACAAACAATATAAACATAAGAAGATGTGGTATGATTGCCAATCAGACAACCTCACACAAGAGAACAAATGACACAGAAATTAACATCTATAGGTCACCGTACGGCCTTTAACAATGAGTAAAACCCATACTGCATAGTCAGCTATTATAGACCCCAAAATAACAAATGTTAAACAATTCAAACGAGAAAACTAATGGCCTGATTTATGTACAAAACAATAAACGAAAAATAAATATGATACACAGCAACAAACAACAAACACTGAATTACAGGCTCCTGGCTTGGGATAGGCACATACAGAACTTAGCGGGGTTAAATATGGTTGCTGCCACCAAACCCCCAATCTGGGACAATGGTGTGAGGGTTTGGTGGCAACAAACTATTTAACCCCGCAAGTTCTGTACTTATCTATCCCAAGTCATAAAACCCTGTAATCAGTGTTTGTTGTTTGTTGCTGTGTATCATATTTATTTTCTGTTATCAACATAAGAACAAACTACAAAAAATTACAAGGTCCTAACTTATCAGATACAAAGCAAATAAAACCCTGACAAAAAAACAAAAGACACAAAGTACAGATCTGAGAGTACTCGCAGTTACTAAAAGACACAAAGTACAGATCTGAGAGTACTCGCAGTTACTAAAAGCAAGTTCAAAGCTCCACTAAACACTACAAAGTAAACTAAAGACTGAGCGTCTCTTGCATTGATCCACATATTGTACTCTCCTATCTATATAGAATTTTAACGGTTTGCGTCGGCTTGTTATACATTCATTTAGGACAAGTGTATTTATTTACGTTTTCGTTAACGTTTGACGACCTCTACTGGTATATACATGTATGGGACAGAATCACTTAACTGATAGAAACCAATAAAGCAACAACAAGTAACCAAAGTCTATTGGTAATGTTTGTGTATATAACATATAATGTTGTATGTACTAGTTAACTGGTGTTTTGAAATGATTAACTAGAACTATAAACAATTAATATATTATTTATTCTATATGAATACCTATTAACAAGAAATAATGTTCAGCTGGTCGTTATATTCATTCTAATATATACACTGATAATGTCTTAATCACTTTGTATATCCGTAGGTGTTACTTGGTGGCGCAAATGATTTTTGGTTTTCATATTGATTCTTTTTATTCTATTCATGGTTCACTTAAATCTCAAATTCTCGACTACTTTTCTTCACGAAAAAGATCTAATAATAAAGATATTTGTTTCCAGTGAGCAAGAAACATTCTTTCTGTACGAAAACGAAACATTTAAAATAAAAACTAAAAAAAAACGTAAAATGGGACACATGTGTAATTTGAAAAAACAATAGTAACTATTAAAGTATGAATCAAAACTTTCTGATAGCAGTTTATGCTTCTTAATATTTATACAAAAAATGTATGTCATGATGTATAAATGTTTTCCTAGAGAGTTTACAATTACAACTTTATCAGCTCTAAATTAGTAAACATAGATTCCTTGCGTTTTGTACAGCCTCTCCGAGTTTTATATACAATCCAAACTTAAAGCAGAAAAAGATATGTTGGCAACATGACCAGATACCTAACATATCATGAACGAAGGATGGGATAGAAGATGAATGATTGAATAGTTAGATGTCCTTTTCTTATTTGGACAATCTCCCAAGTGATTATCTAATGGCGTCTTGATAGTAAACAGATGGTCATTTCAATTAGGTGTTGTATGAATGTTCTCTATTTTGCCTTGATCATTAAGTGAAGTGATGAGAGAATGATATACTATCCACCAAGTTTAACATCAATATCGACAAACAAGTCTAACAATTAATGCACCAATATTTATCAACACATTCCTCAATTCTTCAAGGAGTCAAGGTTATCTCAGATTTCTATGAATATATAGTCGTCAAATATTACTTCAAACGCTTGAAACAGTCAATTTTATAAGTGTCGACGTTGACAGTGTCGTGTCGTCAGCACTGGTTTCATCAAATATTTTTCAAGACTTTTCTAATCTATTTTCTTATGTGTTGTTCTTATCTAATAAATCTAGTTTTCAATAATTTCGGGACAGGCGAACATCTTTTTGTCGTTTTTCAAGTTTATACTTAAAGCAGGCGCTGACATTCTTCGTCCGCGCAGTCGTATAGCACGGTCGATGACAGGAGGGACGTCATATTGTATAGATGCACGTGATCCTCTGCGCCTGTGACAGTAAATCACAGTTGTTTCACTTTGAGATTCATCAGAATCTACACTGTTTATAGATAGAGTACTGGTATTAATGTTGTCTGTGTGGTTGTTTACAAAAGCTTGAAAAGCTTCATCTAGAATTTCTTCTGACACTCCACGATTGGCCCAGATACAGGTCACTCCTGAAATAGATTTAAACTTTACAAAATTTTCGTCACAACAAAATCTACTTTTCCTAGAAAGTGGAAATCGGAAATTCTTGCACCACTTATCAAGATTCTTCCGAGAAAAAAAAAGTGTGGTGCAAACCGTCAATTTTGTTTGCTTTCAGAGCTTACTTTTCTTTTCTTTCTGTAATATCTATTTACCATAGTTTAACCCCGCCACATTGTCTGCCTGTGTGCCATAACAGACTAGCTGGACCATGTGTTGCTCGTTGCTATGTATGTATTATTGATTTTGTACAAACGTTGCCTTGTATTGAATCATTGGCTAAGTGAATTCGTTGTTTTACTCTTTGTTTTATTACAAAATGGCGATATTTTTAGGATTTTTTAATATTCTCCTTTTTAAACCTATTTCAGGTGAAAGTTCTTGACAGATTTCGTTCAACCTACAATGTATCTTGTGTTAACAACGCTTATAACACATACTAAAAAGCATTTAGTTGAAGATCAATACCCCATAGGTTCAGATATATTAGAATGTTTTTATTTTTGTCTTGGTCTCAAATTTATCGTTTAAAATAAATTAGTACAAATATGTTACCCAAACACGTATGTGCTACTTCAGAGAGATGATCTCTCTCATCGTCAAAGAACATCATATCTGGAAACTCAATCCCACTTTCTTTTTTAATTCTGGAAAATACATTAAATCTATTCGTTAAAAGAGAATAAGTAATAACTATCAAATCAGTAAGATCTTCTTATATCAGTTATTATCTTAATGTACAAGTTGTTTGGATTTATGGTCAGTATTCGTATCTTGTGTTTCAAAAAACGTAGGTTCATGAACTTGAAATATTCTTTTCTATTTATTTTTTCAAACCCGTTAGAAAGTTTATTTCTGATACCATCAATTTAAAAAAATAAAAACAAACGCTCTTCCCTAAATGTCTGTGTTCAGTAAGAGATGAACCATTGGCAATAAGACATGTCCCGTTCTTTAATTGTCGAATCAGACATCTGTATCCAGAACAGTCCTTCAATTGAGCATCATAATACTTAGTTCATATACGGTTTTTTATAAAAAATTCATCATAGATACCAGTCATTAAAATCTTGTACACCAGATGCGCTTTTCGTCTACAAAAGACTCGTCAGTGACGCTCGAATAAAAAAAGTTAAAAAGGCCAAATAATGCAAGAAGTTGAAGAGTATTGAGGATCCAAATTTTCGAAAGGTTTTGCCAAATACAGCTTAGGTAATCTATCCCTTGGTTGAGAATTTTTAGTATTTCGAAAAATTCAAAGCTTTGTTAACAGGTAATCTTTACTTCTAGATGTTTGAATTTAGAATATTTGAGTTTTATTGAAGACATTCGTACTTTTACTACAAATCATCCAATGTATTACTCTGTGTCCCAGTTTGTTTAAGATTGATTTTTGTGCACTTTTGGAAGATACATTTATCGTCACTTCAAACACTCAAAACACGCTTAGTACTATTTTGGCATTGGCAAGGATTTGAACATTACGTACATCTTATAGATTCTTAGCAGATATATTTTGCAAAAAACTAAGGTTGCAACTCCCTAAAGAGTTACCTGGCTTAATACATTAGTCCGTAATTGCTCTGACGTCTGACGGCCTTTTAAGGACTGACTTGGGCCGTGGTCTCATGGCCCCGTCCAGTCCTAATTGGCTGTCAGTAGTTATAGCAATCACGGACTGAAACATATAGATATAAGAAGATGTGGTATGAGTGCCAATGAAACAACTCTCCATCCAAGTCACAATTTGTAAAAGTACTGTGGATTCATTATTATTCGTTGGATACCAATTTTCGTGGATTTCGTTGGAATAGGTGAACCACGAAATTAAATGGTCAACGAATGACAAATTTTCTATAGGCTTGTATGCAGACTTCGGCAAAACCACGAAATTAAATATCCACGAATATGTAAGTTTTCCTAATCCACGAAAATTGATACCCACGAAAATAAATGAATCCACAGTAAACCATTATAGGTCAAAGAACGGCCTTCAACACGGAGCCTTGGCTCACACCGAACAGCAAGCTATATAGGGCCCCAAAAATGACTAGTGTAATACCATTCAAACAGGAAAACCAACGGTTTAATTATATAAAAAACGAGAAACGAGAGAAACGCCTATGAACCACATCAACAAACGACAACCACTGAACATCAGGTTCCTGACTGAGGACAGGTGTATATATATATATGTCTGTTTCGGCTATGATGTCTGTGTAACGCCGATTTAGGTTTTTTTTTAGGCCCTCATTTGTATCTTCGTTGTTTTTTCTTGTATCAATCTTGTGATTTATGAACATTAGGCTAACATTTTACAAGTTTACAACAATGTACACTTGAGCATCGATTGCAACGAATATAGTACGATTTGTTTAGACATTCTTCACGGTCAAAATAATATTGAGTTTCACAAATAAAAATGAAAACTGGAACTGTATTTCTATAGGTGGCCTGTTGCAATGCAAAATGTCTTCCCCTATTCAACAAACTCTCAAATTCCAGAGGCAGTACACATTTCCGCCTTTCATTCCGATCCACCTACTTTGTAGAACCTACTCTTCATATAATTAGTTTATTTGTTCTTCTCATTATACCAAGATTGACAAAACCATTGTTGACTTACTGTAAGAAATGAGTAATTTTTTTATCCTGGGTAGATTTCTATATTAGAGTTGACTTACTGTAAGAAATGAGTAATTTTTGATCCCGGGTAGATTTCTATGTAGTCAAAGTATTCATCCCAACCAAAGTATGATACAAGTCGTCTTGTTTCGTCTTTATAGAATGCCCTACAAAAGTAACAAATGTACAAAAACTTGTATTCGTCTTGTTTCTTCTGTATGCTCTACAAAAATAACATATCTATATGTACAAAAACCTTTATCATAACGGCATTAAAGAATTGTATTACATGAAAGGATTCACAAATGCTACATAAAAAAATCATATCGAATTGAAAGAATTCAAATTCAAAAATTATTCTTATACACTTGAAATATAAAAGGAACGACATTGTTCCCATCCTCTTTTTCTACGAAACATGAACCAATCTACAAATTCTCTTGAAAAATGTTATTCTTCTTGAGCTCGGTTAAAATAAAAATGAAACCGCTGAAGAAGCGCTTTGTTATTGTTTATTTAGTATCAGCACATATCTACGTGTTGAAACCTACCCCTGAGCATTCTTTAGAATAGTAATTATATTTGTATATAAAAGAAACTGTCAAAATGGTAAAGTTATATGAAAGAAGTAAGAGAGCATTTTTTTCTATCATAATAAAATCTAAATCATCCGCAATCAAGATTTATCTGCAGTAAAAAATAGATGGTAAATGATCATTTTCAAAGATATCATAGTATTAAATCAATATAAACTTCATCTTTAAACACTAATGTGTTGTTTTAGTATTTTATATTTTATCAAAGGAATGTTAGTCAAAACATGAATAAGCTTTG
This sequence comes from Mytilus coruscus, assembly GCA_017311375.1. Classification (NCBI taxonomy): domain Eukaryota; kingdom Metazoa; phylum Mollusca; class Bivalvia; order Mytilida; family Mytilidae; genus Mytilus; species Mytilus coruscus. Next base: position 2,154,615 of record CM029600.1, on the reverse strand, counting down.
CAAAATTATGAAACTCGGTTTTATGAAAATAGGTGGTCTTGTCTAAATCCATCTGTATGTTAAATATAATGTAAGTAATCCCCAAGGCTTCAAAGATATAACCTAAGGCGCCAACTTTATATAAGTGTCAGGTGGTGGCATATAACTTTAAAAAAATGAGATTTGTTTTAAAATTTGTTTCCCTGGATTTGAACTACCATGATGTACAGTACAAAACTTGTTTTAGTTTGAAATAAAACACAATCAATTTCACTTTTCGGGCAATAAAATGGTCAATTATTAAAGTTACATGAAATATTTAACGCATACTTTAACTTTAACATAACATGCTTACCCTTCCGGAGCACCTGAGATCACCCCCAGTTTTTGGTGGGGTTCGTGTTGCTTAGTCATTAGTTTTCTATGTTGTGTCATCTGTACTATTATTTGTCTATTTGTCTTTTTCATTTTTGGCCATGGCGTTGTCATTTTGTTTTCGATCTATGAGTTTGACTGTCCCTCTGGTATCTTTCGTCCCTCTTTTAAAGTCAGTATCATAGTTAGTTTTCCGATTTGTTTTTTTACATAAATGCTAATTGTCCGAAAACAAGTAAATTAACAAAAACTAGCAGATATTAAAAATTTTTCCACCGAAAAACAGTATCCGTTTCATACCCCCTTTTTACCCTCTCCTTTTCCACCAGAAACAAACAAACAAACAAATCACCATACACGTACAAGAAAAAAAAAAATAAATAAATTGCTTCGCTGAGCGCAGCTGGATACGACCGCAGATGTCCAACCCTGAAAAGTTGCGGCCAAAATGGACACATTATTCGCGCTTGATACAGATCTGAATTTGGATTGTAATTAAATATTTGACACAATAGGTTTCTGACACAGAATAAGTGTAGTCAAAGAACTTAAAATTGGTTATATGATTTGAATTTATATTCAAATTTTTGCTTTTGTGCAATACACTATGCTGTTGCGAATTGCCCCAAAAAAAAAAACTTACCCGTTTTTTATGCTTTTGTGCAATACACTATGCTGTTGAATATTATGCCCCCAAAAAAAAAAAATATTTGAAGAAACAATTTTCTTTTTAATTTCTGAAATCTGAAATAAGAAAAATTGTAGCCACCCCCAAAATTTAAATTTCTAATGGAGTTTGCAACCATAACTACTCATTTTAAATACATCATAAAATATTAAAATATAAAATGACATACAGCCATGGTTGAAATTAATATTAATTAATAGTAACTACTAAAAATAAATTTACAGCTAATCATCTCAAGACAATCATCATTTCCTAATACATAATTTACAAGCAGTGTACCGTACCTCCCTTACACTGCTTTTAAATTGTCTAAATTGTCCTTTAACCATAAAAACCCTTGTTTTTTCCCCATTTTTGCCCCTAATTGCGATATGGTTTGAGCCATAACCCCCATAACCATCCCTTTGTTGTATGGAAACTTGTGGTATAATTTCAGAGAGATTCATACACTTAAACACAAGTTATTGTCTGGAAACTGCATAAAAATGCTTATTTGGGCCCCTTTTTTGGCCCCTAATTCCTAAACCTTTGGGACCATAACCCCCAAATCAATCCCAACCTTCCTTTTGTGGTTATAAACCTTGTGTTAAAATTTTATTGATTTCTATTTACTTATACTAAAGTTATTATCCGGAAACCATCTGTCTTCGGACGACGCTAACGACGATGACGACGACGATGACAACGTGATACCAAGATACGACCAAATTTTTTTTAATTTTTGCGGTCGTATAAAAAAAACAGCACAACCACTGACGAGGTTTGGCGGGGTTAAAGTAGTGTTTTTATTTAATGTTTTAACCTTTGTATAATGTCTTTCGTTCAGTGAAAGTTAACGGTGTATTGTAAGTATCTCTGACGTAATTAATGTTCGATGTATACAATAATTAAAATGCCTTTGTAAATAAGTATTGCTTAAATGTATTAATCTGGGATTCTATATCGAATCTTTTTTGCACCTCAAATCTGTTTTTAATTCAAAAATCCATTTAAGCCTTATGTTTTGGATATGTAAGACAAACGCATTGCATAATACAATAATGCATATGACAATAAAATAACGCTGATGTACCGTGCCCTGCCAAATTGCTGTGCAATAAAGTGGGAAAATGTATGTGATTGTACTGGTATCCTAGCTCTAAAATGACTTTCAACAATTATTTATAGCATTGAAATCCTAGTAACAGGAAATTAATCAATGTTCGACATCATTTCAAAATTACCTTTGTCAAGTCTTTATTGAAATAACATTAGTTATGTAATATTTTTGATTATTTTGTAATAATTTTCTGCTTTTGATTTTTTTATTTTTCTTAAAAACTTACTCTGAGGCGATTGCTAATTTGTAACCATCACCGTGTAATTTCAATATAATATGGTCTATATCTGGAAAGGATTTGATCTCCCTACTGTTGGCGTCAAACACTTTACCGTCACTGAAATATAGAGAAAACACACACTTTCAAAGAGTAAAGTTTAACTGTAATTAAATAAACACTTTACCGTCACTAAAATAGAGAAAACATTTCGTTGTTGAGAAAGCACTTAACCTTCACTGAAATAAGGAGAAAACACACTTTCATGAAGTAATCACTGAAATTAGATAAACGCTTTATCGTCACTGAAACAGAGAAAAACGTTTATCGTAGAGAACAAGATAAATCGTCACTGAAATAGAGTTAAAACACTTTTATACGGTATACACTGAATGAAGATAAACGCTTTAGCGCAGAGAAAAACTTCGGCGTAGAGAAAACACTTTACCGCCATTGACATATAGAGAAACACACTTTCATAGCGTGAATACTGAAATAAAATGAACACTTTATCGTCACTGAAATAGAGAAAAAACTTGCGAAGAAAAACATTTTAGAGGAGAGAAAACACTTCATCGTAGAGAAAACACTTTATCTTAGTGAAAATAATTGATCGTCGCTGAATTAGAGAGAAAACACGCTTTCATAAAGTAAACAAACACTTTATTGTCACTGGAAAAGAGGGAAATAATACCTCTGTCATAGAGTAAACACTGAAATAAAATAACGCCTTATCGTCACTGAAATAGAGAAAAAAAAATCCATAGAGTAAAGAATGAAATAAAATGAACACTTTATCGTCAATGAAATGGAGACAACACTTTAGTAAAAAGAAGAATTACATCTTAGAGAAAATATTTTATCGTCACTGCAATACAAAAACCTATTTTCGCTTCAAAAACGGAGAAAACTCTTCATCGCCAATGACACTTATTTCTAGGAATAGAATAGAAAAAACATTTTTTTTTTTTTTTTATGTAAAATTTATTGTTCGTAAATTATAGACACATTACTTTACTGTGCCTGTACCAAGTCAGGAATATGACAGTTGTTTTCAATTAATTTGATGTGTTTGAGCTTTTGATTTTGCCATTTGATAAGGGACTCAGTTCCGTTTTGAATTTTCCTTGGAGTTCGGTATTTTTGTTATTTTACTTTTTACTTTTGGCCTTTTTCAGTTTTATCAGCTCTTCGACACTTGTTTTAGATTTTGGATTTTCAAATAGTTTGGCCCCCATTATCACTGAAGAAACATTAAACGTCGAAATACACATATTGGGCAGTAAAATTGGTATCGACAATGTTATTACTTTTAAGTGAAAACATTTTATGGTTTCGAAAGGAAAAAAAAAACACTTTTCAATCACTGAATATATGAATAATATTCCTTAACTGTCCCTGATAAAGAGTAAATGCTTTTCCTGATGAAAAAAGGGGTATTTTTCCCTTGAACTAGAGAAATAGTACATTGTCACTGAAAAATTAAACATATATAATATAATTGAAATTTGAAGGAAAAAAACCAACAACACTCTACAATAACTTCGTAGAACAGACTCTTCTTCCTTTTCTAACTAGAGAACACACTTTACCATTTTTAAAATTAAGACAACACTCTACAATAACTTCGAACTAGAGAACACGCTTAATCATAACACACTTGTCATTTTGTTTAGTTTCTCCTGTTACCTATTCGGGCGCATTACGTTTGCGCGCATTTGGGGATTAAATTTTTTACGTTTGCGCGCAGCTTTTGATTACATTTGCGCGCATTTATTTTACAGGTAAACTCAGGTAAAAATAAAGTGAATATAAATAAAAATAATATATAAATACAATTATGACTATAATTTGTTAATTTTCATAATAAATATGACTATGAATTATTAATTTTGAAAATATTTGTTAATTCAAATTAAAAAGAAATTAAAAAGATGTGTAAATTTATCAAGGTTATAACTTTTCGTCATTTTACTGTTTATCTTTTTTTTTTCATCGCATCTTGTCATGTGTGTTTATGTAATGTTATAACGTTTGATGAACTTCTTTGTACCATTGTAACTATATGGTGTTTGAGAAATAAAGAATTTGAAAATCCGAATCTTCAAATTACATATTGTTCATATTGAATTCTAAAACAAAATGTAAAGTGATCGTGATAAATCCCGTTATTGCTTAAGGCATACATGTAACTTCATTGCGAATATTTCAGAGTGAAAAGTGTTTCACCGAATAGTGATCACTTTTAAATTAGTAAATATACTTGATACACCAGAAGTAGTGCGTAGAAGTAAAAATAGAAAAACACAGATTATTTGATGGAGCAATTCAGAAAATACCAGGATGTAGAAGTTAACAGACTTTCATTTCTCAAAGCAATTGGCTTCAAATTTTCGGCACGTACCGACATGTAAAGTCATGTACTATCAGTACTTTTAATTTTTAGATTAGCTATGTTTTAACATTTTAACATTTCTATCTATATATATTTCTAGGATTTAGTGCTTGTGCATAATAAAACGGACTTATCCTGCTCGAAATCCCACTTCCACCTCCTCGTTGGTGAGCAGGGGACTTAGGAAGGGTACTTGTACTTGTAAATAATTGAATAAATTAATAAATAAATAAGTATTATTACCTGTTTTACATGAGTTTACCTGTCAAATAAATGCGCGCAAATGTAATCAAAAGTTGCGCGCAAACGTAATGATTTTGCGCGCAAATGTAATGGTAATGCGCGCAAACGTAATGCACCGACCTATTCTAACATCGGACTCGGACTTCTTTTGAACTGAATTTTGCTGTGCGTATTGCTGTGTGTTTGTTTATTCCACATTGGCTAGAGGTATAGGGGGAGGGGGGAAATCTCACAAAACATGTTTAACCCCACCGAATTTTTGCCACTGTCCAAAGTCAGGAACCTCTAGCCTTTGTTAGTCTTTGTATGTATTTTTTTAAATTTTGGTTCATTTATATGTTTCGGAGTTTAGTGTGACGTCCATTTTCGCTGAACTAGTACACATTATTGTATAGGGGCCATCTGAAGCCCGACTCCGGGTGCGGGATTTTCTCGCTGTGTTGAAGACCCATTGGTGGCCTTAGGCTGTTTTCTGCTCTTTTGTCGGGTTGTAGTCTCTTTGACGCATTCCCCGTTTCCATTCTTAATTTTATTTTAACTTTACTGTCCCCTAAATAAAGACTACACTTAATCGTCCCTTAGAATGGGAAATAAAAAACCATCCATAACACAAACTATATTATTTGTGTAATAGAGCTAACATTAGGAATCCACACATTCGCGACAGAGAAAAAAACAAAACTGTTGCTGTCGATTTATAACGAAACACGTGGAAATAGAGAACATTTTACCATCATAGAAATGAAAAAAAAAAAAAGAAAAAAAATTATCGATGTGTGAATAAAGAAAGATTTTTTTATCAAAGAAATAGGAAAATAGTATAGAACACTAATAGCAATGGTCAGGGAATAAAGGGAACACTTTACTGGTACGACAAAACGAGACTCTCGATATGTTAACACTTGTTTCTAGTAATGAAAAAGGAAACGCATTGAACTTTTCCATAATGAAATACTTCATATAATCACCTAACACCAAATAATTCAAAGGCTGGGACTCAAATTAAGAAAAAAAACAGAACAGCCTTTAACAGTTCATCATTGTCAAAACCTCTAATAAAACGGAAACAGAAAAAGTATAGAACAGTTGTGAATAGGTATATATCACTTCCATGCAAGCGAATCCAAAAGCTTATGGTGTCATTAAGGAGATCAACAACAGATTGAACTCTTCTGGTTGAATAATTGTAAATGTCTCCATCTACTTTCGTACGTTATTTATGTAATTGTATTGAAATATGTATAATTATCTCTAAACCTTTGTAATTTGGTTTATGATTTTAGAGGTCAGTGTTTCATAATAGCTGTGATTTTAGAGGTCAGTGTTTCATAATAGCTGTGATTTTGAAGGTCAGTGTTTCATAATAGCTGTGATTTTAGAGGTCAGTGTTTCATAATAACTGTGATTTTGAAGGTCAGTGTTTTTTAATAGCTGTGAGTTTGAAGGTCAGTGTTTCATAATAGCTGTTATTTTAGAGGTCAGTGTTTCATAATAGCTGTGATTTTAGAGGTCAGTGGTTGATAATACTGAGAAGGGAGTTATTACTTACGGTGTTCGGTTAAATGGAGGCTCTACATTATTTTTTCTGTCTACCCTAAATGGCCACAATGTGTAATCTGAAATGGAAAGGAGCTATGTCAAGTAAAGATGTTACATAAGTTAATACAAATGTAGAATTACAAGGATTCAATGTAGTGTTATCTAACTATCTAGTTCTGGACAATGTAGTGTTATCTAACTATCTAGTTCTGGACAATGTAGTGTTATCTAACTATCTAGTTCTGGACAATGTAGTGTTATCTAACTATCTAGTTCTGGACAATGTAGTGTTATCTAACTATCTAGTTCTGGACAATGTATTGTTATCTAACTATCTAGTTCTGAACACACATTTTCTTTGAGTACAATCTAGTGTTACGGGCTTCATTTTGATCGGTCAATAATGGAATGTTGCTTATATATAAGCTAGTCCATGACCCTAGCGCGATAGCTCGATTCGATACTAGTTTCTATACAAACTTCGAACTAGAGAACACGCTTAATCATAACACACTTGTCATTTTGCTTAGTTTCTTCTGTTACCTATTCTAACATCGGACTCGGACTTCTTTTGATCTGAAATTTGCTGTGCGTATTGCTGTGTGTTTGGTTATTCCACATTGGCTAGAGGTATAGGGGAGGTTGAGATCTCACAAAACATGTTTCGGACTTTTTTTAACTGAATTTTACTGTGCGTATTGCTGTGTGTTTGTTTATTCCACATTGGCTAGAGGTATAGGGGGAGGGTTGAGATCTCACAAAACATGTTTAACCCCGCTGCATTTTTGCGCCTGTCCCAAGTCAGGAGCCTCTGGCCTTTGTTAGTCTTGTATGATTTTTAATTTTAGTTTATTTATATGTTTTGGAGTTTAGTATGACGTCCATTATCACTGAACTAGTACACATTTTTGTTTAGGGGCCAGCTGAAGCACGCCTCCGGGTGCGGGATTTTCTCGCTGTGTTGAAGACCCATTGGTGGCCTTCGGCTGTTTTCTGCTCTTTGGTCGGGTTGTTGTCTCTTTGACACATTCCCCATTTCCATTCTCAATTTTATAATATGTTCTTTCTATAAATCCATTCTAATTACTGTATGAATTCAGAAAATTCATACAGAAATAGAATGGCTAAAACTTAGACTAAGAAGGTTGAAGCGTAGTTCTGTTATCAATAACCTAGTTTCCTTAATGCGAGTAGAGAAAGGGACTCAAGATATATTTGCTTGATCTTTATATGGTTTATTTACGGTATGTCTTACAAGATGTATACTGTGTTTGTGTATTTCTCACTAACATGTTAAATTTGACTGACATTAAAGATTTCAATTTCTACATAAATGGTCGACACGACATACCGTATCTGATATTAATTTAACTTGTCTGTAGACGTAGTGCAATACTGAGATTCACGGGAGAGGGTACTAGCAATTTATAATTAGTGTTGCTGATTGGAAGGATGGTTACAACTAAAAGGTTTAGAATCACAACTATTGCAGATTTTTTAGGAAAACTATCAGTTCCATTCGGATATTAATTTAACTGTGGGCATATTTCACATTTCAGTAAACAGAATTAAAACAAAGTTGATTAAAACTCAAAATAATAATCTGAATCTGGTAACAACATTCATAAAGTACGCTTAAGATTTCCATACGTGACCTACAGAAATGTATGGCTTTTCGACATTTTGAAAAGTACGATTAATTGTAGATCGATTATTTTCTGGTGAAATAGGAATCTGATGCAGACCTATACTACAAATAATCTGTTAATAAAATCAGCTAATTACCGCCATAACTTAATATAACGAGACACAGGATATCCAGCCTTCTTTAAGAATCAAACCATCAAAAGCTTTAAACTATCTCAACACATTTGCTTTACATAAACAATATGTAAATCAGAGTTCATCCAAAGTTATGCAAGTGTAATCATCTTTTATAGACCAAATGGGTTTCTCCTTCAAGCTTACATTTTTTTTTATTTACAGAAACGGTAATTTCAATTACATGGCAAAAGAAATTTCTTTTCATTCATAAAATCACTCTACAGACAAACAAATACATCATGCCTTTCGTTAAGTAATAATCATTAAGATAATTAAACCTGATGTCACATGATCAAACAGCTGTGAAGCATGTATGACGCTGATTGAATTTTCATCTGTTTCTTTTAATTATTGTTTTTGTGTGGAACTTTAATTAGTTTTTGTTATGTAATCGACATGGTTTACCTGTGCATATAGATCAACAGAGGAATTTAGTGGCAAGTCATGGTATCTGGCAATTGAATATGAACAACAATTAGTTCTGATCTCTGTCTCTCCTTCTTGGTTAATGAAATACCCAAAATATCTGGTAATTAACGAAGCATCCTTGACCTTTCTTTTGAGTGTCTTACGTGGTACAGTTATTGGCAAAGTTAAGGGCATATCCACTTTTAACGAACATTTACTTTAATTTATTTCCATAACAATTTAGACATGCGAACACCACTCTATTATCGGCTATCGGAACCAGAAGATGCACTAGAGTATGGTAGTGGCAGATCCAGGGGGGTCCTGGATTTAGAACCCCTTCTTTTTGTTTGAAAACTAATGCTTTTGTATGGGGACATATGATTGGAACCCCTCCTTTTTATATGACTTGCATGTGTTGGACCCCTTAAAATGGCTGGACCCGACTCTTGAACTATGTTTTCCCAATTACACAATTCTAAACAAATGTTAGCAGATTTTTGTCTGCGTTTCTATTGGTCATTGTACATGTAATAGAATGGGGTTTACACTCGTATGCAGCAGATTTTCGTCTGCGTTTCTATTTGTCATTGTATATGTAATAGAATGGGGTTTACAATCGTGTACAGCAGATTTTCGTCTGCGTTTCTATTTGTCATTGTACATGTAATAGTATTGGGTTTACAATCCTGTACAACAGATTTTCGTCTGCGATTCTATTTGTCTTTGTTCATGTAATAGAATGGGGTTTACAATCCTGTACAACAGATTTTCGTCTGCGTTTCTATTTGTCATTGTATATGTAATAGAATGGGGTTTACAATCGTGTACAGCAGATTTTCGTCTGCGTTTCTATTTGTCATTGTACATGTAATAGAATAGGGTTTACAATCTTGTACAGCAGACTTTCATCTGCGTTTCTATTTGTCATTGTACATGTAATAGAATGGGGTTTACAATCGTGTGCAGCAGATTTTAATCTGTATTACCTATTAAATCTGCAGTACTGATAACCGGATATAGGATGTTAACACGTAAAAAGCAAAAATTGTGTCATTTTTAATTGTTTTTTCATCATCTTTCCAATAGGATAACAGTAATTGGTAAATCAATAGAAGAGAAGCTATCCTTGTGATTTAAGAAACAAATTGCATGTCAATAGTTTATTTACTTTGGAAACTATATTTGTTTAAAATTATTCAGAGACCACACAGTCACTCATCAATTCCTCCATTTTTTTTAACTATTGGGCAGACTTACAGAGGGATATATATATAGCTTATTTATGGTACGAATAATACCTCTAGCACAATTGTAAGAAGGAAGGAAATAAACCATGAATGACACCGGACAAAACTTCTATATTTTAATTTTCTCATAGCCATTATAACGCTTAATATATATATATATATAATGTTTACTTCAAAATGAAATCGACAATCAGAATATACCACCAGCTGTTTAATTGCAAAACAAGCACGAAAATGGTAAGCGGAAAGGTATAGAAGAAAAATTCAGAGACATGTGCCTGTGCTATTTCCCAATTATTAATGTATCTCAGTATATCCACCACATACGTTTTCTTCGCCAACGTTTAAAAGATTGAAATGCGTGATGATATGATTTGAATAAGAGGAACTACATGGCAAACTATACAAGAAGATATATTAAAAGATGTTGTTGATAAATGTTTTACTGGTATATTAAAACAACATCATAAATTATATACACAAATAAAATGTTTGCAAATTATTTTTATGCCAAGTCGAGTTTCTGTTTTATACTCTCTTTCACTGTAAATTTAAGCTGAAACTCAGTAAGAATAAATTTTGACATGACAATAATATCACTTATTTGAGATTTAAACAAATAACATTCAATGAAATCAAGTGACATGGAAATTTTAATGTAAGTATATTCAACTAGCTCAAGCTTTTATAATCCACAGTGCAGACATTTAATAAGTTTATAATGTATTCCTTGTTTTCTCTTTATTTTCAAAAACTTCGTGTTACCGTAACGACAGAAAGTTTCAACACTTGTAAAATTCTTTTTTTTTTCTAAAAAAAATAATAATTTCTTCCTTCTACCGTAAAAATAGGATTTCACTATTTTGAATCTCGATAAAAACTTTTTTCTTTAAATCGCCATAGAAAAATTCGACTCGGTTCGACCTCTTAACCACGCATACCATCAGTAAACGACATGTCTCCTCTTGTCAACCATACAGGTCTTATTTCCCGAGTGCAACCGATGCAAGCGCTATGACAATTTAATTTTATATACCTGTTAAGTCCATTTTCCATGATTTCTCTATTCTATTATTTCGACAACAGCATAACAGAAGTGATATAAATAAAGTACACAAAAGTACGTTGACAACTGAACGGGCAGACTTACAGAGGGATATATATATATAGCTTATTTATGGTACGAATAATACCTCTAGCACAATTGTAAGAAGGAAGGGGAAATAAACCATGAATGACACCGGACAAAACTTCTATATTTTAATTTTCTCATAGCCATTATAACGCTTAATATATATATATATATAATGTTTACTTCAAAAATGAAATCGACAATCAGAATATACCACCAGCTGTTTAATTGCAAAACAAGCACGAAAAATGGTAAGCGGAAAGGTATATAGAAGAAAAAAATTCAGAGACATGTGCCTGTGCTATTTCCCAATTATTAATGTATCTCAGTATATCCACCACATACGTTTTCTTCACCAACGTTTAAAAGATTGAAATGCGTGATGATATGATTTGAATAAGAGGAACTACATGGCAAACTATACAAGAAGATATATTAAAAGATGTTGTTGATAAATGTTTTACTGGTATATTAAAAACAACATCATAAATTATATACACAAATAAAATGTTTGCAAATTATTTTTTTATGCCAAGTCGAGTTTCTGTTTTATACTCTCTTTCACTGTAAATTTAAGCTGAAACTCAGTAAGAATAAATTTTTGACATGACAATAATATCACTTATTTGAGATTTAAACAAATAACATTCAATGAAATCAAGTGACATGGAAATTTTTAATGTAAGTATATTCAACTAGCTCAAGCTTTTATAATCCACAGTGCAGACATTTAATAAGTTTATAATGTATTCCTTGTTTTCTCTTTATTTTCAAAAACTTCGTGTTACCGTAACGACAGAAAGTTTCAACACTTGTAAAATTCTTTTTTTTTTCTAAAAAAAATAATAATTTCTTCCTTCTACCGTAAAAATAGGATTTCACTATTTTGAATCTCGATAAAAACTTTTTTCTTTAAATCGCCATAGAAAAATTCGACTCGGTTCGACCTCTTAACCACGCATACCATCAGTAAACGAATTGCAAAAATCATACAAAGCAAATGACAATTTAATTTTTAATTTCCATTTTCCGTTTATTGATTTTCAGAATGTTATTGATATAGCCATACACATCATAACAATGAAATTATAAATTTGCATTTTATGATATTCCAATGAAATTATTTTATCAGTCCAATGGTATGACCGTGATCTCTTTTTTTAATATCTTCTCAGTGGTATTTTATATAACGTCAATGCCTTATACTACTACTCTTCACGTAAATAATCCTATAACATATGACTTTCTATGTTGTTTTATTTTTCAATTTTACAAAAATTATACCACATAATTATTTGCATATTTCATAACCTCGACATTTTTCTTTTACAACGACGATGATATGTTCAGCATTTCATATACTAGTATACGAAAGAAAAATAATTTAATTGAACTTTCCACCGGATGAGAACTTCCCACGAGTAACATAACAGATTTTATCGGTGTTCCCACTGTCGATGTCACTCCGCTCGGCTCTTCATATAATGACATATCACGACATCTGTGAAGTCAATAACTTTGAGCCGGACATGTCACCGACGTCATAAGGAATGAACCTAAGCTGATAAGTTTGACCCGAACTTATCAAGTAATCTTTCGGTTTGCTGGTGAAACAAAGAAAAAACTTATTTCTATCATGCAAAATACACATTACAATCCGATAAATCGATTATCAGATTTTTATCACACTTATATTGTAAAATATCAGCTGCTCGAAACAATATGAAGCCTTTTGAACTCGTTCGCCGCGCTCACTCGACACAAAGCTTGATATTGTGACTCGCAGCTGATATTTTACATTATCAATATGCAGACAACCTAATAATCGGTACATATTAGTGGAGCGGGCACTGATGACCATTCAAGAGTACACGAGTTGGCTCAATGGATTGTGGCGGACTTCTTATTACTAAATCTTCAGTTTTACGTATAGTGCTCTGTAGATTGTTGTTTATATATAAAATAAAAAAAATGTGGTATGATTGAGACAACTCTCCACCAGAGACCAAAATGTTTGTCTGTTTATTTGTTCGTCTTTATCTTTTTTTTAAATGTTTTTTTCTTTGTTTTCTATAATGAGCCTTTTAAGGGCGCATTACGTTTTCGCGCATTTGGGGATTATTTTATTTTTACGTTTACGAGCAGCTTTTTATAACATTTGCGCGCATTAACTTTACAGTTATTTCAGGTAAATATAAAGATATTTCGTAATAACTATGTCGATAGTTATTAATTTTGAACATATCTATTATTTTGAATTATTCTAAAACAAAATAGTAAGTGATCATCAGAAATTCCACAATTGCTCTATCAGGCATAAATGTAACTTATTGGTGCGAATTTTGCAGAGTGATTAGCATTTTATTTCCAAAGTAATAAGGCTTTCATACACCAACAGTTGTACGCGAAAGTAAAAAAAAGAGAAACCAGAGACTATTCCTAAAATACCAGAATGAAGAAGTTGACAAAATTCAATCTCTAAAAGCACTAGGCTTAAAATTATTCGGCTAGTACCGACATGTAAAATCGGTACTTTTACTCTTCAGATTTTATTTGTTTTCAACTCGCATCTTTATCTTTATTTCCAGGACTCAGTGCTTGTCCATAATAGAAAGGTCTTATCTTGCTCGAAACCCACTTCCACCTTCTCATTTGGTAAGCAGGGGACAAAGACTAACGGAAGGGGTTACTTGTAAATATTTGAACAAATATATAATGGTGCTTTGCTTTTGCGCCAATTGGCATTTCATTTGCGCCAAAAAGCTTTCATTTGCGCCACAAACCATATTTCATTTGCGCCAATAATACACGTAAATAGTATAAAACAATAGATTAATTCAAGAGGGACTTTTAATAACAACTTTAAACCACAGAATTTGTTTGCATGATAAAGCATATTCATCCGAAATCAGTAATCAAAACCATAATGAAAGCACCGATTAGTTTTTAAAAAGAAAATTTTAATAATAATGTCAAAATAAACAGTTCTGTTATAAATTAACGTGATCATTAAACCTAAAAGTAAGCACGTTACACTGGAGTTTGTTCTAAGCACTATACACTGAAGTCAAATTAAAAGTTTGTTCTAAGCACTATACACGGAAGTCAAACTAAAAGTTTGTTCTAAGCACTATGCACTTGTTCTAAGCACTATACACGGAAGTCAAAAAAGTTTGTTCTAAGCACTACACGGAAGTCAAACTAAAAGTTTGTTCTAAGGAAGTCAAACTAAAAGTTTGTTCTAAGCACTATACACTGAAGTCAAATTAAAAGTTTGTTCTAAGCACTATACACGGAAGTCAAACTAAAAGTTTGTTCTAACACAAGAATTAAGCAACGGTCCGGATGTTCTCATGTACAATGTACATTAGATAACCTATATGTGTGGTCATAAAAAATACAGTCTTATTTCCTCTTTATAAAAATAAGGAGATGTGGTAAGGTTACCAATTAGAGAACTATCAACCAAAGTTCAAATGAAGGGGATGTAAGCAACCGTAGGGCCTTCAACACTGAGAATAACCCATACCGTATAGTCGGCTATAAACGGCCCTGACATGAAAAATATGAAACAATTCAATTGAGAAATGTCTCAGAATTGACAATGTCCATCTTGACACCTCAAACATGTGAACACTATATAAATTCAAACCTTAGTGACTCTCAGTTTTATATTACAAATGAGTCATGGGGAACTCGCTTAACCAGGGGGAATACTCTTAAAAAAATCTTATTCTCGATATATCAATGAATATTTAAACTTTTCCGTTATATGTTCCTGTGAACTGTCGCAAATGTAGTTTTTATTTTTTGGCGCAAATGAAATATAACCTTGTGGCGCAAATGAAAGATTGGATTTTGTAAAATTGGCGCAAATGCAATGCGCCCATGAATAAATAAGTGTAATTTACCTGTGTTTACTTTTAAAAAGAATGCGCGCAAATGTAATCAAAAGCTGCGCGCAAATGTAATGTTAAAGACTATTTTCGGTAAACTATTTGAAATACAGTTTCTGATTTACCATGCTGGATTTTCTTTTTCCTTATTCCCAAATATCCTAAAGGTTTGTTTAAACTTTGAATTTAGATATAACATAGTATAATTGAGATAAAACTGTTAATCACCGTATGGAATATCATTTTACAAGACACAATCTTACTAAAAAAACAGATAAATTGGTTTCCTCTATATTTTAGGAGGCTTGTATGTTATTTTTGGATTTTGACTGATAATAATTTACATCCAAACGCCCTCCATGAACTAGTAACAATCATGTCGATAAAAAATATGAATTTTAATGATATAATAAATCTAAATTCCAGCTTTCCTTTTAACAACGTAAAGTACAAAGTCATTTATCATTTTTTTAGTATGATTTTCATATTTTATCTTTTAATAGTTGTTTTAGTATTGATTTATATATTATTTACTAAACTTAAACCTATTGTTTTGATTTATGTAGTATATGTAAGTGGTTTTTTTTTCATTGTTTAAAGACAGACATTCCTAAGATTTAAATAAAAACGAAATAGAGACAGTTATGCTACACACGATTTGAATTTTCCTTGGAGTTCGGTATTTTTGTTTATTTTTACTTTTCACAAAACAATAACAAAAAAACATCTAGAAGGCATTTGACAGTCGTCAACAATAGACATGCGTCAATACAATATATCAAGCTCAGAAACGTAATGAGTCGAAAATACCTAGAATAGCGATTAACAGATCAGACAAAATCAATGATATCACTAGTCGTACATAAACTGCTAATCCTTCTGGAGCACCTGGACATAAGGCCCGAGACCACAATTAATTCCTCTATCAGTTCTTTATAACGTTTTGTCGCATTAAAAAAAAATTCCCTATTTTTTTTGTCTAATTTTTTGTGTGTGTAATGTACAGTACAAGTCCAAAAATGTATCCAATTTTCAGAAAAATTGCATGTATACATCATACAAATTTGGCCAATACACATCCATACCCCTATAGGCAAGTCAAGAAATGTTCCGAAAAGTGTAAATATTACCTTTTTGCACCTGGCCTAATCACTCTTTCCATATCAAAATCAGTTAAAATAAAACATCCAAAAGTTTATTTCAGCTCTCTTCTTTCATTTCCACCCCAGAAAAACTTAGAAATGTATGAGAAAGAGAAAGAAAAAAAAAGAAAGAAAAAATACACTATAATTAAAGGGAACTATATTCGGACAACGAAAAGCGGGATCATTAATTGTGGTCTTGGGCCATAACAGGTAGGTATGGTACGTTTTGCTCAATATTTTCTATTCTTTTAAATGTTTCGATGTCCGTAGTTTTCTTTATAAGTCACCAGAACATAAGAACCATATGACCTTATGTCATCACTAGGCGTTGGTTGTAATCGTCTTCGTCATTGTCCGTTATAAACCTTTTTCAGTACTGTCATCTTCTCATCTAAAACCTTAAAGCCAAATGTTTTTAACTTAGCAGTGATGATGTTCTCCGTTTCCTCTACAAACGATCCCCATGTTGTTCCTGTCTTATTCAACAACATTGCTAGCACAGGTAAAAATTTATCAAGCTAAAAGAACAAACTGAAGCAGTCAGCGCAATACTGACACAAGGTCAAAATAACCAGTTGCTCAAAATCTATCTCCCCCTGAACTTTTCTGAAAAAGCGAACAACCCATTTTGAAGTTATTGACACTGAAAGGACGATTACATTTTTAGAAAATTTTGTAGTTTTTGGACATTATCTTGCAAACTACTATAGAGAAGAGAGAAACGTTGAATATGAAATGAAGAGGAAGACAAGATCTTCAGATTAACCTACTAGACAAAAATCGTCATGCGACTCTTTACAGAATTTATTATTCTGAAATGATGATTTTTATCCATTAATACGATTTTAGCGAAAATCGCTGCAATTTGGAGAAAATCACTGTTTTATATTTTCTATAACCGACAAAATCATCCCAAATTGCACCGATTGTAAGCTTGATTTTACTTCTTTCAATTGCTCTTACTTGACTGATTACCAGAATGTCCTACCACACAGTAGGTAACCTGTCAAAAATTCTATATTCCGGATTAAAAAGTCGGTAATATGAAGGAATATTAGCTAGACCAGAAGAGTAAGCACTAACTTTATAATAACAACTCATAGTGAGGGCAACTAACGCAAAATGTTTGTTATGATATACCACTTAAAGCAGACTATAACACTTATTTAGCACCTGAAGTGAGTCATTGTGACATATCACCGTAGTCAGCACAGATTACATGTTTTAAACAAGTTTGTAGCTTCGTTTGATAGTTACATCTTTACTCATTATACAATACTACCAAATAAACATAATTTTGACATTTTATTCAAATCTACTCAGTAATAGTTATCCAATGAGGACGTGGTGTGTCAGTGTAAGATAACCCCGATGGCAGGAGGCCAGAGGGTGATCTCACACTGACACACCAAGTCCGAGTGGGATAACTATTTTACATCCTAGCTCTTCTAGACTATATGAAAAAAAAACATTTACGCTTCATGACTTCTAGTTCAGAATGCCATACAATAATTATAATATACTTTTTATATTACTATATATTATATATCCTTTATGCCCCCGGATACAATGATTAAATATGTTAAATTAACAGCGAGTTTGGGTCCAGTCGCCCTGGTGTAGTAGTATGAATCGTGGCTTCCTATGCGTAAGGTCTTGAGTTCGATTCCCTGCATAGACACTGGAAATTTAGTGGGTTTTTTTCTACATAAATTTTGAAAGTTAGTCTTTATTCCGAATAATTATTTGTAAGTTTTATTGTGTGTTCAACATTCCCGCCAAAATGTTACAGAACAAAAGAAAGCATGCAGAACAAAGAAACTCAGGGTAGGGTGATCTGGTAGGGGTGATCCGACTCGGATCTGGGATCACCCCTATTAGAACAAAGGAATTGGGATGTAATGACTATGACTTGGTATCGCATGAGGTCAACTCTGAACTCGTCTGTTGATTTTTAGGGGTAATACTTTAAATAACATACATCATCAAAATATGGATTAAGCTTACAACGATGTTGTATCTGATAAAAGCTGGTAATAACTCATATCTCTGAATATTTTTTTCTTACAAAAGTACAAAGTTTGCTAAAAAGCATTGATCAATATTACTGACATCACGTAATTCAAATTTCAGATAGAACATTATTCATATCTTTACATAATGAGTAATCCGAAAGTTTTATGTGATGTAAGCGAACATTTAATAACTGTTGCGTAACACATATTTGTTTTCTTTCTGCTTCCATATTTCTTTACTGTTAGTATTAATCATCATAGTTGTCAGTATAAGAAACAGATGTGTGCACATTATGCTTTTGTATTGTCATTCAAAAAATGTATTACTTTACATTCAATGCCATTTATGTTGTTTGATTTTGTGCAAGTTTATGACACACGCGTGCTCTATTATTGCATTTAAAATATCACGTTTTCTTTTTTCTTCTTTGTTTTGTAATCGAAAACAATTGATATGGTATTTTGATTCATGACATAAAATTCCTATTGACAACACAATTTCAAAGGAACAGCAATTGCATTGCGTCTTTAAGACTTGAGTCAAAAGGGGGTCTTCAATCAATGCTGAGAGAAATTCACTGCAGGTTCTAGGCGACCCCTAGCACCGTTTTGAGTAGAATCCTTTGATGAGTATTGATATTGCTAATTCATGCTTTGAAGAGCATGGGTGGTGGGTTAGAAATATAAATAACAGACGATTTTTCGGGCAAGGAAATCCTACAAATACCTATAGTGTAAACACACAGTATATTTTGCATCGATTAATGCATATTATTCCGCTGTCATGTGAGAATACGTTGTGTTACATCCCTGGCTTTCAAATCGTTCATGGTGATGGTAAATCCAGAAAAGCGATTCGGACGAACGACATCTATGGAATTTAGCAAACTCGAAATTTATACATAGCCATTTTCATTTTGATATCGTTTATTGCATTTCATTTGTTTAATTCTTTACTGTTAATTATCGCTTCTTTATTGCAGCCTTTCAGCAATCTTTTGAAAATCAAAACTGAAGTTAAATTGTAATATTATGATCCCTCAGCACAAG
Source organism: Mytilus coruscus (assembly GCA_017311375.1). NCBI lineage: Eukaryota > Metazoa > Mollusca > Bivalvia > Mytilida > Mytilidae > Mytilus > Mytilus coruscus. The sequence continues at coordinate 2,135,360 of CM029600.1, read as the reverse complement.
TCTCCTTATCTGATCCCTCTGCACAAGTATCCTTATCTGGTCCTTCTGCACAAGTATCCTTATCTTGTCCCTCTGCATAAGCACCCTTATCTGGTCGCTCTGCACAAGTATCCTTATCTGGTCCCTCTGCACAAGTACCCTTCCTTATCTGGTCCCTCTGCACAAGTATCCTTATCTAGTCCCTCTGCACAAGTATCCTTATCTGGTCCCTCTGCACAAGTACCCTTATCTGGTCCCTCTGCACAAGTATCCTTATCTGGTCCCTCTGCACAAGTACCCTTATCTGGTCCCTCTGCACAAGTACCCTTATCTGGTCCCTCTGCACAAGTATCCTTATCTGGTCCCTCTGCACAAGTATCCTTATCTGGTCCCTCTGCACAACTACCCTTATCTGATCCCTTTGCACAAGTATCCTTATCTGGTCCATCTGCACAAGTACCCTTATCTGGTTTTGGCGTCATTGGTCTTATTTTGTGTATTTTGCTCTTCACAGTTTGATACTTTCTTAGTGCTAACGATACTGTTTAAAAACAAAATATTTTGAAACTTTACAAATGTCTTGTGAGATTATCTCCGGTATCATAAGGTTAATCTTAAAGAATAGATATAGGAAGATGTGGTGTGAGTGCCAATGAGACAACTCTCCATCCAAATAACAATTTATAAAAGTAAACCATTATAGGTCAATGTACGGCCTTCAACACGGAGCCTTGGCTCACACCGAACAACAAGCTATAAAGGGCCCCAAAAGTACTAGTGTAAAACCATTCAAACGGTAAAACCAACGGTCTAGTCTATATAAAAACGAGAAACGAGAAACACGTATAAATTACATAAACAAACGACAACTACTGTACATCAGATTTCTGACTTAGGACAGGTGCAAACATTTGCAGCGGGATTAAACGTTTTAATGGTACCAAACCTTCTCCCTTTTTCTGAAACAATAGTATAACATCACACCATAGAAAACACACGATAAAACATCAATTGGAAGGCTTAACTCAATCAAAACGTAAATTAAATTCGATCTGTGATACCTGAAAGTAAATACATAGTTAATAAAATATTAGGGACAAACATTCAAGGCCAAAAAGCAAACAAACAAGTCCAAATAAAGCCATGGCAATACACCACCGCAAAATATTTAACCCTTAGAAAAAAATCACTATTGAAAAAACCGGTTTTCATAATATATACAGGTAAATGAAAAATAACTTTGTCGTTTTAGGTATACTTTTTCTGTCTATATAAAATCTTCCAATAATTAGGAATACCAAGAAAGGTCTGTCATATAAATACCTAATTTAACACTAGATACATAAGGGGTAATTATCAACAATAAAACTTCCCTGTACAGATTAAAGGAGAATAATCTTGATGTTCATACAAATGTAGTATGAAGAAGTGAAAATTAGTAGATATTCCAAATAATAAAAGCTGGTATACAGACAAGATCCATATTAATATAAAATAACAAAAAAGTATTAAAAATAGTATCAACAGGTCGAATTAAAAGAAAGTACGATTTGAGAGTACTCGCAGTTACTGACAGCTAGTTAAAAGCCAAAAACAATTAATGATAAAAAATCATGCATCAGAGACTAAAATCAACTAAAACACATCCCAGGGATTTAGTATTTTAACGTCATGAACAGTCAGAGAAGACATGACTTGTGCAATGCCAAAAATAAATGTATCGACAGGTAGTAGGATAGTGAGGAGCTACTTCTTAAGAGATAAAAATAACGTGTGTGTCTCTAAACATCCCGCCTCAAAGAAGATACAACTTAGTTATGTTTTAATTTGCTAATGACAAAATCGATATTAGTGCCAATGTAAACTATATTCAGAGATCTAATTACAATATTGGTACGATAACCCTTACTTATAAGTTTGTTTAAAGGTTCGATGAGTTTACACGGATCACATAGTGATTTCCTCGCTTTAAGTACAATATTACCGTAAAATTTAGGATGTGAAATACCATTTTAATAAGTATTCTACAGGTACAGCCAAATTTACTAATCAAATCTTTGTATCTATGAAAGAATTTAGTAAAAGTTTTAAGTAATTTATGGTATCGAAATCCCTGACACAATAATTTCCCAGTGATGCATTGATTACGTTCGTTAAAATCTATGACATCAGAACACACACGGGCATACCGAACGAGTTGGGATATATAAACACCGTATGATGGAGCCAAAGGCACATCGCCGTCTAAAAATGGAAAATTAACAATAGGAAATGAAAAATCGTCTCTTTTGTCGTAAATTTTAGTATGTAGTTTCCGTTAGAAATTGAAATGTCTAAATCTAGAAAAGGGCAACTGCTGCTGTTTATGTTAGATTTAGTTAAAGTAAGTTCTTTTGGGTAAATTTCGGAAGTATATTTAGAGAACTCTGGATTATTTAACGAAAAAATATCATCCAGGTAACGGTAGGTATTGTTGAATGTATCAACTAAATATAACAATGATGGGTCTTTACTGAGTTTGGTCATAAACTGAGATTCATAGCAATATAGAAATAAATCTGCTATTAAAGGGCACAGTTAGTGCCCATAGGAATACCTACTACCTGACGATACACTTTATCGCCGAAACGTACATAAATGTTATCTAGCAGAAAATTTAAAGCTTCAATCATATCCTCACATTTCCAGTAAGTGTATCTAGCATACTTTCCTTTTCGTTACAGAAAAGGCTTTAAACGAGTTACAGCAAATAAAATTACAATGAGATTTTCGAAAGACCATTTTATCAAATACAAAAACTTTTTCTTTATAAGATTGTGTGGAAGTGTAGTGTATAGAGTAGAAAAATCATAACTGTCAACAGAATTATAAGGACCATCAAAAGCATGTATTTTATCTAAAACCTCTAAAGAATTTTAACACTCCAAAATAATTAATACCATTATTTTCATAAGCTTTATTACAAAAGTTAATAACCAGTTCTTTGATAGTAGTAAGGAGGTAGTTAGAAGAACTGATAGATTAGTAGTAGAACACTTACTCGATGCGGAGATGAAACGGAATTTAAAAGGTTTTTGTGTAATTTCGGTAACCAGTACATGGTAGGGACTTTCAAATGTTCGGAAGATGCTTTAAGTTGGGTAGTGGCAGTGGTATGCTTGTTAACGATTTGACTCTCTGTGGTGCGAACGGACCAAAATGTAGAGGAATTGATAATTTCGTTTTGAAGAACTTCCGTGTAGTATATGCGTCACACCACCACTACATTATTGGCTGCCTTGTCTGCCGGTACGAACACAAACCGCTCTGCGAGTACCTTGAGTTTATTTTTATTCTTGAAATGGGAATATCATGGATCCTATTATTAATTTCAGAATTGTTTTCTAAATGAGATATTCGAATATTAACAGTATTCATAATTTTATTCAAATAACTGTCTAAAGATTTTTATCCGATTTTCACGTTTGCACCAATTTTACAGTAGGCAGACAGAGCGTCTTTAATGACCTGACGACACTGTTTCCAATCTATTATAGATGGAGGACGGTATTTCGGTCCTTTCTTTAGAAAAGTTATGACCTCACGGTCTTCGACGATGTTGAGGTCTCCTGTAATAACATGACCATAGGGAACATATATAAAACTAGATGTTTCGCAGTCTCAAGTGGAAGGAACATTATTTTCTATATTGACGTCTGATGTAATTGACGTATAATTAAAAATCAAATTTCTGCTCGGTTTTTATAAGAATACGAAATAATGGGTTGTTCTATATTATCAAAATATGGAGGTATTAAGCTATATACGGAAGAGTCATTGAATATAGACAAATTAATAAAATCAATACCTCTATTTATATATTTTAATTTAAGAAAATGTCGTTTATGATTTTCAGGTTTATCAATACTAGAAATAGCCTGTGATGACAAAAGGCTGTAATAATGTATATATTTACTCCGTACTATTATATAAGCTTCATTTTAGTAAACAAATGATGACCCATCTGTACAAATGTGATTTGTTGACTTGAAAAATGTCATGTATGATTTGTTTTTTCGACGTACGAGTTTGAATGTCACTTTGGTATATCTGTCGCCTCTCTTTTACCCTGTATTTGAGAGAATAACTATCAAGGTTTATATAATACATTTTACTTTTATATCAAACTTTTAATTTTATAAGACTTCCAATTACAAATATTTAGCATTCACATGCTATTATTGAAGCGTTTTATTTAGAATATATTCATTCAACGGCAACATCTATCAAGAATTCAAGGTAAAACAATGGTGCCTTAGTTTCTGTAGATCTCTGAGATAACTTAAAGAATCTACTTTATGGCAATCATTTGTTCTAACCGTGTTCTCAACAGGAAAAACATGTCATTAATATTATTCAATACCTCATGTCTCATCCACTTACTATCAACAATTCTCTTTCATATACCAAAAAACCGACATTTCCATATAGTTTTATGTGCGTTTCTGTGTACTGTTTGCAAACAGTTATTTTCATTACTTCGATCTCGACTATGGTATTTTTTCGTTTTTGAATTGTGGATGATCTTCCACATTTCCTAACCGGGTTAAGTCTCTACTTTAAATGTACACAGCCGTTTTTTGATTTGCGTTTTGACTTTATTTTGATTTGGTCGATTCAATTTGTATTCAATAATGATAACTTTAAATGTTGTTATTACTAAGTACATGTAAGTACTTGTGCGGCATCCTACCAATGATATCAGCTGTGTTTAAGTGTACATTTGTAATCATAAAACACTATATCTTGTCATGACAACTCAATTAAAATACTATAAAGACATAATAATCGCTTTGAAGTAAAGTAGAACTTGTCAAAGTACTCCTACCAAAGCAACAATTGTGTACTACTAGAATTGGTTGCTCGATCGTGAACAAAAAATATCTTTATACTTTATCTATTGCAATGTGTGCATACATGTATGACGTAATTTTTCTAATGGTAGATTACAATGTGTGCATACATGTATGAAGTAATTATTTCTATTTGATGATTACAATGTGTGCATACTTGTATGAAGTAATTATTTCTAATGGTATATTACAATGTGTGCATACATGTATGAAGTAATTATTTCTTATGGTAGATTACAATGTGTGCATACATGTATGACGTAATTATTTCTAATTGTGGATTACAATGTGTGCATAACGTCACAGTACCCAAATTGCACAGAGTACCCAAATTGCACCTATTCAACAAAAATAGCTGGGAAAATCTTTCAAGTTTTCTTTGAGACTAAACAATTTGTAATTCTATGATTTGACATTATACACGTCTTTCAACATAGGTAAATATATTTAAAATACACAAAACGTTCACAGTATATATCAACAGATGAACCATTCTCTGAAAAGGAAAAAATTACGGAAACGTCGCCATGCGACGTTCACAAAAAGTCATCTTTTAAAAATGAGCAAATAAAATATGTTACAAGCATCCATTTCTTAAAAAATGAATACTAAGCATGGACTAATGTCAAATTGTTATTAATATTTGAAGAAATAGGACAAAACATCTGTTATTCGATTTTTAAGGATGTGAATTTAAGCATGGATGCAATTTGGGTACTCCTCATTACAGAATCATGGATCGTTTGGAGGTCGGTTCAAGTCCATTTTTCTATGATTCAATACGGATTCAAAATTATATTGGTGTAACTACATATTAAATAATGATATGTCTACAAAATAAACACAGAATGAAAACTTTTATCTGGATCATAAAAAAAAACGTAGATGAAAAAACTGTCAAAATAGGTGCAATTTGGGTACCCTCACGTTGCATGTATGAAGTAATTATTTCTAATGGTAAATAAAGGAGTTTTCGCTATAAAAACATATAATTATTTTCAAAGAGTCATATTCTGTAACGGAAAGAAGGGGTAATTTCAACACAGCAATATTTGAGCGAAATGTTTACTAGATTTTAATTTATATCTCTACGGTCCTCTCTGCAGATGCTGGACGGTGTGTTGGTCTTCTCTGCAGATGCTGGACGGTGTGTTGGTCTTCTCTGCAGATGCTGGACGGTGTGTTGGTCTTCTCTGCAGATGCTGGATGCTGTGTTGTCATATCTGCAGATGCTGGACAATGTGTTGGTCTTCTCTGCGGATGCTAGACGGTGTGTTGGTCTTCTCTGCAGATGCTGGACGATGTGTTGGTCTTCTCTGCAGATACTGGACAGTGTGTTGGTCTTCTCTGCAGATGCTGGACGGTGTGTTGGTCTTCTCTGCAGATGCTGGACGGTTTGTTGGTCTTCTCTGCAGATGCTGTACGGTGTGTTGGTCTTCTCTGCATATGCTGGACGGTGTGTTGGTCTTCTCTGCAGATGCTGGCCGGTTTGTTGGTCTGCTCTCCAGCTTACAGTTTGCAGTTCTGTCATCTTGTCAAGTTAATATGTTTTCTTGATTGTCAAACGGTTTCGTTTCTAATAGTATGGATTTCTGTTTCAGAACTGTCGATATAACAATAGGTAGGTATGTTTACACCCCTACGCGCGACTTGTTACAATTTGCAGTTTAGGAAGCAGAATGCACATAACCACTACAATCATATTATAAATCTTGATGATGTTTTGGTTCGGATAGTACTTTATGCCAAAACATGTGCTTTTTGTTCAAGTTTTACAAAACATTGTGTTCGAACATAAAACTACTCCAAGGTTATGAATTGACACGTAGAAACGTAAGAAAAGGAGAAGAATGACTGAAAATAACATTTAATTCATTTATAAGGTTACATTAATAATTGGCTCATCGTTTAATGCTGTTTTGAAGTCTCAGCCATCTTGATCCCCAAATGTAATGCTGGAAGAAAAGCATAGCCGCTTATAACACTAATATGTTCGATACAGTACAAACATTATAAACCAGACACACAAGCAAAATTGAAGTTTGGGTGGTGCAATATCGAAAAGTAGGTATTTTAAACGCGTAAAAGCTGATACGAACGAAATGTTTTTGCTCTTTTAAGGTGTTTTTTTTACTAAGATGTAAACCTCCCATTTAACTGAGGACAAATTTTACAACACCTATATCTACTGCATGAATTGTTTATGACCTTACATTGTAAAGGTCAACCCAATTAACCTGACTGGTATTTCGTCTAATGTCGATAAAACTGTTAAAGTAATTGTTGAAACATTGTTTACATGTGTTTTATCTTCAATCATGTCTGTAATAATAAGTAATTAGCACGGTTCCATGGGAAGGCAGACATCTTTGTTTCGATATGCAGGCCGCTTATGTCAAAGACAATATAAATAAATCAATGCTGAGAAACCACAAGACTTTAATACAGTTAGGAAAAGTGTAGAATACATGAGAGATAGAAAAGAATGTCTGTATTGAAATTCTTTGAAGTTTTCACAATACTGATCTCCTAGCAAATTGGACAGACAAGGTGATCAACAAAACGATATAATGTAACATAGTATTGATGTTGTCATATCACCAATTGTTAACATACATACTGTATTTTTTTTTATCGAAGAATGCAGTAAACAAATTTTCAGAATGCTTATATTGAGGGTTTTTTGTATCAAATTCCAAACAGTAAGATACGGTACACGTACCTAAGATAAACAAAGGGAATTATGTATAATAATCAAAAAACAAAACTGATGTTTTCAATTCTTTTATTGAGCAAAAAAAAAAAAATAATAATAATCAGAAAATTGCTAACCATTTATTGCTATTTGAAATGGTAGGCTTGGTTCACATTTCCCCAAGAAAATCAATGTATAAAATGTAAATAATGACTTTTATACTTGCTTCAATCAGAACCTTCATCAAACTTCGTCTTATACTAATGGTATACGTAGTATTCTATGTATACGAGTTTTTCGTTCAAAAGTTCAAAACGGTTATCCTATAATATAAAATGCTGGAAAAGACAGCTATATTATAATTATATTACTGCTTTCAAAATCCTGACATAACGGAATTCTGTTATTCACAACTTAATGTAATTAAATTTATATCTCCAGGAAATTTTATTTTTATTTGAATAACACAGACATTTTTTTTTTTATCTATTACATATAAATTTGTATAATGTTTTATTTCTATATAGAATATCGAATCATAAGACAAATACCTATGTTAAAATATCTTTTCTTTAAAAAAAAACCCCAGTGATTTTCAAATTAAATCAGTAAAATTGATTATTGTTGACCAAAAAAAAAAAAAAACAAAAACAGGAACAACAACGCTTGATTGATTGATTGTTGGTGTAAAACACCACTTTCAATACTTTTACCTCTATCATGGCGACCAGTTTGTATTCGTGAAGGAATCTGGAGTTCCCAGAGTGAACCACCGACTCTCGGCAGAAAAACTGGTAAACCTCGGCTAATATCGGAGTCAACCGCACCTTTTCGCGAGGGGGTCGGACTTATTTGATAAATAAATACCTATAAACAGAAGGTGTTTAACCTAAGATCCTTTCCAATCATGCTTCGATCAATGCAGTATGCAGAGAACGAACTATCTTTTACCTGTGAAAGCAGACAAGCCCTCAATATCAAATACCTTTTTGTAATCAAATATAAATTTATCCTTACCGAAGCAACAATTCTTAAAAACATATACAAGATCGAGACAACGGAAAACAGACTAAACAACAGCATTTTACTTCATGCTTTCAACAGGGTTCTGCTATAATATTTGATCAGTTTGAGCTCTGCCTTTCATTGACAACTGTAAAAACATACGCTAATCGACGCCTTTCTTAATCTGTAAAAAGGTTTTGTTAAATTATCGACAGGATGTTTACAGTTTTCAAGATGTCTGAACGATTAACCAATGAATATTTAATATACTATTAGTTAAACAATCTATATGTTGAGAATCAAATGAGGAATTTAAATTTTGGTGAAAATAATGTAAATATTTTATTCGATCATTTGCATTAAATATCGATTAGAAATGAAGCACTGTATAGTATTTCATGTGCATATCAAAACGTTACAGGCTGCCCAAGTAATGATGTTTAATTAGCCTTCTTATATTGTTTGCTCCACTGACTGTAAGACAAGGTCAGTTAAAGAAAAAGAAGAGCATTATTTTCGATGTCTCAGCAGATTTTTACATGCAACTATTTCATCTTGAACTTCTTAATATAAAAATGGGGTAAAGTGATGTGATTACCAATTAGACAACTATATCCACCACAGCTTACCCTTCTGCAGTACAAAACTGCACCCAGGCACTTGGTTGGTTCCGTGATGATATTCACCACAATTTACCCGTCTGAAGTACCTGACTGCACCCAGACACTTGGTTGGTACCGTGATGATATCCACCACAGTTTACCCACTGTAGTACCTGACTGCACCCGGACACTTGGTAGGTACCGTGATAATATCCACCACAGTTTACCCTCTATAGTACCTGACTGCACCCAGACATTTGGTTGGTACCGTGATGATATCCACCACAGTTTACCCTCTGTAGTTTCTGACCGCACTCAGACACTTGGTTGGTACCGTGATGATATCCACCACAGTTTACCCTCTGTAGTTTCTGACCGCACTCAGACACTTGGTTGGTACCGTGATGATATCCACCACAGTTTACCCTCTTTAGTTTCTGACTGCACCCAGACATTTGGTTGGTACCGTGATGATATCCACCACACTTTACCCTCTGTAGTACCTGACTGCACCCAGACACTTGGTTGGTACCGTGATGATATCCACCACAGTTTATCCTCTGTAGTACCTAACTGTACCCAGACACTTGGTTGGTACCGTGATGATATCCACCACAGTTTACCCTCTGTAGTTTCTGACTGCACCCAGACACTTGGTTGGTACCGTGATGATATCCACCACAGTTTACCCTCTGTAGTTTCTGACTTCACCCAGACACTTGGTTGGTACCGTGATGATATCCACCACAGTTTACCCTCTGTAGTTTCTGACTGCACCCAGACACTTGGTTGGTACCGTGATGATATCCACCACAGTTTACCCTCTGTAGTACCTGACTGCACCCAGACACTTGGTTGGTACCGTGATGATATCCACCACAGTTTACCCTCTGCAGTACCTGACTGCACCCAGACACTTGGTTGGTACCGTGATGATATCCACCACAGTTTACCCTCTGTAGTACCTGACTGCACCCAGACACTTGGTTGGTACCGTAGTTTACCCTCTGTAGTACCTGACTGCACCCAGACACTTGGTTGGTACCGTGATGATATCCACCACAGTTTACCCTCTGTAGTACCTGACTGCACCCAGACACTTGGTTGGTACCGTAGTTTACCCTCTGTAGTACCTGACTGCACCCAGACAGTAGGTTGGTTCCGTAGTTTACCCTCTGTAGTACCTGACTGCACTCAGACACTTGGTTGGTACCGTAATTTACCCTCTGTAGTACCTGACTGCACCCAGACACTTGGTTGGTACCGTAGTTTACCCTCTGTAGTACCTGACTGCACCCAGACACTTGGTTGGTACCGTAGTTTACCCTCTGTAGTACGTGACTGCACCCAGACACTTGGTTGGTACCGTGATGATATCCACCACAGTTTACCCTCTGTAGTACCTGACTGCACCCAGACACTTGGTTGGTACCGTAGTTTACCCTCTGTAGTACGTGACTGCACCCAGACACTTGGTTGGTACCGTAGTTTACCCTCTGTAGTACGTGACTGCACCCAGACACTTGGTTGGTACCGTGTTTACCCTCTGTAGTACCTGACTGCACCCAGACACTTGGTTGGTACCGTAGTTTACCCTCTGTAGTACCTGACTACACCCAGACACTTGGTTGGTACCGTAGTTTACCCTTTGTAGTACGTGACTACACCCAGACACTTGGTTGGTACCGTAGTCTACCCTCTGTAGTACCTGACTGCACCAGACACTTGGTTAGTACCGTAGTTTACCCTCTGTAGTACCTGACTGCACCAGACACTTAATTGGTACCGTAGTAAACCCTCTGTAGTTTCTGACTGCACCCAGGCACTTGGTTGGTACCGTGATGATATCCACCACAGTTTACCCTCTGTAGTACCTGACTACACCCAGACACTTGGTTGGTACCGTAGTTTACCCTCTGTAGTACGTGACTACACCCAGACACTTGGTTGGTACCGTAGTCTACCCTCTGTAGTACGTGACTACACCCAGACACTTGGTTGGTACCGTAGTCTACCCTCTGTAGTACGTGACTACACCCAGACACTTGGTTGGTACCGTAGTTTACCCTCTGTAGTACGTGACTACACCCAGACACTTGGTTGGTACCGTAGTCTACCCTCTGTAGTACGTGACTACACCCAGACACTTGGTTGGTACCGTAGTTTACCCTCTGTAGTACGTGACTACACCCAGACACTTGGTTGGTACCGTGTTGATCAGTCTTTCATTGTTTTGTTTTGCTGACTGTTGTTTGTCTGTAATAACTATTTTTATTTTATCATTTCGTTGATGTCCAACTTCGATTTTTATTTTCTCCTTGCTATCTTTTCCCCTTTTTTTTAAACTGTCGTATGCCTTGGTGGACAATAACGATAATGAGTAAGATTCGGTGGCAGTAAATATTTTAAACGTTAAGGCTGAACTTTCTCGTTTCATCTTGTGTATGCCCTGCATTAGGAAATTAATTTCTGGTGTTTGTTTCATTTTGTCCCTTCTTTAATGAGTTTTCACCCAGGCACTTGGTTGGTACCGTCCACCACAGTTTACCCTCTGTAGTACCTGACTACACCCAGACACTTGGTTGGTACCGTAGTTTACCCTCTGTAGTACGTGACTACACCCAGACACTTGGTTGGTACCGTGTTTACCCTCTGTAGTACCTGACTGCACCCAGACACTTGGTTGGTACCGTAGTTTACCCTCTGTAGTTTCTGACTGCACCCAGACACTTGGTTGGTACCGTAGTCTACCCTCTGTAGTACGTGACTACACCCAGACACTTGGTTGGTACCGTAGTCTACCCTCTGTAGTACCTGACTACACCCAGACACTTGGTTGGTACCGTAGTCTACCCTCTGTAGTACCTGACTACACCCAGACACTTGGTTGGTACCGTAGTTTACCCTCTGTAGTACCTGACTGCACCCAGACACTTGGTTGGTACCGTAGTCTACCCTCTGTAGTACCTGACTGCACCCAGACACTTGGTTGGTACCGTGATGATATCCACCACAGTTTACCCTCTGTAGTACCTGACTGCACCCAGACACTTGGTTGGTACCGTAGTTTACCCTCTGTAGTACGTGACTACACCCAGACACTTGGTTGGTACCGTAGTCTACCCTCTGTAGTACGTGACTACACCCAGACACTTGGTTGGTACCGTAGTCTACCCTCTGTAGTACGTGACTACACCCAGACACTTGGTTGGTACCGTAGTCTACCCTCTGTAGTACGTGACTACACCCAGACACTTGGTTGGTACCGTAGTCTAGTCCCTCTGTAGTACGTGACTACAGCCAGACACTTGGTTGGTACCGTGTTGATCAGTCTTTCATTGTTTTGTTTTGCTGACTTGTTTGTCTGTAATAACTATTTTTATTTTATCATTTCGTTGATGTCCAACTTCGATTTTATTTTCTCCTTGCTATCACCCTTTTTTAAACTGTCGTATGCCTTGGTGGACAATAACGATAATGAGTAAGATTCGGTGGCAGTAAATATTTTAAACGTTAAGGCTGAACTTTCTCATTTCATCTTGTGTATGCCCTTGCATTAGGAAATTAATTTCTGGTGTTTGTTTCATTTTGTCCCTTCTTTAATGAGTTTTCACCCAGGCACTTGGTTGGTACCGTGATGATATCCACCACAGTTTACCCTCTGTAGTACCTGACTACACCCAGACACTTGGTTGGTACCATAGTTTACCCTCTGTAGTACGTGACTACACCCAGACACTTGGTTGGTACCGTAGTCTACCCTCTGTAGTACGTGACTACACCCAGACACTTGGTTGGTACCGTAGTTTACCCTCTGTAGTTTCTGACTGCACCCAGGCACTTGTTTGGTACCGTAGTTTACCCTCTGTAGTACCTGACTACACCCAGACACTTGGTTGGTACCGTAGTTTACCCTCTGTAGTACGTGACTACACCCAGACACTTGGTTGGTACCGTAGTCTACCCTCTGTAGTACGTGACTACACCCAGACACTTGGTTGGTACCGTAGTCTACCCTCTGTAGTACGTGACTACACCCAGACACTTGGTTGGTACCGTAGTCTACCCTCTGTAGTACGTGACTACACCCAGACACTTGGTTGGTACCGTAGTCTACCATCTGTAGTACGTGACTACACCCAGACACTTGGTTGGTACCGTGTTGATCAGTCTTTCATTGTTTTGTTTTGCTGACTGTTGTTTGTCTGTAATAACTATTTTTATTTTATCATTTCGTTGATGTCCAACTTCGATTTTTATTTTCTCCTTGCTATCTTTTCCCCTTTTTTTTAAACTGTCGTATGCCTTGGTGGACAATAACGATAATGAGTAAGATTCGGTGGCAGTAAATATTTTAAACGTTAAGGCTGAACTTTCTCGTTTCATCTTGTGTATGCCCTTGCATTAGGAAATTAATTTCTGGTGTTTGTTTCATTTTTGTCCCTTCTTTAATGAGTTTTCACCTATTACATTGTGTATTTGCTATATTATTATTTATAAAATTATATTTTGAATAATATTACAGATAAACAAACAGTTTCTATATTTCACAGCATTTCTTTTAATATTATATGTATCATTCAAACTTTGATAAATAGTTATCAGAGGACATAAGAAGACGTTAAAATCAAATTATTGCCTTGGTTCGACTCCAACAGAATAGTACATTTTATTAGTGTTGGCCATTCATCAAATATTATCCATTTTTATATCATTCAAGGTTTATTGAAATATTAAATTTTTTGACTGGGAACCAATAATGATTTTAGCATGTTCACATGGCAGGGTTCCACCATAATCGTGTAAAGTCAAAAGTTCAAGAACATCTTTAGCGGACAGGCAATAAAGACCACAACTCCAGGTGAGAATGCAGAGTTACTTTCATATTACATCAGTATGTTTCTGTCATTTTAGAATGTAATGATGCTTTTAATCTATTAAATAGCAGATACTCAGAAACATTAGTTGATGTTCATGTTTATTCAATATTCACCTCGTTACTTATGTGTTTTATTGCGATTTCAGGTCATTTAATTCAAAACCATGAGTATTGGCGTAAAAATAAAAGGTTTTCGGTTCCTTTCGGTCATACAGCTCTTCGCGTGTTTCGGTATTTATATATCCTTGGCTTTCAAAGTTTTGGCTTCGGGCGTTCTTGATAAAAGTAAATCGAGAAAAACTGTTCAGACACACAAACTTATAAAGTGTTATTTATTTTAAGTAAATCAGAGCATAGAACAAACATTTTAAGTAAATCAGGCATAATCTATCAATGTGTTCCTGTTGATGCCCATTTTTGATTTTCTCGGTAATAGCCAAACATATTAAAGCATTAACAAGCAAATAAATGAAAACAATAAGAATGATTAAAAAAAAATTAAAAGAAAATAGATAAAGCCTACGCGGCACCATGCATGTTTTGAAGAAATATATTATTATTTCAAACTTCTTTCAATATTTATAATTCCTCCGTTATTTTCCCGTTTCGAGACATACAATCACCACTTGTACTTATGAGTGAAAATATGTGGTCGACAGATATGCATATAAATCAAACGCATCAAATCTTTAATGGAAACACCAAGAATTTAACCTTGATTTGTTTTTCTAGAAACACTAGAAATAGATCAAAGTCTTCCTGATTTAAACGTTTTAATCACGTAACAAAGACGTCAAACATAAGTCTATTAATTCCGGCGATTTTTTAAAATAATGAATATTTAATGGTGGCAGTAATTAAGTTTTTTTCTGACAAATTTGATAGAGAGCAATTATGGCTGATTATTTTCTCACCTGTTTTCAGTAAAGATGTCAAGATTCTGTTGTCTGATTCCATAAGAATTGTTTTAGAAGGATCTGCTGACAGAATTCTCGGCTTTAATGAGGTTTTTGTTCTCAACACTTGTTTGTAGTGATAAAATTATCACGGTAACCCGATTATCATCACATAAACTCTTCTAGAATGATGTTGCTTTAGGATGAGACATAACTATTGACTAGTCAGTCTTTTCACTTACCGCACCTCTCTTGTGTTTAACATAACTATTGACTTAACAGTCTTTTCCACTTAGCGCATTTCTTCTATCCTTTGAAATTTATATTGACTTATTAGTTATTTCTATATTAAAAGTATCTCCCTTACACTTGACCTAACTATTGACTTCCCAGTATTTTCACTTAGCGCACCTTCTAAGTGTTTGACTTTAACTACTGCCTTACCAGTCTTTTCACTTAGCGTACCTTCCTATGTTTGACAAATCTACTGACTTACCAGTCTTTTCACTAAGCGCACCTTCATAGTGTTTGACATAACTACTTCACTTACTAGTACCACTTTATCACTTATCGTACTGACCTTGTCCTTTGACATACCTATTGACTTACCAGTCTTTTTCACTAAGCGCACCTTCCTAGTTTTTGACATAACTACTCCACTTACCACTTTATCACTTATCGTATTGACCTTGTCCTTTGACATAACTATTGACTTACCAGTCCTTTTCATTTATCGTACTAGTATTGACCTTGTCCTTTGACATAACTATTGACTTACCAGTCCTTTTCATTTATCGTACTAGTATTGACCTTGTCCTTTGACATTACTATTGACTAACCAGTCTTTTTCGCTCATCGTAATTATCTTGTCCTTTGACATTACTATTGACTAACCAGTCTTTTTCGCTCATCGTAATGACCTTGTCCTTTGACATTACTATTGAATTATCAGTCTTTTTCACTTATCGTATTGACCTTGTCCTTTGACAATACTATTGACTTACCAGTCTTTTTCACTAAGCGCACCTTCCTAGTGTTTGACATAACTACTAAACTTACCACTTTATTACTTATCGTATTGACCTTTGACATTACTATTGACTTATCAGTCTTTTTCACTTATCGTACTGACCTTGTCCTTTGATATTACTATTGACTTACAAGTCTTTTTCACTTAGCGCAACTTCCTTGTGATTGACATAACTATTGACTTACCAGTCCTTTTCACTTATCGTATTGACCTTGACCTTTGACATTACTATTGACTTACCAGTCTTTTTCACTTATCGTACTGACCTTGTCCTTTGACATTACTATTGACTTACCAATCTTTTTCACTTATCGTATTGACCTTGTCCTTTGACATTACATTTGACTGACCTGTCATTTTACTGTCATACAAGTGGGAGGTTTTGTTAGCTATAAAACCAGGTTTAATCCACCAATTTCTACATAAGGAATTGCCTGTACCATCTTGTTTTCCATTCGTTTGATGTGTTTGAGCTTTTGAATTTGCCATTTGATAAGGGACTTTCCGTTTTGAATTTTCCTTGGAGTTCGGTATTTTTGATATTTCACTTTTCACTTTTCGCATTTACCTAGTGTTTGACTTACAAAATATACCAGTCGTTTTCACTTAGCGTACCTCCCTTGTGTTTGACATTACTATTGACTTACCAGTCTTCCACTCATCGTACCTCTCTTGTGTTTGGCATTTGTATTTGCTAATCAGTCTGTCTAAGATGGGTAATCTTGTTCGTAAAGGGACAAAACTTACACTTAATCCAATTTGACTAAAATACAGATATTGTGTCTAAGATTTGCTTACAATAATCTGCCAACACTCCGTTTTACTTTCTGTTCTGGTAATTATTACATCAACCAATGAAATCGCAGCCTTCCAATGTTTGAAGGTGTGTGTCAGTCTGGCAAAACAAGAGGTTCCCGAAAGGTTTTTAAAACAGAAAGTAGAATTTAGCGTTTGCAGGTCCTTGTAAGCAAAGCTTAGACACACAGTATCTGTATTTTAATCAGATTGCACTTGGGCAAATCGTATGGCATAATTATATCGAGTGTAGAGATGATAAATCGAATAGTATAGTTTAGTGACCATAGTCTTGCAAAGGGTATGCAATCGTACATACTTAATGTATGATGACATAAGTTCTCTCTGTATGTAATGAATAAAATCTCTGTTGAATGATTTACAATTCAGAACTTTTTTCAGATCTGACAAATCGCGAAGGGTTTGAATAATGATTGTTCAACCTATATCAACTAACAAGGATGTGTTATTGGTGATGTTCCGTTAAATATACAAATCGAAATACAACATAATGAAATTAACACGTTGTGTAATTCGCTATCTTCTCAGTGCTTTTAACTCTCCGTCAATTGTTTACACAAGGCATCTTTCAAAGAATGCCACGCGTCTGTGAATTTCAAACAGAACTTTCTGTAATATGAAATTACCGTGTAATTTTACATAATCAAAGTTACGAAACAGAAAAATGCCAATGCTGCAATTATAAAATTAGCAACTAGGCGCTATGAATTATTGCAGAAACAACTTAAAATTATAAACAACATTTGTTTCTGAGCAATAATCCCATGCAGTAAAAACCTTTGATGTACAAATGTCATATAAACATTTGAATAAAACAAAGTAAACGAAGCTATTTTAAAGATAAGGAAACGTTTACAAATGAATCTCTTTATATAATTAATATACAATTATACATGCATCAAACTTAAAACTCATGTACTTATCAGTTTAAATGTTAGTTTATAAACTCCTAAATTAGGTCACCATTGGAACCTTTCGACACCAATTCATTCAAAATTCTTATGTTATTTAATTTATCATGAAAGCAAAATTATAAACATTTCAACTGGAATCGAGGTGGCTAAATCATTACCAATAACAGATTAAGAAAATAACACTAAAAGTTATAAAACTGTATGAATTCAGAATGTGATATTTTTGATAGACATTAGCAGCTTAACATTGTAACATTTGTCATGTGTACAACAGACCTCACTTCTAACGAGACGGAGCACCTCACTTCTAACGAGACGGAGGACATTACTTCTAACGATACGGATCACTTCACTTTTAACGAGACGGTGTCCCTCGATTCTAACAAGATTATAACTACTAGTTATAATTTTGTTTTATAAGAATTTATTTATTTTTTTTTTTATATTGTTTTAGCTTTTTCTATTATTTTTTAAAATATCAAATTATTTTAGTTATACCTTTATGGTCTTCAACTTTTCATGCTGAACTATATCTTAAGGTAGTTCAGGGGTATAGAAAAAAAATGACAGAATTTTCTTATACTTTGCCAAAATGAAGATTTTACTATGCTTTTTTCAAAAAAATAATGAAAAGTATGGGTCACCGCGCTATTTTTAAAGGTACGAGTCGTTCAAAATTGCCAAAATTTGCTTAGATTGTTCATGAAAAAACACATTTTTGTGCATAAAAAGACATAAGACAGAATTTTGAAATAAAATATGAGAAGATAGGTTTTATAATATTTTTTAAGAAAATGGAAAGAAAAAATGGGGTCACCGAACTCTTTTTCTTGCTACAAGTAAAAAATGAAAATTACCTTATATGTCCAGTATAAATTTTGTACTGACAGAGTTATCTCCCCTTAAATGGCTTATTTGAAAAATTGATTCTAAAAACACAAATATTTGGTATTTGTTAAAACATTTGTGATAATGCAATGAATCACTAAGTTTTCGTGATATAAATAAACAGTGTAACCAATAAATTGCAAATCTGTCTCCAAATTTGCAGATTTGGGCAAAGAACTAGACCGATTATGTACTGTGATTGTACAATTCAAGATGGCGGTATATCCCTGAACTACCTTAAACTAATAATCGGTAGAAATCAGTCCTCTAAAGTGTCAACTGCTTTAAAACTATATGACCTTGTTTTCAAAAGAAAAGATATTTTAATGAAATAGATACTCATTTATGCCACCTGATACATGTATTACCTACGGTCTCCCGGTCTTAAACATTTTGATTACGATTATCGAACTAAGACTGAGAAATCAACCAATTCAAATACTGGATTTAGTATTTAGAATACACATTTTATACTTCGAGCACTGAGTAAAGTTGTGTTACCGTAGTACCTGGTTTTGGTGAAGTTCAGGCGGCTCTGTCTTTCTCATGTGATGTTTGATGATTGTTTGTCAATATTTTGCAGTCTCTCTCTTGGAATAATGAGTTGTGATTCTTCCTGTGGATCGATATATCTCCCGCCTTTTTTATGCAGATCGTGACAACATGTCTATATGATTAAAACAACGGAAACCACAAAAAAAAAACAACATAATCTTGGCATGCAGAAAAAAAAAATACCACAAAATTTTGTCAGATAGTTAGTAACGTCAATCCTTTCTACGTACCATCAATAACTTGTTGATTACTTTCCAATACAAGAAAAGACAGGCGAGTTTTGAATAAGTTACATAAGTAGCGCATGCATTATTCTGCAATCGTATAGTCTGTGGTTACAGCAATTATACTTATGCTTTGAATTAAGAGTTAGTTAACATTGTCACTAACATTGACCCGATTTAATAAAAAGCTATAACAGAGAGAAAAAACAACTAATAGAATTTCACTGAAAGTGTCATCTTAAACGAAGCCAAATACATTTACTACTAGACAATTAGACAATATACGTGTACTTTGAAGTTATTCATTTTAGTTTTGATAGTAGCCAGTATTTGCTTGCTTTGTGATGATTTATAGGATATGTCTTACAAATTTATTTATTATTTTTTCTGAATATTACAGCATTGGTATGTCTTAAACTATTTGTTATATTAATGTACGCGGAATAACAAATTCATTAAAGTTATTTAAAATTAGAAGTAAAAAAATAAGGTGGTGTGGTATGATTACCAATGAGACAACTATCCACCCGAGTTTAAACGACGAAGATATAAGCAATTATTTATAGGTCACCGAACGGTCTTCAGTTTACGAATAACAAAAAATATGATAAACATGAACCAACGACAACCACTGAATTACAGGCTCCTGACGTTGGGCAGAGGCGGTGTTAAGCATTTTTGTGAACGCTTGACCCTACCCTAACCTGGGCCATATTGGTAAAAGCACAACATAAAAACAAACTGTAAAAATCAGTTGCAAATAACATAACTCAATAGATCGTTACGAAGCTCAAAAACAACTTACTTAAAATCAAAAGAGCACTCCGTTTACTGAGAGCTAGTTCAAAGCCAATTACAACTCATAAATAAATCATGTTAGCCCAGACTAAAGTACCAATCAGTACACATGCAACCGATTTAATGTAAAGACTTCATAGACAGTCTGAGAAACGCATGACCTTATGTAATGCCAAAATATTAGTAAACAGTAGGATCTTGAGTATTCATAACTGTACACATATAACAATAGATATTTAGTTATGTTTCAAATTTTTAAAATCATAATCAACGTAAATACTCATAAAACAATATCTGAAGGTTTTACTACTTTGTTAACTTGGTATTCTTTAAGAAAATTTTATTCAAAGGATCAACGAGTTAACATGGATTGTATCTAAATTTACGAGCTTTATAAACAATATTATTGTAAAAATTAGGATGTGATATCCAGTTTTTAACCAGAATTCTACAGGTTCAGTCAAACTTCCTAACCAAATCTTTGTATCTATGAAAGAATTTAGAAAAGTTTTAACTAATCTATGGAAAGGAGTAAAGTCTTCAATATCTAAAAAAAAACAAGATAAATCACAAATTCCAACTCACAAAATGTTTCTAGAAGGACGTAATCACACAGTGTATCACAAACAAAACAGAAAAAAAAACTGATCAAAGATGCAAAAATATGGTCAAGCGAAAATGGAGATCTGTAAACGTACAACTGGTTTAACCCCACTACATTTTATTACAAAGCTTGACAATATGTTGTTTGTTTTGTAACTTGATTGCAAATCTATAGGAACCGCCTAGTGGTGGTTTGTGTGTTCGATGTGTTTGGTAATTCTTGTTATCCTTTTTATGCAATATTCTAATAAAATACCATGTAATATGGTAAGTATGTACTATTCATTTTTTCATTTAAAAAATCCGATAAAATGTTAGTACCGATGTACACTCAGAAAGTTATAGACCTATTATAACTTATTACAGAACTATAGAATTGTAACAGCCGTCATAGATAACTTAAATGTTGCAATAAATGCGTAATGCAATAATTAAGGAAAGCCATTCTATGACTGAGAGACAACATTAACTGAGTAATGCACGTGTTATGTCAACTGATAGGCCAGCGTAAACATATAAAAAAATCACTTTTCAACAACTTTAGCTTTATCGATATCTTTGAGTCTTAGCGGTAATGGTTTCTATCAAACGGCGGCTTGAAAAAAATATTTTGAACTATTTAACATGTGAATGGATATACATCGGTATTTCGTGATGGTATCTCACGATAATCATATAAATTCCAGGCCGCGTAAATTAAAATTTGTTTTTTATATTATTTTTTGAATTTGAGATAAATTGATATATTTGATCGCACGTGCTGTTTTGATATTTAGTTTGTCAGCTGAATCCCAGGTGAAAACACTCAATGGACACAGATTTACAGTAACCAATATTTAACATCTCTAAAAAATAGATTTCGAGATTAAAGAGAAGTCTGTTGTCAAAAACAAGAAGATCAAAGAAGCCAGGTTATTTAATTTCACTTTCAGATATATTGATGATGTTCTTTCCATTAACAATCCGAACTTTTCTGATTGGGTTCCATTAATATATCCACCAGAACTAGAAATTAAAGAAACAACAGACACGGCTTCCTCCGCCTCATTTTTAGACTTATACCTCGAATTTGACATACACAGTCATCTCAGTACCAGAATCTATGACAAACGAGACGATTTTAATTTTGAAATTATCAATTTCCCCCACCTTAGTAGCAATATACCAACTTCACCTGCATATGGGATATACATTTCCCAACTTATTCGGTATTCAAGAACTTGCAGCTCCTACTCAGACTTTGTAAAACGTCACAAGTGTCTGAGCAGAAAGTTGATGAACCAGGGTATGTCAAAGAACGTCTCGTCCTTTTTCTTAAAAAGTTCATCGGAAGGTACCAAGACCTTGTTGATAAATATTCCGTATCAACTTCACAAATAATACACGATGGTCTTGAAGTATAGATTCTGCGTACTGACGTTGTTTATCATCTTAATAACGTGTTATAGTACTCTTTTATTTGTCTTTATTTATATTGCTTTTACTGTTAAGTCTGTTTTTCGAGATATCCATTTGACATGACTCTGTACTTATGTATCCCGTTATACTTTGAACCACAATATTATTTTATTTATTAATATTACTTTTACTGTTAAGTCTGTTTTTTGTGATATACATTTGACGTTACTCTGTACTTATGTATCCCGTTATACTTTGAACCACAATATTATTTTATTTATTAATATTACTTTTACTGTTAAGTCTGTTTTTTGTGTTATCCATTTTACGTGACTCTGTACTTATGTATCCCGTCATACTTTGAACGACAAAATTATTCTATGTCTACCTGTGCGAATTTCAAACGCACGATTTTACGCCAGTACTTAAAACCTTCCATCCTTTATGGGTGGATTTTATATAGATAAATAAAATCGTATAATAAAAAAGCAAAATGAGGATGTTAAATTTGATGTATGCCTTTTTGTGCTTCTTCGTTACATTTGTTTGTTTTTATAGTGATTAAGATGACAACACAATGTTGACTGCTGTGCCCCTATTTTTGACATTTTTACCTATTGTGTCTGTTTGTTTTGTTCACACATCGTTGTCAAAATGATGGAATTTGATGCGACTGTCATACAAGTGAGAGGTTTAGCTAGCTATAAAACCAGGTTCAATCCACCATTTTCTACATAAGAAAATGCCTGTACCAAGTCAGGAATATGACAGTTGTTATTCATTCGTTTGATGTGTTTGAGCTTTTGATTTTGCCATTTGATTAGGAACTTTTCTTTTTGAATTTTCCTCGGAGTTCAGTATTTTTTGTGATTTTACTTTTTTGTATAAATGTGAGGGTGTGCCTACAAATTAACATAAATGTATTCTCATTTTCATTTCCAACCATGATAGACTAAAGAATATCGTTTTAATTAGAATTATATTAAAATGATTTCCAACCATGACAGACTGAAAAGTATCGTTTTAATTAGAATTATATCAAAATGATTTCCAACCATGACAGACTGAAGAGTATCGTTTTAATTAGAATTATATTAAAATATTCGTGAGACAATAGTACATGAGTCGTTGGAAAAAGGAAAAGAAGTTTGTGTTAATATCTATATAAATTGAGTCCACTGTCATGAGAGGCTTCGAACAATAGTTATATAGTAGTGCAAGCATAATTAACTCCTTATTATTTATTAGATAATAGATAGAAAAAAAACAAGAACAAACACTCTACGAGGTTTTGAATTACTTATACCGGAATATTATATGTTAAAACCGACAGGAGCTTTCCATGTAAACTGATTCAGTTTTCAAACAGTGTTATTCTACGTTCGTTTCTGTTCAATTTAGTTCCACTACGCTTACAGGTCACAATACAAAGCCATTTGAGCAACAACAAAAAAATCGACATTGCGATTTTTCTGTGGTAATAAAGTTCTCCTCCTTAGCTTTGTGGATGCCTAATTCAAAATGCGAGCGTTAGATAAACCATAAACGAAACCTAATCAAAAAGGGAAGGCGAAAATCTGAAAAAAATCGTAATTAATTAGAGAGCCACTCCTACTGTTAAATAAGTGTCAAAGTCCTACTTTTAAATAAGAGCGCAAACCCTTCTGTTAAATAAGTGTAGCCCCGCTACTGTTAAATAAGAGTAGCATCCCTTCTTTTAAAGAAGAGTAGCACCCCTTCTTTTAAAGAAGAGTAGCACCCCTTCTATTAAATAAGAGTAGCATCCCTTCTGTTAAATAAGAGTAGCACTTCTTCTGTTAAATAAGAGTAGCACTCTTTTTGTTTAAAGTTCCAGGGACATTTAAGAATGGATCTGTGGAGATGACAAGGTTGCTGAACTCGATAGGTTTTAACTGTATATATTATTGATATTACCCGGAAACACTTGAGACTCATCAGACTCCTTTAACCATATGATACATGTTTATCTATCAAGAAGATACTTAATGTGTTTTTGTCATCAGTCGTGTGTATGTCGTGATAGTTACAGATTCTTTGGCAGATTAATGTTTGATGAGGTAACAGTCAATAGTCTATCATCACAGGGCGTAACGTCTTATAATACTAATGAGAACGTACACTTTCTTTGTAAAAGCATGTGTGAATATCAGAACCAACTCTGGTAGAATTCATATCATCTGATATATATAATATGTCTTAATATTTCTAGAATAAAACCTCTCAAACTCTCGTTTTTTAATTAGTGTTAAATAATGTAAAATAAAATTTAAGTTCGTGATCATTATTTTTGGTGCCAGGAAACATTCCTCGTGTCGTATCTTTATTTTTCATTTTCTTTTACTCTCTCTTACATAAAATCAGCTATCATTACCTTTCGTAATTACAGAAAAAAAATGATATCATAATTGAAATGAAGTGTCCAGGAATTAAATCGCACGTTCCCCTTAATAATAAAATAAAACATATAAAACAACTAGTGGATTGTTATATATTTAAATTTGATAACTTACCCAAGTCAAAAACTACTAATGGATTGTTATATATTTAAATTTAATAACTTACCCAAGTCGAAAACTATAAGTTTTGGTTTCGGTTTACTCTCCATTTTAAATTGAAAAAAATTGTGTCCCAATTTAAGTATAAATGAATAATTCTTTCTAATTTTTTTTTGTCACACGCACATCCCTGGATATTGATGGATTGACAGCTCGCCAATTCAATTTGTAAGATTGGCAATACTATACACAATCAAGTATACACAGAGGGCAGATGCTTGTTAAGCGCTCAATCTTCCACATTTAAGTCTTATTAACCAAAGTGTTTAACTGTCGAAAATGAATATTGAGTGGTAGTCGATCTGGTATATGTAGAAAATTTGGCGCGAAAACGTTTGTTACGTTGCAGCCGATATTATTATCACGTGGTGAAAAATAACGCTGGTTCGTTGATTAAATGTGCATATATTTTGATCACCGCGAAGACATTGATTTGATAATTTGTGTTTCGCCGTTAAAAACCTGTGGTTCGTATTACTAAATAAATCTTAAACATAGGCTAAGAATATATTCTACTTATCAACACTAATTGAACTGTAGAGATAAGATGAACGGATTTAACTGTCTGATGTTTACAGGAAACTGACAGAAAAGCAAACAACCACAGACAAGATATCGATACAAGAAATACATAAATTGGACACGAAATACATAATAAATATATCCCGTCAAATAAGAATAAAATTTTTAAAAAGGCATTAATCTAGGAGTTTTTTAAAGGGATGTGTAATTCCAGAACACGTAATAGATACTGCCGAGCGGAGAGAGTCATGCAATTTTTATAAGATTTTATACTAAAAAACACATAAATCGTGAGAAACATGAGATTTTCATTTTTTTTCAAGTTCACGTTTATGGTGCATATCGACCTGTACTGTCAAACGAAATTTTATACTTGAGAGCGTTTATCGTTCAATATCGTGTTTTTTGTTTTTTTTTAATTGTAAGTAATAGATTGCATATAATCAAAATGCATATCACATGTTCACTATATAAATACCTCTTTACAAAGATGGCTTTTGACAATATAACCAATTAAAGGTAATGTGTTTGGAAATGCGTTTATTATTTTCATCATTGTTCTAATTACTATTGAAAGTCTTATATTGGCAATTTAAATTAATTTTTTTTCATAGCTCGAAAAAAAACGTCAAAAAGGCCATATGAAGTACTAAGTTTAAGAGCATTGAGTACAAAAAATTCCTAAAAGTTTTGCCAAATACAGCTAAGGCAATCTATTCCTGAGGTAGAAAAACCTTAGTATTCCAAAAAATTAAAATTTTGTAAATAGTTAATTTATAATTGTGACAATATCAATGAAAATTCAAGTAAACACCAGAAGTCTTGACTACTGGGCTGGTGATACCCTAGGGGAAAAACTCCACCAGCAGTGGCATAGACACAGTGGTTGTACATAAACTTATCATAGATACCAGGATTGAAATTTTGTACGCCAGATAATTAAAAGATAATAACCCCGGTTTTACTATCATAATTATACAACAAAAACATGCAGATAATACCAAACTATATGAGGTATACGGGAAATCCAAAGGACTACTAGTATATACGACAAGTCCAAAGCAAGGAGACAGATGTACCAGTACAGGTAAACAAATGCGAATATAGATTTTGTTACCAATTCACTCGACAACCAAAAGCGAAAATGGACGTCAAACTAAATTCTAATGAATTCTTTTAACATTTACTGGCATCAAAACCAAGAAGTCCTAAACGGAACCGCCAATGTCTTTGTTAGGCATACTCTAATAGTAATTAGGCTTCAAGTGAAGGAACTATAGCTATATACTGTCTTTGTTAGGCATAATCGCATAGTAGTTAGACATTGGGGGAAGATTCCATAGATTACTGTTAGTGCTACGGTACTGATATAACATTTTTACATAGCCATATACAAAGTCAATCAGCCAGCCTGCAAATTATGAAACACTGTCAGTTCAAATTTACAAATACATGTTCAAATAAAATATGAAATTATTACTCCAAGAACAGTTTTACAAGATTATTCATACTCCATGATGTGAAAGCAACTGAGCTCGGATTTTGAAATTATTGGAAATATAGATTGAAATAGATTACAGACAGAAGTCAGCAGTTAAACGAGTATTTCGTCATCGATATGAATGAAAAGATCAATATCAGTACGTTAAAAGTAAAGTCCGAAAAAGCTTTGTTTCTTTCGAACAAATAAAGAGAACACAAGTAAAACATATATTCCGTCTTCAACGGTACAATGTCATTACACAGTTTGCAGAAATATCTTTTTGATGTGATACCGTGATAGTGAACGTTCAAATTATAGTTCCATGTAATAAGTTCCATATCGCATTCTAACTATTTCATTTTTGATCTCCGTTGGCTTGACCTATTAGTGGTTATGTACTGTTGTGTTTTTCTCAAGTATATTTAAAATGTCTGCAATTTTGCCAGGTTTATAACGTTTTATTTCGATTTTTCGTAACCAACTGCAGGAGCAAATGTTCTGGTGCAAAGCAACAAACTGTACGCTAAGTTCATTTGTAACAGTATAATTATTGTTCAGCAAGTCCCAATATTCAAAGTTTAAGTCCAGTATACCATGTATAACGATTATATACCGAGAATGTTCAATCCCATTTAAAAACAAAACAAGTTGGATTTCGACATGCGTGCATACAAACGTCTGCTGTCGTTGTTATGCGCAACCACAACGTAGTAAGACTTCAAGGTAGGAGTCTATATTTCATTGTCATTGTTAGACGTACTGACATAGTCATTGTTAGACGTACTGTAATAGTCATTGTTAGACGTACTGACATAGTCATTGTTAGACGTACTGACATAGTCATTGTTAGACTACTGACATAGTCATTGTTAGACTACTGACATAGTCATTGTTATACTACTGACATTGTCATTATTAGACGTACTAACATAGTCATTGGACTTCAAGGAAAATAATAAGATCAATCGAACAGCCTTCAATTCATTAAGATACTTTGATATAAAGAGCTATCTTAGAGCAATCTATTGAAGACAACAATTATTGGAGTTACGTGTAATATGATTACAATATTTTATGAAGTGTTACTTAGAAATGAAATGACCAATACTTTTCATTTCTAACATGCAATTTACAAACTTACAAACCTCAACGAATGTTAAGTTACATTAATATTTTGTAACGTATCATAAATCAGTGATATTTTGAAATAAATGACATGCTTATACATCAAAGACACACATTATGATCAAATTTTCAGCTACAAAACATAAACAGTTGCTATGCTGAAAATGAAGAAGTATGAGATGTTTTGGAAACATGCGAAAAAAAATCGGCCATGAATTAATTATTTCTTTTACCATATGTATCGTTTTGATTGATTGGCTGGTTATTGTTTGTTTTACGTCCAGTGGCAATTAATGAATTATTTTGAATTTAATAGTGTATTTCATAGATATTATATTTCAAAATAAGTAAATAAATAAATGATAAGCTGGTGTTTTTAGAATAACATTTTAATGTATTCAGAATTTGATTGCTGATAACCAACTGCTTGAGTTGTTACAAGTTTGAAGCCGTGTAGATAAGAACACTCGATGTTATGATTATAGATTTAGGCGATAGTTGTTTACCGATAAACACTGAATATTGGAAATCTGTTTTCCGAATAATGTTTTAAAAAATAATAATAATATTAAAGAGAATGATAAACATTGGCATCAATGAAAGAAAAGGAAATCAATTAAAATAATAGAAAAACAAAGGATATGTGGTATTCATCCATGACACAAAATCAGCACAAGCACAGCAAAAATACACAAAAAGCAAAGGAACAGCGCTTTTATTACTGTTCTTCATCTCAAAGTCACAGTCAGGCCTTCAACACGGAGCAAAAGAAAACTCACATCACTACAAGTTAAAGACGGCCCCTAATTAAAAGTAGGTTAGTTGAGGTAAAAAGACCCAACTGATTGTCGCTTTTGTTAAAGACTCAGTAGTTGTCGTTTGTTGATGTGGTTCATAAGTGTTTCTCGCTTCTCGTTTTTATAGATTAGACCGTTGGTTTTCCTATTTGAATGGTTTTACACTAGTCATTTTGGGGGCTTTATAGCTTGTTGTTCGGTGTGAGCCAAGGCTCCGTGTTGAAGGCCGTACTTTGACCTATAATGGTTTACTTTTACAAATTGTGACTTGGATGGAGAGTTGTCTCATTGGCACTCACACCACATCTTCCTGTATCCAATTAAAAGTTTTATTTAATACACCAGACATGCATTTCTTCTACATGTCCTATTCAGAAGTACTCGATTCAAAATTGTTGGAAGGACACATCAATAACAAAGTTGGAGAGCATTGAAAACAAGAAAAAAAGTTCTTAATCTGGCTAAAGTTACGCGTGCGGGTAGAAAAACCGTAGTGTTTTGTTTGATTTACATTAAATTTACCCCCTTAAATGAACGTATCAATGACATTTCATGTCAGCACAAAAGCACTGGTTACTTTTCTGGTAATACTCTCAAATGAATTACGAAGTTGAAGGGCACTGAAAAGCAAACATTACAGACAATGTGCTAACTCTGACTAGGGTCTCCAATGCTTAGGTTAGAGAAACCTAAGTGTTTTAAAGTTTCACATGATTTCAACGTTTTTGACACCAAATTTAAAGAAAAAGAACGTATTAATGATATTTCAGGTCAGTACAAAAATACTTACTACTGGGCTGGTAATCCCCTCGGGAAGAAATGTTCAACAGCAGTGACATCGACAGAGGTAATAAAAACTCATCAGAGATAAGACTCTTATAATTAAATACAATCGACGGGTGTTGCGTGAACAAAAGACCCACCAGTGGCACATGAATATATAACACAACTGCAATGGAAATAAATAACAAATCAAAAATCTAAAAACATGTAAAAAATCCCAATAAGCCTTTAATAAAACAAACAAACAAAGCATGGAAAAATATACAAAATCACCTACAATTCAAACATAGTGAAATCTGCATGCATCATCATTATAATTAAATATAAAATTCGAAGGCATATACAATGAACTCATCATGGATTCCAGGATTTAAATTCTATACGCCAGACGCGCGATGAGATATCAAATCAAAAAAGGTAAAAAGGCCAAATATGAACAAAGTTGGAAGAGTATTATGACCCCTGAATACCAAAAGGTTTTGCCAATTACAACCAAGATGATCTTTTCCTGGTGTAAAAAATCCTTAGTATTTGGAAAACTTCAAAGTTATGTAAACAGTTAATTTATAACTATGACCATATCAATGATACTTCATGTCAATACAGAAGAGCTGACTACTGGGCTGTTGATACAAGATTGGTTAAAAGGGATAAGTATAAACAAACAAACTGTTATCTTAAAGTATGCCAGTACCGAACACTGGGTATTGCACAAATGACTCCTCCAGGGATTGACGATACACTTATGTACAGTTATACAGATCCAGTGGAAGTGATATAAACGTCAGTGCGCAAGGTACATGTTTTATCATATTAGGTAAAAATAATTCATCCTTATTTAATGGTTATATGACGTCATCAGCAACATTATTCCTAGTATATCCTTTTAAGGACTGCCGTATGCACGTACTGAAGCAATAAATGTTACTTTACGGTACTAGTAAAAGTAAAATATCAAAATACAGAACTCAAGGAAAATTCAAAACTTTGATAATGTTTGATTTTGTCAGTTTTCATGGACTTTCTCTTTTTGATATAACCTTCGAGTTCGAGGAATTCCAATTGTATGTTGAAAAAATTCGTCCTCCAAACAAACAAATATGTTGTTCAAAATATAAAGCATCTTGATATTATCAGTTTCGATGTACTTGTTGTTTGATAAAGAAAGGCAACAGTAGTATACCGCTGTTCAAAAGTCATAAATGGATTGAGAGAAAACAAATTCGGGTTACAAACTATTGTACCACAGTATGATGTGTCCCTTTCTTTTAAAAGAAGGATATTTGTATCTGCAATGGTCATTTGTTTAATATGAAATAAACTAAGATGAGTACTTTCAACATTGTGTTATCTTCGTAATCAATATAAAAACAAACAAATATAACAAAAAAGCACAAAAAGGCATACATCAAATTAAACATCTTCATTTTGCTTTTTTATTATACGATTTTATTTATCTATGTAAAATCCACCCATAAAGGATTGAAAGATTTTTAAGTACTGGCGTAGAATCGCGCGTTATACGTCACACATGTAGATATGAAATAATTTTGTCGTTCAAAGTATGACGGGATGTTCAAGTCTCGTAAAACGATGAGGAAGAGACCAATCAATGTGACGAAAAGAATCGGATGGAATCACATGAACACAAAAGGTGCGAAACCGGGTGTGTCGACATTGTAAGCGTCAACTGCTATACATGCATCACCTGCCATGCATATCCACACTCAGTAAACATGTTACAATCTCCTCGGATAACAGTATAAAAGGTGTGACTTCTGTACACTAAACACATGTATTCTCCATTTTTAACTTAGACGAATTGAAAGTACTCATCTTAGTTTATTTCATATTAAACAAATGACCATTGCAGATACAAATATCCTTCTTTAAAAGAAAGGGACACATCATACTGTGGTACAATAGTTTGTAACCCGAATTTGTTTTCTCTCAATCGATTTATGACAGCGGTATACTACTGTTGCCTTTCTTTATCAAACAACAAGTACATCGAAACTGATAATATCAAGATGCTTTATATTTTGAACAACATATTTGTTTGTTTGGAGGACGAATTTTTCAACATACAATTGGAATTCCTCGAACTCGAAGGTTATATCAAAAGAGGAAGTCCATGAAAACTGACAAAATCAAACATTATCAATGAACTGTCATATTCTGTATTTTGATATTTTACTTTTACTAGTACCGTAAAGTAACATTTATTTCTTCAGTACGTGCATACGGCAGTCCTTAAAAGGATATACTAGGAATAATGTTGCTGATGACGTCATATAACCATTAGATAAGGATTAATTGGACCAAATGCAAATTAAAACGGTAAAGAAAGGTGTATCAGTTCATGACGCAAAATCACTACATACACATGAGCAAGTCAAAAGCAAAAGACAGGTTCTAATTAGTAATGTTCTTGATATAAAAGTCACAATTCAACATGATGCAAACATACACATGAGCAAGTCAAAAACAAAAGACAGGTTCTAATTAGTGAAGTTCTTGATATAAAAGTCACAATTCAACATGACGCAACATATCACCATTATACGCTCAAGCCGGTCCCTAGCACAGGTTATGGCTAGTATTAAATTGATTGCTGGTAAAATACAACTAATTTCAAATGCTTTTATGTAATGACGTATTTGCAATACTTGAATATTTTTTGAAAATGCACAATTCTTTTTATATGTATAGTGGTTATAAAATTATCTTTGAGGATATATGTACTTTCAGATTGATGGCACCAGTCCTAGTAAACTAAATAGCTAATACAATTTGTTTGTTGTTTATTGTATAATAATGAACTTTATGGTTCTTATCTAAAATTATGAGCCATTATTAGAATATAGTAGAATGAAGTTATCAAACATTAACATTTATTTTATTATTAGATTGACACGATAAAACTAAGGAAAGACATTTTAGGTTAAATATAATTAAGTTATCTACTCGCGCTAATGTATGCTGAAAGACAATCTAACCCTATAATATTTAATGGGTGTAAATCTCCTACCGATATTCTATAACCTTGCACTCATTTCATGTACTACGATTTAGCAAGCTCCTTTTACATCACATTTGTGATAAAAGATATTAAAGACTATGTTTTTTATCAATCTGATATAAATTAAACATTTGATATATCGATTAATGGCCAACACATTAATGAAAGTCACTATGAAAGAGTCCTTGGTATTTGTATTAACGCAACACTGTCTTGGTATGATCTAATCAGTTATGTCATCAAACAAGTGAATTCTTCTTTCGTGTAATGAAGATAATAAATAACAAATACTTAAATCATAGTTCAAGAATTGTATTTTACAATGCATATTACCTTTGTTCAGTTTAGGAAAACTGTGGCATATCTTTAATTGCCATTTACTACAACAATTGCAAAATAGGCATTTAGAATTGTTCTAAACGAAAAAGATATTCGACAACCATATATTGAACTATTTAAGGAATTTGGAATTATTTCCGTCACTAAGAAAATATCATACCACAAGTCATTATTAAAGTATGAATGATCAATCATTGAATTGGCATCGAAATATTTCTCAAAATACAAGTAGTAAACAATCATACGATACTCGACTTTCACCATCAGTTATATTATTTTTCCTCAATCAAATATAGAACAAAGCAAATAAAGTGTCTCGTTGAGCGGTCAAAAAGAGTGGAATTGACTATCCAATAAATAAAAATAAAACAAAAACTGTTTCTGCATTCGAATATTCTTACTAATCATAACCTAAACCACTATGTGCGTCATTTTTTATTTAGTCCTTGTGATGGATATATATATATATTGTTTATCATATTGTATAGGTATATTGGTTATGTTTTATTCATGTAATTATTATTGTTTTGAAAAAAAGACAAAAAAGAAAAAGAAAAGAAAGAAAGAAAGAAAAGAAAAAGGAAGAGAAGAGAAGAAAAGAAAAAGAGAAAAAGAGAAAAGAATAAAGAAAAGAAAGAAAGAAGAGAGAAAAAGGAATAAAGAAAAGAGAAAAGAAGGAAAAAATATTATTGTATCTATATAGCTTTATCGGTAATTTCTTTAATCCAAAATAGTAACTCTCGTTATATAAAGATATTAGTATAAGTGTTATTATCATTATTATTATAATCATTATTAGTGATATCTTAAATTATCTCTTATCTTGGGCCTTATCCTAACTTGGTGTCAACTATAAGGGAAAACTGATCAAAGATACCAGGCTTATTGTTTTGTACTGCAAACACATTTCATATACAGTGAGTATACAGAAAATCACAGCATCAACGAATGATGTTTACTGTAATAACATAAGGGCTGACTACTGTGCTGAGGATACCCTCGCGGACGCAACGTCCTCCAACAATGGAATCGACAGAAACGAACATACCATGCTTATAATTTGTACTTCTATACTTCAGACGCGCGTTTAGTTCATACAGAATTTATCAGTAGCACTAACTTATAAGAAACAATTATACTATTTATGTATTCATATAAAATCCAATGCGTACTTAATATACATGAATATTTCCCATTAAGCCTTAGACGAACAATAAACTACTGTATGTTGTATTCAACTTTTAAACATTTTTGCGACAACGGGTTTCAGTGATGAGCAAATTTCATGGTAGCGGACGGTAACAGACGGCAACAATAGATGCATGCTCATGACCTTTTGGAGGCACAGAAAGAAAATGCGGGTTTGAACTCAACTCTCTCTTACCAAGGACAGTGATGTTACAGCCAAATTTTAGAACAAGCTGTAAAAATCAGTTGAAAAGGGCTGAATTAGTTTCTCCTACAACAGTCAAGTGTACTATCACTACCAACAAGTAATGAGTACTGATATGTTTTATAATACATACAATCTGAGAAGAGGGAATATAGTTTATGTTCATGAATAAAACTGCGGTACACGGAAGCTCATCAGTAAAAAGTTAAAATCACAAAAATACTGAACTCCGACAAAAATTCAAAAAGAAATCCCTTATAATCAAATGGCAAAATCAAAAGCTCAAACACAACTGTCTGACTTGGTACAGGCATTTTCTTATGTAGAAAATGGTGGATTGAACCTGGTTTTATAGCTAGCTAAACCATTCACTTGTATGACAGTCGCATCAAAATCAGTATTAATAAATGTAGTTTAATGCCATCTTTAAGATCTGAGAAATGACGATTTTCCTCCATATATTCGATAGATACATTGATAACGAGTTCTTCTGTAAGCCAGGTCCATTATAGGCCCAGTAGTTTTGTGATGACATGAAACATCATTGATACGTTTATTTTCGTTGAATTTACTGTTGACCAAATTCTGACGTATTCGAAACACTTAGGGTTTCCTACAGCCAAGAAATAGAAATAAGAAGATGTGGTATGAGTGCCAATGAGACAACTCTCCATCCAAGTCACAATGTGTAAAAAGTAAACAATTATAGGTCAAAGTACGGCCTCCAACACTAAACAATTCAAATAGGAAAACCAACGGTCTAATCTATATAAAAAACGAGAAACGAGAAACACTTATGAACCACATCAACAGACGGCAACCATTGAATAATCTCCTGACTTAGGACACGTTTTAACAGGCGCTAATCTTCACCATAACCTAAACAGTAGTGTAACATCACAACATAAAAAGACACACTTTATTTAAAATATCAATTGAAATGGCTTAACTCGATCAAAAAGACATATAGACAAAAACAAGTAAACAAACACTGAACGAATAAATTTGATCTATGACACTATATAAATACTACTAAAGGAAGAGACCGATTTCATCGAGCCGCAACTCCTCTGAAACCATACAAATTCGGAAATATTTGTGAAATGACGTATAAATGTAGTGTTTTGTACTTCCTAAATTTGTCTTTGAAACAATCTTTTTTCCACAGAAAACGCCAATTTTGGAGACCGTTATCGATCCTTGTCTTATACGCTTTCGCGTATGCTCAGTCGACGTACTGCCCGCGAAATCCAAGTGAAAGTTAGAATAAAAGGATAGAAAATAGGACAGTAAGGCCTATAAGGATCCTGTATTGTGTTGTCAGTGCATCATTTTGTTAAATTAAACGACATCAACCCTTTTTACTCAGGTGCAGAACTGTCCAAAAATGAAATGGGCGTTGAACGTGTCCTACTGATCCTCCCCCTTTTTATGCGTAAACACCTGCACCCGACGTCCGGACTCCTCCCCCTTTTTATGTGTAAAACACAGGCACCCTTGACTCTCTTTGTTTCAACACTTGCCCAATTGTTCCGCGATTTCGAGGGCATCTTCTAGTAAATACAATATTAATAAAAAAACAATGTCAAAAAGACAATTCTAACCTAGGACAAAATGGCGATTAATAAAATAACGTACACAGGAAAATTTAAATATAATAATTTTGTTGTTAAGAGTACGAAAATAGTTTTTATATTTTACAAATTAAATAATTTTGTTGTTCACATTACGAGTACAGAAGTGAAAATTTATCGTAATACTAAATACTTATCAAAGGCAGTTCATATTAAAAATAGTGAGACGAGATATAACACAAAATAAGTAAACATTGAATAAAAAAATGCATTACAAATTGTGTCAACAGGTCAAATTAACACGGAAGTACGATTTGAGAGTACTCGCGCTTACAGAATAGATATAGGAAGATGTGGTATGAGTGCCAATGAGACAACTCTCCATCCAAGTAAAAATTTATAAAAGTAAACCATTATAGGTCACATTTATATTGAAAGCTTGTTAAAAGCCAAAAACAATTAATAATAAAAAATCATGTATCAGAGACTAAAATCATTTAAAACACATCCCAGGGATTTAGCATTTTAACGCCATGGACAGTAAAAAAAGACATGACTTGTGCAATGCCAAAATAAAAGTATCGAAAGGCAGTAGGATAGTTAAGATTTTACCTTATAATAAATATGTATCATGTTATATTTAGATAAAGCAATCTCTATATAGAAAATACACGTTGATGTGTATTTATACATCCCAAAAAAACATCCGAAAAGAATACAAATTTAGTTATGTTTCAATTTGTTGATGACAAAATCGATATGTGTGCCAATGTGAACAATATACAAAGATCTTATTACAACATTAATAAGATAACCTTTACTAATAAGTGTGTTTTAAAAGGATTCGATGAGTTTACACGGATCATATAGTGATTTCCGTGCTTTTAATACAATGTTACAGTAAAACTTAGGATGTGAAATACCGTTTTAAAAACTTTTCTACAGGTACAGCCAAACTTACTAATCAAATCTTTGTATCTATGAAAGAATTTAGTAAACTTACAAGTAATGCATTGTTTACGTTCGTTAAAATCTATGACATCGCTACACACATGGGCATAACGAACGATATGGGATATATAAACACCGTATTATGCAGCCAAAGGAACATCGCCGTCTAAAGAAGGAAAATTAACAATAGAGAATGAAAAATCGTCTCTTTTGTCGTAAATTTTAGTATGGAGTTTCCTTTTAGAAATTGAAATGTCTAAATCTAGAAAGAGACAAATACTGCTGTTTATTTTAGATTTGTTTAAAGTATGTTCCTTTGGGTAAATTTTGGTAGTATATTTAGAGAAAACCTTAGTCGTGGTTGTTTCCAGTGCTCTTCAACTTCGTATTAGATTTGATCTCCCTAAAGATGGGTCTTATGTAAACGAAATGAGTGTCTGGCGTACCAATTTATAAGTCTAGTATCTATGATGAGTCTACATTGATACTTACTAAGGCTTTAAAAGAATCAATAAACGGTTTAATTTTGTCCAGCATTGCAATGCAAGAACTATATATTTGATAAAAAAATGTTTACTTATAAAAGCATGAAGGTTCACTTTTATACTCCGTTATTGAATTTAGAAATATGATACATTAAATGCACGAGAAATATCATTATCTCTCTGTGTGGGCAGGGGGACTTGACCACCAATGGTTAAAGGAGCAATCTGCACTCATGCGAGAAACGAATGTAAATGTTGTTTAATTGATATCGACCACTCAACATTATTCATATTAAAGTAGCAAAACACCTGTTTCTACTTCCTATTTATCAGATAATAAATATATATATTTTTTGTTGCAATGATAGAATGCAACAGAAACGCAAAACAACTTTTTATAAGTATACATTCATGTATTGTTTTTCTAATGAAAATCAAACTATTTGATTAACAAAACAGCAACAACTTAAAAAACAAAATAACAAACAAACAAAAAACGTGTTTTTATAATATGTGAATGTTTTCCGGAGAAGAAATTGTCATCAAGAGTTGCTATAATGCCTTCAATCAAAGTTCGTTTGTTGGTGTTTACCACCATTTTACGCGACCTTAGCTGTATCATGGCGGTTATTTCCTATTGGTAGAAGACTAAAAGGAAACTGGAAATCGATGTCAATTAGGATCGTAGTCGAACGCACCTCGCCACGAGCGGGGTTCGAACTTGCAACCTTTCTGAGAATTAACTGGCTAGTGTTCACTGTAGATGATTTTCTTGACCTTTCGTCCACCGACGTCCTCAAACAAACTCTTGTGATATTTTGTCCCATTTTTTACATTTCAAATCTGGCATTTATCCTACAGCTCCACTTTTTAAAATCTAAAGTTGTTTCTCGCTGCGCTCTTTGACAAAAGCCTAGAAAAACTCTAGAACAAAGCCTAGAAAAAGGTCCGTACGGAAAGCTACGTTTCTGTTTTACTCTGCAAACCTTTTTCCTGTAGAAGTCTTTTTAATAAAATTCCCAAAAAGCTCGGCAATCAACTTTCCTCTTTCGATAGTGGTGCCTGACATTATGGCTTTCTATTGTTTCCAGTCATAGATCGTTAGCTTGCAGAAAACCTGGATAGAAGAGAAGAACCAGACTTGTAGTTTAGGAAAGATGTAATTTAAACATACTGTGCATATTTGTAAACATATTTGTGGGGTCTCAACCCTTCCCTAATTTGGAGAGTGGAGTAACAGTTTTTTTTAATATTTACATCGAATCATTCCAATCAGGAAACATTTGATATCGGCTGAAGATTTTAGCAAAGATGTGTTAAGATCGAAGATTATCTTTTATTCATGCGTTGTTTCAGAAAGTAAAATAAAATCAAAAGAAAATAAATTTACATGAATGAGGTCCAGGTGGCCTGGGATAAAAAAAAATGTACGTATTAAATGCCAACCTAAATAAATGTTGTTTAAGCATACTTCATTACACAGTCGATTGAATTAACAAATACATAAGCTTGTACAAATAAACAAGGAACACAAAAAGTAGGTTATTTCTGAAATTACATGTTTTTATATAATACAATACAAAACATACGTCATTTTAAATGTTACCAGTGTTAATCAAATCTTTTGCACATTTTACTTTGTAATCCGACATTTGTGCACATTTTAGCCAATATCTATTTAAAGAATTAAGGAATATAATCTACGTATAACATTATACAAAACGAGATGTTAAACTATACCAACTGTCAAACTACCAAGACCTATAGTCAAGCCGACTAGGATTTACTTTTTTTCAAATACTGCAGATGTAGAAAAAGACATATTTTATAGTCTTTGATTTGACTTCGGCGGGAATCGAACCAACAATTTGGAATTCTCCTACTAGAGGCGAGCCATAGCTACCAGAAGATCATCGAGGCGTTCAATACATTTGATTTGATATGCTTCAATACAACTAAAAATAAATCTAGAGAAAGCTGCAATGACCTGTTTCACCGTAACCTTCATTTTGGTATCCTCTTCGAAGTCAGCATCTAGTGATGAGAAATTATGTTTTAAAAAATGCACAATATTTAAGACTAGAAAATGACTGGAAAAATTACTTACAATTGAAAAGAAAATCACCCATTTACCAAGAAAACAAAAAGTGTCAATTTGTTATCGGCCATTGGCCTTTTTCATGATCAATTTTGTCTGTCTTAGCTATTTTATCCTACATGAGAAATGTGTATCAAGGTTAATTGAATTGACTTTGGCGCCAATTAACGAAGACTAAAAGTTTTAATTTATCTGAACTTACATTTCTACAACCTTTAATCACAATATCAATTATCAAATTAGTTATTTTGAATAACTAAGTTATATCTTGGAATGCCAGTTTCATATAAATATTTAGGAAAAATATTACACTTTTTCCAGAATACCTTTTAACACCAGTAAGGATACATAAATATTTAGAATGAAATATATTTGCTTTGAATAATCAAACAGGTTGCTGAAGAACATTAATCGACATCTTGCAAGAAATTCCACTCGTACCTGTGCCTGGGGCCACCCTTATCTTGAAAAGAGGTGTGAGCGCTTGCTCCGAGTTGAAGCCATCTGTCACTGTGACTCTGCGATAATGAAAAGCAATATAAGACTTGTGGTTTGATTTGGGCAATCAACACGTGTAGGTAGAAGTTTAGCGTCATGCACTATTTTATTACTTCATTCATCATAATCTAACACATTCAAATATTCCTGCCAATTCATATTTAAAAACGAATCTGAAAGGCTTAATGGTACGTGGTGTGAATGGTTAATAAAAAACCATGAAAAAATACCGAATTCTAAGGTTAATTCAAAAAGGAAAGGTCCAGAAATCCTGACAAATTCAAAGGTCCAGAAATCCTGACAAATTCAAAGGTCCAGAAAACCTGACAAATTCAAACGCTCCACTATATCAACCAACTGAACAAATGGAAAATAACTGTCATATTTCTGACTTGGTAAATTGTCGCCTCTTTTTCACAAACATAAAAGTGGTATAATGTGAGTGTTCTTTTAAAAGTTACTATGATTGGTTTAATGTGAATGGTTACAAATTAATGTAAAAGGTGTACTAAAAGTGAATGTATATATTGTAATAGAAAAACAAAGGATACGGGGTTTCCATCCATGTATCGACATTAATTGGAGTCAAGTTAATGTAGAACCAACATTCAAGTTAAGATTGAATAAAAACAACTTGTAATAAATACAATGAAATCCTTATTACATGTTGTATGTTTTATAGTTTATTAACTATTATTTGCAGTGGTATTGTTTTTGGTTTCCAGCACAAGACAGTGCTTAAACATAAGGGGGCAATGTTTTGACATGTTTTATCATTACAGTATACATAAGTCAAGGATTTTTAAGCAAAATATGCCTTCGTGGAGGTTTTTCGGGGATCGTCTTATAGTAAAAATATGCTTTCACTAATCTCTTTTCTCAACAAGTAGATACAGGTATGACATGATATACATATCGTTATTTCAGTTAGTTTTCTAATCAATGGAATATTTTCTTAT
Source organism: Mytilus coruscus (assembly GCA_017311375.1). Classification (NCBI taxonomy): domain Eukaryota; kingdom Metazoa; phylum Mollusca; class Bivalvia; order Mytilida; family Mytilidae; genus Mytilus; species Mytilus coruscus. The sequence goes on along the minus strand of CM029600.1, from coordinate 2,094,581 downwards.
TACTTTAAGTCGAATCTACTGTGTGTTCCAGTTCTTCGGCTTGAATTGTGAATGAGCACATGCTTACTGTTACTATGCGACGTGTTTAGAAAACCGTTTCCATCAACATTATTACCTGTATGGATGGCAGGATACGCTATTCTCTGTCGACGCTCCAGGTCTCGCTCCTTTTAGGCGTTCATGTGATTTTCTCAATTTTGTTTGTTGTCATGACAATTTATTTGAACATCGGTAAACTACTGTTTCCTAAATTTATCTTGTTCATGAACTTGATACATGACATTGCAAACTAGTATATCTTTTCCTTAGCAAGAATACTTAAATTATTATTATACTTATATACACAACGAAATTTCACTCACATGAATTTCATGTGAATTTAAATTCATGGGAATCTCACGTGAAATTCACGTGAATTTCACCTCAAACGAGCTTATACGTGAAACTCACGTGAAATCAGTTCATGTGACTTTCACATGAATCTCATTTGAAACTCACGTGAATTTCACGTGAAAATTGCATGCATTTTTTTAAAAGATCACGTGAGATTTTTGTGAATCTCGAATCACGTGAAATTCACATGAAAATTTCCATGTGAGTTTCATGTATAAGCTCGTTTGAAGTGAATTTCACATTAAATTTTTCATGTGAATTTCACATGAAATTTTTCATGTGAATTTCAAGTGAAATTCATGTGAAATTCACGTGAGCAAAAAATGCCTGTATAGTGCAACCACTCGATCGCTGATTTTCTGCTGGTAGACTATTCTGCTGATGTATATTTGGATTTGATCTAATTTTATATATTTGATTTATATAATGTGTTTGGTCCTGGCGTACATTTACCTGTGGAATATGAGTCGTTTAAGCATACTTTTGCATTCGCGTGTTGGCGCACCTTATCTCAGTCAGTTTAAATTTCCGGTTCAGGTATTGTTTTCGCTTTCATATTGGTACATCTAAAAAATGGGAAAAGATACCATGGGGACAAACAATTTTTACCGTTCGATAAAAACTGACAACACTTTTGCCAAACAGAATCGGCAATTATCGTTAAATGTAATGACAATTTACAACTTCTGATACAGACACTTCCCCGTTTTTTATTACTGAGACCCGATTAAAGAAAGATATTTTGTTGACATCTTGTCTATTTTTGCACGGTGGTTTGTTATGTTTCAGTTTTCACATCGAATTTAATTTCTCGTCTGAACAACTTGAATTAACATTTTGTTATGGCGGTTTGTATCACTGATATTATTTCTTCTAACTTCTTAGATTTTAAACATGTCTTTCTGATCAAATGAATTTGGTATTTGGCTTTTTTCCTTGTGGTATCTTATATACTGTGTACTTTTTAAATTATGTTGTGGTAAGCCCTGTTGTCACTATCAAAGAACTTTAACGTTGACGAATCCTAGTACTCTTGAAAAAGTATGCAATATTTTTTATTTAACAAAAGCACAGGTTAAAAATCGTGATAAAAAATGAAAATACTAGTTTATGTCCAAAACAACTAATTTAAGTGGTCGATGGCAAAGAAGTGCAAAATTAATATGCCGCAACAGTTAAGAATTCTTATTTGTCCCCAGCTAAATTCTAATACTATATACAGATGATATAGTAAAAGAGCTATGTAGTCATTCTATTCGAGGTTTAGTGAAGCTGTTGAGATTGCATACATGTATATGTACTATATCAGTTTTATTCCATTTAGTATTATTAATTTGACCATTGGAGGTACACGCATGTACATTTGTGCAAAAACGGGTATTCATCAGTGCAAAATGAAAGATAAATTTTGTGTTTGAAGCATAGACTGTTTTGTTTTATATGTAATTGGCATTTCAAAACAATTAATATTTTTATAATAAAATACACAAAAATAAGGAACTGGTATTAGATTGGCTTTACAACTTCAAGTGCAGATGCAATACAGGGAAAAGGTTACTGAGTAACTTTTATCTGTCAGAAACTAAAGTAATCCTCAAAACAAATATTATTCTTGTTTTACATAATAATTATATACGTAATTAAAACAGTGTCGATGTCACATGTGCAGGTAGCATTTTTTCAGTATCGGATGTTTTTCTATAAAATATTTCCAGATACGCAGAATGCATGTCAGAAACGTTTAAGAAAAACAGCCAAATATTCTAAGATGTCTGAAGTAGTTAAACCTTTAGAAAAGGGGGTTTAATTGCAAAGAAAATTAATTTATTGTAAACTTGTAATAACAAAAGGTATTTCCTCACATACTCTTACCACTGTTAGAAATTCGAGAAATGATCTAGTAATTTGGAGAAATTCCAATACTATATCGTTACGATTGTTTAGTATCTTGGTTTACTATATCTCGTAATTCCTTTTAAGTATAACGAAATTGCTACTCATTCCCACAGTTACCTTTCTCCGTCATACCTTTGGTGGCCCTGGTTCGTGTTGCACATTCTTTGGTTTTCTATGTTGTTTCGTGGACTATTGTTTTGTCTGTTTGTCTATTTCTTTTTTAGCCATGGCGTTGTCAGTTTATTTTCGACTTATGAGTTTGAATGTCCCTTTGGTATCCTTCGCCTCTCTTTTAATGTCCAATATTTGATTTAACTTGTCAGTTCGTCCGTCCTTCTGTCCATTAATCCGTTTGTTCAACAAAAATTTCAATCATTTTTTCTCAGGTACTACTGAACAGAGTGACTTCATAATTTACTCAGCAGCTTGACTGTGCTAACTTCCTGTTTTGCGATACCCTGAATTGTTGTTGTTTGCTTAACGTCAGGTGACAAATATGTCATGCATGTTCTGGACGAGCAAAGTAAAAAGAAGAAATAAGTCGTCATCTTTCTTCGGTCAGTGATTTCTAACTTCCAATAATTCGTACATTTTAAATAAACCATGCACATACTTTATTCTATTTGATAATTGAAACAAAAACAATTGTAAAAGTACAAGAATATACTATTAAAGGTAGTTTATAAAATGCATCACTTATATCAATACTTAATGTTATATTGACTTTTTATGAATAGTTATGTGTGTTGGTAATCGTCAATGGGTTAACAGCCTTACATTACAAAACAAAAGACATCTAGAGGTCAATTTACAGTCAATTTCAGATAAGCTCAAAATCGCCCCGACTCAAATGAGGGTGGGAATGAACAGAGGCTATCTTAACACCAAATTAAAAAAAAAAAGAATATGACGAAAACAATCATGGATGCTTTTGGCAGGCACTTTATATGATGTGGGATTTGTGAGTACTAAACCCTCAAACAAGTACATATGCATATAACACGCTCCGCTTTATGATTACAAAAATAGGCTTAGTTTGTACCCAGGTATTACCATGTTACTCTCTTACAAAATTGTGAAATATTTCAGAATTAAGTCCAAAGACTTATTTGATTTAGAAATGTATCACGTCAAAATATATTCAGACTGAACACACCTGTTAGTAACACTCAAAGTCAGACTTCAGAAAAAATAATATTGTAAAATACAAAAGCCAAAATCAACATAAAATAGTTAGTTTGTAGTGCTTATAGTCAACACTACTTAACATGATGTCTTCTTCACAGAGTGAAACCATAAATTACTGATGGACATATTATCTCAAATCTTAATTCTTGATTTAAGTGATAACAAAATGTTTTCTTCAGAAGCAAAAACAATAATACTTTTCACTTAACCGAATTTAATGCCGGTAATATATATCTATATTTTAACTAACGCACCAATACTAAGTCTTGTATGTCTCAATATCGATAATGTTACTGTTCGGCACATCGTTTATAGTTATCCTTTCCTTCTGCAACGAAAAAAAAAACAAAATACAGAAACTGTCAACCTTCACAGAGTGCCAAAATCACCAAAAGATTTTCTGGTATTTCTGAATCTTTATTTTTTTTTTATTTATTTTTGTATGCAACGTTTTGTAGACAACTGTTCATTCGGGTTTCCGTTTGCTTTTTGTTTTCCTATCGAAAAAAAAACCAAAGTATATGAAAACGAAAACGACGCTTTATAAATTTCGAGCGTACAAATCGAAATCTGGATATACCTTCATCAAGAACGCTCAACAGTTTCAAAGCAAGTTTATATAAATACGTGTAAAGCCACATGACAAAAAAGGAAGGAAAAGAATAGCTATATCCTTCTGCCTGGGGGAACCAAACTTCTTAAATTTTCTTTAGTAGTTTGATCTTCGAGATTATTCATTTAAGGTTCAGATAGCTCTTCGCGTATTCAACTACATTCTTAGAATTCAAGTTTTTGGTTTTTAGGTAAACCAGAAAAGCGCCTCGGACGCACCAAATATATAAAGTGTTATTTTCATTCACTAAAACAGATATCTATGTAATGCACCATACAGACATCCTCAATCAAGAAGCCCAATAAACTATAAAAAAATAATCTCTAAACAAATAGTTTACTGAAATAGTGAAAACGACGGGAGGTTATAACCTTTACAGTCTACATAGAAAGAGAGGTTATTGGTTGCATTGCTGTAAACTGAAAAAAAAAAAGTTTCTTTTACACATGATTTGATATGGTATGCTTGTAAATGAGACAGCTATTATGTTCTCCCAGCCTAAAGTATCAATCAGTACACATCCAACGGATATAGTGTAAACACAACATACATTGTCTGAGAAACTCATGACCTTGTGCAATGCTAAAATATAGGTAAACAGTATCGACAGGATTTTTAAAAGATTTGTTATCAGTGCATTTAATCTATCATTTACAAGACACATATTTTTTTCTTTTACATTATTATATCAGTTATAAATAGTGGCATTAACCATAAAATTTCATATACAATACACCCAACTAACGAAAACATATATGACAGATATGAACCAACGACAACCACTGAATTACAGGCTCAAGACAGGAACATAAAGAATAAATAAATATATTCATTTAGTGGGATTGGTTAATTGTGTCAGTGCAATGTTGATAATTAATGCATGACTTCCTTTTAGGCATTTCATTGATAGATTTGTCTTAGTGATGTAAGGTCTTTCTATAATTTCGGAAGTTTTAATAAATTGTGTTTTAGACATTAGATGACACAACAGTACGTTGAAATGGCAGGAATTGTATACGTTTCATAATTGCGAGTATGGATGTAAATCATGTAATCGTTTAGTGGGGTATTTTCTGTTTGCTTATTTACAGTTCAAATCAATAAATTCAAAATTTGAGTTACAACTAACTTTTATTACCCAGCTCTTCACATAAAATACGATTTCATTATGTGATGTAATCAACTAAAATTTAAATGTTCAAATAGAAAGTTTTATGTAAAATGCAATGGGTAATTTAACTTCCTGTTTTTATTGTATCGGAAATTCTTACCAACCGTGGATCCAGTTATCTGAATTTTGGAAAGCGTATAAGCTAAATATTTAGGTAATATATTCAGGTTAATACTTTTTTTTCTTTTTCTTTTCTTTTATTTGCATTGCTTTGATATTGTTATTTTTCTTCTTCTAATTTTGAAGTCATTAATATTCACATAATAACACTGCACTAGTAAACTTCAACTTATTTTGAGTTTTTTGTTTGTTTCAAAATTAAACATTTAGTCAGTTTCAATCATAAATCCTTCAGTTCAAGCTGATAAATGTGCTTGGGGACAGTTGTAGCTCATTTATAGAAATTCTTTATTTTGAACTGTTAGTTGGCCTAAACAATAAGACAACCCCTTACTAAGAACATGCTATGCATTCATTCTTCACAATTGAGGAACATCAAACTCTACAATTGCATTTGTCGAGAGCACTTTGCTATATTCTAAGTGGGATTGGTTAATTGTATCATTCAATAATCACTCGTTTATTGAAATTTTAGAAAATGTAATAAAGTGTCTTATTAACTAATAAATGATATTTAGTAAATAAAAGAAAGAAAACTTAGACAATACTTTCTTAAATGTACTTAATTTGATAAATACTGTAAATTCTATATGCCAAATTCTTACGTAGAGGAGTTCTAATAATTAACCTCCATTATGTCTGAAGGACTCTATTGAGAAGCGAGAAGGGTGATTAGTCTCAGGAGACATACCATAATGGTTTATGCTAACCAAAAAGCCGACATATACTAGTTTATAATAAATAACATGTGATTTTATTAAGCCAATTATATATTTTTTATGAACTTTTGGAACCGAAAGTAAATTTAGTAACTAAGGAAGGAATAAATTACAATTGATAGTGTGTTAAGTAAAACACTATCATTTTTGTTTTATCTTTTAGAAAATAAAGTTGCAGTCGGCTATTGCACTTGATGACCATGTGTATTTCTGGAATTATCTTTAAAGATCTTGATGAAGACTTGTCTTATTTCCTGTTTAAGTTAATTTTAAAGAAATGTAACAGAAGCTGCTGCAGCATCAGCACTATCTTGTTGGTGAGATTTTGGATTGGGCTTGGATTAATGGAGCTTCAATAACGGCGGCCTTTTCCTCTGAATGCACATTCAGTAACAATTCTAAACTTACGTTATATATCTTGGACGTTTGTAAATCACGAGGAAACTTATCAGACGTGCCAAGAAATATGACCATTGATATAAATCAAAACCTATTGAGATGACATACGAAGCAATGTTATCTATAATGGCTTTGTTCCTTATGGTAACAGTGGTATACAGTTGTAAATGTTTTTGTTGCTGTTTAAAATGCGAAGATGGAAAGAAGGCCAAGAAATGTCGTTTTGTTCTAATGCTGATTTACAAGTTGATAGTGATAGGAGCAGACATCTTTGTTATTGCTATGCTCACTATTGTATGGATATATAAAGGAATGGAGGGAGCTCTAAACATTGCTCTATTTACTTGGAACATAGTCAGCTTAATAGTAGCTTCTTATCAATTATTTCGTCTAAAGCAACGGGGTTTAAACAGTGCAACACTTTCCGATGAAACATAAGGGTTATATGTATCATATATAATGGATCAAGTTACATGTATAATTATTCTAGAATTCTTACTTTTGTTAGTTAATAAAGGAGATGTGCTGTATACATCAATTAGACAATCAAACGACTCAAAAACTAAAAGACATCTTACTGTGCGGTGTTTTATTTATCATATATATTTAGTAGTAAATACAGTAGTTTTGAATATTTGATAAATAGCCTGCTGTTTAACTTTGATGCGCACCCTTTATCACACCCCTTTATCGCACCCCTACTCGGATTTCTCGTTCGTATTCTATACGGAGTCTCTCGGACAGTCTCCTGTTTAAATATATGATAAAGCGTATAAAACATGGCAAAATCCGTATCACATGCCGTATCACCTCGACCAATATCATCCCTCGGGCTAAAGGCCCTCGGGATGATACGGCATGTGATACGGATTTTGCCATGTATTATTCTCTATTTATCATATACTTAGCATTAATATGATAGTTTTGCATATGTGTAACGAGCGGAAGTAAACTAGCCATAAATTCACACCCAGGCTGATAACCCATATCAGCCCTATGTGACGTCACGTGGTCGGGCTGATATGGGGTTATCAGCCTGGGTGCGTTCGTACATCGGTAGTATATGATAAAAGATTAATACATGTCCTTTTCCATATCGGCCCGGGTATCATCCGAGACCACCCATATCAGCCCGAGACGTTGGTCGAGGGCTGGTATGGGTCGAGGATGATACCCGGCCGATATGGAAAAGGACAGGTATTGATCTGCATGTAATTCCTATTATACCTTTTATGTACAGTATTATGAAATCTTCAAAAAGGAGAGAATAGCAAACGGGGCAATTATAAATGGTCAGAAGAAAAATAACCCAAAAGACTTGACCAAAAGAAAAAGGCGAACACAACACAGAAAACTAAATACCGGGCTACACAAACCCATTGAAAAATACATAAACCCAGGTGTCCAGGGACACAATTTTGCTTTACTTGTAGCACCCGTCGTATTGAAAATCCCTTTATATATTGCATTCGATGATGTCACAATCGAAGAAAGATATTTTTATTATGAAAATGTTACGTTCTTCGACATTTGAGACATCACTGAAATATATGCGTTTATCATATACTTGTATAAAATATTACTAAAATTTTACAGTTCAATAACATTTAAAAATATTAACATGCTATGAAAGGATTACTAGGTTTATTGATCAGATTCTAAGAATTTCCTCAGCGGGCTGATAAAGGAACCTTTATTGACTGCTTCGGAATGTTATCACATGCCTTTCCGTTAATTTCCGTGACGTTTATCACATGCAACTTCGTGCATTTCCGGAAATTTGTTCGAAAACGACAACACAGTGCGGAAAACTGCAAGTGATTTAAGACTTTTCACAAAATTGTTAAGGAGCAAATTTCAAACTAAGAACATGATAATTGTTGTGACAAGATAAATAAAATGCTTGTAATATCAATAAAAACAATTAAAGTTAAGAAATTTGTATTTGGTTGTCTGTAAATTATTATCTAAAAATTCATAGAAAGACAAAATTAATAGTTCTTGTCTGTATTTCTTCTGTTGAAGTATATGATAAAAAGATAATTACATGTCATTTATCATATCAGACCCTTTATCGGCCCTCGTTCATGATATCAGCCCTCGAGCCTGCGGCTCTTGGGCTGATATCATGACCTAGGGCCGATAAAGGGTCTGATATGAAAAATGCCATGTAATAATCTATACATATCGTACAATCTGAAAATGTACAATCTACATGTAGCCAACTGTACATTAGTATCAAAGAAAGGAAAATGAACAATAGGAAAAATAAGCCTACTCGTTTGTCAGATATTTGAAATGAAAATTACTAATAAATGACAAGATAATTATAAGCATGAATTTAGAGGAGAAGGTTTTGAGTTGAAAGAATTTTCTTTGTATATTCAGGAAAAATCTGGATTTTAAACCAAAATGAGTCGTCTAAAACTTGCAGGTATTGTTGAAAATATTATATCAAATGATGTTTCGTTGAGTCTCAATGACGTAAAGCCAAACCATGCAATTGATAATAGTAGAGGAAAGAGGGTTAAGTCAATCCCATCGGAATACCAACCACTTGCCGACTTGACAGTGTACTTTATAACATAACGGTTATTAAACATAACTATAATGGCTTTAATCGTTTCTTATTTTAAAGCATGTCCAATTAGTGTATTGTTTGAAGTTGTTATTATAAAAATAGAATTTTAACAAAAGACTTCTATAACAATACAATGTATATAGGTACAGTCTGTCTGGTCGGATTGTTGTCTTTTGACACATTCCCATTTCCATTCTCAATTTTATTAGCTTACTATAAGGACTAATAAAGGCGTTAAAGGTATTATTTTATCCGCCAATACATATACTCATGAAACAAAAATCAGTTGAAAAATCATTTCAAATTTTACCAATGTACGACATTGCTTCTGGGACTAGAAATAACTACTACAAAAACGCTTTGTTTATTAATTAGGTTAAAAGGCAAAACCTAAGTTTACTAAATTTAAATGGATGAAAAATAGTGTTAAAACTCTAGGGTTCAACATGGCTATGAAGAAGACGATAGTATGATTTGGAAAGTAATAAAATTAAAAATTTAAGTTGTCTGGAGGTCTAGAAAACCAGCAACCCGACCTTCACCAGCAACACACTCATTGTAAAAGTATGATTTTGTCTTTGATAGGGTATGAAATTGACATTCGTGGGATTCCAAGCTAATGTATAAACGAAATCAACAAAATCATTTCGGCATTTATTTGGAATAATAAAGTTAACCAAGTAGAAAGGTACGTTTGTTGTTAAGAGACAAAAACAGGGAGGGATCGGTATGATTAACATTTTATTCCTTTTATTAACCAGTTTAGTGCATTATGTATGAAACTGCCCTTTATTAATAAAAGCAAAACTGGTCCATTACAGACTAACAGGGCATTAATACAGGGCCATTATGAAAAACAGGGCCATTATGAAAAACAGGGCCATTATGAATAATCAGGGCTATTACGGATTTTCAGTTGTTATCAATTCAAATACATTTCTAGGAAAAGAAACATCAAGAAATTGAAAGTTCCCAAGAATCATGACTTATCTTATTTGACCCAGTTGTCAAGTTAATAATTACATAATACATTCCATGATGTCTATCAATTTATTTAATTTTGAGTTTTAAAATCCAGAATGAAATCTTGTATTTTGTATGCCATAAATTGCTTTGAATAGGACAACAATAAAACTACATGTTATTCCATCACATCACTTTAAAAGTTTCTTTTTAATATTGCATTTGGTATAATTATATATATACAATTTCTCCACAAAAAAAAACTGATTTGGCTTGGTTAAATATTACACATTGACGGTTTGGTTAATAAAGTGTTAAGAAATGGGTGTTTTCAAATTGACCCTGTTATTTGTCCTCGGTCAGTAATAATGGCCTCGGAGGCTGTTATGTCCCTCGGCGTTGCCTCGTGCCATTACAGGCATCCTCGACCATTATAACAGACCTTGGACATATAACAGGGCCATTATGAAAACACCCATTAATTAATACTATAGTAAAGAGTAGACAAATAAAATGTTTATACAAGATCATACACTCTGATGAAGAAATCTGGAATGTCTTGGGTAAAAGCTGGTTAAAAAATCTGACGTAATAATTGATGAAGAATATTTATTATAGAGATGCACGGATCTATCTAATTTTAGACTATCATCTATGCCTCCGTTTTAACAAACAAAACAGCATTGCAATATCTAAAAAAACATTTTGTCTAAATACTGTCGCAACCGAAAGGACAGGGTAAATTTTCATTGTATTTGTGAAGGCAAATTATACACATTTTGCATGGACCAAATATTATATTTTGCATCCGCCTCCATTTAAATTGGGGTTATAATTATAAGGTAGCGATGTTTCTTATCAATAACTAACATCGAAATATTTGGTATTCATGGTGCTAGGATGGTTTCTGTGGGAACCAAAATGTGTCATTTTTTTCTTTTTCTACAGAAATTTGGCCATGTTATAAAGGCAACCCAAAAACAGTAATCTATATTGGTGAATGAATTTGATGTGAAAAGTATTGAGCATTAAAGACCTTCAATTTGACCAAAGGTCATTTGACACTGGGTTTATTAATTGGGTTTTGTAAGAGAAGGTAATATTAAGAAGCATACAATACATGAGGAAAATGTTCAGGACGACTTAGACCAATAAATTGTCTAAAGGTCAACAGCAAGAAGTAAAGGTCATATCAAAAGTGCTTATCAACCACCATTTTTGAGGATTTTTTCTTTTAAATTCAGTTGTACCCTTGAATTGGTTTTGAAGTTTTCTTTGTTGTCTGAAGTACAGAAATGTTTTTCTTTGGTTCTTTATGTGCTACCACGTTATTCAATGATTCGTTATCCTTTTGTTGATCAACATGGTGCCAATTTGCTTACATTTTTTCTTCAACTTAATTCATAAAATGAATTCCATTTCAGCTCTCAAACTCGGATTTTTAACTAGATAGTTACTGTAGGTATGTAATAATAAATTGTTTGGATTTTACAGATATTTGCACCAGCTTTCATTACATTAATCAGGACAGTTAAAAGTATATTGTATACATGGTAGCATTTGAATTGCTTACATTTACTGTAAACCAACTAATTTTTCGCGGTTTTCTAATTTTCTTGATGTATCTATATAAGGAAGACCAAGTGTAACATATTCGCGACGATTTATATTCGTGTTAATTTTCTACTCGCGAAAACAAATTTCGTTCGAAAATTAACGAGAATATAAATCGTCGCGAATATGTTACACTTGGGTCCGATACTTCACTCCTAACAAAAGTGATCAATGTATGCTTCAATATAAGGGGACGACCATTTGATATTCTGGGGAGCGGGCAGGAGGATTTTCTAACGGAATATTCTTTTCACTTTTTGAGGTTTTTTCCAAAATAAATATTTTCACACTTTTATTCGCTGATTTCCTGCATTTTGTTGGGCAAAATATTCATTTTCAGTTCCAACCAGGCCCAAATATTCATTTTAAAAATCCTCTTGCCCCTCCCAGAGAATATCAAATCGTCTTCCTCTAAGAAACTTCGTCATAAAACAATCACGTCAAGCATACATTGTAATTTCATAAGCAAATACTTTTTCAAACTTCGTGATTTTTCTAAGTTATTAATGAAGTTTGATGCTGATAGGAAGAAATAAACTGTATGATGATGTAGTAGAAATATTAGGATTTTGGAATACATGTATTTTGTCAAGAAGTTTTTTAACGATAATTATATTGAGAAATGGTAGTAATTGCTAGGCAAAATATCTGTATCCATCGCCTAGTAAAAGACAGAGTTTTGAATCAGTTTACACATATGTTTTTTTTTTTTTTTTGAAAATAAATAAGTATAAAATTTGTTAAGGTTATAATCATGCATGTATTATATTTGTAAGATTGCATACGTATGTGTTTTAAACTGGCATATATTCTATCTAATGACATGAAACTTGTAGGAGACAAGGGAATGAAAGGTATCAGAGGAAATAAAGGAATGAATGGTGACAAAGGAGAACCAGGAAAACCTGGGAACAATGGGGCACAAGGAGAACCTGGCCCAGATGGCCCTCCTGGATACAAAGGTGAACCTGGAGATCAAGGAGCACCTGGAAAAAATGGCGCGCAAGGTTTGCTTTTTTCTTTCAAACAATGAAAATAAAATAGAATTGCATCTGAACTACGGTTTGGTTTCGCTGAAATAGGATGTAAACTTCATCAAGACAATATGATACACATGGCATGCTAAGATATTTTTATGTGGTGTTTTTCTTGACATTTCATGTTACATAAACACTAGAATATTAAAAAATAATAATAATATAACCTTAAAAACAAAAATAGTCCAATGTTTTCAAACTTTAACTTTAATAAGTTCCTCTAATGGATAAATGTACGACATAAACTATTTGGATTACAATAAATAAACCCGAAATAAAGCGTCAAAAATGGTATATAGAGGACAGATCGACAGCAATCGTACGACACATAAAACCAAGAGACAAAGAGGTCAACATGCGATCCTAAACAATAGGCATTCTAGTGTCTATTCAATGTTTCAAGCTCTAAACCACACTTAGGCCAGAATGGTGTGAATACATTCAGCGCAGACTATCAATGATTTGCCATTTATACAAAATTCCTAAATAGCAAAACATCACGATATAACGAAAGACCACCCTTGACTAGATGCCTACCATGCAAAGATGCACCTACGTGTTTTATCAAAGTGTAGATACACATTCTAAGCGTGAGAACGTTTGACCTTGAACACAATTTATTTATACTGATCTAAAGTTAGACAATTAACTTTCAATAGTATTTGTAGACGCAGTATTCAATTTTCTTCTGTGATAGCATTTCTAAGTAAAGTTTCTAATCTCAGTCGAACCAAACTAAAATCATAAAATTTGCATTTGCTGCTTTTGCTGTTGTAATTAAAACTGGTATTTGCTGGTTTTCCCGTACATATGTATGTCTAACCCTTAGAATTGGGTCTTGTATATGGTTAAAAAATACTCACTGAACGTTCTTATTCATTTATCGATCTGATTTTTGGAGCATGAGAATTAGAAATTTATCTTCATTTTTTTATATATATAAGGTGTTTCTGTGTTTGTCTAGAATATTTTTCGGTATTTTTAATTATTCATTTCAACAGGAGATCCTGGCCCAAACGGACAACCAGGGAAAAAGGAAAACAAGGAGAAAAGGGAATGACAGGAGACAAAGGTCCAAGAGGTAAAGAGGTCCAGATGGACCTAAAGGACTACAAGGAAATAAAGGACCACAGGGAAATGGGAATTCAAGGAGAACCGGGTGATGAAGGACCAACAGGTGCTGATGGTGAAAAGGGAATGACAGGAGAAAAGGTGGAGATGGTGATCAAGGAGAAAAAGGTGACAAAGGAGCTGATGGTGCGCCAGGAGAACAAGGAGATAAAGGCGACAAAGGAGAACAAGGAGCTCCTGGAGAAAAGGGGACAAAGGAATTCAAGGTAATACAAGGCTAAGATTTAACTTGAATCGGAAGATGTATTATTAGTCACGACGTAAATGCGTTGAAAACCCTGGTTCACCGACAGTCTTTTAAGTGCTTTTATTAAATCGGGATTATAAGAGTCGACCGCCAATATTTCCTATACGGATCGATCCAAGAGATTATAATCAAAGATAACACGGCTATATTGTATATTTCATGTTTAATACACCCAGCTAACGCACGGCTTCATATATTGTATATAATGTCATGTTTAATACACCCAACTAACACACGGCTATATTGTATATAATGTCATGTTTAATACACCCATCTAACACACGGCTATATTGTATATAATGTCATGTTTAATACACCCAACTAACACACGGCTATATTGTATAAAATTTCATGTTTAATACACCCAACTAAAACACGTTTATTTTGTTGTAATTTCGTCAACCTTGACGTGAGAAGTTTATTTTATGTTTGGCATGTAAATATCGACCCTTTCAAGAAATATTTTGAGAACTTCTTAAGAAATGAAATTTTCCGTAAATATTGCGCTATTAACTTTTCGTTAATTTTCGTTTCATTTGGAATCAATTGTATTCTTTTTTATAAGTCTAATTTAATATTTAGAACATTTTTATCATACTTTAACTATAGAAAATTGCATTTTGTTAAATTCTAGCAAAATTATGAAATGTCTATGTTTGGCTTTTGAACTTGATTTAACGGAAATTGCATTGTACGAATTTTTTTCGACCGGACAAAACAGAAAACCAACTTGAAGATAAGCTTTCGAATGATATATGATATATTCGAATGTTAGGTAACTGCATTAAAGTCATTAACTAAGAGTCTTTTTGAAAAAAAAATGTAGTTCACCTAATATATTTATTCCATGAAATTAGATAAGCATTCATTATATGAAATGCCAATCACTAATGAAGTGTGCTGAGTGCTCGCAACAACAACAAAAAAAAGGACTAGTTAGAAATTTACTTTACATTTTTAATCTTGTATTTTGACTTTGAGGTCTGAAAACAGTCGTAACTCGACTGAAAGCTCGTTTTACAGAGGAAAATGAATAGAAAGTTGTGTTTAATTTTTAAATTCTTATGCCAAATTACCTAAATGAAGAAGAAATCCGTTATCCTTTGGCATGAACATCCGCAAGTCAATCACTCTCATAACAGTAACAGCTGTAAAGTTCATTTCAGAATTCCATAGACAATGACTGCCAATCGTAGGAAAAATATCGTTCAATTTTACAGTAAATTTCAAATCAAAAATAGTTCAGACAGATAAAATTAGAAGTAAAATGTTTGGAATTATTCCAATTGTTATGTGGATTAGGAAATTTTATATTTATTACAAAGAATATCACGCATTATATAACATAAAAATACCGTACAGTTTTGTTTTTTTTTTTATTCTAATGTTGATGTGTTATTTATATCCTTAACACGTTTGATGTATATTGATGAACTAATCTTATGTAGATTAAAGAGGGCCATTTTGTGAAAAGGCTATTATGTTTATATTGATGTTCGCAAGTATTTTTGGCATTCTTCTTTTATAAAAAATGATAAGTGAAGTACTTTGGTTTGTTTATTTATAAATCGCGTTACGTAGTTATTTATTTTCCATATTAGTGAAGATCATTGATATGTCGATACATGATACATAATTCCAGTTATGTAGTTCATGCATGCTTTATATTGGTAAAGGACATTTAAATGTTGATATATAAATCCTGCCGCTATGTAGTGTGTGTTCCATTTTAGTGAAGAGCATTGGAATGTCGAATTTTCTAATTCCCGTTTTGAACGTTCGTGTTTCATAAATCTCAATTCCTCTCGGACAAAGGCTCCATTTGACGCTTGCATTTGTTGCACGTCTACTTCTTGTGTCTGATTTTTTTTACAATGTGATTCTGTGGACATTTGTACTGATTTTACTTATATGTCGTTAAATCATCATCATGATTCATAGTCGGATTCAAGGTTGGCTCCTTTCAAATTTGCCTAAAGAGAAATTTCCTTAGAATATCATGCTACGCGCACACATACACACACATAAGAGCGACCAAGCACAGACCACTCGCCGATTTTATGACGTTGCATATTCAGAAATTTGCAGAAGTCTTTTCTAGTCAATATATATTGCCGACCGTGCGCGTGGGCTTAACAGCCAGTCAAGGTCGTTAAAAACCACCCCGTAGTAGTAGTCAATATATATTAATGATGTTCCATTGAATATAAGGTGACAAACTTTCAAAGTGGAAGTTTTACACGTCTTATTCATAAAACAAATGGAAATTCCTAAAGTCATACAAATATGAAGCGTGATTTTATTTAATATGAATTTTCGTGATTTCACATTTAATGAAATGTATTTTCGTTTTGATTAAGTACCCTTAACTCAAATAATGTCATTTCAAGTTCTGAAAATTGACACCAAGGCTTTTACAAGATTTCACCAAAACAATCCAGATATCTTATTATGCTCTGCAGCTGACGTCATGATTAATATGCAAATCAGAAAATGCTTTTGATTTCTAGCTATGATTCCTCAATACACACATAATTTTTAACCTACACAGTCACTTACAGTACGTATAAATAAGAAGATGTGGTATGAGTGCCAATGAGACAACTCTCCATCCAAGTCACAATGTATAAAAGTTAACAATTATAGGTCAAAGTACGGCCTTCAACACGGAGCCTTGGCTCACACCGAACAGCAAGCTATAAAGGGCCCCAAAATGACTAGTGTCAAACAATTCAGTTAATTTTTCTTATTTCCCTCTTAAACATTTATTTGTTCGAGAAAAAATCGTTTGTAACTAGGTATTTCTTTGTTTAAGAAATGTGCGAGTTATTTTGCCCTGACCTGTTTTACTTGAAGCAACACGATCCCATTTGTCATTTTTATATCGTCACATATACGTTTTTTATCATTCTGATTAAGCGATATTATTGATTTACAAACGAGATTGGTATTGTTATCACTGTTATCGTATGTTTTCTTCATTTATTGTGATGTATGTGATGTATTGAAAGACATGTTGTATTACCGCGATTTATTTACTGACTTCCTAATATTTTATCCACAAGGTTTCATCTCCTCAAAACATCAGGTATATTTCACTATCATATACATCAATAAAAGAGATATTGAGTTAAGTTTAATGAGACAGCCACCCAATAATACGAAAAAGTACGAGATATTCTAGAGGTCGTCATATGGACAACGACAATAGATAAGTATCTTTACCATGTTTACCTCTAACCGTCCTGAGTTCACACAAGTTGTGATTAAATTTGATAGCCGAGCTATCAGCACAAAATTGTTTAAAGAAAACATGAACACGGGATTAAAGACAACCACTAACTTGCAACTAACACATTAACATGTGACATATGTCAACCAAACAAATATGGCGTTTCACGTAACCTCAACGTATTTATTGAAGAAATCATGATTCTTACGCTTTATATTTTTCCAAAATATCGATAGGATTTTTAAATACTTTTGAGAAGCATGTGTACATTGTATGTAGCCTTTAAAGTAAAAGTATGTATTGCTCTCATTTAATTGTTGTAAAGGGACTTATATTTCTATTGTTTTTGTGTAAGTTGGTTGCTGTCGTATTCATGTATAAACCACATCTTCGTTTATTCCTTGATGTCTTTAGCGTTATATATATAGCAACCCTTTAAACTTATGATTGGCGTACAAAATGTCAAATAAATATCCAGGATTGGAGATGCAAAATGTTATATTAACAGCATATCGTACAGTATTGATCAGTATTGTAATCTTCAATTGCACGAGACTCTGAGGTCACGATACTCCCGTTAGTTATTTCAATCATATCCTCATGCCTTACTTCAGGAGTGCCTCTGGAATTCACACCCTCACATACCAAACAATATAATATAATAAGAAATTATCATTGGTCCTTGAGATCATTCTACAACATATGAGGTCATGCTACATAGCATATACATCATCATTAATTAGGTTAATATAATTAAGCGTACATAATGAGTTAAGGATTCTGCACTCTGTGTAATGATTTAACGAATAAAAGTAGATATAGGTTATACTTCAATGAGAGAGCAACATAAATAAATTGATATAACTGAGGTTTCAACTCCCTCAGGCAAAGTTGACCTTAGATGGATTTGGCTATTTTTTTATGTCCTTTTTCCTTCAACTGTTTCGGTTCTTAGACATCCTTTACTTTCAAATATTGATATTCGGCTTTGAGCGTTCCTAGTGAAGGTAAATCTAGAAAAGTGCTTCAAATTTATAACGTGTTTATTTCATTTTTTTACATATTTTTAGAGGTTAATATATATTAGATATTATATTTCCAAATATAACATATACGATCCTTCACAATATACAATATTGTTATCCAGTATCCATATGATAAACCTTCGTATAGATATAGTCATATAGGTAAAAGATATATTGCGGTGGCTACACCAGAATGTTAAAATTTGCTTTATAATGATTTTCGTTCCTGTAAATTATTTATATTTGCTGGAAAAGTATGTATTGGTCGTTTAGCTGAAACAGGCACCAATGGATGATACTCCAGGATTTTGAACTTTAAAGCTCTCATAAACCTCCTTGAAATTGATGAAGAGAAACAATAAACATCAAGGTAACAAAAGTGCAATGTCATTCACAGCTATTCATATATACTGCAGTTATAGGTTTTGAGAATAGTGTAGGTTTCCAAGGGACGGTGCTCAAGAACCTTTGTGACTCAGATTACTAAATAATAGTAAGTATAGTCCAAGTATCACACATATTCATCTATGTGTCTGAAGCAAATAGGAAAGCATTATTCTTTTAGTAATAAATTTACAATATATCATTGATGACATATGTCATCGACGATTGACAATTATAATTCAAATGTGTCATTTACACTGCTGCTGGTGATTTCTCAGTTTTTCCAAGTCCTACTGCTGGTGGTCTGTCATTATCCCCGAATGTTACTGCTGCTTGTGGACTGTCAGTTCACCGTATATGGTACTGCTGCTGGTGGTCTATTAGTCCCTGAGTTATACTACTGCTAGTGTGTTTTCAGTCCCCGAATGCTACTACAGCCAATGTTGTCAGTCCTCCGAGTGGAAACTGCTACTTGTGGCCGGTCAGTCCCTGAATGATACTGTTACTGCTGGTGGTCTGGCAGTCCCCAGAGTTTCTGCCACTGCTGATGGTTTGTCAGTCCCATGAGTAATACTGCCGCTACTCTAGGTCTAACAGTCCCCTGCGTGGTACTGTTACTGCTAATAGTCTTCCGAGTGGTACTGCTGCTGGTAGTCTGTCAGTCCCCTTTATGGTAGTGCTGCTGCTTAAGGTCTGTCAGTTCCCTGCGTGGTAATACTGCTGCTTAAGGTCTGTCAATTCCCTGAGTGGTACAACTGCTTGTTGACTGACAGTACCCCGAGTGAAACTGCTGGGTGTGGTCTGTCAGTTTCTAAGGATGCTACTGCTAGTGGGCTGTGAGGTCCCCGTGTGGTACTGCTGTTTGTGTTCTGTAAGTGCCCAGAGTGGTACTGCTGCTTGTGTTCTGTCAGTCCAAGGATGCTACTGCTAGTGGGCTGTGAGGTCCCCGTGTGGTACTGCTGCTTGTGATCTGTCAGTCCAAGATTGGTGCTACTGTTTGGCTGTCTGTCCCTGAGTGGTATTACTGCTGGTGGACTGTCATTTCCTTAGTGGTACTGCTTCTGGTTGGCTGTCAGTCCGCGAGTGGTACTACTTATGGTGGACTGTCGGTCCTCGATTGGTACTGCTTCTAATGGTGTTTCGGTTCCCGATATGTACTCCCTCTGGTCGGCTGTTGGTCCCGATTAAAAATTTAAAACTGTCAATACCAAAATGGTACTGAAGTAAGTATCAAACTTTTAAATATACTGCATACCTTAAAAACAAATTAACTTTTTTATTCCGTTTTTAAAACCTTTGCAATGTTAGATAGAATTGAAATTAATAAAAGACATTCAATCTTGATTATAAATGATTCTCAAATACAAAACAATGGATAAAGATAACAAAATGCAATTTGAAAAAAATATCAGGAGAGCAGAAAGCGAGATCAAATTAATGGTTGATAAAAGAAAAAATACAAGCATGGATGAACTATTATCAAGTGATCAGATTAATGGACGATAAAAAATATAATACCAGTACGGATGCACTACTGTCACGGGTTTTTCTTTACTTATCTGAGAAAGAATGTTATAATAATGAAGTGCGTATTTCATTCATAAAATAATTATACGCATTAATATAAATTATTTATTTCTTTGAATAACATATCTCAAAATAAACAATAATGTCTAGCCACTAATTTTACTGGAATGAAACTATGTTATAATTCTTGATAAAAGTTTTATCTTAAAAGTACAACTGAAGCGTCGTTAAGCAATTCAGCAAAAAAGTAAAAAATGAGAACAATACTGCTAAAAGTGCAGTGATGCTTGTTAAACCCAAAACATATAAATAGATATGAAATTAAACTTATGTTAAATGACAATAAAATAATTTGTCTCATACCAGATTAAGATGCTACTAGATACTGCCTAAAAAAACAAACTCGTGTTATTAGTTGTTTTTTGTGCTTTGTGTTATTCGGATAAGTTAAGCCATTTCCAACAGAGTTTTACCGAACTAAACCACGTACTTAATTCCCCTTTTTGTGTGAATTTTAGTTGGGTATCATGGCTTTTGAAAATTTTCATGTTAATTGTCTAAGAATTCCAAGTTGTTTACAAATGTAATACTAATGTCTGTTATACTATGGTAGAACATATACATGTATCGTTCACTAACACGTGACAATTACGATTGTCAGGAATAATAAAACAACTACAGAGGGTTTCTGGCTGACTGTTAATGTCGGGCACATGTGTTAACATTACGTAAATTGTTGTTTGCTTAACGTCCAGTGACAATTATTTCATGCATGTTCATGCAATACTGACACTATACATTGTTATGATCTGAACCTTTTGCTGATTATATGTGGCAATTTGCGCCCACCCCAATATATGAGCTGCGTCGGATAGAAATCGACCTTATGCAAATGAATATCAATACATCTGTTAACTAATTTCGGGTGGAAAAAATCTCTTTGCAAAGTCTGTAATTGTTTGAAAATTGAGGGGACATAAGAACCCTACAAAACAGACCAACGTTTGCGTTGTTTCTATTGATCATTATCTTGTGTTCAATTCACTTTGTCTTAAAAAGATTCCTATATTTTTAGATTTGTCAAAGAATTAGACGAGGTTCAACCTGCTTATATGTGTTGTTTCATCAGTTTGATAAGATGATTAAAGCTGTAAATTTTTCTACCTGACAAATACCTATGTGCGTTTCAACAATACATTTTATCGA
This sequence comes from Mytilus coruscus, assembly GCA_017311375.1. Classification (NCBI taxonomy): domain Eukaryota; kingdom Metazoa; phylum Mollusca; class Bivalvia; order Mytilida; family Mytilidae; genus Mytilus; species Mytilus coruscus. Next base: position 2,073,135 of record CM029600.1, on the reverse strand, counting down.
CAGGTTGTAGGTATTCCTATGGACACCAATTGCGCCCATTTAGTAGCAGACTTGTTCCTGTATTGTTATGAATAACTGTTTATGGACAAACTCAGTGAAGATCCGTCTAGATTCCATTTAAATATTACATTTCCAAACTAGTTTTCTATGCCCGTGTCTGTAGTGACGCTTTAGATTTCAATGCACATAATATTTGTTTAACTAGTAAATTATTAAGTATGGGATTTCGTTCCCACAACTTAATTAAAACTTTTACTAAATAATATTATAGATAGAAATGTTTGATTTGAAGTTTGGCTGTACCTGTAGAAATAGAAACATTTTACAAACGTTATATCACATTCTTATTCTAACGGTCATTCTTTTTCTGACAGTTTATGGCAACCTTAAATATTATCCGTTGGAAGTTTACCTTTATTGTTAATTTAGCGTGCGAAGACACGGTTTATTTATTACATGAAAATCTGTATGAACTAGCTTGCAGTAGATGCGAGTACTCTTATATCGGTACTGTATGTCTTTTTGTTTGTCTTTTTTGTGTTTTGTGCCGATCTGATGAGTCAAGCCGTGTCCAATTTATTTTTACAATTCTTTTTCTTATTTTGGAATAATATACATATTGGTAGAAATATGATTTTTAAATTATATTTTAACTAAATTTTGGTTCTCACTTTCTTGTCTTCTAAAACACAATTTGGGGTTTCCAAAATTTCTGCAATGAATGAAAACGAAAAGAAGGCTTTGTTTAAACTACATTGAATGAAGTTTTTAGATGTTTGGTACGTTTTTTTTTTTTTTTTAGTTCAAACCGGGGTCCTCCACAATTTGAAAAAGCGTGTTCACGATTTGAGATCCAAAAGGTTCCGAAAAACACCAACGACTATCCAACTTGCTATTCTGGATCTATTCAAGTACAAAACAAAATCTGAAAAGCATTTACGTATTTATAATTTATATAGGCAAGATATCTTGTAAAGAACGACAACTTCAAATCTCATGCGCATTGCCAGTACAGTTTTACACTTTTATTACTGTTCAAATTAAATTAATGACTCGGGGAAAATCACCAAAATAAATTAAGTTGTATGGATACGTACATTTTCCCTTTATTCTTTTCGATGACTTGTGTTCCTTTTTATGAGTAACGAGCCTCATTACATATAAAAAGGAAATGGGGTACCCATCCGTGACACAAAATAAGTACATACAACAGCAAAAAAAAACAATGCAGTGTGTATTTTAGAACTCGATACCTTTATGATAATATGAACCCTGGCTACCTTTTAAGTATTCATAACAGAATAAATTGAATTCGGCAGAAGTATTATCAGAGTTGTCAACATGTAACAGCAATCAGCGACAACACACACAATTCTAGACTTCATTCAGATATAGCATTCCTTAGAACTTGGGTAATGTAAACAAAACTAATTAACTGGTCAGATTCTTTATCAATGGAAACACATCAGCAAATCAATATCTTGTTTTAAAAACATTCCATTTTGTTTCCAACAGCCTATCAAAACAATCTATCTAGTATGATATCTGTCAGCTCTACTCTAGATAAATATCATTTGACCTGGATATCTAAATAACTTAAAATAACCTACATAATATTGTAATCGACGTTTATCATACTTAACCATAAAAACATTATATTAACCAATTGACAATGCACATGAGGTTAAGGTTAGATGAACCCTGCCAGACGAAAATGTACTGTGAACACCTTTCAACCATTCCATACATCAAGTTAACTTTTGCTTATAGTACTTAAGAAAAAGACCTCACTATGAAAACTTTATAAAGGAGAAAATTGAACAATGAAAACGAACTCAGATGCACACAGCCATGCATACCTATACATCTTACGTAACTAACCCTAATGCATCTATCTGTATCGCATTCTGCGACATTTGTTGAAGGCAAGACACAAAGCGTAAAAAGTATCGACATGATATCACCGGAAAGAAAAGTCATTCCTTAGATTGGGTATTTATCCCCTAAAGTGACAATAAATGCAAATGTGTTTGGTTTAAGACTGAAAGAGAAAGAGGAGAAACACCAAGGCCAAAAGAGAAAACCAACAACAGTCCACAAAACACTAAACTGAAAAAAAGACTGAGACACGTACTCTGTTCAAAGGGCGACAAACCAAATTGTGTTATTGTTGTCGTTGAAATCACATTTGTTATCGTTATATTCCTCAGTGGAATATTCATAAATACCTATCAAAACTTTCTCAATAATTATATAGGTCCATTTTCATTTGAAGTTAATGCAAATGACAATAATATAAAGGTGAATATGCTATAGATATATTACGTATACAGACATACACCAATAAGGATATAATAATTAGTTTTTGGCACAGGTGTTTGTCTAGAAAAAAGGTTATATCAATTATTATAATGTATATTCAGTTGCGGATTCTTGGTGTGAAGAGGGCCTAGAATCGTCAAAAAATCTTCTCACTCGGCTTTATTTTTATCATTTTTGGACCATTAGGCCCCCTTCCCCCTTTTTTCCGCCCCTGATATCACAGTTGCTTTATAAAATATGTTTTTCAAGTATGAGGGTCCGGCTTGGGTTTACTAAAAGAGAATAATGTACCAGAGTACAGAAAAAAAATTTCAAAAAAAAATTAAAAATCACAGTATTATTTTATGAATACGCAGTTAACTTACCTAGTAACCCCTGCTCAAAACTTTCATTTTGGAGTTTTAAAGGAACGTACGTGGCGTTTTTTAAAAGTGAAAAAAGGCCGTACGTTTTTAATCTCGGGGGAAACCCTCGTTATGAAAATACGAGGTGGACCTCTTTGGAACCTCTAGATAAATATCCGGGTATCTGCATTTGTCATCGTAACACTAATAAACCTGTATAAAACCGAAGGTGATCAACAGTAACATTCAGCTTAGAAAAGTTTTGGAGTATCGGATGAATGTTAAACACATTTAAACAGATTTATAAGTAGAAAATAGTGGTTACTCAAAGGAGAAAAAATCAGTAAATGTGTAAGTATATAAGATATTGAAAAAGGGGGGAATCTGTATTTTTAAAAGTAAAACTGTCTTTACTGTTCACATATTATTTGTCAAAACTCAGCTGTTTCTATAATATTGTATAAAAATGTTATAGTGAAAATAAATTCAAAAACAAACAATGGATTTATTTTACATAAAAGATAATTTCATTTTTAGCCTAGAGACAAGCTATAATACATATACATGCAGCAGCCATATTTAAAATCATACATAGTTTATATTCTGGACACCTATTCTATATTAATCAGGTCCATAACTAATATTTCTATGTCTTTAATACTTGCACAGTTTTGAAACTGATGTATTTTTGAATAAGTCAGAATGATTGTGCATGAATGATGAATATTTTATTTTAAAGAAGTATTTTCATGAACTCATAATATACGAAATAATATTTTATATATGTTTAAATGAAGCATGTATTGGTACAGCTATATTATTACTACAAAAGGTCCAAAATAATGTCTGATGAACATAATTGCTTTGCAGCTGTTATTTAGGTAAACACACTAATGTTGGCTTCTCCTTTGAATTGTTTTACATTTGTCATTTCGGCCTTTTATAGCTGACTATGCGGTATGGGTTTCACTCATTATTAAAGGTCTGTATATTTGTTAAGTTGTGTCATTTGGTCTTTTATGAAAAGTTGTCTCATTGGCAATCATACCACATCTTCTTATTTTTATATATCTATATCTTGTACAGGACCAGAATATGTTGATAAAATTAAGAATGGAAATGGGAAATGTGTCAAAGAGACAACAACCCGACCAAAGAGCAAAAAACAGCCCAAGGCCACCAATGGGTCTTCAACACAGCGAGAAAATTCCGCACCCGGTTGTGGGCTTGAGCTGGCCTCTAAACAAAATGTGTACTAGTTCAATGAAAAAGTACGTCACACCAAACTCCAAAACATATAAATGAACTAAAATTACTGTATTTATTATGATCTGGTGATGTTACCACAATAGAAAAAAAACTTTGTACCATTTATATGGTAAAATCAGTGTTTTCAATGTATTTTAAGTTTACTATATTGTCTATTTGTTTAGTTCATTTACGTACTGTGTGCGTCTTGTTACTTAGTAGTTATCTGTATGTCAATAATTACATGTTAACATTATATAGTAACAGAAATATTTCATTCAATAGAGTGTTAACACGGAGATATGACTCAGATTAAGATTCAATATATTTTATTTTGAGTCTCACCACATACAGGCATATGATAAGGTTAAATAAAAATATAAATATTTTACTATCTGGCTGTAATTCAAAACGTTCGTTAAAACGTATAGCTTCTTGTAAAATGATATGTCTTAAGGTGGATCATCACTATATACTTCGTTAGATAGAATTTTCTTATACTTTACAAAAAATATATTTTACCACCTTTTTTCAAAACGTATAGGTCACCTTACTATTTTTCAAGCTACGAACGTGCGAAATTGCCCCATTTTGCATAAATTAATCATGAAATAAAACATTTGTGGTGAATAAAAAAGAAACCTATGAGGTAGATTTTTGAAATGAAATATGAGAAGATAGGTTTTTAAAATATGCTTTTAGAAAATGAAAAGAAAAAATGGTGTTACCGAACTTGCTTCCTTGCTACAAGTAAAAAATAAAAATTTCATTAACATTTCTGCATGAAATTTTCACTTTAAGAGTTATATCCCCTTATATATATGCTTGGCTAAGTTGAAAAATTGAATTCAACAAAAACAAATATTTTGTATTTTTTAAAACAGTCTAAATAAAGCAATAAATCATTTATTTGTCTTTATTTAAATAGCAAGTCTTATACATTAATTGCCAATCTGTTTCCACACTTGTAAATTCAAGCAAAGAACTAGACCCATTGTGTTCTGCTATTTTACAATCCAAGATGGCGGTATACAGTACATCTGCCTTAAATCTATATAGTGTGCATTTTAAGATGACATGAAGTTCATCTTTTATATTAGAATTACAGTTAAAACAAGTAATATCACGCACTTTTTTCTTTCATACCTTTCAGTTTCTATATTAAGGGAGGCAACCCACATATAAATCGTCCAAAAGCACTAATTGACAGAATATTTTTCAAATAACTTGAAGCACAATAATAATTTTCAAACAATTTGTAAGTCCTCAATTTTCATCCGGGCCTCGGTGGCCGAGTGGTGTAAGTAGTCGAAATACTGTATCACCAGCCTGTGAACACGTGAGTTCGAATCCCGCACGGGGCAGGTGCACTCGACTCCAATCTTGACTACGGTTGTCAGTTTCCGTACCGAAGGTCGATGGTTCTCTCTGGGCATTGCGGCTTCCTCCACCAATAAGTATCGACCGCCACGAAATTGCACAATAGAACTGAAAGTGGCGTTAAACATCAATCAATCAATCATTCAATTAACATCCGTCTGCACCAGCAGCAACTCTTGTACACCTATCTGACTTAAACTTGTTAAATACATCTTCCTTAATTTGTTTAATATTGGGTTATTTGTTCAATACATTTAAATCAAAATCACACTATTGGTCATATTTCTATATTTTTTAAATCTCTATATAACGTTAAAACTCCAAATCTTATTCTAGTATTACACTTTCGTACAGACCATTTCGAAATTGAAATATATTCTAAGTCGGTCCATTATGGAACACCTTTCTCAATGTCTCATAACACTAATGTGTCTGTCTATAATAACTGACCATACCATAGTACCATAAAAAGTAAAATCACAAAAATACTGAACTCCGAGGAAAATTCAAAAAGGAAAGTCCCCAATCAAATGGCAAAATCAAAAGTTCAAACACATCAAACGAATGGATAATAACTGTCATATTCCTGACTTGGTACAGGCATTTTCTTATGTAGAAAATGGTGGATTGAACCTGGTTTTAAAGCTAGCTAAACCTCTCACTTGTATGACAGTCGCATCAAATTCCATTATATTGACAACGATGTGTGAACAAAACAAACAAAAACAATAGGTAAAAAAGTCACAAATAGGGGTTAATAGTCTAATTCGGTAGGTCACATTCGTGAAAAGAGAACGGGATTGTAGTTACGACATAAGGAACATATCCGATATCATCTGTGAAACGGATATTCCATAACGGCCAAACAGCTCGTGGTGGCGTCCGTAAAATTTACAAAGTGATGATTTCAACTTCACCATTTGGAACTCTTGGTTTAAAAATGAAAATCCACAATTGGGAAGCTGAAATCATCTCTTTTGTCGTAAAGATTTGTTTTCAACCGACCCTCATAGTCAATTTCTAGATATAAGTCATAATCAAATGGCAAAATCAAAAGCTCAAGCACATTAAACGAATGGATAACAACTGTCATATTCCTGACTTGGTACAGGCATTTTCTTATGTAGAAAATGGTGGATTGAACCTGGTTTTATAGCTAGCTAAACCTCTCACTTGTATGACAGTCGTATCAAATTCCATTATATTGACAACGATGCGTGAACAAAACAAACAGACACAATAGGTAAAATTGTCAAAAATAGGGGTACAGCAGTCAACATTGTGTTATCATCTTAATCACTATAAAAACAAACAAATGTAACGAAGAAGCACAAAAAGGCATATATCAAATTTAACATCCTCATTTTGCTTATATTGTACGATTTTATATATCTATGTAAAATCCACCCATAAAGGATGGAAGGTTTTAAGTACTGGCGTAAAATCGCGCGTTTGAAATTCGCACAGGTAGACATAAAATAATTTTGTCGTTCAAAGTATGACGGGAAACATAAATACAGAGTCACGTAAAATGGATATCACAAAAAACAGACTTAACAGTAAAAGTAATATTAAGAAATAAAATAATTGTGTGGTTCAAAGTATGACGGGATACATAAGTAAAGAGTCACGTCAAATGTATATCACAAAAAAACAGACTTAACAGTAAAAGTAATATTAATAAATAAAATAATTTTGTCGTTCAAAGTATGCTGGGATACATAAGCACAGAGTCACGTCAAATGGATATTTAAAAAAACAGACTTAACAGTAAAAGTAATATTAATAAAGACAAATAAATGAATACTATAACACGTTATTAAGATGATAAACAACGTCAGTACGCAAAATCTATACTTCAAGACCATCGTGTATTATTTGTGAAGTTGATACGGAATATTTATCAACAAGTTCATGGCACCTTCCGATGAACTTTTTTAGAAAAAGGACGAGACGTTCTTTGACATACCCCTGGTTCATCAACTTTCTGCTCAGACACTGGTACTCAGATATCATAGAAAAAAATGTGTGCTGGAAAAACCTCCATGAGTTTTACTTTTTACAATTTACAATTAACAATCCCAATGCTCTACTGTCTGATTTTGCTACTGCTTAAGCCATAATGTGATAATCTAAAATTTCGGCCAACAGTTAGCCTAAAAATTATCACCAATAAAAAAATTAAAATTAGCTCGTACAACAGATGGACTTCTAATATGCACGATCTGAAATTTATTTATATTAACTGTCAGCTCAGCTCGTTATTGAGACATCATGTACTTATACGCACATCCATCTTTTTTGTAAATCTTCTTCATTCTCATCCATTACAATAACATCCTCAGCATATTATAATATTGCTATATTTTCTTCGTCTATGCTAATACCAACATTCAAAATATTGATATTATCAAGCAAATAATTCATATATATTTATTAAACATTATAGATGAAAACCACATCTCTGTTTTAACCCAGAATCTATATAAAACATTTTTGTCATACTGCCATATATATGCACACTGCATTCTACATTAGAGTATAAAACTTTGAGCGGGTACATGAACTTTGAGCTTATACAATGTACCTACATTTTCCAATTATGAAATAAAAGTCTTCTATTTATTGATTAATATGCCTTATAAAAGTCTATAAAAGCTACATATGTTGACAGTTTACATTTTTTTCCTTGTTTCTATTATTGATGTTAGAGTGCTTACCTGATGAATTGTACTTCTGCTTTTCATAAAACTATTTTGCTCATAATTTTTTCTTTTTTCTTTTTTAAATAGATACTTGTTTATTTACAAAACTGTCCAGTTTACAATTTCCTCAGTTGCCCAGGATGCAGATCCCCGTTTAGATTTAAACCAACTGCCTGGTAAGCGGAAGTTTGAAAGAAGTCCACTGTGTTACTAGTATTTAAATAAAACAAATTCAGTATTTATTACATGAAAAATTAGCATAATAGTAATAATAAATATTCTATTTTTATATTATATCTATTCTATATTCCCCATTTCCGTTCTCAATTTATTATCATATGACAATAAATGTAAAACAGCTTTCTAGATAGTAGTACTAAATAGTATAGCATGATAACCTAATCGAGTGCACCACTGAGCAATATATCTAGACTATACCTAATACAAATTAAAGAGTACATAAAAGGCAGATCACATAACATCGTCACTGTTCTCTCCTTTACGGTTAGTTATTGTCATATATAATTAATTAATGTGTTTACATTTGCTTTGTCTATTGCTGGGTGCAGATTTCAGATTGGTTATCATGTTTGATTTATAAAGATGCAAACTATACAGAGATGACGTTTCATCCCATCATGTTTGATTTTCAAGGATGCAAGCTATATAGAGATGACAGTTTCATCCCATTATATATGATTTATTTATTATTTTTCTTCAAGGACCATTTCGTCAAAATAAAAAAAGAAATTTACGAGTAAATTTTGGTTGGATTGACCACTGTTATCCCTAGAGCACAAACTGTTCTAGATTTTCATAATTTAATTGAACATTCCATAGTATGAACATATCTTTGCTTTTATTAATGGTTATTTTGGTTGTACTGCAATTAAAAATAAATGTTGCAAATTTGCAGTATTATTTACTATTTGGCAAAGATGATGTTTTCCGTTTGACGATCTCATTTTTTGAAGACTACTTTCCGTAAATATGTAATTGTTATCCCATGAGGACGCGGTGTGTCAGTGTAAGATCACCCCGATGGTCGGAGGCCAGAGGGTGATTCTACACTGACAGACGAAGTCCGAGTGGGATAACTATTTTACATCCCAGCTCTTTTAGACTATATGAAAAACATCTACGCTTCATAACATCTAGTTCAGAATGCCATACAATAATTATAATATACTTTATATATTACTATATAGTATATACCCTTTATGAGCCCCGGATACAATGTTTAAATATGTTAAAGTAATAGTGAGTTTGTATCCAGTTGTCCTGGTGTAGTGGTATCTATAGTGGCTTCATATGCTTGAGGACTTGAGTTCGATTCCCCACACAACACTTGAAATTTACTGGTTTTTTTCTGCATAAATTTTGACAGTAAGTCTTTATTCCGCATAATTATTTTTAAGTTTTATTGTGTGTTCGACATTCCCGCCAAAATGTTACATGTAGTACAGCTTGATTTTATCATTTATGTTAATAAATAGTATTTGTATATATTTGATCATGCATTGACTTGTTTACTGACTCTGAATGAGTATACAGTATGACAGTTCTTTGATTTTCTATTCACTTGGGGTATTTACATCCTGGGTTTTCTATTTCTTTATTCTGATTGGTTACTCTGTGAACTCCTTTGATATTGAGGCACTCTTATCAAATTCTACACAGAGATATAGAACACTGACACTTTATTGTGATTTATAGATATTTATTCTTCTTATTCTGGAAACCATTCTTTATATTCAGGTCAGTTATATTCTTTACATTAGTATTTGATGCATGTATTTCTATATTTTTATCTTGGTATAAAAGATATGAATGTGTTATGAAAATGTGTATGAAAGTCCTCTTTGATTCCCATGAGTATGAAAGAGTTCATATTTTTTCTTTAAGTTGGTATTTGCAAGACAGAAAGACTATTACAGTTATTATATTATTTTTTATATTTGGCTGTTATTAGATTTCAGCATAGAATATTGTCTTGCATTGAGTTTAACTATATTATTTACTAGTTTTGACATTAAGACTTATGAAGTCATATTTCTTTACATTCAGATTCCAGTATGTGAAGTATATGAGTATACAGTAACTTTATAGAGGAGCACTGCTCAGCCCTTGTATTATATACACGGTAAGCTGTGTTCTGTGTTTACATGTTTATTTATTTACGTGTTGTCTATTTGTACTTATGTGGTTTAATTAATGTGTGTCTTGTCTGTGTTTGTAATGTGTTATTGTTTAGTTTACAAATATCTCCGAATAGAATAGTGTATTAGAATTGATTACTTTAGAGTATGATCGTTGACACAAGGTATTATTGATAACTGTAGAATTGCATATTAAACAGTTACCGGAAATAGACTTTGGTATAGATGCTTATGATTTGTAGTAAAACATACTTTATTAAATATGGTATATTTCGAACTGAAGTTAACTACTTGGATAATTTATATTTTATTTTATTAATATGGAGATTATTAGTAGAGTTATCGTTCTTTGAACGTATGTATTGTGTCTTATTGTGTGTTTTATATGTTACAGGGTGTTTATTTGAGATTACTATAATAAACCAATAGAACCTTACTCAGATGTTATTTACGCCCAACTTGATGAGTCTACACAGAGGCAGAACAAAAAAACTCAGTGTAGGGTGATCTGGTAGGGGTGATCCGATCCGATCTGAGTCGGATCACCCCTGTTCACTGGGGTTAAGCTGATGACTGTAATTGGATTCATGGTCATCCCAAGATGGCGGATGAAAAATTAGGTCAATATCTGTATTGTATGTTAAAGTGTTTCTATATTTTTTCTTTACAAAGCATACATTGGTATGATGTAAATTTATAAAAGGTTCAAAAGGAAATCACAAATTACTACCGAGAAATGCGTATGAAACAGGAAATTCGATTTGAAAAAAATCGCTAAGATGACCGTAAATCACAATCGAGATGACCGTAACAGTACCAGCGATTCATAACAAGGGTGATCGTTATTGTTTAAAAGATGACCGTAATTTGTAAAGGATGACCGTAATTTATAAAAGATGACCGTAACTTTTAAAAGATGACCGTAAATTCTAAGAAGTATCCGTTTTTGTTTAAATACCTTTTTTGTATCAAATAATTTATCATGTTGGTATAAAACGTATTTATAAGAGAGTATTATCCTATAGGTTGAAGAAAATAAGACGTGCTTCAAAAACATAGTTCACCATATGTATCGTTTTTACAGTTTTATAATGAACATTCAACAAGACATGCACATGAACAAGTGGTGAAGACATTCAACAAAAGCGCGATTAAATGACACCTTACAAGTAAAATGAAAAATGGGGTGCACTCCAATTACAAGCCAAAAGATATTTTTATTTCTGGGATTCCTTTTATTGATATATAATAAATACATCTTTTTAAAAATGCCAATGCATGTACACCCCTTGATATTATATCGTTTCAAATGCCATTGCAAATGTTCTTTATTTCAGATAAGTACATGTGTTATCATTATACCACCTGCAAATTCACATCATCGAATGTAAACAGCATTTAATTTTTGATACACAGTATGTAATATGCAATATGCAATATGCAATTTACTATCATTGTCTTGAACTCAAAGTACGGCAAATAGTAAAAAAAAAATTGATTAAACATATTTATATCCGCTAACCGAGACTCTATTGAGACAAACTCAACAAAAATCTATGAATACAAATACGCATATTCTTAGAATTGACGGTCATCCTTTAAAAGTTACGGTCATCCTTTATAAATTACAGTCATCCTTTACAAATTACGGCCATCTTTTTACCAATCACAGTCATCCTTGTTATATGTTACGGTCATCTTGAAAATATTTTCAACCAAAGATGAAGAACTGGATCTTCCATCACTGTATTGGATACCTAAACTACATAAGTGTCCTTACAAACAACGGTATATTGCTGGGTCTTCCAAATGCTCCACGAAACCTCTTTCTAAATTATTAACATCTATTTTATCAGCAATCAAAGCTGGGCTTCAAAGTTATTGTGAAACTGCCTATTCTAGAGGTGGCGTAAATCAGATGTGGATACTGCAAAATTCCAAAGATCTTTTAGAGTATATACAATCTAAGACTCTCTCATCTTGCAATAGTATTAAAACATTTGACTTTTCTACACTTTACACAAGTATTCCCCATTCCAAACTAAAAGACAAATTGAAAGAGTTGGTATTACTTTGTTTCATTAAAAAGAATGGCGAACGTAGATACAAGTATCTTGTCTTGGGGAGGGATAAATCCTACTTTGTAAAGAATCACTCTGATTCAAACAAAAAATTCTCTGAAACTGACATTATCTAGATGCTTGATTTCTTGATTGACAACATATTTGTTACGTTTGGAGGACGTGTTTTTCAACAGACTGTCGGAATTCCAATGGGAACCAATTGTGCCCCTCTTCTTGCCGACTTGTTTCTTTATTATTATGAGGCTGACTTCATACAGGAACTTCTTAGGAAGAAAGATAAGACGTTAGCAATATCCTTTAACGCTACGTTCCGCTATATAGATGATGTTCTCTCACTAAATAATACAAAATTTGGTGACTATGTTGAACGAATCTATCCCATCGAACTAGAGATAAAGCATACTACAGATACAGTTAAGTCGGGCTCATATCTTGACTTACATCTAGAAATTGACAATGAGGGTCGGTTGAAAACAAAACTTTACGACAAAAGAGATGATTTCAGCTTCCCAATTGTGAACTTTCCATTTCTATGTAGCAACATTCCAGCAGCGCCTGCATACGGAGTATATATCTCCCAATTGATACGATATTCCCGAGCTTGTATTTCCTATCATGATTTCCTTGATAGAGGATTGCTGCTCACAAGGAAGCTATTAAACCAAGAGTTCCAAATGGTGAAGTTGAAATCATCCCTTCGTAAATTTTACGGACGCCATCACGAGTTGGTTGACCGTTATAGAATAACCGTTTCACAGATGATATCGGATATGTTCCTTATGTCGTAACTACAATACCCTTCCCTTTTCACGAATGTGACTTACCGAATTAGACTATTTACCGGATTTGTAATAACATAAGCAACACGACGTGTGCCACATGTGGAGCAGGATCTGCTTACCCTTCCGGAGCACCTGAGATCACCCCCAGTTTTTGGTGGGGTTCGTGTTGCTTAGTCTTTAGTTTTCTATGTTGTGTCATCTGTATATGAGTTTGACTGTCCATCTGGTATCTTTCGTCCCTCTTTTAATGATGATTTACGGTCATCTTAGCGATTTTTTTCAAATCAAATTTCCTGTTTGATACACATTTTTCGGTAGTGATTTGTGATTTCTTTGTGAATCTTTTATAAATTTACATCATACCAATGCATGCTTTGTAAAGAAAACAATATAGAAACACTTTAACAGACAATACAGATATTGAACTTATTTTTCCTCCGCCATCTTGGGATGACCGTGAATTCAATTACGGTCATCAGCTTTACCCCAGTGCTGTTAGAACAAAGGAGTTTGGATGTAAAATATTATGAATTAGTTTCCATTTGGAATTCTTTTACTTTATTACCATTTTTTTTTTCGGATTGGCCCATACTACCGTCCAATTAAAATCGCGCCAAAACTTTCTTGCCATTGTAGTGGACGTTTAGGAACTTTATCTGTACTAATTACGTCTCGAATATATTTGAGTTTCAATTCTTTAGGCTTGATTTTTTTGTCGTTTCTATCTAACATGAAGATTTCATCAGGAAGTTTCAATTCAATGTTTGGTTTTTCATTAATATTTCTACCAGTTTCTAAAATTGGTGTGAAATCCATTGGTATCGAACTTTTAACTCGTGAAATTCGAATTTACAGTTTCTTTAATCCACAATTTTTTTCAAATATAGAACTGCAACTATAAAATTCATTGGTTTCTTCATTCCATATATCTTTGATATATTTCATGTTACGTTTAAGAAAGGCAGAAACAACAATGGCCAATTTTGGAATGAACATAGTGAATTACCATTCTCATTTCAAGTACATCTGTCTCTGTTTTTGGATTGTCTTTCGCCTCTTTTCTACAATATATCTTGTATGCAAATGCAACTAGAGTTATGCCCCTATTAGATAAAGGATCTCTAGGATCCAATGTAGAACATTTTGATATTTGGGTTATAACTCCCTTATTCCTCAAATTTGGTACTTTACCACAACTGAAACAAGTTAAATAATTTATGTAAAATAGAAATAACAGAAACATAATTGCATAACTCAGTTTAAATAAGGTCAATACCTGCACTTTTAGGTGCTACCAATTCGCCACCAAAACTGTTTTTGATCATTGTCATTAAAATTAACTAGCTCTTCCTGGCTTCTTCGGTACCAATATTGACGCTTAGGTCTTTGTGCAAGATTGTCAAAGTCTTTCCACTTAATCAATAAAATGTTTACGTGAGTGTTGTTTTTATGTACCCTGTTTACAACTAACATATTTATTTTCTGCCATGCAATCATTGTTCCACTTAATTGTTAGATTGTCATTCGACCATAGTTTTATTATTCGTCTTTATCGATTGTTTGTAGCATTAACAACTTTAACCTTAGATTCTAATGTATTGTTTCCTTTCAGAATGTAAAATTTAAACAAAATTACCAAATAAGTTATCAACTTTGAATTGACTCCCATTTGAACATTGAATATTATTTATGCACATATCTATGTTATCATTATTTGTCAACCAATTCATACGAAACATATGTATTCTTATGTAGGTTCATGTTATTGTGATTACTACGTAGTAGTAATTGACTATTAAAATCAACTTCATTTAACAAATCAAAATTGGTTTCCCAACATAAAACAGAATGATCAGGTATATGATTTGGACTAAATGTACATGATCGAACACTTTTATTGCTGTTATAACTTTGATTTTTTTTTAATGACACAAACTTTCATATGGAACAACACAATAATCGACAACTGATGATCCCTTAGTAGAAACATATGTGAAAACATCACGGGTAGAATTTTGCATAAATAAAACAAAAATCCATTAGGTAATGAATAAATCTGGCACATTAAAACATGAAAGAAGTTATGTGCACTTACAGATCTTGATGAGAATTCTTTGGGATATAAATGTCACATCATCAGAGTCGTATTCAATTGCTACTTCGAACACTTTTAGTAGTTCCTTTAATTTTTGACCAGAATGCCCACTCATCCCGAACTAGTTTTCGCACGAACATATTAATATATATCCATTGTACATAAATTAGGCCGTTATTTTTCTCGTTTGAATTGTTTTACATTTGTCATTTCGAGACCTTTTATAGCTGACTATGTGGTTTGAGCTTTGATCATTGTTGAAAGCCGTTCGATGACCTATAGTTGTTAATTTCTTTGTCATTTGGTCTCTTGTGGAGAGTTGTCTCATTGGCAATCATACCACGTCTTCTTATTTATATATATACGAGGACGTGGTGGTTTTCACAGCAATAACTGATATTATTAGTACAGATGTTCATTGTTTATATTATGAGTCCATCCGTTGATGTTCCAAAACCCACATCTGTACTAATATGGTCAGTTATTGCTGATAACCACCACGTCCTCGTATATAAATAATAATGAACGAAAAACAAATATGATATATAGCAACAAACGACAACCACTGAATTACAGGCTCCTGACTTAGGACAGGCACATGCAGAATGTGGCGGGGTTTTACTAGTTCGAAGGCGCCAACCCTCCCAATCATATGGGACAGTGGTGTAACAGTACAATATAAGAATAAACTATATAGAACAGTTGAAAAGAGCTTAACTTATCAGATCGATACAAAGCAGAAATACATCTAACAAAACCACAGACCGGACGCGGCGGGTTACTTATATATCCCAACATCAAAAAAGACATCAAGTACAGATCTGAGAGTAATCCCAGTTACTGACAGCTAGTTTCAAAGCCAATAACAACTAATAAAAAACCTTGCATCTAAGACTAAAATAGCAATCAGTACACATCCAACATCCAATGGATTTAGTGTAAAAAGGTCTTTAACAGTCAGAGAAAAACATGAACTAGTGCAATGCCAAGACACAGGTATCGATAGAAGATTGTAGAGCCATGGAAGTGAATATGTATATAAAAAGTATATTTAGTTCGATTTTAGTTTACTGATAACAAAATAAATATTAATCCCAATAAAAACAATATTCAAAGATTTAATTACAGTGTTGAATTGCTAACCTTTTAGAATAAGTTTATTTAAAGGATCGATAAGTTCACCAGGATCGTATCTTTAATTTTCGGGCTCGGTAAACAGCATCCCCGTAAAAATAAGGGTGTGCTATCCCGTTTGAAATACGTTTTCTACAGATGCAACCAAACCCTCTAAATCAAATCTTTGTATCAATGGAAGAATTTAGGTTTTAAATAATTTGTGGTAACGAAATCCCTGACTTAATAATTTACCAATAATACATAGATTACGTTCATTGAAATCCAACACGTCACAACAAACACGAGCATAGCGAACGAGTTGTGATATATAAACAACGTTAGCTGTTGCCAAAGGAACATCACCGTCTAAATAGGAAAATTAACAATAGAGAACGAAAAATCGTCCCTTTTGTTGTAAATTTAAGTGTAGAGTTTCCCGTGTAAAACTGAAATATCTGAATCTAGGAACATACAGTTATTACCGTTTATATGAGATTACTTAAATTATCCCTGACTTATCATAAGTAGTTCCATTGAAACTGAAACCTGAACACAAACTTTTAAAATGTGAACTTTAAGTGCAAAAGTTTAATGATACTATCTTTAAGGATGTACACCTCTGAGGAGCCAAAAATATCTACAATTAAATTTTGATTTTTGGGTTATTATGACTGTAAGAAAGTAACTGACGAAGAAAAAATCATATGGTGGTGCACTTCTTTGTTTGCTACAGCCATTTGAAAGTACCCATTTTTTATGATTTTCCAATTTTCATAATTTTTTACCCATTTTTGAGCTATTATCATGAAAAAAATCACAATATTACAGTTAAGCTTTTTTTCATACTTTCACTAAAGATGAAGTGGACCAATCTGAATAGATTTAACTAAAACAAACTATAGGTTGGTGTTATATTTAAAAGTTTTATAAAATGTTTCTTTTTCGTGTCTACCATGCTGTCAATTTTGTAAATTTGGGATTTTTCTCTTTTTTTTGGAACAAAAAGCATGTTATTCATCTTCTTTATTATAAATGATTGAAACCTCAGAAGAATACATCATTAAAAAGGATATCTAACACATTCAGATGTGAGTATGGAGTTTAAAACAAACCATAAATAGACATAAATATAAGATATTAGTAGGTTACAATATATAATGAATTAAAAACTTGAAACAGTTTAGTACCATGAAGAAATGTCAATTATAACAATATGTCAAGAACACCTTTAACAATAAGAGATACAGCCAAAATCGGTGTGTATATCCGGGATGGACGGACGCCAAAGGGAGATGATCTAAATAATACAGCTTTAGACATGTAATTCAATTTGCGATATATGTATTTTGACATTCTTTATTTCAAATATGATATTTTGTACTCTTTGAGATTATCATTACGCCTTGGAAGTTATGGTCGATAAGATATATTTGTAGCTATTAATAGCCTAATTGACCTGGTAGATCTAATGAACCCTTTGGTGATATTTACCTACTCATGTGTTAAAGGCTAAGCCTACAAAATCCCCCAAAAAAAAAATGACAGTGGTGATAACGACACCTTCTTTACCGGAATTATTTTTTTCATTTTTATACGCCCGTTTACGAGACGTATAGTATACCGTAGTCCGTCCGTCCGTCCGTTCATCTGTTCGTCCGTACGTCTGTCTGTCTGTCCGTCCGTTCTTCGTCCGTTCGTCTGTTCGTACGTTCGTCTGTTCGTCCGTTCGTCTGTTCGTCCGTCCGTCGGTCTGTCTGTCCTTCTATTCAGCCTGTCCGTCCGTTCGTCTGTTCGTCCGTCTGTCCGTCTGATCGTCTGTCCATCCGTCGTCAACATGTCGGACAATAACTCAAAAACACTTTAACCAATTTGCATCAAACTTTGGGGAATTGTTTATATCTATTGACGTGAGCTCCCTTTCGATTTTTTATAAATTTTAGATTTTACGTTTCCGAGTTATGGAGTTTTATTCGTTAAAAAAGAGTGATTTTTTTAGTTTTTGGACTAAAACTCAAAAATGCTTTGAGCAGTTTTCGTGAAACTTTAATGTACTGTTTATATCTATTGACGTAAGCTTCCTTTCAATTTTTATAAATTTCAGATTTTAAGTTTCCTAGTTATTGGATTTTATTCATAAAAAGCGGGGATTTTCTAGTTTTCTGACAATAACTCAAAAGTGCTTTGCGCAGTTTTCATGAAACTTTGGTGAATGTTTTATATCTATTAAAATAAACTCCCTTTATTTTCTTTTTTTTTTTTTTTTATTAATTTCTGATATGACATTGGGGAGTAATGGAACTTTATTCTTTGAAAAGGCGACGGGCGTATCATGCGCTTATGGCGCAGTTCTTTATTAAGTTTGATTTTATGTCCTAAATGTTTTTCTTTTATTGTTATATTGTAGCATATATCTTTTTTTGTTGGTTTTTGTTCAATTCCGTTATTTCGTCTAATGAAAGCAAAGATTTGTGACATCATGCATGCCGTTACTATAGTGAAGAAATGTCAATTATAATTATATGTCAAGAACAATTTTAACAATTAGAGAAACAGCTATTTCGGTGTATATATCCTGGATGGACGGACGCCAAAGGGAGATGATCTAAATAGTACAGCTTTTGACATGTAACTCAATTTTCAATATATGTATTTTGACATTCTTTATCTAAACTGTTTCAAGTTTTTTATTCATTATATATTGTAACCTAGTAATATCTTATGTTTTTGTCCATTTCACAGCTATATGTACTTCTCTGTCTCTGAAAAATACCTATATAATTTTACATACATTTAGTCAAGTACCATGCAGTATGTATTTTAATTTCTTAGTGAAAAGCGCATATACTTAACTTTCAGAATTGTTAGCCTTTATATGTAGGTCACAAACCGAAATTATTACTAATTGCGTCAGAAAAAGAAATGAACTACGATGAGGGAGCGGGACAATATTATATCTATGGATATGAGACATGCATATGCTCATACAACTGCAATTCAAATATCATCGACCTACCGAATTAGACCTAACACAGGACGTGTACTAATATGAGCAACACGACGGATACCATGAAATTTGTGTTGCTTAGTCCTTAGTTTTCTATGTTGTGTTTTGTGTACTGTTGTTTGTCGGGAGTCTTTTCTATAAGATATTAGCAGGTTACAATTAATATATAATGAGTTAAAAACTTAAAAGCAAGTTTCGTCGAAGCGGGACAAAAATCGATGAATGTGTAGCATTTAATCCCTACTTGGTATATAAATAAGTTTAAATGGATTGATACATTTCCAATATACGCTTTAATTGTATTGGTTGTATTCAGAGACAGTTTATCGTATTTTGAACATGTACTTTCCTTTAAGGGAAAACGGTAGTCTGTTTTCCTACATAGGCGATATACTAACATTTTCTAAATTTACCACATTTTATAATAAAACCTGGAGAAAACAGTTATGTGTGATATTGGTACTTTATTATTCTCTTAGATATATATTAGAAATTGAAATCAAATGGTGGCATGACCACTTCGAACATGGCTATTTATAATATCCATTGTCACCGTCGTTTGGCTTACAATTTGGAATCCTTTTGGAATAATTTTCAAAAACTTATTTCCCTCTGTTTTAAAAATTTATATTGTAAATATGCACACTGCAATTAATCATTAATAGATAACATATATATTAGATCCTTTCATCCAATCACAGCTTTTCAAAGTTGACTTCCGTCACACAAAAGGCCAACCTAAAGCCGGGAAAATGTAATACTTCTTTTGTACTATAATGAATTAGAAATATATCCTTTTGTACCCCTTATTGTCTATCTATGTATTTATGTGTTGTTATTTGTGAATTTTTTCAGGGTTATTTATTGATGCCATATGTTGAATAAACATCTGTAAACTAGACAAATTACTTTTATACCGTCCACGAATCACTCCGATTACATAGATCTAATACAAAACATATCAATGATGACCTAAAATATTTTGCTACTTCCTATTATTGAAAAAAACATTAAAATCCAGATGGGTTTTAATTTTCTAAAAGATAAACTTTTATATCTAGGTCAGCCGTGTCTTTAAAACTTTTCAAATAGCAAAGGTTTGTGTCTTTGTTTAATTTTAACCCAGACTTGCGAATTCTATCGATTGTCTTTGCAAGGTTTGCCTTGTGATCCGCTTTTGTTTTGCCGTAAAAGATTATGTCATCGGTAATCACTTTATGCACCTGAGATCACCCCCAGTTTTTGGTGGGGTTCGTGTTGCTTAGTCTTTAGTTTTCTATGTTGTGTCATCTGTACTATTATTTGTCCGTTTGTCTTTTTAATTTTGGCCATGGCGTTGTCAGTTTGTTTTCGATCTATAAGTTTGACTGTCCCTCTGGTATCTTTTGTCCCTCTTTTATACCTGCAATACCCTAACGTCATAACGATGTAATAAATGTAGTGAGTGTCTGGTTGTCAAGTGGCGTTGATAAAATCCGCTAGAAGCGTCAAGTTTCGAAAAAGTTACTTTGCACTAACTATATATACTTTCCCATTAAGTTTCGTCGAGATATCATCGAGATTCAGTAGCATAAAATTTACCTTTTTAACCGCTTTTTTTTAGCTTCTTCATATTTTCATAATTTCTAATGTTAACACTAATTTTTACCAAGGTTACAACATGCGAGGACCACTGGGTAGGTTTTGTCACCTGTTCAATAATATCTTCCCGTTCCATGCGACTCAACTCTTTGTCAACTTTTGGTAATTAATAAAACGGAATGCGATACGTTGTTGTCAACCAATACGTTTTCACTCCGTTCTTTAGCGCGATTTTAATTGGATTACATTTCACAAGTCTCTTAGTGCCAAGTATGCTTCCTTCGTGTATGTGTTTAATCAAGATAAGTCTGAAGGAAAATGACTTCAACGTCATTTAAATGTGGTTTTTCCCTGAAGGTTGACGTCCTTGGAAAGGCATTAACCACTAGGTGTTGCTTTGCATGATGTAAAGAATAGTTCTAGACAACTCTAACTCCACGTTTTTAATCTTCCTTTCTTTGCTAAGGACTCCAATTACATTTGTAGTTTATTCTCAGTAACCTGCAGTCTGAGTTTTGGATTGTGATCTGCTTGGGTACAACATAGTCCTCGAGGTACTGATGGGGTTGTCTGCTCCTCTGTTGTCTAGTTGACTCTGGTGGATCTCGAGGTGGTGTAAGTAATATTCGTCTTCTTCGTAACTCTATGCTTTAGGAGCTATGGAGGGTTAATCTGCGTATTAAGAGAAGAGTCCGTTGTTGCACTCTCATCTGGATCAATAGCAGTGTGTACTTCAGTCGTCTGCACAGTCACTTTTTCCGTTTCCTCCTTACCCACAGGGGTTGGTTCTCCAGCACTAATGTTGCCAACAAAAAAATTTCTGATTTGGAGAGGAGCCAGTACTAGTGTAATTATTGCATGGTTACTGCATAAGTCGCTTGTTTATTTTGTGCATGCTCATGACCAAGTTATATCTGGGTAATTAAATGTAGAAAAACACAATTGACCAATGAATGTGGCTGCCTGCAGCTGGCTAACATGAATATGAGAAAATGTAGGGTTTACATCAATGAAAGACAGCTATACCAAGTCAGGCATATAACAGATGTTTTTATTCGTTTGATGTGTATGAGCTTTTGATTTTGCCATTTGATAAAGGACTTTTCGTTTTGAATTTTCCTTAGAAGTCGGTATTTTTGTTTTTATTATTTTATACTCAATATAAAAATTAGGAGATGAGGTATTATTGCCAATGAGACAACTATCCACCAAAGTTCAAATAAAGTGGATGTAACACTTTTTTCACTTTATTTTGGGAAATTGATAAATTCTTAAGATATTTCCAACATATTTGTTAGGACTATTAACCATATCAAAATACACCATTGCAAATAATTTTTTCAACCATATCACCAGCTGAAACTCATCCGACTCTTGAACGACATACCAGAACATTTTGAAAATATAAACTAAAGTTCTGAGGAACTCAATCTAGGCCTTCTTGAGGTAGTGCGCGATATGTGAAAAATTGCCTTCAAACTAACGATTAATGTTCTCTCGAGTGGCAAAGTCAAATATTTTCCAAATTGAAAGGGAACTTTCTTTAGTTTAAGGACAAACGAACTGACTAAGTGCATACCATAATAAGTTTCTTATAGGGCATATTTAAAAATGCCAAGACATAAAACATTATAAAAAGACAAATAATCATAACAATGAATATTACCATAAGTTTAACCAGTCCAATATAAAACTTAGAAAACTGGATCCTCAGTTTTAGCCAGTATTTAGTCATACCCAATTTGCCGACATATTAAAATATTGAATATGGGCAGTATATGAAAAAAAAAACAGCAGATAAAAAAGAGTGACTCATTCCGATTCAGAAACAGTAGAAAGTAATTTTAAGTTGAATTTACTAATTGTCATATTATTTCTTTCAATTGAATTAAATTTGAATAATGTTAGTTAATAATTTTACATAAAACATTATTTGATGTAAGGATGATTAACATCACTTAGAATAGTCCACGAATAAAAGTGCACA
Organism: Mytilus coruscus; assembly: GCA_017311375.1. Classification (NCBI taxonomy): domain Eukaryota; kingdom Metazoa; phylum Mollusca; class Bivalvia; order Mytilida; family Mytilidae; genus Mytilus; species Mytilus coruscus. Next base: position 2,050,328 of record CM029600.1, on the reverse strand, counting down.
AAGAGGAAAAATTCCTCAATGACATACATTGCACTGATCATGAAATCAATTCTTGGTTGAGACTTTATGATTTTACAATATTCTAAATGTGTGACAGAAGGATAAATGCATCTTTATGATTAGTACTTGCTAAAGCTTTCCAATTATTTGGACCAAAAACATTTGTTGACAATAAACGTGGTTAGTTTGGAAATGCTTTATACTTGTGTATGAAAATACTATTTTTGTAATAAAATTCAGAAGCTTGGTTCTGAATGTTACATTTGCAATACATGAGGAACTTATTAAAGTAAAATAAAGTTATTTAAAAAGAAAGAAACTGCTTGTGATTTCAACATTGTCATCTGCACAGGCACCTTTGAACTACCTATTGATTTTTAAAAGAGAGGCGAAAGATACCAAAGGGACATTCAAACTCATAAGTCGAAAATAAACTAACAACGCCATAGCAAAAAAAAAAGAGAAGGACCAAAAGACAAACAACAAAATACAAAACACAACATAGAAAACTAAAGACTGAGCAACACGAGCCCCACCAAACACGGGGATGATCTCAGGTGCTCATATAATTCAACAGTTTCCATATTATATAATATTTGACTGACAGATGAAAGTAAGTTTAAACATTATAAATAAGATAATTTTCCATGAATAAAATATTCAACTTATTGTTTAAATTTTATCATTATCTCTTTACATGTGACTTACCGAATTAGACTATTTACCGGATTTGTAATAACATAAGCAACACGACGGGTGCCACATGCGGAGCAGGATCTGCTTACCCTTCCGGAGCACCTGAGATCACCCCCAGTTTTGGTGGGGTTCGTGTTGCTTAGTCTTTAGTTTTCTATGTTGTGTCATCTGTACTATTATTTGTCTGTTTGTCTTTTTATTTTTGGCCATGGCGTTGTCAGTTTGTTTTCGATCTATGAGTTTGATTGTCCCTCTGGTATCTTTCGTCCCTCTTTTACAGATATATTTACATAGAGGTGAAAAGGAAAGACTTACATCAGAAAAAGCTAAACTAATCAAGAATTTATAAAACTTAACGAAAACCCGATTAATGTACACTTTGAAGGTTAGTTATAAACATATGTATGCTTTCCTTGCAAGATGTTTACGATTTCTGATTCTTCACATAGATTTATTAAAAATGTCTGACACAAATAAACCTTTTTAGCTAGTTAATAGTAGAAACAAAGGTTTGCTTATTGTCTCGGCACAACACAATAATGGGGACATATAAATGCTGGGCGTCTGACTGTCCATGTCGCTGTACATTCGTGTAGCGACCGTTTTTGTTGGTGCTCTTATATGAACGATTCTTGACAGATTTTTATAGAATTTTATTCAAATAAGTAATGTCCCATGAGCAGTAACAGGAAATATATCCCTTTGAAATGTATTTTACATATTCAAACATTGCATCTTAAGCACTCTCACATGTATATTTTTTGTCAGATTTTTATGAAAATTTAGGTCAAAGGTTTTCAGTATTGGTCTCACAAAATTTAGATAATCTGTGATGATTAACTATTCTACAGTAGTTATGTCATGCCTATTGGAAATAGAAAGAAAAGTATAACAAAATTATCGAACAACAGGTAAATTCAAAAAGATGAAGTCCATAAAAACTGACATTATCAAATGTTATCAACCAACGGAACGAGTTAAATTATATGAAAAAAACATAATTGTCCTTTTCTAGATTTGGATATTTCAGTTTCACTGTGTGTGTATATGTGCATCGCAACTTATTCGCTATGCCCTTGTTTGTAGTCCCTTAATTTATGTATAACTGATCAATTTTTAAGTCAAGGATTTTGTTACTATTAATCAATTGGTACAAAGATTTGGTTAGAACGTTTGACTGTTTTTAAAAATGGGGTTCCACATCCTAATATAAAGCCTGGAAATTATATACGATCCGTGTAAAGTTATGGATCATTTGAACAAATTTATTGTTAAAGGTTATCAATTTATCACAGTAGTCAAGTCATTGAATATTGTAAAATTGATTTTGTTTTTAAAAATTAAAACATTTCTCAATATATATCGCTATAAATTTACAATTATGAGAACTTATGATACACATCCTGTCGATACTTTTTACTTATATTTTGGCTTGCACAAGTTCATGATTTTCTCAGACTGTTTTATGACGTTTAAACACTTAATGTGGGAGAACTGGATTAATTCTTTAGTTGTCATTGGCTTTGAACTAGCTTTCAGTAACTGCGAGTACTCTTATTTATGTGTTTTCTGTCTATTGTTTTCATGGCTCGTACCGGTTGTTTTCGTTAAGCGAAATGCAACTGATTTTTACTATTTGTTATAATTTTGCGCTGTTACAACACTGTCCCAGGTAAAGGGATGGTTGAGCGCTCACAAAACCCAGCTATATTCGTTATGTGCTTGTCCCAAGTCAGGAGTCTGTAATTCAATGGTTGTCGTTGGTTCATCTCGTCATATTTGTTTTTCATAAATTGTTTTTTTTATAAATTAGGCCGTTAGTTTTCTAGTTTGAATTGATTCACATTTTTCATGTAGGAGCTTTTTATAACCGACTTTACGGTATGAAATTTTCGTATTGTTGAAAACAGTACGGTTGGCTATACTGACTTACATCCCAATTATTTGGAACTCTGATGGATAGTTTTCACATTGGCAATCATACCACTACTCCCTATTTTTATATTGCTAGCGATTTCAACATTTCTTGTAGTATTTTATGGACAAAACTTACTGTAAGTTAAAGGTCATATATATTTTTGTGTAGAATTATTGTAAGTATTGAGATACAAATCTCTGAAAGACTGTAAAAATCGAATTTGATTTAAAAATTGCAGTGATAACATAATTTCTTTTTTTTTTGCACATTTTACAAGTTAACCATTTTATTTCATAAATAAATTTGTTGGTAACAGCAATGACATGATAGACATAATAGAAGGGTAACATTTAATACTTCTATTAAATATCTAGAGCTTTTTGCATTACACTGTTAAGCAAAACACATTACTCCGTTTACAGTTTTATGATGATATGTGCATTTGAAAATTATAATTCCATATTTAAAGGAAGAAATAATTTCACAGTTGATCATTTTTTGAATCTTGGGTTAGATATATCTTACATCAATTACTTTTTTTAAACCTTCATAAAATGTTAGAAAAAAACTTGGAGAAATATGATCAAGAAGTAGCATATAACTGAAGGAGTTCGATTTTGGGTATTATGAACTCTTTACATTTTTTTTAGCATATTTGTTTTATGTCATTACTTTGAAACTATCAGAGATAAGAGACCAGCAAACATGATCAACATGTTAATTTTTTGGACCACACAATTTTCATTAAACACAAATATTCTTCTTGCGTTTCGTTTATTCTATGCAAAGTGCCAAGTGAGTGATACAGGCTTCTAATGTTGCCTTTAGCTTTTATATAATATTATAAAGCCCTGAAGTTGATGAGACTTTTTCTTTCTTTTTCAGGACGTACCCTTGGCATAACATAAATGAAAAAAAAAAAAACAACAAACGAATCTGCAGTAATATTGATTTTTTATCAACATGAAACTTATGGTCATGAACAACTGACTTAGAGCTTAATACGTGCAATAACAATTGGACAAAGGTTAAAAAGAAAACTGTAAACTTGATTGATATCAATTAAGACCAACAAGATGGCATTACTTTCATCAGAAGAAGAAAACTTTGTCAGACTGAACTTGTTACTGACAGGAATTTCTCCTCGAGCAGTGCGTACACTGTTTGATTATGAATTTGCTCCAATTTGTTTAGATTCTACACTGAAGAAAGAATTCAACAAACTGAAAGAACTCCAAAAGAAACGTTTAATTAACCAGTCGCAGTGGAACTTACTTACCCCACGATTTCCTGGTAAGTACAGAGAAACCTGGTTATTGCCGTACTTACTCAGTCTTTAGTTTTCTATGTTGTGTGTACTATTGTTTGTCTATTTGTATTTTTCGTTTTTAGCCATGGCGTTGTTATTTTATTTTCTATTTATGAGTTTGAATGTCCCTTTTGAATATTTCGCCTCTCTTTTACCCCTACATGTCTTGGTAAGTATATAGAAAGATGCCAGTCATAGTGGAACTTATTTACCCCTATACTGCTTCGTTAGTGCAGAGACACGAGCTATATGGCAGTTACAATGATAATAACTTTTCGCTGGATTTCTTGGTAGCACAGCAAAATTTGCTAAATGCCAGTCAAACTATTTAAATATCAAACATCTACTAATAGCGGTATCAGGTACGATTTTCTGCAACCTGCAGTATTTAACAAAATAAAATGTGCATATCAAAATTCATCAGAAGTCTAAAACAAGTTATAAATGAGAGGCGAAAATAGATAAATAAAACAGTTACAAAGACAACAACCTTACGATGTTTCTGACAAATCAGCAAATCAGAATTGGAAATGCCCGGAACTCATAAATGATGGTATAATAAGTTTTTTTTGTTGTTGTTGTTGTTCCACTCAGATCACATATGTTGACTGTAACAACTTAATTGTACATTTTATTGCTATTTCTTCCAGGAGTACACAATTTTCATCCTGGTATCTATGATGAGTTTATTTCCATATTGTTGTTGAACTTTTTTAATAATGAAGAACATAAAACATCTACCATCTTCCACTAGATCCTGCTATAATTATATATAATTATTTCTCCAGATTCTCCAGATTCCAAGAACTTTGATGTAACTCTAATGATATTACTACTTAGAAATCTGACAACTTTCACTCCTCCTCATGGAGGGTATGACAGTCTGCCTTTATCATCAGAAACAGCACCTGCTGCTGACCTCGCTAGAATAAAGTATTATAGAAACGTCATGGCTCATCTTTGATGATGGTAAAATAGACTGTACAGAGTTCTCCGCAGCATGGGATGATATTACTGGTGTAAGTAGCATTTAATATATATTTTTGTTATAGTAAACATATTTTGTTAAGGTCATGAAAATATAATTCTATGTAATAAATAAGATATCGAGAAATAACAAAGAGCTTTAAAGATTATTTAATTAATATTGTATTATCACATATTGCCCTCACTCGGCATGTGTCATTTATCTGTCGTACGTTTATTTTTTCATGTTTTAACATAATGACCTGATATAGTGGAGCGGCGAAAATTCAAAAAGAGGCTTAGTTAACGAGTTTGAAGTACCTTAATGCCCCATGGATCTTTAATGTCTGAAATGTCTATCGATTATTCAACTTCAGAAAAATATTTGTCGTAAATGTAAAATGTGGTGTAAATGACTCACATTTCATCGAAGACCCCACTGCTGATTCGGTAGACAAATATAACCACTTTCTAAACATGAATTGTGAACATAATTGACAAATATGGTTACTCTTGAAGTTCTTACAATATAAGAGCTTCCTTGATATTGGATGGGTAACATATTTAGGGTTTGATTATAAGAAAAAAATCCTGTCACTCAATTTGACCGGTAGGATGAATAGCAGAAGAGCTCATTGACTTTCGAGTTCCTATAAAGGATGGAGTATGAAAGAAGAAGTAGCATGCTCAATATTCAAATATCAATGTTCATACAATAATGAACTTGGAGTTTGGTATTTTTGTTATACTTATATTTATTTTCGTGAGTTTGAATTTCCCTTTGGTATCTTTCGCCTCCTTTTTATGATTATGACTTATATCTAGAAATTTACTATGAGGGTCGGTTGAAAACAAAACTTTACGACAGAAGAGATTATTTCAGCTTCCCAACTGTGGATTTTCATTTTTAAACCAAGAGTTCCAAATGGTGAAGTTGAAATCATCACTTTGTAAATTTTACGGACGCCATCACGAGTTAGTTTACCGCTATGGAATATCGGTTTCACAGATGATATCGGATATGTTCCTTATGTCGTTACTACAATCCCGTTCCCTTTTTCACGAATGTGACCTACCGAATTAGACTATTTACCCCTATTTGTGACATTTTTACCTATTGTTGTTGTTTGTTTTGTTCACACATCGTTGTCAATATAATGGAATTTGATGCGACTGTCACACAAGTGAGAGGTTTAGCTAGCTTTAAAACCCGGTTCAATCCACCATTTTCTACATATGAAAATGCCTGTACCAAGTCAGGAATTTGACAGTTGTTATCCATTCGTTTGATGTGTTTTTTTGTTTTTGTTTTGTTTTTTTTATTTTGCCATTTGATTGGGGACTTTCCTTTTTGAATTTTCCTCGGAGTTCAGTATTTTTGTGATTTTACTTTTTATACAGTGTACATCTGTCATCGTCGTTATCTTTTTTTTAATCTCTTTTCTAAAAGAACCTAGCCAATCTCAATCAACTTGACCACAATGATCCATAGGGCGTCGACTTTTAATGTTAACATTTTTTGCTGCTTTTGCAGAGAAAAGATGGACTTCATTACTTACAATTACACATAGGTGTAAAACGCGAATAAATAGTGAGACAGTGCCACATGTGGAGCAGGATCTGCTTACCCTTCCAGAGCACCTGAGATTACCCCCAGTTTTTGGTGGAGTTTCTTTTTTCGCCATCGCGTTGTCAGTTTATTTTCGATCTATGAGTTTGAATGTCCCTCTAGTATCTTTCGCCCCTCTTTTAAGATTCCAAGGGTCAATCAAATATCACAGATGACAATAACATGGGTAACAAACGAAAAACGACGAAAATTAATTCGACAAAACAGTACAAATCAAACTAAAAACTGGGTAACCCGAATCTCACCAGGTGCTCCAGAAGGAAAAGCATATATTGATCCACATGAAGCACCGTCATGTTGCATTTGGCAAGAAAGAATCCGATATTAACGGGATCGTGGTTGTGACAATAAGATCAAAATGTGTGGTCATCTGTGACACAGATTTTTCACAGTAGTCAACCAAATCATAGTGGTGGCCGTAAAACTGTCGAAGGGATGAACTTTTCCACCAGGAAGCTTTGGTTCAATCGCTTCATTTCATGAACATTTTTATAGATGGAGAAAATATTGTGAAGCGAAAAACACCCAGACCATCAACATCTTTATACACTCCATTTGGAAAAAAATTGTTGTTCGATTATTAATAGAAGTTATTGTCCTTAAACCATGAATTTTACTTATTTTATTTTTCATAATGTCAACTAGGGCCTTACTTGGTGTCCGTCATCGTGATCAATTGTTCACATTTAATTTTTTTTCAAATCATTTTCATCTCAGAAGCCTTTTAGCGAACATTTTAAAAATTAGAATAATGATGATGGCGTGTCATTATTTTGTTTTGTATCAAGAGAAAAACATTGCGACCACTTTAAAAAAAATTAACCTGAGATTAAACTGTAGTCTTTGCTTTGCATCCTAATAATTTAAGTCCTAAATACAATGATAATCAAAATAGGACAACGTCTCACTTTCCTGAAAATGCCAGGCAACCTATTTTAAGGTATTTTCCCTGAGTTGTCAATTGTTAGCTAATCTTGCAGCTTTTTGGTAGCTATTGTCTTGTCTACTACAGTTATAGATATAAATAAACATTAAACTGTCAACAGTGAATCAACTTCGATCAACTATTTTTCAAAGAGTTATGGCACTTGGATACATTCATAATATTGAAAATTGCATTGTAAGCGCTATCACGTAAGCGATTTTTGCAAGAATGTTTTTGAAATAATATAAAAAGGTTTATATCAGTAATGCTTGTGGAAATATTTTTTCATATGGAAAATTGCATTATAAGCGTCTCACCTGTACAATTTTGTTAGATTATTATCAAATTCATATTTATATCAGCAGTATCCTGGACATGTTTTAAAGTCATTACCGATCAATTATTTTTCAAAGAGTTATATCCTTGGATATTACTTATACGGATCATTGCATTGTAAGCCTTTTATTAAATATTTTAGGTATTTTCGTTGGACAGATAAAATATGTACTACACAGGAGACATTGGAAATCTGATGTTTTATTATGTTTTGTTTTAAGTTTTGTATTGCGTTGTATGGCTTTAAACAGGACAACATTGAAAACCATGTTTTTTTTTAATTAAGTTTATTTTACAATTCTACAAAGAATTAAGTTTAAGAAAGATGTGTCTAGAAAGTAAAAATATCTGTATACTGTTTAGTAAACCTTCCCAGTCAGTTCCCAATTATCAAATTTATAATCCAATGTGTCAATAAACAAAGATACTTCCGAAGTTTATTGTTTGTAATATATCGAACATTTAAGGTAACATAACCAATAAGAGTAAATTTTACTTATTTGTAATTGATACGAAAAGACACAATATTATAAAACATTATAACAAAATCCAGGTCCCATAGAAGCAGAAACTAAAAAATAATCCAAATACTGAAATCGTTAATGGTCAGCTAAAGATTGTCCTTCCATAAAAGGATCACTTTTTTAAAATTTAAGTGGTTTATGTAAAACTTTGATTACTTAAAAGGAAAGATAGAAAATTTAACAGCATCAATTGACATTAACTGATATTCACCCAAACAGTCAGTTTTAACTGATATTCACCCTAACAGTCAGTATTAAAGAGATACCTATTATGTACCCAAACTGACCGACTTGTTTTTTTTAATTCATTTATGATGCCAAATTCATACAAATTAAGGCAACAGTTGTATACCGCTGTTCAATAGTCATAAATCAATTAAGCGAAATCAAATTCGGGTTACAAACTAAAACCGAGGGAAACACACCAACTGTAAGAGGAAGACGACGGAACAACAGAAACAATGAACTGCAACAAAAAAAAAAAAAAAAACACAAACACAAACATACATAGAAACGGACTATTTGATACAAAACCTTTTCAAAAACTAAAAGCAAAAACGATCTGTTTTAAAGTTCTTTTATTTAACGATCAAATATATAATCCACTTATTGTGTTTACATTTTTCAACTATTATGTACATGATAACTCTAAGTAAACCACATTATAACAGTGATGTGATCATTAAAAAAAACTCTCTCATGACAAGCAATGTTATGTGAATAATAAAAGGAAGATAGAAACTTAACACAGCCAAAAATATCGATTTTACAAGATCCGCAAGGAAAGCAGAAATGTACACTCTAATTGAAATCAGCAGTTAGGACATCATTTTACCTTAAATATCGGAAGAGGAAATTTGAAATTCGTATGACTTTTTATTGTTATGTATGTTTTGTGACTCATGTTTTCGTTTTTAATTCATATATATTGGTTTTCAATGTCATGATAGGTTACATACGTTTCAATAAATATTTTTGTATATATTTAGAAAATGAAAATGACACTTAATGACACTTAATGATTTACATGCGTCCCTAGCGGTTTTCTGGATTTATCTCAATCAGGAACGCTTTTGGCCAAGCATTTATATGGTGAGACTAAATAAACTCATCATAGATACCAGGATTGAAATTTTGTATTTGTAAAAAATATACAAGTCATTTTTATTTTACCTATCTAGATTATACACCAAATGATTAGGAATGAAAATCAATATAAAGCAATATGAAGAAAAATCACCTGAATAATTAGTTTCTTGTTTATTCAAATTCCTGTTTTATATAGGCAATTATTTGTATTTATCGTAAGACGTAGACCATTGCTCTGGGGTTTTTTTTCCAGAAAATAACCAAAAACATTTTCCTCAATCTAGTTGATATTTTACATTATTTTTTTATTCTATTCCACTATGATCCGGGCGTTTATTATGTCTTTTTGTTTTTATGCACACGTCGTTGCCAATATAATGTAAATTTATGCAACTATCATACAAGTAAAAGGTTTAGCTACCTATAAAACCAGGTTTAATCCACCGTTTTCTACATAAGAAAATTCCAAGTCAGGTATATGACAGTTATCCATTCGTTTGATGTGTTTGAGCTTTTGATTTTGCCATTTGCTTAGGGACTTTCCGTTTGAAATTTTCTTCGGAGTTCTATATTTTTGTTATTTTACTTTTTAAAATGTTCAACAGAATGTTTGAACGCTTAAGGTTAGACGGCTAAATATTACTTTAACAAACTTGTACGGGGAGGCAAAATTGGCGGACTTTGATCAATCGATAGTTAATCAATTTCAATTTTTCAATGATGTAAACTGAATCATATCAATCAATTATAGTTAAATCAGAAAAGATTGATACGATTCATTTTACATCATAATCATACTGATGAAGGATATCTGTTATCCGAAATATTTATAGATAATTACAATTAATGCTTTCTTTTTTTAATATTGGTGTTGTTTGTACACTTTTAATGCGTTTATTTTTAATGATCGATATATATGTATATTATGGATCTGTTGTAGAGTTGTCACTTGTTTAGACGAACTTATCAAATATTTATTTCTATGACTGCATATTACGATCCTCTACGATAGATAATTTAGCTAATCTGCGATCAATTCCATCTTCATGCCTAATATATCATGAACTGTGTTACAACTCAAGATTCTACTGACGAGGAAAGGTAACACTGTGCCACCGAAAACTGAATTTTTAGTTCAGTCTAGCGCGCTGGACACAGTGCAGGCAGTGTTGTCTCGACATCTCAATAACATGAGTTCTAATCCCGGCGAGGGAAGAACATTCAGCCTTCGTTATTTTAGTCGAAGAAATATCATTTTCTTATGAGATGTTCTTGGCTTTGAACTAGCCATCAAAAGCCGCCAGTTCTCTGAGATCTATATTTTGTGTTTTCTTTGTGTGAGGAATGTATCAATTCCCTGTCAAACAGGTTTGTGTGTATATGTCCCAAGACAGGCGCCTGGAAATCTGTGGTTGTCGTTTGCTGCTGTATATCATATTTGTTTTTCGTTCACTGTTTTGTATTTAAAGCAGATTGCTAGTTTTCCCGTTAGACTTGTTTTACTTTTGTAATTTCGGGGCCTTTTGTAACTTACTATTCGGTATTGGATTTGCTCATTATTGAAGGACATTTGGTAACCTATCGTTGTTAACTTCTACGTCATTTTCGTGTCTTGTAGAATTGTCAAATTGACAATCATGCCACATCTTCTTATTTTTATATTCAATAGTAAAATATGCAGATTTCTATGCAATGTGTAAATCTCCAAACATTCTAAAAATATGTTAAACAGGCATTTACAGTAGTTGTCGTTTGTTTATGTAATTTATACGTGTTTCTCGTTTCTCGTTTTTTATATAGACTAGACCGTTGGTTTTCCCGTTTGAATGGTTTTACACTAGTAATTTTGGGGCTCTTTATAGCTTGTTGTTCGGTGTGAGCCAAGGCTCCGTGTTGAAGGCCGTACATTGACCTATAATGGTTTACTTTTATAAATTGTTATTTGGATGGAGAGTTGTCTCATTGGCACTCACACTACATCTTCCTATATCTATTTATGTAAATTCCATCATTTCCAAAATTCCACATATAACAAAAAAGCATTGCGATTTACTCAAGACAACCATGAGCAAATTATCTTACTTTGGAGAGGGACATGAATATTTTTTGGATATTTTGTTTTATATCTTAATGTTTGGATATTTTATTTCTCTGAAATGAGTTTGCTTGACGTTTTTTGGTGGTTGTAAGAAATAAGATTTCCATAAGAATTAAAAATCGTAAATCAAAGAAGACAAATTGAATTACATGTGCCTCTTTTGGTATTATTTCTCATTTTGTGGACTCCAGCTGTCACGACACAATATTCCCGTTGAAATGTAGACGAAACACAAGACATAATGCCGGTTGAGTAAAGGCTCTCATTACTTCTCGTTTATGAATAAATTTATTTATTTTAATATTAAAATTCTTAATGAAGTTATCAATGGTGTTCATGATTTCATGAAAAATTTTCACTCATGCCAGCTCCTGTGTAAATTTGTAGGCCATTAGCAGATTAGGTGGGCAGCATATGAAGCTGGAGTGTGATAAGTTGAGAACCAAAACTCTTGACCAGAGTAATCGAGAGATAATGCTAGACATCAAGAATTCAAATGATGAAATAAGGGAATTGAAACAGTCAGTAGAGAGGTTAAAAAAATATAGTGAAGATACAGTACCTTGGAATGTTAGAGGTAACGTTTATTTTGATTTATCTGTCGGCGGCAGCATAAACTGTTAAAGCTTTCAAAAGTAAGAACACTTGTATCCTGCATACCTTGTTTCTGATGTCTTATGTTACGAAGTTTCCGTCTGTTGTATTGTAACGTTCCGGGGTTTTGAGTCAGGATACCCGTGTTACTTATGTGGGCATCTGGTGAAGGCAGTAAAAATAAAAATCATAGTGGAAGTTCATAAGTTGTATCATATCCTGCTTCAATAATACAACAAATACAGTGCTTCATGAAACAAAATACGTTAATATATAATAAGTAATACAGCAAGGTGCATTACTTGCACAAAGTTTAATAAAACAATTCTTCTGCTGCTCGGTGCAAGAAAATCTACTTGGGACACTGCATTCTAAAACTTTATTCTTAGTACAGGAAAATCTGTCTGGTGCACTGCATTCAAATACTCAGCATACTCGGTGCATCGTTAATGATTTACCCGAGCAAACAGTACGTCATCATTTTGATATGAAGACTTGGTTAATTATCAAGTCTATCAAATATTACTACCAAGCACTCTGACTTATTGCAGCATATTATAGTTTTAGATATACTGCTAACTGCATGGAGGATCTTGGAGAGAAGCTCCGAGTAGGAACATTCGTCCCATATTTTATACAAAAGCGTCGTTTACTGGTGACGTAATACACAAGTTATTCATGAACAAAAACAGGAACACGTAATGTTACATTTGGCGCGTTACAATGAAACTTAATGTAAACAAATCCAAAATGAACAATTACTAAAAATTAAGTCGACATGTAGACTTAAGGAAGTCATTAAATAATGTAAGGTCCATGTAAACTATTTCTTTGTAAAATACGGACCAGAACACAACAACGGACATCTGCGTGTATCAAGTGTAGAACGAAGACCGCAGTGATAATATGAACACACATATCTTATTTACACAAGTTAAACTAACCATTATATTAATATAAACTGTCAAAACTCAGGAGCGTCACAATAGGTACATTGTCCTGACAATATTTCATGGTTCAGAGACTTGAAAAGAAATGTGTATTTTTTTTCTTGTGAAATACTCATTTGTTATCAGTTAATGGATTAATCAAATATATGGGATCCTCGTAAGGTCTTCATGTCCGTCAGACAAGGTATACCATACCTCAACTTCATTTCGTGGATCAGTGATCAATGTAGTGTATTCGTGGTCAGGTCTGTATCTAAGAAATCATACGCAATATGTCGATTATATTTGGTGTATGGAATGGTTGTAAGAGGTACATGTCTGACTGCCAGGCTTCATCTGACCTTTATCTCATTTCCATGGTTCATTTGTCAATGTTAAGTTTGTTTAGCTTGGTTTGTTTCCAAGACTACAAGCTCTGTGTTAACTGTATTTTGTGTACAGAAGGATTGCATGGTATACATGTCTGGTTGGCAGGGCTCATCTGACCTTGACCTCTTTTTTATGGTTCATTGATCAATGTTCAATTTTCGTAATTATGTCAGTGTTGCATACCTTCAGCAATAAGCTGACTATAGGTGTATTGTATGAATGTAAAATATACCCATCCGTCATGGAGGGGTAATCTAACCTTGACAATCGTTTACATCTATCATTGATGATTTTTCGTCTTTTTGATACTAATAGTTAAACTTTCATATAAGAGACTGTCAACATAAATTTGATCGTGATAAGTAAAGATGGCAAGACTTTAAGTTTACTCCTCAGTGAACAACACTTGTCCTATGAAAAACAAATGTGGTAATTATGAAGCCGTGTAAACACTGGGATGCCAGATATATATCATGTAATATCTGGGTTTACACTAGAAAGATATTATAAATACCTTTGAATGTTTGTGTCAACTTTTGTAAGTTACAGTTGACAAATTTCAATGTTACTCAGAAAATTAAGATTGGGAAGTTATTGTTGATTCCGTGGTATATTAGATTTTAACTATCACTTGGAAATAAATCTAGACTACTATTATCGTTGATACTTTTGATTTTTTACGATAATTATTACTGAAAGCATATGGTTAATGATTATTACTTTTTAATGTCAGAATAAACGTTTCGTATACAAATAAAAACTCATCAGTGATGCAATTGATTTTAGGGTAGCAATTTGTAAAGAAAAATTAAACAGGGACTGTCATAATGTTTCCAGACAAGAAATACGTGTTAACTTTTGTCATGGGCACTTTTTAAGTACATTTAGAGGGTTTGTAATCTTACACAATCACACGATATGCAAGTTTTGTTCTTTTTCCCGCTGCCCTTGATTCACATTTAATAATTAGTTTCATAGCAGGAAATTTATTTCATGAAAATTGGCTAAGATATATCTAGCATTATGCATCAGAGATAAAAGGTGTAAAAGGAAAGTGTCAGTGAAATGATACTACATTTGTTAAAGATGGAAACATTGAGTCATCAAAGTTGGAATTTAATTATGTATCAGTTTTTATTGTATTATAGCACAAATCAAGCAGATACTTGAAAACTGGAAGAAAAATGATCAAATATATATAAACACCAATGGAGCAGACTATGCACTGAAATGTATAAAGGAGAAGAGTTGTGTAACTATTACCGCTAGTTCTGGTGTAGGGAAGACAGTCACACTCCGACATGTAGCCTTACAGATGGAAGATGAAGGATATGATATTCTGCTGGTAACAGATCCAGGTGATATTGTCAAGTTTTACAATCCAAAACGAAAAACATTGTTTGTGATTGATGATTTATGTGGAAATTATTCTTTAAACCAGATTGACATGAAAATTTGGGAACCTGTGATTGAACGATTAGATGAAATTCTTCAAAAAGAAGTGGCAAAGATCATTGTTGCATGTCGATTGCAGGTGTACCAGGATAACAAGTTTGAATCTTTACCTTTGTTTAAGTCATGTGTCTGTAACCTGTTATCAGAGAAATTGTGTTTGTCAAAGACTGAAAAAAGTTAATTGCGGAGTTATATCTCAAAACAAAAGCTCCTAAAGTTACTGATTATTATGATTCACATGATTGTTTTCCACTGATATGTAAACTTTACCATGACAAATCTGATATGCATATTATCAACTTTTTTCAAAATCCATTTTCAGTTTACGAAGCAGAGATTGAGAAGCTACCAAAAAAAGGATGTTATGCAAAATATGGTGCTTTGGCTCTGTGTGTCATGTTTAACAACAGAATAAATGAAGAATTATTGACAAACGAAGTAGACGACGAAACATTAGCCGTCATTGAACACACATGTGAGGCATGTAGACTTGACAAAGGGACATCAAGAATAATCTTGAAAGATGAACTCGATTCATTAATACATACATATATGAAAAAAGAACAAAATATTTATAAAAGTATACATGACAAAGTGTTTGACTTTCTAGCTTTTCATTTCGGACAGAAAATAATCCAGTGTTTAATTAAGTATGCACATAAGAGATTGATAAGTGAAAGATTTCTTTTGGAAAGACAAGGAGATTCTGACCAGTTCATAATAGTTGTGCCTCCTAAGTTCCATCAAATGTACATGCAAAGGTTGGTTAACGACTGGTCAAAGGGGATAGTAAATGAAGTATTTTGTAATACGAACATGAACATTCCTGAATTCAGGAAAAGATTTTTACGTCTATTGAATAGATTGGATAAATCTTACCAAAGAAAATTAGCACATACCTGTGATGTGGAAAACCAAGATACTGCACTGTTACTGTCTTGTTTTGATGGTGATAGTCCTATGATTAGATGGTGTTTTCAACATGAAGCTGATTGTAATGTATATAGAAATGATAAAACAACTCCTAAGGAGATAGCAGTTCAACAAGGCCATACAGAAATAGTAAAGATGTTGTTAGACCGAGGAGTAGATTATAATAAATGTAACAGTGATGGTTGGTCACCTATGATGACTGCTTGTAGCAATGGTAATACAGATATAGTCAATGTTTTGTTAGAAAAAGGAGCAGATTATAACACATGTCACAATAATGGTTGGTCTCCTTTAATGATGGCTTGTGGATATGGGCATTCAAAAATAGTAAAAATATTTTTAGACAATGGCGTTGATTATAATAAATTTGACATAAATGATACTTCACCTCTAATGACTGCTTGTTACAATGGACACATAGACATAGTAAGGATGTTGTTAGACAAAGGAGCAGATTGTAATAAACGTCCAAGGACAGGAAATTCAGCTATACAGTTTGCTTCAAACAATGGGCATACGGAAATAGTGATTATGTTGTTAGAAAGAGGAGCAAAATATTATGAATGGTCACCTATGACGTATGCTTGTAAATATGGAAATACAGAGATAGTGATGAAGTTGTTAAACAAGGGAACGGAATTTGACGAATGTAATGGTGATGGTCGATCACCTTTAATTTTAGCGTGTATAAATGGAAAAACAGAAATAGTAAGGATGCTGTTAGAGCAAAGAGTAGATTATGATAAATGTAACAATAATGGTTGGTCATCTGTTATGTTTGCTTGTGAAAATGGACAAACAGAAATAGTAAGGATGTTGCTGGACAGAGGAGCAGATTATAATAGATGTAACAATTATGAACGTTCGCCTTTAATGTTTGCTTGTAAAAATGGACATACAGAAATAGTAAGGATGTTGTTAGATAGAGGAGCAGATTTTAATAATTGTGATAAAGATAAGAGGTCACCTGTAATGTTTGCCTGTGATAATGGATTCACGACAATAGTAAGAATGTTGTTAGATAGAGGAGCTGATTATGATAAATGTGATAAAGATTGGTGGTCACCATTAATGTTTGCCTGTAACAAAGAACACATAGAAATAGCTCGGATGTTGTTAGACAGAAGAACGAATTATGATAAAAGAGACACATGTGGTCAATCACCTTTACTTTTAGCGTGTATGAATGGAAAAACAGAAATAGTAAGGATGCTGTTAGACAAAGGAGCAGATTATGATAAATGTAACAAAGATGACAGTTCACCTTTAATGTTTGCCTGTAAAAATGGACATACAGAAATAGTAAGGATGTTGTTGGATAGAGGAGCAGATTTTAATAATTGTGATAAAGATGAGAGGTCACCTGTAATGTTTGCCTGTGATAATGGATTCACGACAATAGTAACGATGTTGTTAGATAGAGAAGCTGATTATGATAAATGTGATAAAGATTGGTGGTCACCATTAATGTTTGCCTGTAACAAAGAACACATAGAAATAGCTCGGATGTTGTTAGACAGAAGAACGAATTATGATAAAATTGACAAATGTGGTTGGTCAATTTTAATGTATGCTTGCGACAAAGGACATACAGAAATTGTAAGGATGCTGTTGGACAAAGGAGCAGATTATGATAAATGTAACAAAGATGACAGTTCACCTTTAATGTTTGCCTGTAAAAATGGACATACAGAAATAGTAAGGATGTTGTTGGACAGAGGAGCAGATTATGATAAATGTAACAAAGATGGGATGACACCTTTAATTGTTGCCTATGGTAATGGATACACGGAAAAAGAAAGTATGTTGTTAGAAATAGATCCATATGATGCCTTATTTAACCGATTTGAGATAATGCCTTCAATGTTTAACTGTCATAATGAAAACACGGAAATAGTTAAGATGTTGATAGAAAGAGGAGCAGATTTTGATAAATGTAACAAAGATGAGAGTTCACCTTTGATGTTTGCCTGTAAAAATGGACACACAGAAATCGTAAGGATGTTACTGGACAGAGGAGCAGATTATGATAAATGTAACTATGGTGAGTGTTCACCTTTAATGTTTGCCTGTGGTAATGGATACACGGAAATAGTGAGGATGTTAGAGAAAAGAGGAGCACATACTACTTTATATAATCAATTTGAGATAATACTTTCAATGTATGCCTGTCCTAATGAAAACACGGAAATAGTTATGATGTTGTTAGATAGTGGAGCAGATTATGATAAATGTAATAAAGATGGGATTTCACCTTTAATGTTTGCCTGTAACAATAAACACACAGAAATTGTAAGGATTTTATTGGACAGAGGAGCAGATTATGATAAATGTAACAATGATGGGTGTTCACCTTTAATGTTTGCCTGTGGTAATGGATATACGGAAAAAAGCAGGATGCTGTCAGAAATATATTCAGCATCAACTTTATTTTACCGAAGTGATATAACACCTTCAATGTTTGCCCGTAACAATGAAAACACGGAAATAGTAAGGATGTTACTAGAGAGAGGAGCAGATTATAATAAATGTGATAAAAATGAGAGTTCACCTTTAATGTATGCCTTTCGTTCTCGATTCATGGAAATAGGAAGGATGTTGTTAGAGAGAGGAGCAGATTATAATAAATGTGAAAAAAAAGGTTTTTACCTTTGATGTAGGCTCGTAAATATCAAAATGCAGAATTAGTAACGGCGTTGTTAAACAGAGAAACGGATTATGGGTACCAATTATCAGGTTCTCTGCATATTGATATTGTAAAATATCAGCTGCGGGTCACAATATGAAACTTTTTGTCGAGTTGGCGCAGCGAACGAGTTCAAAAAGGTTCCATAATGTGTCGAGTAGCTGATATTTTACAATGTCAATATTCAGACAACAAGATAATCGATTTATCGGGTTGTATTTGCGTATTTTGCATGATAGAAAAAAGTGTTTTCCTTTTTTATCAGCAAACCGGAACAAGACTTTATAAGTTCAGTTCAAACTTATGGATGTTGTCGGAGAGTGGAGCAGATTGTAATAAATATGATAATAAAGGTTGGTCACCTGTAATGTTTGCTTTTCAAAATGCCGATACAGACATTGTAAAGATGTTTGTGGACAGAGCAGCAGATTATAATGAACGTTACAATAATAGGAGTTCTCCTTTAATGTGTGCATGCGACACAGAAATACTGTAAATTCCGAAATTATTGGGTTCATTTATTACTGCAATTTTGTTTTTAAATGGACAAACATGCGAGATTCATTATTCAAATATATCTGTCAGTTATAAAAATGTGAGTTCTCATCCTTGCGATACACACCCAGTCGCAGTATTCGCATTTATATAAACCTCGCAACAATATCCGGATTTACAGTAGTCAGGATGTTGTAAGATAGAGGAGCAAATTATGATGAATGTGATTAAGTTTGTTGGTCACCTTTAATGTTTGCCTATTTCAAAGAGCACATAGCAACAGCACGGATGTTGTAAGACAGAGGTAAAGATAATAATAAAAGTGACAAATGTCCTTTGTCACTTTTAATTTATGCTAGCCACAAAGGACATACAGAAATTGTAAGGATGTTGTTGGACAGAAGAGCAGATTTAGATAAGTGAGAATGTGTGCCTGGGATAAAGGGTACCCGGAAATACTAAGGATGTTGTTAGATGGAGGAGCAGATGTAACAAAGTTGAGAGTTCACCATTAATGTATACCGGTGGTAATGGATGCACGGAATTAGAAAGGCTGTTGTATGATTAAGGAATAGGTTATGCTTAATGTAATAATTAAAGACCAGAAATTGTAACGATGCTGTTAGATAGATGAGCAGATTATGATAAATGTGATAAAGACAGGTGGTTACCTTTAATGTGTATCTGTGATATTGGATACACGAAAATAGAAAGGATGGTGTTAGAATGAGGATAGATTAGGATAAATATGACAAATATGGTAGTCGTATTGTAATGTTTCCTTGTGAGAGAGCACATACAAGCATGGTAAAAATGTTACAAAACAGAGGAGCATATTATAAGAAAAGAAATAAAAAGACTTGTATCATATATGGTATGCTTGTTACAAAGGAAATACAGAAATAATAAGAATCTTGTTGAACAGAAGAGCAGACTATATTTCTCTTTTAATATATGTATTAACTGTTATGATAAAAGATACAAACAATACCTACGTTGAAAATATCAACTTATGTGCTCATTTAATGAATTTGATGTATACTCATCTGCAAGAGTTGTCTATATCTACAATTTTAGTTTATCCTAATTTATATGTTTTTCGATAACGACATTTTAAATTGTCTTCAGGATTTTTTATTCTATTCATTTGATTTGTATATTTTTAGTACCTTGATTCACCATGCCTGTACTGGATACCAAGTAATCAACTTAAAACAATGTCCTCACTTCATAACTTAATGCAGTTTGTTTTATATGATGAACAGCTTTGATAACATATTTCCTGTCAAACACCTTGACCAATATAAACAGTGTGTAGTATTTTGTTTAAATTTGCAGAAGTGACCATGTGTTATCCTTATATATGTACGATTGAAATGTTTGATAACAGACCCCCCTTTCACTTCATCTCAGCATACAGAATTATCTTATTCGGTCAAGACTTCGTCAGTATGATTTGTCAGTGTCTAAAGTCGTCAGCTGTGTCAATTTGATATCGAGTCAATCATGAGTCGAAATTGTTGATATCGACTATTGATTTGGCATGGGTTTATATAATCATCATCCATATCGATTCGGTATAATCGATATCCACAACTGGTGATCTCATGAGTATTTATATTCTTCATTGACGATATGGCCATCTGGATAACAAAATTGAGAATGAAAATGGAGAATGTGTCAAAGAGACAACAACCCGACCTCAGAGCAGACAACAGCCGAAGGCCACCAATGGGTCTTCAATGCAGCAAGAAACTCCCACACTGGGAGGCGTCCTTCAGCTGGCCCCTAAACAAATAAGTATACTAGTTCAGTGATAATGGACGTCATACTAAACTCCAAATTATACACAGGAAACTAAAATTTAAATGATACAAAACTAACAAAGGCCTGAGGCTCCTGACTTTGGACAGGCGCAAAAATGCGGCGGGGTTAAACATGTTTTTTGAGATCTCAACCCTCCCCCTATACCTCTAGCCAATGTAGAAAAACAAACGCACAACAGTACGCACAGTAAAACTCAGTATAAGAGAAGTCCGAGTCCGATGTCAGAAAAGGAAAGTATAGTATGTATGAACCATTTGAAATGCTTTTAACCACGTTAATGTTTGACTTTACCAAATAGTTTGGTTCGAGCCCACTGAATGTGTCGTTTGTATACCAAATGCGTTTGGCGTTTCAATGGATATATTCCTTGTATTTTTATGAGTATTTATGTGGATAACTGTTCAATAAGGGAATTCCCCGGCTTGGGTGAGTTTTTTGTTTCTCTATTTAATGACATCTTTTGTAGACCTCTTTTCGTCGTTTTTCTTTCTTTTCTTTTTTTATTTAACGTGTTGTTTTAATTTTTTACTGGGTCGATACCTCTGCTGGTAGACTATCAGTCCCCAAGGGTATCATCAGCTCAGTAGTCAGTACTTTGGTACTGACATGATTTATAACAAACCTTTCTCAAATTGTCCGTTTATAAATTTATATCTTATAAAGAAACTGAGTTTTCAACTCCCTCAGGAAAAGTTGGCCTTATATGGATTTGACTATTTTTTAGAGTTTTTTTTTTTTTTTTTTTTTTTTTTTTTTTTGTCATATAGCAATCAACGGTTGTGCTATGCATTCTCGTCTTTCAAAGACTTTGAGCGTTCCTGATGAAGGTTAAACCAGAAAAGCTTCGGACGCATGAAATATTTAACGTGTTGTTTTCATTTTTTTTTTTTTTTTTTTTTTTTTTTTATATATACATGTATTTCTGTTTTAAACATGAAAATCAAATATAAAATTTACGAGAAAAGATACGATATTTTCATTCCATATTGTTGTGTCTGTAGTTACGTTTTATATTTCAATGAATGAAATCTATGTATAACTGATATATGATTAAATATGGGATTTCGTTACAATAAAATACTCGAAACTTCTACTAAATTCGTTCATATATCCACAGATTTGCTTGGTTTTTTTTTTAGTTTGGTGGTAGCTGTAAAATTCTTCTTAGAAACGTTATGTATCACTTCATATTTTTCACAGAAACGTTGTTTATAAAAACTGTAGATTTAGATACGATCCATAATAACACATTGATCCTTTGAATCAACTTATTCCTAAACGGTAGAGAATATTTTAGCGAGAACAATCAAACGTTTTTTAGAGCCAAATTATAGCCCATTTTAGCGCCAGACTTTTTACCGATAATAGGATATATAAATTTAACATCGTACTAAGATCTTTGAATATTTTATCAGTATTAACATTGATTTTGTTTTTATTAAGTGTACATAACTTTATATGCATTGCTATACATTTATGAAAATGTATGGTCACACATCTTGTCAATATTGGGTACTTATACTTTACGATGCATAATGTCATGCTTTTCTCGGAGCTTTTTTGTGGCTGTCTTTTTTAATTGTTTTTCGTTTATTGTTTTGTTAAAAATTAAGCCGTTTGTTTTTTCGAATGAATTGTTTCACATTTTTCATGTTGGGCCTTAATAAGAAGAATCAGGAGATGTTATATGACAAAAACAATTGGAAACTACACTAGATAGAGTGATGTGAATTATCTATATTTTGGAACAACTGAACTGGCAGTTCTTTTTTATATCTAGGAAATAAAAGTGATAAGATTGTTAAGAACTATAACATTGTAATGTAAAACTTTTTTTTTAGTTCAGACTATTCACATTTATCTTAATTGAAAGCTGATTATGAATAAGTGTACGTTGCATTATATTTTGTATCTATACTAACATACTTTCTTATAACGATATAGTTCATCGGAAAATGATAATGTACATGTCAAAACAAACATCAGAGTATGCTTATAGAACTTACAACAGACACTTTTTCTTTTAGAAATATTAGTATTCATCCTATACATAACAATGAATTATTGATATTTATATATTTACAAATTTATATATTTATTGTTTATAACTTAACAAAATCATCATGTTAAATTAAGCCAAAAGCTCATAGACTGTAATGTTTGATACAATACAATACAATTTGCATTGTCTGGAGAGCCAAGTATTGTTGTTTCTATATTATTTAAGAAATCAAAAGAGGGTACTTTTATTTATGTGTTTGCATTAATCTTCGCCTGTATATACAGCAAATGTCATATATTCAATGATTGATCAGTATACAAATATAAAGTTGTATAACTAAGAATAAATATGATTAAACTGTAAAAATGTGATTTTTATTTTTTTAATAAAAAAAAATGTTATCGTTCAAATTAATACGAACTGACTTTTCTACAATGTATATTTATCGGCAATCAAAGTGAAAATGTTCAAATTGCCGATATTGTGATTGTTGAGATACGACGTTACGTTACATAGTAGCAACGTCATGTTTTTATATGTTAATTCAACGATTATATATAAAAACAGAAATGAAAAAAAAGAACCTTTTCGACTGATTTTTTAGTTTGTTCTTATGTTGTGCTGTTACACCACTGTCCTAGGTTAGGGAGGTTTGAGCGCTCACAAACATGTTTACCCCGCCACATTCTTTATGTGCCTGTCCCAAGTGAGGAGCCTGTAGTTCAGTGGTTGTTTTTGGTTCATGTCTGTCATATTTGTTTTTCGTAAATTGTTTTGTTATAAATTGGGTCGTTAGTTTTCCAAATTGAATTGTTTCATATTATTCATGTTTGGGCCTTTTATATACGACTATACGGTATGGGTTTTTCTCATAGTTGAAGGCCGTACGGTTGCCTAAAATTGCTCTCATCCACTTCATTTTAACTCTGGTGTATAGTTGTCTCATTGGTAATCATACCACATAGATATAAGAAGATGTGGTATGAATGCCAATGAGACGACTTTTGTCGCAGAAAGCTCGACATAGGGATATTGATCCGGCGGCGGCGGCGTTAACTAACTTCTTAAAAGCTTACTATTTCAGAAAGTAGAAGACCTGGATGCTTCATACGTTGTATATGGATGCCTAATGATAAGTTTCCGTCTGTCATATGTCCACTGTCCTTGACCTCATTTTCATGGTTCAGTGACTACTTGAAAAAAAAGTTAAGATTTTTTGTAATGTTAATTTCTCTCTTATTATGAGTAATAGGATAACTATATTTGGTATGTGTGTACCTTGCAAGGTCCTCATGCCTGTCAGACAGTTTTCACTTGACCTTGACCTCATTTCATGGATCAGTGAACAAGGTTATGTTTTCGTGGTCAAGTCCATATCTCAGATACTTTAAGCAATAGGTCTACTATATTTGGTGTATGTAATGATTGTAAGGTGTACATGTCCAACCGGCAGGTGTCATCTGACCTTGACCTCATTTTCACGGTTCATTGCTCAATGTTAAGTTTTAGTGTTTTGGTCTGTTTTTCTAATACTGTATGCAGTAGGTGAACTGTATTTGGTGTACGGATATATTTTACGATGTACATGTCTATCTGGCAGGTTTTATTTGACCTTGACCTCATTTTCACGGTTCATTGCTCAATGTTAAGTTTTTGTGTTATGGTCTGTTTTTCTTAAACTTTAAGCAATAGGTCATTTATATTTGGTGTATGGAATGATTGTAAGGTGCATATGTCTGTCTGGCAGGTATCATCTGACCTTCACCTGATTTTCAAGGTTGATTGGTCAATGTTCAGTTTTCCTGGTTAACTTTGTTTCGTAGATACTTTAAGCAATATGTCAACTATATTTGATGCATGGAATGATTTTAAGGTTTACATGTCTGTCTGGCAGGGTTCATCTGACATTGACTTCATTTTCATGGTTCACTGGTCAGTATAGAATTTCCATGGTCTGGTCTGTTTCTTTTATACTATAAGCAATAGGTCATCTTTATTCTGTGTATGGAATGATTGTATAAAAGGTGTACATGTATTTCCGGCTTGGTTTATCTGACCTTGACCTCATTTTCTTGGATCATAACTGTTAATGTGATACTTGTAGTAAAACTTTAAATGTAGGACTATCAACATAAAATCAATGGTCAGTATAGTAGGCGAGACATTTCAGCGTGTGCACTCTTGTTTTTATATTAGGTGCCTCAATCTGTATCGTTAAAACTGTCATAAATAGACAGAAACTTACCACAGTAAATTGACTACTAAGACAAGATCAACATTTAATTATTCACAATTTTAGCTCAACTGACCTTAAATTCTGTTTATACGTTCTCAATCTCTTGTCTTTCATCGTTTTCGTCCGTCGGTTGTCGTTTGTCCGTTCGTCGTCGTAAACTGTTTTCAAATTTTCTCCGCCGAGGAGGTCAAGTGTTGCCAAATGTTAACAAACTTTACTGGAATGTTCCTCACTGTATTCAGTTTAAAAGATGTATCCGAGGATTTGATCCATCAACAAACATAGCCGCCGTTACTGAAGTCAAAGGTTAAAGTCTATTTCCTGCGGAGACTTCAGAAGAATTTGACAACCCATTTTTGTTTTGCCTCTGAAATGTCAAATTTTAATAAAGTTCAAAGTGTTTGGCTTGTATTTTAAAAACTAACGCAGTTAGAGAACATCCTTTTGTTAATGTTGTGCAAAGTTCGCAGATTTTTGTTATTTTCTGGAAAACTATTAACAGATAGAGAGAAATTTTTAATAGTACAAATGAGCAACATAATAAGATCTACAAATCAGTCAACTTGGCAGAGATCCTCGAAAGACCCCTTATGTAAGTTATTATCTTAAAATGATGAAATTCACCCGTTTTACATTATTATAGGAAACTATAATGATAGAGCGAATATTTCGATAGTTAAAATATTCAACAAAATGTGATATACGAATAAGTCATCATTGACAAATCGTCAATTGACCCCTGATAGGAGTTATTGCCCCTGAATACTATTTTTTCTCATTGTTTGTGTTTTTGTTTTGCAGAAACTATAAAAGAAAAAAGGAAAAGTATTCATCAAAATAAGAATAAGAAAATAGCAGAAATTGTCAATTGACGGCGTATATGACTTATTTCCCTTGAAAGATTGTTATCCATTTTTGTCATTTTTTGCAGAAACCATTATAGATCAAGAAACATTATAAAAAGCAAAGATTTTAAGCACAATAAGATCTACAAATAATTTAAGATGGCCGAAATTGTCAACTGACTCCTTTTAGGAATTATTGTCCCTGAATGACCTTTTTTACCCCTTTAATGGATTTTTTGCGGAAACAAAATTGAACGGAGAGCAACAGTATAAAGCAAAACAAAAATAAATCAGCAAAATAAGATTTACAAACAAGTCAACATTATTTAAATCTTGAATTGACCCCTGAGTGGTGTAATGGCCCTTAAAAGATGATTATTGCCGCTTTTGCAGTTTCTGCACAAATTATAATAGATAGAGAGAAGCAGTTTGAAAAGCAGAAATGTTCAGCACAATAAGATATACAAATAAGTCATCAAGTCCAAAATGGTCAACCTACTCTTTCTAGAAGTTTTTTGCCTGAATAATGTTTTTTTATTCTTTTTTTGCTTTTTTTTTAAAGAACTATTGCTAAGGAGAAACATTAAAAAGCAAACAAGATCCCCTATTCGTAGATGACAGATTTGGAACAACGTTTTGTAATTTCCGCGTTTTCAATGCTTTAAACTTGGTACTTGATGTGGCTTTGAAACTTTTTTTATTCGAGCGCCACTCATGAGTATCATGTAGACGTACCGCGCTTCGTGCAAGTCTTAATCATAAGTTTGGTATTGTTACTGAATTTATTTATTTTTTAGCTTTTTAACCAAATATCAAGAAAACTTTCAATGATTTGCCGAAACTTAAAAAAAAGAATGATCGGTAATACAAGATCTACACAAATATCAAATCAAAGAAATCTTTAATTAATTCTTCCTTGGATAATGCATAAAAAGGGATAACAGAAAAGAAGAAGGATACTAAAAGGTTAATACAAATTCCTATTTCATATGAAAAAAGACAGCACCATGCCCAACAGGAAGAACAAAGAAAGACAAAAAACAATAATATAAAACTACACAGAAAACGAGATGACTATCATATTATTTATTTGTGCGTTTCTCTGTGATGAGTGTTCTTGTGTGTGTTTGTGCTGTATATTTGTCACGTAGTGTTGTCATTTTAACAATATTTTTTAAATTGCTATATAAGCGGGAGGTTTGGCTAGCCATAAAACCAGGTTCAACCCACCATTTTTTCTTAAAATGTCCTGTACCAAGTCAGGAATATGGCAGTTGTTATCAAATAGTTCGTTTCTATGTATGTTGGCGTTTGTTTTTGTTGCACTTCAGTATTTCTGTTGTTCCTTTGTTTTCCTCTTATAGTTGATTTGTTTCCCTCGGTTTTAGTTTGTAACCCGGATTTGTTTTCTCTCAATCAATTTATGACTTTTGAACAGCGGTATACTACTGTTGCCTTTATTGAGCAACACCAACCGGAGTGAACTCGGGTTCTCTGGAAACTAGGGTCAGCAGATCTTGCAACACTAGTGGCACCCGTTGTCTTTCTTATTGCAAGAAAACATACGTTGATAAGACACATTTGGAAATGTGCTTATTATCCGTTGATAATTTCCAGAAATTATAAAAAAACAAGGTTCCAACTACCTCGGGAAAAGTTGACCTTAGATGAATTGGGCTCTACGTCTTTACAAATACCTGGCTTTGAAATGTTTAGGATTGAGCATTTCTTATGAAGGTTAATCCAGAAAAGGGCGTCGAACTCACCAAATTCATGTTATAATCTTCATACAAGATCGCGAATTGTGGTTGCTACTTTACATATTCGTGGTCGTCTATGACACAGCTATTCCTCAACGGTCGACCAAATTATGATGGCGTCTGGAAAACTTCCGATCGAATGACTACTATTAAGAACCCTTAATGTAATAGCTTCCTTGTCATCAGTAACCTTCTCTATCAAGGAATCATGATACGAAACGCATGCCCTGGAATATAAATCAGCTTGGAGATACTCTGCTAGGATATTGGTACACAGAAAATCACAATGGTAAAATTTAAATCATTTCTTGTCATGACGGATAGTTCTCAACCGAGTCTCATTGTTAATTTTAGATGGAAGTCTAACCTCGATAAATCAGTCGTTATATTCCGCTTCTCTAGGTTTTATTACAGTCAGGAGGCCTGGTCAATGCAAAATCGTTCAAAATTAGCACGGGACTTGGCTATCTCGATAACATTTAGCTACCCGCTCATCCAGAGAGCGGCAATCAAATTCCTGGATTCCTGACGCGCTAATGGTATAAGAAGTTCAAGCTCTTGCGAGTTGGAGAATCGATCTATTCAAGTCAATATTTGAAGTAGACTTGACTAACTGTTGTATACTTTACTTTACTGAGTCACCAACTTTGAATTTTTTTCAGTGGAAAGCAGAATTCATTCTCAAAACTTTATACATATGTTGTCAATCAAAATATCCAGCATTTTTATGATGTCAATTCCAGTTAACTTTTTGTTTGAATCAGAGTATTCTCCAAAACCACCACACAGGACAACAAACTGATGACGTGCAACGACAAAAAATTTAGAAATCATTTAGAAACTAAGGATCTTACTTCCTCAGGTAAAATTGACCATAAATGGATTTGGCTACTAGTATTCCTATTCCTTTTCGGTCTCTTTTGGTTATATAGCTCCAGACATGTATAAGTTTATCATTCCTGGATTTCAAATTTTTGGGTCTGAGTATTCCTGATGAAGATAAATTTAAACAAACGATTCTGACGCATTAAATTTATTAAGTGTTATTTTTATCAACAACGAACAACACATCGTCAAGAAAGCCTAATTGGAACATGTTTAAAATGTGGTGGGATTAAACCAGTTTTACGTTTCCCCACCCCTTTTTGCCAATCTAGACCACAGGTCGTTAAACAAAAACACATACTAATAAATTGTTGATACAGATCTATGTCTCGCCTTTATGTTATTTTGATATTATATTGCAATTGTTGGTATCAAAATAGAAATACTGACATGTAAACTATGCAAACATTCAAAGTCAATAAACTTATGGTTCCCTGAAAATTGACCTAATTACAAACTAACACATTGCTGGCGCCGCTGACACCGCCGGAAACAGCAAACATAATTCTCGCTTTTTCGACTTTGTCAATACGAGACAAAAATCATGCACAGTGACGCTTCCAACAGGATGATCACAAATTTTAACATGGAATAAAAAAAAACTTATTAAGAGAGCAGAGTCAAAATGAGATCGTCTCTACGTTGGTTGCATAACGACGCTCAAAATTGATTGTTGAAATGGTTGTTGCTTTAAAGTCCCGTGGCATTTATGTGGAGCATATTCAGGTCAGGGCGAGAACAAATTAACAATATTCGTGCGATATGTAGATTCTGCAAGGTGGGACGACCGGGGTAAGGGTTCGGACTGCTACTGAATTAAGGGTATGTTGGACAGTGGCACGAATTTTGCCTTGAAATAGGTTACCTACGGACCCCCTCAAACAACCTGTACAGTCAAACTGACGACACACCTAAACAAGAGTGTTTCTTCTGCTGCCGCTTAAGAAATTTTTGTCCATCTTTTTCATTTTTAGCATTTTTTAGAAGTTATAAAATATAAATTTTTTTATAGATACAATAAAAATACCTGATTAGCAATGGAGGTCAGTGAGACAAAAAATACAAATACCTCCAAGTGACTGAATCATTTGATATGTTAGTTTACTCCTGATATGAGTGATAGCCCGTCAATGACCATTTTGTATGTTTCCCTATTTTAGCTTCTTTTTTATTATTTTATTTTTTGCGTCCGAAGCACTTTTTTTGGATTTATCTTCATTAGGAACTAATTGCCAAGAACTTGAAAGCCATGGGTTTATAATACCTAAATATGTGAAGAGCTATATGACCAAACGGGACCTCAAATAGTAGCCAAATCCATTGAAGATAATCTTTACCTGTGGGAGCTGGAAAGGAAAAAGAAAAACAACAGTCCCTAGACAATAGCGAAAAAAAAACTCTCTGCTAAACACTACGCAGAGAATTAAAAAATTAGCAACACAGCAATACAAACTGAATCAAACACCGAGGTCGAAGACACGTGCTCCGGAAGGAAGCCCTAGTTTTGTTTCACTAATGCCAGTCGTCGTGTTGCAAATGAAAAGTAGAAATTTGGTGTAAGGTCTCAACTAGTAATGTCACAATCGCGGAAAAGAGGACTAGATTAAGGCTACAAGTGAAATATATCCGTGGTCTTTTTTGACACAGATGTTTTGTAGGGTTAACATAAGATTTCCAATGAGCTAACCCTTCTTTCAAAAGCTTTCTTGTAAGCAGTAAACTTCAACACTGAAATTAAGATACGAAATGCAACTACTGGAATATCGTATCAACTAGGAAGATAAATATTTAATTTGCAGATGTTGCTAGAATGTTTCGCAACTGGAATTCCAAAAATTGGGACAACAACATCAACACTTTTAAAGTTAAGTTCTCCTCCGATTTTGATTGACATTTACCAGACGTAGGTCAGGAAATGAAGCAGACTGAATTTGGTATCTACGGTATCGTTTATTGAAAGTTCATGGGAATAGATAAATTCAACATAGTCGAATTAATTTTAATTTTTCATAGAGTGGAATGTAAGAATTAAGGATAAATGACGGTTGTTTTTTTAATTCTGATTGAGAAGCTGTTATATGAACTTTACCTCAGGAATAACAGAACAAATAGGTAGCAGTGAAGCAAGTTGATTCCCCTAGGAATGCCGATAGTCTATTAAAACATCCCGTCCACCAACTGCAAAAGTAAAAAATATTTTCACGGGTAGTAACGTCGTCATATCGGGGAGTGTTTAGTACAGTGATTTTGTCATGATTTGGTCTAGTTGGTTGTGATTTGATTGGATTTTTTCCTAAAAGAAATTATGAAGATAAATTTCCCCTTGTAAGTAGCTTTGTTTATAGCCATTATGTTTGTAAATGCAAAATATTTATTATATAGGTAATAATATGAAACATATATCTCTTGCGTATTACAATTTTAAAAGTAAGGATTATTGTTTTTCAAACATAAGACAATGCTCTTTTTCTGCGTGTAACAAAACATTTTTGTTATAATTTACATAATAAACTCATCATAGATACCAGGATATAAATTTTGTATTTGCGCCAGACGCGCGTTTCGTCTACAAAAGACTCATCAGTGACGCTCGAATAAAAAAAAGTTAAAAAGGCCAAATAAAGTACAAAGTTGAAGAGCTTTGAGGACCAAAAATTCCTAAAGGTTTTGCCAAATACAGCTAAGGTAATCTATTCCTGAAGTAGAAAAGCCTTAGTATTTCAAAAATTCAAAATTTTGTAAACAGTTACAATTGCTTTTAAATATTCTAGCTGAATAAAATCGCCACTTTCGCAAATAATTTTATGAAAACACAATGTAATGGTATGGTAAAGTGTGTGATGGTTTGCTCCATGGCCGCCATGGATCAGTTCTGTAATTCATAAATGTATATCATGCAGATGAAATCAAATTTGTGAGATTGATGAAAAAAGAACAAACATGAAACAATTCTTTTAAGTCTATAGAGAAATTGAAAATATATGTATAAAAACGACAACATGGATAACAGATCCAATAAACGGTTTTCATTTGAAAAAAGTCTTAAAAAATTAAATTATATATATATTTCAATAATTTGCGTTTCCAAATAGAGTTCTGCTGTCAATATTATTTCCTGAAAAACAAAGATGACAATATAAAAATAAGAGAAGATGTGGTGTGATTGCCAATAGTACAAATATCCACCAGATACAAACTGATGTGGAAGCAACTATAGGTCACCGTTTGACCTTTAACAATGATCAAAACCAATACCATATACATGAAGTAACTATAAAATGTCCCGGCATGACAGCATGTAACACACATCAACCGAGAAAACCAACGCCAGGACTGGTTATGTATCATTGCATCATCACAGCATTCCTCATATCATAACCATTTAAAAAATTATAGGTATCCATAATGTACTATATACTTCATAGTAATTCGCCAATTTGATGTTCAACTTAATTCAGTTTACAATTACAATTTTTACAGAACATTTACATATTGCGCATGTCCTATTTCATATTTTGGTTTTATTTTGCTTTTTGTTTCTATAGCACAAAATGGACCTTGACAATAATGGAAAAAAACGCATATTGGACAAGCCATGAATAAAGCATACAATCACAAAATGCAACACATAAAACAGTCAAAGTTACAGCGTGATATTCAATACTGTCGGAAATCCATCAACAAGCAGCGAGATCTGAAAGGCACCGACAAAACGAGATCAAATCCAAAAAGGCGCGCAGCATAATATCATAAACTTAAAATTCTACCGAGAAAAGGAAATACCATTGACCAACATATTCCGGGGTTAGAACAGGTGCATAATATATGCGGCGGCGGTCAGTTTATTACTTTCATTGGGTCCAAAATCTCATCCTGTGTTTGGTCAAAGGTGAAACAAAAAAGACCATAGGGATACATAGTAAAATTAGCTAAGAGTAGAAAAACCGAAGCGTAAATCTACAAAAGGGAAAATCAAGAAACAAATAAAACAAATCCGGGGTAAAGAAAAAAGTGCAATTTCTCAAATAAAACCAAAGTTATATAAGAAAACACAAACCCTGTAAACATTGGAAAACCGCAAGTGCACCGACAAGGTAAGCTGTTCTAGCTTCATGCAAGACACTCGAAGTGTTTCTCGTAAAAGTCATGTTCGGGAACGGGGGAAATGTATCAATAACAAAGGGACAAGGTCTGATGTCATTCTGGACAAAGACAACTTATAACGGTCAATTATATTCAATATGTACAACAAGTGCAGTGAAGATCTGTTGAGAAACACAACCTTTTCAATGTCCACAGGTGTTTTTATGGATGTGTAGTGGACGGACAGATAGTCCCGTTACAATATCCTCTCCTAATGTTACATGCATTTTACACATGAATGATTTTTATCTTTGATGTTTAAGGAATCAATCTAGTCAAAATATTGCATTTCTGCAATTTGTAATATTAACATGAAATTTGAAATAAAATCGAATGCATATAAGGCCAAGGGGCGTGTGTAGTGTCCCAACATAGGGGTAATACCATCAAAAGTGTCCCCCATTACTCTATGCATATGTTATAATTGAAAGTTTCCAAATAACTGTGCAGAATTTACCTTTGTTTCAAATGAAAACATACTAAGTATTTTCTTGAATAAAGTTTTGTTTTACAAGTACTACACTGAAAGTTCCACACAACGTTTCACTGAATATTAATCAGTGAGAGGTCATCATTCATACAGCGGAACGTGAAATTAATAGATAATGCTAGCTTCTTTTCATTCTTCATTAGAAGCTCCTGTATGAAATCTGCCTCATATGAATAATGCCGATTATTTGTTGAAAAACACGTCCTGCGAACATAACAAGTATATGGTGTCAATCACGAAAACAATCATCTTGATACTGTCTTTCTCAGAGAATGTTTTTGTGTGAATCAAATCAGAGTGGGATTTGTTTTCAAAAAACGATTTATCTCGCCCTTAAACAAGATATTTGTATCTGCTTTGGCTATTCTTTTTTAAGAAATCAAGCAGACCCAATTATTTTCAATTTGTCTTTTAGTTTGGAATGAGGAACACGTGTGTAAAGGATAGATTGTCAAAAGTGTTAATACTATTGCAAGAGAAAAGAGACTTAGATTGTATGTACTCTAACAGAATTGATGGACTAAGCGTAGAATTCGATAGGACATTTTGAGAAGAATAACAGAATTGGTTGTATATATATATTAAAATTTTCATTATTCGTATAAAAAGCAGAATTAACAAGTTCCCCAAAATTGGGAGTTAGCTCTCTTATCCATAAAAATACTGATCCACTTTGTTTATATAATTATAAACCAATTATGTTATTAAATATTAATACAAAATTAATTATATATTCATTGTTTCAGCGCATTTAAAATATTCTACTAAAATTATCCATAAAGATCAAAAATAGATATATAGGCTATATCATTAGACAGATCTTGCAGAAAATAATTAATCACGCAGAACGATTGAATATAGAAGGGGATTACTATTTTTTGACTTCTCGAAAGCATTTACATCTTTCGAATTGGATTTTATGTTTTCAGCTTAAAAACATTTGCTTTTAAAACTTCTTTGCTTAAATTGAATAAAAATTTATATACCGACATTAAAAGCTCAGCGATAGATAACGGGTAGATATCTGAACCCATAAGCCTTCAACGTGGAATCCCACAAGAAATGTCCGTGCAGTACCATAATTTTTGTTGTCGGTGTAGAGATATGAGCCTGGAAGTTAGGGAAAACAATAATCTTAAAGGGTTTGAAATTAAGCTAGATGGGAAAACACACTCATTGAAAATCATTCAACTTGCAGATAACACCAGACTTGATAAAAAGACATTTCAAAAGTTTTTAATTATGATAGAAATGTTTCGTAGTGTTGTCATTTTAGTAATATTTTTTAACATTGCCATATAAGCGGGAGGTTTGGCTAGCCATAAAACCAGGATCAACCCACCACTTTTTTCTTAAAATGTCCTGTACCAAGTCAGGAATATGGCAGTTGTTATCAAATAGTCCGTTTCTATGCATGTTGGTGTTTGTTTTTGTTGCAGTTCAGTGTTTCTTTTGTTCCGTTGTTGATGTGTTTCCCTCGGTTTTAGTTTGTAACCCGGATTTGTTTTCTCTTAATCGATTTATGACCTTTGAACAGCGGTATACTACTGTTGCCTTTATTTCGCACATTATCAGGACTTTAATAAAACGGGTCAAAAACAGAAGGCATTTGGTTGGGGAAACAGAAACACTTGCATAGAAAAATATGGAAATTTAAACTGGAAAGACAAACCATTGAAAAGAGATTTGAAGACAGAGGAAATACATACAATAACCAGAAACTCCAAGTTACCAAGATTGATTCAATTATAATAGCTCACAGAAAACAAAAATGAGAAAAAAATGGATCACAAGGAGGTATAAGCCAATATTTCGTTGGAATACCTACTAATCAACCTCCTACAAATAAAACTGACAACATACATACCACATCTCCCACAGAAGAATACCATGTACAAAAGACTATTAAAACGCAGGACCATAACCATTTATTAATACATTCCAGTGCAATTGTTAAATAGTTAGCAATATAGTGTTCAAATATAATTATATGTTTACAGCATTTATTTTTTATTTTATAAATTAAAAAAAATATATATAATGTGATGTTATTCCAGATTGCCTACATTCAAACGACTACTCGAATGTCAAATATTATGTTATAAAAAGGTCAATATTCAAACCAGTCATTTGATATTATGGTACGCTATAAAAAGTACATTTGAATGTAAATGTTCTTCATCTGGTGATTGAAGAGCTAAAATCCTGGAAATTAAGTTGATAAAAAATGGATCTCCTGTACTTGTAGATCGTAATTTAAGAGGGCATGACTTTAATATGACATAGGGCAGTTTTATAAGATTATCGAATGGTATGACATAGACAGTTTTAAGCACTAAATACTAGAAATAATCATAAATTTATGCGCTACATTCTAGAAATGACCATAAATTTATGCACTTCATACTAGAAATAACCATAAATTTATGCAATAGATACTAAAATTAATCCTTAATTTTACGGTAATGTTGTTCATAGAGGTAATCAATTTAGATACGATCAATGTAAACTAATTGATCTTTTGAACAAAAAATTTTCTTAAAATTTATCAATTTAACACCGTAGTAAAATCTTTAAATATTGTTTTTTATCGGTTCTAACATTGATTTTGTTTTTGAAAAATTAAAACATAACTTAATATATATTGCTATATAAGTACAGTTATGAGTACTCATGATCCTACATACTGTTGATACTGTTTACTTATAGTTTGTCAGTACACAAGGTATTGCGTTTCTTAAACTGTTTAAACTAAATCTGTTGGATGTGTACTGATTGATTTTTAAGTCTGGGAAAACATGATTTATCTATTAGTTGTAATTGTCTTGAATAAAGCCATTTGCGACTGATTTTGACCGTTTAAATGTTGTGCTGTAACACCACTGTCCCAGGTTAGGGGAGGGTTGAGCGCTCACAATCAAGTCTAACCTGGCCACAGTCTTTATAAGCTTGTTCCAAGTCAGGAGCCTGTAATTCAGTGGTTGTTGTTGGTTCATATCTGTCACATTTGTTTTTTTTATATTGTATTGTATAGATTAGACAATTAATTTTCTCTTTTGAATTGTTTCACTTTTTCATGTCAGGGCCTTTATACCCGACTATACAGTATGAGTTTTTCTCATTGTTTAAATTGAAGGCAGCACTCGAACTTATAATTGTTTTTATCACATTATTTGAACTCTGGTGGATAGTTGTCTCATTGGCAATCATATCATACCACATCTACTTATGTTGATGTGAACTTAAAATAAATCAAATATTAACAGCAATAACTGTCCTTTCTTAGATTTAGATATTTCAGTTTTACACGACAAACTCTACATAAAAATTTACAACCAAAGGGACGATTTTTCTTTCTCTGTTGTTAGTTTTCCTTTTCTGGATGGTGATGTTCCTTTGGTACTGTCTTACGGTATGGCGTACGGAAAGGGTCAAAAGTAAATTATTTCGCATATGCTACAGTTAATACAGCATATGCTATATAAACTACAGCTTAAGCTATAATTTATGTACCCTATGCTGTAATTAATGTCGCTTAGGCTATAATATATAGCATATGCTGTAATTTATACAGCATATGCTATAATTAATACAGCATATGCTATATTAAATGCAGCCTATGCTGTAATAAATAGCATATGCAGCTTAAGCGTCCAGTTGACGTACCATAAGGTTCAAAAGAAAATACAGATTACGCTATAATTGTTGAAACATGTACATTATTTACATTTAAGTTATAACAGTCCCGAAAGGGTCAAAAGTAAATGTAGCATAAGCTGTATTGTGCCATATGGTTATAAGGTGGGGTTACTGTCAATCACAAATGATTCTATTATATATTTACTGTCAATCACTCTTCAACTTTGAAGGCTATTCACAAATTAGGATAACGCCAATCAGAACCACATTTTGTTTAGGATGGGTGAAAATTAAAGAGCATTATGATTTAAGTAATTGATAGTCGAGTTCAGAGAGTTAATGAAATATTCGGAATATTTACATGAAATTATCATGCTTATCTTAGAATTATATTTAAGGTAGCACAATACAAAAGCAACTAAATTTTATCAAAATTTAATTTTATCTGTTTTGTTACTTCTTTTAACAATTAATGTTGCTGATATTTATACTAGAATTTCTTGAGGATAATGTAATAAATATGAATTCTTATTAAAAGAATTAAATATTTCATTTTCAAACTGCAAAATAAAAAAATATACTTGGGAGTAAAACACCATATTGTCATTGTATACAATTATATTTCTAGAAATCCCCATAAAGATCATCTAAACTGACCAACTGATCATTTTGTGTACACATGCATAACCTACTTTTGTAACAAAAATGAATGCAAAAAACAAAATATATTATTTTATGTACTAAGAGGAATAAAATCAACATTGAAAATGCAATGTGTAATTAAACTTCTGATATTATTTATTGTTACTGTTTATCATAATAAGCGGAGTTTTGACCATATCAGTAGCAACCGTGACTTACAGCAAGGTCAGTGATAATATAACATCTCCGCCAGATGTATATTGATGCGTATATAGGTGTGTGCATTTTCTTTGTATATTTAGAATTGCTGAAATGAAATGCTTTCTTACTGGCCAAAACCTAACTGATTTATGATGAAAGGCCAATCCTGAAGTATCCAAATGGTACATGTGTGAATTATATTGAAGTAAAAGGGGTACAAATAGGAAAATTCTTATTTATTCAATTTTGACACATTCATTTATGACATTAAAATGTAGTTTTAAATGAAATTAGCTACAGTACTAGAAGTGTGCCCCTATATGCCTGATTTTCACACATGTTGTTCCTTGAACAGTTATCTTCAACATATAGTCTCAGATCCAAAAAGCATCAATAGAACAAATGTTATACCCAATTAAATTTAGTGATCTCTTATAAACTGAGGTTGACATCTTCATTGAAGGTTTATGAAAGAATGAAATGCAAAAGGGAAAAACTGAGACATGGTTTCGGAGTTCAAACTGTGTTGTACAAGAATCTTTAAAATATTTTGGGATGGAATGA
The DNA here is from genome assembly GCA_017311375.1 of Mytilus coruscus. Taxonomy (NCBI): domain Eukaryota; kingdom Metazoa; phylum Mollusca; class Bivalvia; order Mytilida; family Mytilidae; genus Mytilus; species Mytilus coruscus. The sequence goes on along the minus strand of CM029600.1, from coordinate 2,012,121 downwards.
AAAACAAAGAAGCTTATTTCATTCAAGTGTGGACATCACAATATAGCAACTAATTATGTAATAATTATGTCATAATGAAATTCTCATCATTTTAAATACACAGAATTTTGAAATCGGGTTTTTTGCAATCGACTCCTAAATTTATTTGAAAGAAGTAAAACCATAAAAAAATAGTTCGACATTTAGACTGATATGGCACTTTAATCTTTCTTCTCTCCTTTGGTACCCTATAACATTTAAAGCTGGATGAAAGAGATTACATCCGTTTAAAGTTGTCTGATTTGGGGTAAAATAATCTTTGTATTGTGCTACCGACAGAAAGAATAGTGTAGACAATGATACCGAATCCCTCAACATTTCAGGCAAACAACCAATATAAAGGTACAGGTACGAAAAACAATGCCTTTGAACGTCTTAAAGTCGCTGTGAGACTTTACAAAATTAGTAAAAATCACACCATACAGCAAGCACTAGTTATAAATTGTCCATTGTATGATGAAAATACAAGAATGAGATTGATGTACTATTCATTTTATGCTGAATTCAATCATCAGAATTTATATGTTTACATGTCTGTTTTATAGCACAGATTAGCGAAATGTGTGTTCGTTATAAGTTTTACTATAGTACGCACTTAGTCTATTCGACTACATGTATATAAGAATTTTCAAGAAACGATGAAATATTAAACTGTTCGAAGTCATGTATTAATTACTAAATATAAATAAAAGTAATTGAAACAAAAAAGAAAAACAAGTTTTATGAACACATCCACTTTGTATCCTTACAATCTAAATACAAATAATAGAAGGAACACGAAGCAATTTCCGTAAAGTGACCTACGTGTTTTCTTATTTCGCTAAAATGGGATGTATATTGTCCATTTTTTTCGCAAAATTAGGTTACCGATTTGCTAATATGTCCCAAAAAGTTTAGCCAGTCTTTATTTCACAGTCAATATATATACAGCCCCTGCCGGGAGGAAATAATAATCAAATCTAACTCTAACATTGGTTGATATTCTAGGCACTTTTTAAATTTTTCTAAAGCCTGGATTTCTTAATCATAAGAAATCCGATGGACAAGGTATTATTTACAGTTCTCACTTTATGGGCAGACAACAAGTTTGCATAATAGTTTTGCCACTTCAATATTATGCAAATAACCAGCTAGATTGAATGTCAAATTGTATCGAAAAATATGGCATTACAAATGAACAATACGTTTTATAAAAATATATACAAATTTGGTATTTTTAATAGTATGTAACGTAAAGGAGACATATATTTTTGTAATTGCCAAAGAATTCGTGATCGATATTCAAAGTTTGTATTTGTCAGCATTTTCGAAGGATTTATGGTGACCAGATTCACCTGTAAAGAATAAACATTATCTTCCGATGTTCAGACAGTTTTAAATCGATACAAATTGACCATGATAATTGGTAAACTGATTTTCAACATTCCTCAGTTCTCTCTTGACTGTTGTAAAGGAGGAAAGAAATGTGAAATAGAACAACAAGATGGTAGCACAGTGGTAACATCGATTCATCAAACTGGATGTAGCTGTATATTGTCACTGCCATAAAAATGTTATGCCATAGTAAGACATGCTTACGGTGACCTATAGTTAGTTGTTAATTTCTGTGTCATTTTGGTCTCTTTTGGAGAGTTGTCTCATTGGCAATCATACCACATCTTCTTTTTTTATAATTATAAACAGAAAAGGTATACATGCATCAGGGCCAAGCAGGCAGAAAAGATGCAGATTACCGACATCGGACTACTCTATTAAATGTATGTCCCCACTTTTCCGTTTGTCTATTATACCTGTTTTCCCTTTATTTTCGTCTCATGACCCTGTAACTAAGGCAACTGGTAATCTTAAGAAATGGTATGAGTGCCAATGAGATAACTCTCCATCCAAGTCACAATTTGTAAATTTAAACCATTATATGTCAAAGTACGACCTTCAACACCAATAATGACTAGCGTAAACTCATTCAAACAGGAAAACCAACGGTCTAATCCATATAAAAAAGAAACTAGAAACACTTATGAACCTCATCAACAAGCGACAACCACTGAACATTAGGTTCCTGACTGTGCCATTATTTTTGGTGTAATTCAAACACTAGTTGGTTACAATATTGACATCTTCAAAAAACTTTGAATAAAAATTCAGACAATGAAAGAAAGTTGAAAGTTGTAAGCATTTTGAAACTTAAGGCGATTATGACCATTTTGATTCATGATGAAATTGTGTACACTATTCTCAACGATATTCCTAAACACTTAGAAGTAACTCTTTTTTCTGGTGCAAAAAGGAACGAACATGTTGAAAACATATACAAATATATATGAAACATTTGGCCAGATTTATTGTGAAAGTTAAAGTTTAAAATGAATATACAAAGTCTTGAAATAGTAACTGATAATCTTGCTTAGGTGACTCAAGGAAGTACCGCCGGACCTTAGTTATGAAGAAAACTGCAACATTTAAAAATGTCTATACATTTTTGTAATTATATTTATCAAAGGGTCTAAAAGATACCTTATTGTCTAACTTTGAACATTACTATACTATGCTGTATACATCATCATATTCCGTGACGGTATCCATATACTTCACTCACGTTTTTTCGTCTATTTTTGTAACTTTTTCTTCATCCTGTGTGCTTCTTTTTCTAGTTATGCTTTAAATCTATCTCCTCGAAATTATCTTTTGTACAATAGTGCATATATATTTTACATGTAAACTAAATTGTAGTATTGTTTCAAGGAGAAGGTTTCCTAAGTTCGAAAAACATCTTAACCGTTTTGACTCTTTGAGCAAATAAAATAATTATAAACTATATATTCCAACAAAATGTACATGGAAGATACTTGATTTCATAATTGACAGCATATTGTTGATTTTGGGGTCTGTGTTTGAACAAACATTGGTACAATTTGTACACCGCTTTCAGTCGATTTGTTCTTGTATTCGTGTGAAGCACACCTCAGCCAAGCCCGGAAGGGTTTGGTCATTCCAATAGTGAAATAATTCGGGGACTATTACAGAAAATGATAAGAAAATTTTATAGTTTCAGCTTTCGTTACATAGATATTGTATTGTACATGTGAACTTTCAACATACCAAAGATGTCAATTTACAAAAAAATATACTGACATTTCTACAAATATAGTACAGAGCCATATTTTGACACTTCCTGTGCTTGCATCATCAACCGGCGAACACACATCACCGTTTTTTTTTCACATAAAAAGTTTGAAGTTCATGCATTTTAATTTGGTTTTGTCCATCCTTTTATACCGTCTTATCGCTATACTGACGTCATCAATTTTGTCAGCTATAATGTTTCAAATCTGAATGTCTCATATTATACCAGAGACATATATACACATATATGTATATGTATATATGTCTCTGATTATACTATTATTTTATAATACTGAAGGAATTTTAGAACTTTTTGTTTTTGTGAAAATACATAAAGACCATTTCTCTGGTATTCGGAATATAAATTAATTTAAATGACAATTTCAAAAGTTCCTTAAATGACAGATTCCTCAACATGAAGGATTTTACAACCATGAAGAAGTATAATTGTTTAAATCTTAAAGTTCCTGAAAAAGTATGTGATTTATGATTAATCTAAGTATCAGCATTTTGGTTTTATCTTTTATTTAAAAGCACTGTTTAAAAATTAAAAAAAAAGAAAAAAAACCTCATTAAATGTTTGATTGATTTGAGATTGTCTGTCTCAATTATCGAACTACACCAGTACGTATATGAACAAAAGGCGGGAAAATTGGCCCAAGCCCTTTTCTTCGAAGGTTCAAATAATTTAATTGCAGAAGTTCAAAAAAAAAATTTACACTTTATGTTTGGTTTTGCACATTGACACGTGCGTATTGTTACAATATGTTACGTTAAATCATACTCGGGGTAAACTGAGAAGAGAAATTGCTTAGACAAGTTAAGATGGGTTGAAAGGCCTGAATAAACACTCTAAGTGTGATAGTGGGACAAAAATAAGAATATTTAAGCCCTTGACTTGTATAATTATGTGTCACCCTGTCGGATTATCGAACTGTCGGACTATCGAACTGTCGGAATATTTAACTGTCGGACTATCGAACCGTCGGACAATTGAACAGTCGGACTAAAGGGCGTCGGACTGTCGGGCGTACCCCTCACACATATTGAATTTCGCCAAATTCTTTATGTGCCGGTGTCCTATTGCTATTCTTCCCCCATACTTTTTCCGGGCGGTAGAACTGGATCGATCTAGTTCCCCCCGGAAAAATTGGCATGATCCTACTTTTCCCCCTCAGCGTGATGGGAAAGGGGGGACAAACCAGGATCAGGCCAATTTTCCCCCCTAATAGCACGAGAAGCTAATTTATCCCCCTTGTAAATTATTAACATCGGCGATGTCAGTTAGAAATCCAAAAACATAATAGTAACTTCTTTTGATTAGTTTAGCGGTACCGAACCTTTGGCGTATTAATATACATTTGATATCAGAATACTTATATATATATATATACATGAAGCACATTCTTATGTGGTGATCACATCCATTTTCATTCGTGAACCCTTAGTATCATATGACTAGACGAATACAATTAGTTAAACCACTTCAGGTCAGTAAGAAGACATTCCCCTGGACAGACATGTTTATGATGTCTCGTAATACTAGTATGGTAAAATGACTTCATATGAATCATGCAAAGAACCTACTCTATCTCTATCCAATTATGTCACATCGGTACATGTACTAGCTGTACAAGGAAGTACAACTGCCGACTGGTCTTTAACCAGGAGGAATGGACAGTACACTCTACCAGTTAGATGGCCGCCATTAGGAAAGATAACAACTAAAAAGAGATGACAAAGAAAAGAACACATCGAAAGCTGGACAGAGAAAATACTCGCCGCCTGAAAGCTTTCTTTCAGCAGAAGTCCGATACGGATGAAACATCATCAAACCCATGCAGTGGTTATCGGTATACTAGCTCCAACCATCATGAGAGACGTGGAGGTACAGGAACTACCAGAAACTACATCAATCGAATGCAGATATCTACCCATCAGTTGTAGCTGTACAAGATCTACAAAAAGATCCGGCATGCCCTAAACGTGCACAGGGTCGACTCTATCCAGCATAAATGAGACAAATATCCAACGTATTAAACTGACGTGGCAATAAGTAACTAGCTTTCAACAATGAGAAAAGCCCATACCATATAGTCGGCTATAAAATGCCCCGGCAATAAAAATGTGAAACAATTCAAATGAGAAAACTAATGCCCTAATTATTAAAACAAAATAGTTTACGAAAACAAAACGAACCAACAACAACCACTGTACTACAAGCAACTTACTTGGGAATGGTGAATACAGAATGTGGCGGGATTAAACATATTCGTGGGCGCTCGACACCCCATCCCCCCAAAAAAAATCACAAAAAAAGCTCCAACCTAGGACAGCACACAATAGGAAAAAACTGTAAAATATCAATTACAATTTGCTTCACTAAAACTGTAGAGGTACGGGTTACAATATTGTTCATTTTCATTGCGTTACTGTATTATATGTATATCATGTGTAATGTTTGTAAGCCATAGGTCCATATTATGGGAGTATAAGTGCTTTTTAATAAACAATTAACTTACAAAAAAAGCACCGAAATAGGAGCACACTCATTTACCGAAAGCTATGTCAAAGCCAATTTCAACTAATATGATTATATTCTTCCAGACGGGTTGTTCTTTAATAACGAAATAACTACAGTACTAACGAGATATATATCTATGAAACAATGCTACATTTCATATAAAAAAGTACACCAATCATGCAGAGACTGACATTAACTGCGAAAACATGTATATTTATTATGGTTGTGAAACGACAGTTTGTCAACCGGATATAAGTAGGCTTTTTAATTTTGATGCTTTAATTGCATCATTGAAATACAAGTTTACTAGTTATACTAGCCTGTTGTCAGAAAAAACTAAAATTGCAACGTGAATTGTTTTGGCGATACATATTAAAATTTTCCTTGGCTTATAATGAACCCCAACGAAAACTGTTTGGCATTTGAACGCAAACAAGAATTGCCAGTAAGGAATAGTTAAATAAAAAATAAAAAAAACAACGATGAGAAACCCGTGCAGAGACAGAAAACCTACGTAATTAGAAGTTGGGATATTGTTTTTTGTTTGTATTTATATAAAGTTAAGCCTTTTTCCATCTTGAAAACAACAAAATTGAGAACGGAAATGGGAATGTGTCAAAGAGACAACCATCCAACAAAGAGCAGAAAACAGCCCAAGGTCACCAATGAGTCTTCAACACAAGGAGAAAATCCCGCACCCGGAGGCGGGCTGTAGCTGGCCCCTAAAAAAATGTTTGCAATTTTCAGACCTGTGTTGCACAATACAAAGTTAAAGATCGGATGCACAAACATAAATGAGCACGAAGACTGACTTTGTCATTTACGGACACCTACGATGTGAAAAAATTATATCAAGACGATAAAAAAAATTGAGACCAAATAAGTTGTGCATCTTGCATTACCTGAAAAAAATACTCACCAAGAAAAGCTTTGCATACATTTCATTGTGAAAAATCATGTTAATTAAATGAAAGTAAAAGACGCCTTTTCCCTGGGGTTTGGAGTTCGGTGTAAACAAAGGGTGGTGCGGTGAAGGTATTGGTATGGAGAATACGCCCAGTGAATTTTCAGGTCAAAAGAATGCATGTAGCTGTTAGCAAATTGATGAGTTGGACGATCAGACAAAACAACACAACAAAATGCAATTACAAACGGTTAAACATGTAGACAGACTTGTGAACATGTTACAGACTGATGGACATGTAGACACAGCTTGGTTGACATAATGACCGACTGGTAGACATGTTGACAGACTGCTGTGTTACATATTTGTTTTCGATCGTTTTGTACATTAATTAGGCCATTAGTTTTCTCGTTTGAATTGTTTTACATTTGTGACTTTGGGACCTTTTATAGCTGATTATGGGGTATGGGATTTGCTCATTGTTGAAGGCCGTACGGTGACCTACGGCTATTAATTTCTGTGTCGATCATTTGATCTCTTCTGGAGAGTTTCTCATTAGCAGTCATACCAAATCTTCTTTTCTATACATACACAGACTGGTGGACATGTAGCAGACTGATGCACATGTAGACACAGCTTGGTAGACATATAGACCGACTGATAGCCATGTCGACAGACTGTTGGACATGTAGACATAGCTTGGTATAGACATATAGACCGACTGATAGTCATGTCGACAGACTGTTGGACATGTAGACATAGCTTGGTATAGACATATAGACCGACTGATAGCCATGTCGACAGACTGTTGGACATGTAGACATAGCTTGGTATAGACATATAGACCGACTGATAGTCATGTCGACAGACTGTTGGACATGTAGACATAGCTTGGTATAGACATATAGACCGACTGATAGCCATGTCGACAGACTGTTGGACATGTAGACATAGCTTGGTATAGACATAATGACCGACTGATAGTCATGTCGACAGACTGTTGGACATGTAGACATAGCTTGGTATAGACATATAGACCGACTGATAGCCATGTCGACAGACTGTTGGACATGTAGACATAGCTTGGTATAGACATATAGACCGACTGATAATCATGTCGACAGACTGATGCACATGTAGACACAGCTTGGTAGACATATAGACCGACTGATAGCCATGTCGACAGACTGTTGGACATGTAGACACAGCTTGGTAGACATATAGACCGACTGATAGTCATGTCGACAGACTGTTGGACATGTAGACATAGCTTGGTATAGACATATAGACCGTATGATAGCCATGTCGACAGACTGTTGGACATGTAGACATAGCTTGGTAGACATATAGACCGATTGATAGCCATATCGACAGACTGTTGGACATGTAGACACAGCTTGGTAGACATATAGACCGACTGATAGTCATGTCGACAGACTGTTAGACATGAAGACACAGCTTGGTAGACATATAGACCGACTGATAGCCATGTCGACAGATTGTTGGACATGTAGACATAGATTGGTAGACATATAGACCGATTGATAGCCATGTCGACAGACTGTTGGACATGACTTCTTTTGTAGACACAGCTTGGTAGACATATAGACCGACTGATAGCCATGTCGATAGACTGTTGGACATGTAGACACAGCTTGGTAGACATATAGACCGACTGATAGCCGTGTCGACAGACTGTTGGACATGTAGACACAGATTGTTAGACATATAGACCGACTGATAGCCATGTCGACAGACTGTTGGACATGTAGACACAGCTTGGTAGACATATAGACCGATTGATATCCATGTCGACAGACTGTTGGACATGAAGGCAGACTGGTGGACACATACACAGAATGGTAAACATGTTAATAGACTATAGTGAACACAGAGACAGACTGTTGGACATGTAGACAGAATAGAAGACACAAAGAAGGACTGGTTAATATGTAGTCACACTTTTGAACATGTAGACACAGACTAGTCGAGTGGACACATAGACAGAATGGTGAAAATGTAGACGGACTAGTGGACATAGTCAGACTTGTAAATATGTAGATAGACAGGTGAACATGAAGACAGACTTGTTGACACATAGACGGACAGATGAGAATGTAGACAGACTTGTGTAAATGTAAATGGGCAAAACATTTGTCAACATAAAAATCTATGTCTAACACTGATTTTAATTTTTAGACATACAGTCAAACCTGCTTAAGAGACCACCTGTATTAAGCAAAAAACTGTGTTAAAAGACGACCGATTTTAGATCCCTCTGTATAGTACATTTCATAAATATCGAACCTTTATTAAAAGACCACAGTTGTCTGTCTTAAGAGACCACTTTTTTGCTATCCCATAAGTGGTCTCTTAAAACAGGTTTGACTGTATATAGTGAAATCTATACTGTGGGGGAAAGATTTGCATGGGGGAAAAGTGACTATATGTATACTTATCGCACCGCGGTAAATTATCACGTTTTGATTGGTTTAAAGCCGTCACGTGGTGACCCCCTATGGATCCGTAGGGGGTTAGTAAATTTCATAGGGGGTTCATGACGTCACGTCTACTGTTAATAGTGACGTCATCTATTAATGTTGTTGTGTTTCATTGTTTATTTTTCAACAAAACGCAGCAGAAAAAGTCCAGTGTGCGATAAATTCGTTATATGGTTAACTACTGACCCCTACGGACCATAGGAGGGTGAATAAAATCCATAGGAGATTCGGACTCCGGCCTCACCCCCTATGGATTTTACTAACCCTCTATGGATCCGTATAGGGGTCAGTAGCGAAGCATATAACTTATAGTATTGCCAATTATTCGCTGGGGAAGAATGGCAATGATACAACATTTCCCGGGGTAAAATTAGATCATGCTAGTTTTCCGGGGAGGGGAACTGGCATGGGGAAGAATGTCTATATAACACCGGTAGTTCAGTGGTTGTCGTTGGTTTATGCCTGTCATATTTGTTTTTCTGAATTTTTTTGTTATAAATAAGACCGTTTGTTTGCTAGTTTGAATTGTTTACATTTTACATAATTTCCTTTCATAGCCGACTATACAGAATGGATTTTTCTTATTGTTGAAGGCCGTACGGTTGTCTATAATTGCTTACATCCACTTCATTTGTACTCTATTGCATAATTGTCCCATTGGCAATCATACCAAATCTCCTTAGTTTTATATAATCTGTTAAATTTAAAATTGACATCACAACCTGTATAAACATCGGTCATTTGATAAAGTTATGACGTCATTGCAGCAAATCAATAAAGCGTACGTCGATTAGAGAAGCTAAAAAGTGGACGTCGATTTGAGAACAACAAAAAAGACGTCGATTAGTGGGGTCGATTTGGCATGTTATTTTAATGTCGTCGGATTTGGACGTCGATTTGAGGAACGGCCGTCGATTAGAGACCGATGAGTCTTACATATATATGCAAATAGTTTATATGACAATACCATCTGGGTTTTTTTAAGTTTTTTTTTTTGCTATTATCCAAAGAGTTATTTTGTGTGATGCTACGTTTCGATATTTGGTGTCATGATATATAGTGCGACTGCAGTTTTTCTTATATTTGTTAAGCATCTTACGCCGAATACATTGTAACATACATAAACATTTAATCCCGTTGGTACTTTATATGTATAAAATAACTTGTTTTGGGATTTTGATTGCGCGACCGTAAACGTATTATACGAGCGAACTACATTTGCGCGAAATTCAAAATGACAAGCATTTCGTTTGCGCGAAGTAATTGTATTAATACGCTTGCGCGAATCTACCTGTAATTCACCTGAGTTTTCACCTGAGTTTTTATTGTGAGAATAACCTGAATTTTACGGATTTTTATGATTTTTTTTTTTTAGGAAAATGAGATAACATGTTGGTGGTTGTCTATCATATTTGTTAAGAACATAGTTTGCAATCATACCACATTTTAAATTCTTATATTTAAGAAATAATTTCACGGTCGACACTCGGCTAACCGAGAGATTGGTCGGTTAATCTATATTGAGTATGCGGCTATATGGGCGGTTGGTCTGTTAATCGGGTCGGTTATACGTCTGTTAAGAGTAAAACTCACAATTCAATGTTAAACTCTGTTAAATATACAGATTTATGGGATATTATAAGAACCAAATCATAAAAAGAAAAGTGTCTGACAAAATGATATCTATCATAGAACATTTTCCACCTGTAAAAACATTTCATAGTCTGCGCAGTTTTCAGTAAAACTAAAAGGTGTCGCGCAAGTATGTGGTATTTATGCTTATATGCATAGCAAATTTTTAAATAAAAGGCGAAACAAACAATTTTAGATATCATGTAAAGGACACAAAATAGTACTTTGGTTCTAAAAATAAATTGACATTAGTAAATATTTCATAATTGTAATACGACGTTTTAGTGAATATTAGGGGAATAAAGTCTGTTAATGGGTTGGACAATTAAAATTGTGTCAGTTAAGAGTTATTTAGCCACGACAATAGTTTTGCTACCTTTATAATTTCCCATTGAAAAGTTAAGAATGAGATGTACTTGAGTAAAAAAATGACAATACGGTGCAACAGTATCCTTCTAGTAAGAGCATTTTTATTTTGACTTTCTTTGCATATTATTGAAAGGTGTGTCACTTCAATATAGCGTGATATGAATTGGCTGCTGGAATATGCATGAATTTATTATTAACGTTTTCAATCAGCCTTAATTTTTGTGTCTGTTCAAAGTAACACGTTCTAAAATCCGACTGAAAATGTCTGTATAATACAACACAGGGTACATATAACGTGTTGTCGTTCTCATATGCACATGATATTTGCCACTGGACGTTAAACCCTAATTCGTCAGCATCATCCAATTGATTCTTTTGTTCTATTACTTAATCATATGTTGTTTACAAATCATTCTGAAAAGTAAATGGAAAGGAGCGAATGCAGCTACATTTGGTTATCTTAATTTTAATTCATTTTATTCCGTTTATTTCTTTTCTGCATAAGTGCAGAGGAGAACTGCAGTTGTGCGCTTGTAAAATTCTAGCATTTGTCACCAATTTGAGTACATGGCAATCCGTTACTGTTTCAACCTCCCCAATATTTTGTTTTGTTTGCACTATACAATATTTACTGAGCTATTAGATTCAGCGGTTGACAGGAGGTCAATGTTTATCGGACTCCAGTCTCAAATAACATAAAGTGATATACAGTAATAAAATTGCAAAGCATATATATAGATATCGTTGTCTATACTATTAATCTAAAAATAAGGAGATGTGGAATAAATGTCAAAACTGTTTTAACAATCATCTTCGAGGGTCTAAATAGTGAAAAGGGGTGTTTCATGTCTGTATTCTTAAACAATTATTATTTTTTTCTCTCTTTTTTTAGCAATGCATCACTCTCTACTGTCCTTATCTATTATTCTATATTCTGCGTCTCCATCCAGATTCTCGTGTATACCATGAGGGTCCGGATTGGGGTGTTGTTTATTTCTGTATTCTTTAAATTGTTATGTCACTTTTCTCTACATTTTATTTATTTTTCTCATTATTCTTTCTCAATTCTTTATATTTTAGCATCCCAATATATTTTACTTACTGATGTTTAGTTACATTACGACGTTTATCTCTGATTTATATACTGGTTACCAATGTAGATGACAAATTGGTGTCATTCATAACAACGAAACAGAATCCACATGATAAATGCGACCATTCTTGGATGAAATTAATATTACTTTAATATTACACTTTTTGAAACTATTTTTATCAATTTTTAATTTCCATTGTCTAAATTTATGTTTCATTGTTCATGTGTTGTTTCCGTATGTTTTAGCCACTCGTCTTGAACCTACCCATTTGATCCGATAACTCCCCATATAGCAATCAAATTATACTTTTATTGCCATTCATAACTCTTAACAGACCAATTAACAGACCGGGTTTTATACATCCGACCCATTAACAGACCAGGTTTTTAATAAAAATTGATTAATGTCACCAAAGTACAGATTTTCGTGTAGATTTTTCACACAATGATATTAATATGCTTAACAAACATAATGCCTGTCTTTTTTCGATGTTCAAAATATTGCATGCAAGTAAATTCAACCAAGTTGTCATTTTGTGTACATTTTGTGTGTGTAAAATGTGTATAAATTTATTGATGAGTAACCCGCCTTTTCATTTTATAGATCGTTTATCGAAGCTAGAAAAAAAATAATTACACCACTGGATTCAGTACATTGAATTGTTTTGTCAGACATGAATAATTTTTATGATAAAAATATATTTAAAAAGTTATACAATGAAACATACTGAACTTGCAATGATTTTCTCGATAACACCTGATTAACAGACTTTAGCCAACCCGATTAACAGACCAACCGCCGATATAGCCGCATACTCAATATAGATTAACCGACCAATCTCTCAGTTAGCCGAGTGACGGCCGTGAATTTGTGGCAGCCGTATAGATTTGTTTTCATTTTACAATGGGTTGGGCATTTATATTGGATTATTTCCGAGCGATAGCGATAGCGATGGGTATAATACATGTGGTAATAGCTGTAAAAAGACTCTGGACCATTGTTGGTACGATTTGTTACTTCATTAGACACAGTCGTCCACACTGTAATTTCAGCTCACTAGTTACTTAAATTTCTTTTATGTAGTCGGCAAATTTATTTCATTTTTAAATTATCAGGAACATCTGACATTATATCGTCAGCAAAACTGTCCTCAACTTCCTCCACTGGAAGAAGTGGCAATCAGAAAATTTGCGTTAACCATTTTTCTATTTCATTTGACCTATCTTTGTCCTCATTAGCTAAACCTAAATTTTGTATTTTGTCCAAGATGAAAACGACAACCTTTGACTGTAGTATTTGGATGAATTTTAACAAAAAGTTCAAATTAATTCTTTTTTTGTGAACCATTCACGACTCATTAATGTCTCCATCAAGACTCCCACCCGACCACTAATTGAAAACATATTCGAATTCCGACCAATTCACAATCTCTAGACGATCTTTACTCAACTAGCTAGACCAAATCAACTATACTCGATCTCAGCCCGATCTTGACCAGACCAGGTCGACCTGGTCGTATAGGGGTCGTAGGGATAGTCGGGAATTTGTCGGGTATGTACAATTTCAGTATAAAAAACGTCTGAATTTGTTAAGCCCCGCCGCAGCGTGGGGGGTATTAAGTGTTAACCTTGTCCGTCCGTACGTACGTCCAATCAGTTAGTTTCCCTTCTCTCTAAATTTTGCCCCAACCAAATGTTATGACACGTATACACAATGCTTATTACCATAATACACAGATCATGTGCTAATTTGGATGGCATCACTTTTATCGATTTTGAGTAATGACCCTTCATAATGCTATATATATGCAAGCGGGGCATTATTTGTGTCCCATGGACACATTCTCTATTTAATTCATTTGGTTAGATTCAGTAGTTAACAGAAGGTCTGAGTAAAATTAAACATTTAAGATATCTGCGTCGAAATAAAACAGTTGGATTTGTAGGCAATGTGGTTAGTCCTCCAGAATGTCAGGTTAATAGCTGTGAAGGACCTTGAAAAGGTCGTAGAAGACGAACAAAAACTCGTAGACAGCAACGCGCGCTAAGGAATCTAGGTGAGACAGAGGTTGACACGACGACAGCTGTATGGCCAAAATGAAAGACTTGCAGGAGTTCAACTAAGAAGACCCCAAATGTTTTTAAAAAAAGTCCTCAAAGTAGAGTAGGAAGCTGATATGTTATGGTAGCTTTCGTTGCTCTTTTCTTGAAAATGACATCATCAAATGAGATTTGTCCCCAGATTGGTACTTATGTTAGATAACAATATACATAAATTTTACCAGCCTCTTTTCTTTCCTTTCTTACAAATTAAGTCTACTGTTTGTGTCATATATGTGTATATGTATGTAATCAGTATTTTGTATAGATTTGATATCCAGAAGTTGAAAGGTTAAAGCTAGAATGTATTTTTGACGTATCCATGGCACCAACCTACATGTTTTTGCTAAAAGTGGTGTAAAGGTGTCACACATTTCCTCAAAATTTGGTAAACAGTTGAAATTTCAATCCCTTGGAGTGATACCTTTTCTCAAACTGTTTACATATATCCATCAAGAGATCAAATAAAAATCATTTGACTTTCGTCTCATTTTTTTGTAAAGTTGCGTCAAAAAGATCGTGTGAAAAAAAAAAATTGTAAACATTTGGCCCCGCTGCATGTTTGTGCCTCTCCCAAGTCAGGGGCCTCTTCAATGAATTAGTACACATTTTCTTTTAGGGGCCAGATGTAGCCCGCCACCGGGTGCGAAATTTTCTCCCTTTGTTGAAACATATACATTTTGTACTACAAAAATTTCTGGACCTAAGGAAAATACGGACTGTCAAAAAGAAAATAACCCATAAAACGCGTGAAAAATAATCTTGATGTTCATATAAACAAACTTTGAAGGCTTTCTAAAAATGATTGTTTTTGCACAATTACTTTATTTGAAAAAATCCCCCGTGGCCAAAATGCAGGATCTAATTTCCTTCCGGTGCATCTGAGTTTTTTTTGTTTTCTATGCTGTGATATGTTGGCTGCTGTTTGTCTTCTCGTCGTTTTTCGTTTTTCGCCATGGCTGTGTCGGTTTGTTTTCGACCTTTGAATTTGATTGTTCCTTTGGTATCGTTTGCCTCTCTTTTTAAATATTAACCCTCCTTGTAGAAGTACAGACAAGTACTGTACTTGGAGTAATTTTGCGTAGTTAATCATTTGTTTAGTTAAAATTAATGAACAATGACAAAATATTTTGCAGTAGCAAAGTTATGAAAGTTAATCAGATCTGCATATCTAGATTAAATTATAGATTCGTTTCGTCTAGCAAATAATTATAACCTCTTATTAAAGTTCACATATGAAATCTCAAACGATAAAATGTCGTTCTTAGATGTTGATGTAATCAAAGGTCAAAGATTTACAACACATGGCATGCTTGACCTTGACTACATTTTAAAGAAACCAATTCTTATCTGTTTCTGCACAGATATAGCTGTCACTCACAGCATGTATTCAGAGGATTTATTAAAGGTGAAGCAATACGGCAAATTAGAAACACAAGTGACCATAACAAATTAATAAACAATCTAACTAATTTCAAAGTGAAATTATTAGATAGGGGTTATGATAACGTGGAAATAGATGATAGTATTACTGATGCTTTATCAATTGACCGTACTGAATTACTACAACAAAACAAATCAAAAGAAAAACAAAATATTCCATTAGTTGTAATAACTAAATATAATCCATATATACGTAAAATAAAGAAACGTATTATGAAACACGGGCATTTATTACAGTTTGACGAAGATTGTGTACAAATATTCAATACAGCACCAATTGTTGCGTATAGCAAACACAAGAGTGTTGGAGATATGCTTAGTAGATCAAAGTTACAGACTTCAACATAAAATTGACAGTTGGACCCCTGATGATGGCAGATCTGTCATAATAACTAGATCTATTGAAGAATTAAAATATAAATATATCAATATATACATGAATAACTTTCATATTTGATTATATTCAAATAATGCATCTTAAAATGACCATCCCAAGCTTAACTGCCAAAACACTAAATTTATATATATATAGAAGTGTCAGGTCCTATCATGCAATATGGGATGCGTGGTTGCATGGGTGTTTTATTATAACAAAACATACACGAACTTTTTCACTTATGAGATATATTAATTTTTCCCCATGTTTCTGGATTCTGTCCGGCTAAAAACTTCAAAATTGTGTAATATAGAATTGTGACCTCTTGTTCTCGCTCTAAAGCTGAAATTCTGTTTTATTGCTTGTGCCGATTTTCAAGGAAATAGTTAATTCATTCTGTTCTGTTTTTTTTTTTGTGTTCTTTATTTGTCTATGGATGTTACAGAGAGATCTGAATATTTCCAAAAACTATAGAATTATGTATGATAAAACGTACATTTTGGTATCATTTCAAAATAGAAAGTAAGTTTCCTGGATGCAATTTTTCTAGAATTAATTTAAGGAATAGCCCGTTAAGACTCTTTTCTATATTTCTTGTTCAAATTAAGAACTTGGCGTCGGCAGCTGAAGAGTAGTCCCAAAATGTTCCTGTAAATGTCTTATTAAGAGCAGTACTATAGCCAGTGAATATTTTAAAAACTTTAAAAAATGTTTTATTTAATGAATGGCTATTATTTATTTTGATTTATTGAACCATAAAATTAATTTTGACTCTTCACATTGAATAATCCGCGAAGCGGATTATGTAAATGTGAAGAGTCAAAATTAATTTTATGGTTCAATAAATCAAAATAAATTATTGCCATTCATTATAAATAAATTTCTATCAAAAATAAGGCTCAAAGAACTTTTTATATTATTTATATTAACAATAACAACGTACACACATGTTGGCGTATGAATATACAACGTCAGAGTGGGCATGCGCCAAAAAATTGACAACATTGATAATAAAAGTAATACTTTTAACCAATCAGAAGACAGTAAATACACCAAATTTATTTATTAAATTATGAACTTAGTTCCACTTTAAAGCTGAAATCAAATTCTCCTGCTGCATGTACGTACTTTTTGTCACTGGCATATCTGTTCGTGTTTCGGCCTTAGCCAAAAGTTCAAGGATTATTTGGACAATGTGTTTTGAAAATTATATTTAAGAATTGAATGCTTCTTTGTGTAAATTCAAAGGGTTGACCGATTTACATCTTGTATGAAGCGCGGTCAACGCTAATACATGTACAACCCTATGAAATTACTTAAAGAAGCATTCAATACTGTTACGCCCCGGTGATTTGAAAGCTGATAATTTTACTGTGGTTTAACTTGTGTAAATAAGATAGATGTGTTTATATTATCACTGTGGTCTCCGTTCCACACTTGAAATATGCAGACGTCCGTTGTTGTGTTCTGGTTCGTATTTTACAGAAGAAATAGCTTACCTGGACCTTATATTATATACTGACTTCTTTAAATCTATATATCGACTTTATTTATGTGTGTAATTGTTCATTTTGTAATTTGTTTATACTTAGTTTCAGTATAACGCGCCAAATGTAACGTTACGTGTTCCTGTTCTTGTTTATGAATAACTTGTGTATTTCGTCACACATAACGACGATTTTGTATAAAATACGGAACGCATGTTCTTACTGGGAGCTTCTCCAAGAACCTCCATGCAGTTAGCAGTATCTCTTAAATTATAATTTGCTGCACCAAGTAAAGTGCTTGGTGATAATATTTAATAGACTTGATAATTAACCAAGTCTTCATATAAAAATGCTGACGTACTGTTTGCTCGGGTAAATCGCTAACCATGCACCGAATATGCTGAGTATTAGAAAGCAGTGCACCAAGTAGATTTTCCTGTACCAAGTATGCAGAGTTTTATAATGCAGTGCCCCAAGTAGATTTTCCATGCACCGAGTATGCTGAGTATTAGAAAGCAGTGCCCCAAGTAGATTTTCCTGCACCAAGTCTGCAGAGTATTAGAATGCCGTGTCCCAAGTAGATTTTCTTGCACCGAGCGCTAGAAGAATTATTTTATTAACTTGGTGCAAGTAATGCACCTTGCTGTATTACTTATTTTGTATATATTATTAACGTATTTGGTTTCATGAACCACTGTATTTGTTGTATTGCTTAAACAGAAATAATACAATTTATGAACTCCAATATGATGTTTATTATTACTTCCTTCACCAGAGGCCCACATAAGTAACAACGGGTATATCCTGACAAGAAAACCCCGGAACGTTACATTGGTGTCAGAAGTGGGATGTTAAATTTTAAATTATAAAAAAAAAAATTATCTGGTGAAGTTTGAAAAATAAAATCATTTTAAAATGGATGATTCTTTGCAGTCTGATATAATTCAATTTAATCCAACAGATAGATCATCAATTGCTAGTGATAATACAGTGGTGAATAATACACATGAAATGAGAACAAGTTCGCAGAATTCTTATGAATCTATTCAAGCAGCCCATCAATCTAATGGTTCACCAGCTATTTCTCCTTCAGTAGGAGACATATTTGAATCACTCACAAATCAAATAAGGGACACATTTCATATGGTGACACAAGAAAATGCAGCAAATCTTTCTATGATGGAAGACAGATTTCAAAATCAAATCACACATTTGAAAATTCATTTGGAGGAACAAATATTCAGTTCTGTATCAAATTTAAGAGAACAAATATTTAATTTAAGAGAAGAATTTAATAAACAAAAGATGAAATCTGATCAAATTCAATCTGAAAAATCAGAAATTATTGTTCCAGAAGCTGAAATCATAAAAACACATACAGTACAAGAACCTAAACCGCTCCAAAATACAACATGTATACCTTCAAATTCTGAAACAAGCAGCTATCAAAATTACAATAATAGTCAAAATACCAGGGGAATACAATCTCATCCAAGTTATTATGCTGGTGTTACACAAAAACACAAAGTTAATATGAAACCTCAACCCTATGATGGTACTGATGATATAGAAGAATATCTCAGTCAATTTCAAATTTTAGCTGAAGTTAATGGTTGGGACTATAATACAATGTCACTCTGTCTGGCTAGCAGTTTGAAAGGTGGCGCTAGAGCCGTTTTAAATGAACTAAACGAGTTTAAAAGGCGAGATTTTGATAGCCTAGTTGATGCCCTTCATAATAGATTTGGTTCAGTTCATAGGTCTGAGATATTCCGAGCTCAGCTACAGACTAGAGTGAGAAAAGATAATGAATCTCTATCTGCCCTCAGTCAAGATATTAAAAAAATGACTCGCTGTGCTTATCCTGGTGCCCCTTCCTCTGTAACAGATATATTGGCTTTGGACCAATTTATAGATGCATTACATGACCCTGAAATGCGTCTCAGAATAAGAGAAGCAAGGCCTAAAAATATCAATGAAGCTGAAATTTTAGCAATTAGATTTGATACTTTTAACCAAGCAGATAGAATAAGATATCATAGCTTAACTAACGCTGTCGCTGGAATGTCTGTTGAGTCAAAGAATAAATGCTTTCGTTGTGGTGAAAAAGGACACGTCAGAAAAGCTTGTCCTTATAGAGAATAATTCTATAAATATTGTTTTCGTATAATATGTTTTCATTTTTTATGTTTTAAATATTTATTCCTGAATGTGATGCAGAAATATGCTGAAAAGAAGAAACAAAAGCTTGTTGAATCGTTCAATTTAGTTGTTGTTATCTTCCTGTCGTTGATCTAATGCTGTCGAAGTAAAATGTGCAAGAACTAGTGGTGGTCCGAACTTACCACTATACACTGACCATAATAATACACACACAGAAATTGTAAATGTCTCTGTATCTGCCCGATGTGTAAATAATAGGGTTAGTCACACTCCATGAGTAAAAATAAAACCATGGAACCGGACAAGTTTTATGCTATTGTATCGGATATGAGTTACATGAACTAAATACAAGTAAATGATTGGTTTGTTAGTAATTCTTGTTGCTGATATATATTCATGTTATCATGAATTAGTAGAATGGTTGGCTGTTGTATTTTGTAAGTTATCCTGTGACAGAAAATGTCTGTGGAAAACTTATATATTTTAAGGGTGTTATTCGTACGTCCTGTGATGAAGATATCTGTGGAGTAATGGTGAATTTTCAGTATAGTCCTGTGACTGGTATATTGTCTGTGGAATACTGTTGCTTTTTTGGATACCGAACTTGGACCTGTGGCAATGTGCCGTCCTTAGTGGTCTCCATGCTATCAATGCTGATATTATTGTAATACCAGCTATATATTTTTGTGCAAACCATAACAAGCATTGTACATATGAACTGATTTTAACTAGATTTGAAGCGGCGAGTCAACCATTCATTGAATACCATAAAGACATTTGTACAGCTATAACATTTTATTTAACTTTAATATTGATGAAGGACTTTTTATCTCACCACAAAATATAATTATTAGGTGTGATACATAACACCGAATTATAATCAACATTTACAGAAGACGATGTACAGGAAGAGGAAGACAGTCTGAAGAGTGGAAATACCTGCATGATTGAATGATGGATTGTTATATTTAATATTTCTATGATGTGTTTCTTACTAAACATTATTAGTTTTAATCTTACACCAAGAGACTACCTTTACCAAGTTGCTCACGAAGTGAGACATTCTGTGTTGATTTTATATTACATTATGAAATGACATCTGCATGACATACATACTCTCATATTTGAGGACAAATCCTTTTTATATAAGGTAGGGGGTAGTGTTACGCCCCGGTGATTTGAAAGCTGATAATTTTACTGTGGTTTAACTTGTGTAAATAAGATAGATGTGTTTATATTATCACTGTGGTCTCCGTTCCACACTTGAAATATGCAGATGTCCGTTGTTGTGTTCTGGTTCGTATTTTACAGAAGAAATAGCTTACCTGGACCTTATATTATATACTGACTTCTTTAAATCTATATATCGACTTTATTTATGTGTGTAATTGTTCATTTTGTAATTTGTTTATACTTAGTTTCAGTATAACGCGCCAAATGTAACGTTACGTGTTCCTGTTCTTGTTTATGAATAACTTGTGTATTTCGTCACACATAACGACGATTTTGTATAAAATACGGAACGCATGTTCTTACTGGGAGCTTCTCCAAGAACCTCCATGCAGTTAGCAGTATCTCTTAAATTATAATTTGCTGCACCAAGTAAAAGTGCTTGGTGATTATATTTAATAGACTTGATAATTAACCAAGTCTTCATATAAAAATGCTGACGTACTGTTTGCTCGGTAAATCGCTAACCATGCACCGAGTATGCTGAGTATTAGAAAGCAGTGCACCAAGTAGATTTTCCTGTACCAAGTATGCAGAGTTTTATAATGCAGTGCCCAAGTAGATTTTCCATGCACCAGTATGCTGAGTATTGAAAGCAGTGCCCCAAGTAGATTTTCCTGCACCAAGTCTGCAGAGTATTAGAATGCCGTGTCCCAAGTAGATTTTCTTGCACCGAGTGCTAGAAGAACTATTTTATTAACTTGGTGCAAGTAATGCACCTTGCTGTATTACTTATTTTGTATATATTATTAACGTATTTGGTTTCATGAACCACTGTATTTGTTGTATTGCTTAAACAGAAATAATACAATTTATGAACTCCAATATGATGTTTATTATTACTTCCTTCACCAGAGGCCCACATAAGTAACAACGGGTATATCCTGACAAGAAAACCCCGGAATGTAACGTTCCGGGGTT
This sequence comes from Mytilus coruscus, assembly GCA_017311375.1. Classification (NCBI taxonomy): domain Eukaryota; kingdom Metazoa; phylum Mollusca; class Bivalvia; order Mytilida; family Mytilidae; genus Mytilus; species Mytilus coruscus. Next base: position 1,990,216 of record CM029600.1, on the reverse strand, counting down.
TTCTTGTCAGGATATACCCGTTGTTACTATGTGGGCCTCTGGTGAAGGAAGTAATAATAAACATCATATTGGAGTTCATAAATTGTATTATTCTGTTTGCAATACAACAAATACAGTGGTTCATGAAACCAAATACGTTAATAATATATACAAAATAAGTAATACAGCAAGGTGCATTACTTGCACCAAGTTAATAAAATAGTTCTTCTAGCACTCGGTGCAAGAAAATCTACTTGGGACACGGCATTCTAATACTCTGCAGACTTGGTGCAGGAAAATCTACTTGGGGCACTGCTAACACTCAGCATACTCGGTGCATGGAAAATCTACTTGGGCACTGCATTATAAAACTCTGCATACTTGGTACAGGAAAATCTACTTGGTGCACTGCTTTAATACTCAGCATACTCGGTGCATGCTGAGTATTAGAAAGCAGTGCACCAAGTAGATTTTCCTGTACCAAGTATGCAGAGTTTTACAACCCTATGAAATTACTTAAAGAAGCATTCAATACTATACTTAGACCTATTGATCTGAACATTTACTAAATGATACTGCAGGTACTTAATTGCCACGACAGGGACGTACATGTGAATATTTGTTAGCGAGAAGGCTCTGCTGGGTACATAATTAATACATCACCCGAGACAGAGATGATATAAGAAATTATTGTTCATGTATGCCGCGTTTCCATTCCACTTGTTTTAAAATTACCCGATGCCAGTGTGATAAAATCCACGAATATACCAGGCAAAACATATGGATATATAAAATGTAATAATATTAAAAATGATTTGTTTTTCAATAAACTCGGACTTGATCATTAAAAGTTTTTTGTTTTCAAATGATCGCATTATACATTTCATTTCTATAAGTACTGATAAAAAGGGCGGAGACTTTAGTGATGACAATTGACTAGATTCGTTAAACACGCCTTCCAACAGAAAGATATACAGTCTAATCAAAATAAATTATACAGCCTATGCTACTTTCGAGTTTTGACCCTTTAATGATGTGTTTGAAATAGTACAGCATATGCTACAATTTAAAAATATAGCATAGTCAATGTTTGTGATATAGCATATGCGATAAAATGCAGCATAACCAGACAAATATATATTGACCCCATGCCAAGATATTGCCTCCGTTGAAATTTTGCAAACATCCCATAGAGCAAATTACATGGATGATTAATTTTGACCATTTGGTATATGGCTGTGTTTTAAGTGAGACGTACACGCGGGTCGTAAATTAATTTATTGAATGAAATCAAATCTTTAACTACTAATGGATGCCGTAGGAGGTCGACCGGAATTTTAGCGAGGATTTCTTGGCATGTAACAGATAGAAAACTCAGGGTAAACATTCATAGAACCGAGACAAGGGCAGTGGCAAATATTTCATGTATATTTTGAACACAGAGAGGATTACCCGGTACCCTTTGCAAAACATAATCTTCTTTTCTTCTATGTGCCAACGGACTTTATGTTATGAATTGTAGTTTCACTTTCCATATTCGGTATTTATTCTAATTTAAGCTCCACGTAGTAAAAATCACGTGATTCGGGAATATAGTATCTTGGAGTTAGACTATTTCTTTCTTTTCGGGCGGGGACTCCAAGCAATCAACATGCATGTGTATAACGGCACTGTAGATTTTCTTATTAAATAAAGAAAGTTGCCGGTCGGTACATGAATAGATCGGTTAGAAATCAAAGTTTTAATTTTAATTAGATTAGAGGGTTGAAAATAGAGAGCACAAAAAAAGGGGGGGTGTTCCACAGGGAATATTTCCTTCTTATGAACTCTACATCTGAAAGGTTTATTTTTTTTTATTTAATTGAAAGAGAGAAAAACAAATGTAAGACAAACAAATTGTGAATGATCTTTCTTCCTTTCTCCCATGCCAAGATATTGCCTCCGTTGAAATTTTGCAAACATCCCATAGAGCAAATTACATGGATGATTAATTTTGACCATTTGGTATATGGCTGTGTTTTAAGTGAGACGTACACGCGGGTCGTAAATTAATTTATTGAATGAAATCAAATCTTTAACTACTAATGGATGCCGTAGGAGGTCGACCGGAATTTTTAGCGAGGATTTCTTGGCATGCTTTTGGTACGTCAAATATAGCTTATGCTACAAAGCAGCATAACCAGACAAATATATATTGACCCTTTTGGGACGTCAAATATAGCTTATGTTACAAAGCAGCATAAGCTATATTTTATAGCTTATGCACCTCTTTTACTTTTGACCCTTTCCGTACGCCATATTACGGTGTTTATGTATCCCAACTCGTTCACTATACCTGTGTCTGTAGTGACGTTTTGAATTTCAATGAACGTAATCAATGTATTACTGGTAAATTATTTAGTCAGGAATTTCGTTACCACAAATTACTAATAACCTTTACTAAATTCTTCTATAGATACAAAGATTTGGTTTCCAAGTTTGACTTAACCTGTAGAAAACTTATTTTAAGCGGAATAGCACCTCCTAATTTTTACAGTGATGTTGTTCACGGAGCCCGGAAAATAAGATACGATCCTGGTAAACTTATCAATCCTTTAAATAAACTTATTATAAAAGGTTACCGATTCAACACTGTAATTAGATCTTTGAATATTGTTTTATTGGTATAAATATTGATTTTGTTTAGCAGTAAATTAAAACCATACTTATCAATTATGGACTTTTGACGAGGTCAATACGTTATATATGGGCCTGTTCAGATTATATTGACCAAGGACGAAGTCTGAGGTTCAATATAGTCTAACAGGTCCATATATAACGTACTGAGTGAAAGTCCTTAATTTATATATTACATATGTAAATAGTGTATTATGGAAATGGACTTCAATTAGATTAGACCGTTGGTTTTCCCGTTTGAATGGTTTTACACTAGTCATTTTTGGGGCCCTTTATAGCTTACTGTTCGGTGTGAGCCTAGGCTCCGTGTTGAAGACCGTACTTTGACCTATAATGGTTTACTTTTATAAATTTTGACTCGGATGGAGAGTTGTCTCATTGGCACTCATACCACATCTTCTTATATCTATTCAATGTTCTTTCTGTGTATTTTACATTGTATTTTGCAAGATTTTTAATATTGACCCTCAATATATTTTACATTTTATTTTGCAAAATTTTTAATATTGACCGTCAATATGTATTTTACATTGTACTTTGCAAAATTTTAATATTAGTTGTACTTAACAATGTATTAAGACCATGATTTGGTCAATATCTTTTATACCAGATAATTCTTCAATAGATGTTATTTAAAAGACATGTATTTGGTCAATATAGATATTACTTATAGACCATGCATTTAGTCAATAGATATTACTTATAGACCATGGATTTGGTTAATAGAATATACTTTTAGATATATAAATTTTATGTAGACCAGGTATTTTTCTTCAATAGAATATGATTTTAGATATATTCATTTTATACTATAGACCATATTAACTGTCAATAGAATATGATTTTTAGATATGTATTTAAATTTTATATGTAAACCATGTACTTGTTCAATAAATTATGTTTTTTAGATATATGCATTTTATGTAGACCTTTATCACGTTTATTTGTTTTATTGTATATGATTTTAGATATATAAATTCTATGTAGACCATGTATTTGTTTAATAGAAAATCATTTTAGATATATATTCACAACATGTGCAACATGTACAACATGTATTTGTTCAATAGAATTAGATTTTAAGATACAAACATTTCGTTTGACCATGTATTTGTTCGAAAGAATATGATTTTAGATATAAACGTTTTAGGTAGACATGTACATGTATTTGTACAATAGATTTTACTTATAAATGTATATTTGGTCAATATGTTGGTAACAGAACATGTATTTGTTCAGTACACGTTACTTATAAACCATGTAATATGGTCATTAGATGTTACTTATAAACCATGTATTTGGTCAATAAATGTTGGTACCAGACCATGTTTTGGTCATTAGATGTTACTTATAAACCATGTATTTGGTCAATAGATGTTGGTAACAGACCATGTATTTGGTCATTAGATGTTACTTTATATACCATGTATTTGGTCAATAAATGTTGGTAACAGACCATGTATTTTGTCAATAGATGTTACTTATAAACCAATTTTTGGTCAATAAATTTTGGTTATAGACTATGTATTTGGGCTATAAATATTACTTATAGACAGTGTATTTGGTTAATATATGTTGGTAACAGACCATGTAACTGGTCACTAAATGTTAATAATGGACAATATATTTGGTCATTGGATGTTACTTATCTGGTCAATATACCTCAAATTTGGTCAATATATGTTACTTATATACCAGGTTTTTTGTCAATTGAATTTGATAATTAGATATACATTGTATATAGACCATGTTTGGCCGGTCGATAAAAGATATTAAAAGCATTCTTATTTTTTCAAAAAGGGTGTCTTTAATCATATTTTTTTTTATGCACAAGATATGAATGCTAATTTAATCAAACTTAACTGCTTGTCAAATTCGTTTTATTTATCTGAAAGCAGCTTTTTATTGAGGTTAATATTATTATAAAGTTGCCATAAAATTGTTGACAAGACCTGTCTTTATGTTTAATTAGCAGTGCTTGCTTGGGCTGGTATTATATCACTACTGAGAACTAATCAAATATTATTCATCGATCACATTCAGTATTTTCATTGTTTGTTTGTTTTATTTATTTGAAAGCAGCTTATTATTGAAGGTTAATATTGTAACATAGTTGCTGTAAAAATTGTTGACAAGGACATTGTTTTTATGTTTATTTTGCAGTACTTGCTTGGGCTGATATTGTAACACTACTTACATTTTGACTTAAAACTGTTCAAATATTATTTACCATTATTATTCAGTATTTTCACTGTTTGCCTGAGTTCTTTATTGAAAAGCAGCTTAATATTCAAGGTGAATATGTAATATAGTTGCTGTAAAAATTGTTGACATGGAAACTGTCTTAATGTTTACTTTGCAGTACTTGCTTGGGCTTGTATTGTATCACTACCTAGAACTTTTAAATATTATTCCACACATTCAGTATTTTCAATGTTTGTTTGTTTTATTTATCTAAACACAGTTTTTTATTGAAGGTTAATATTGTAATAAAGTTGCTGTAAAAATTGTTAACAAAACATTGCCTTAATGTGTATTTTGCAGTACTTGCTTGGGCTGGTATTGAATCACTTCTTAGAACTGTTTAAATATTCTTTGTCACATTCAGTATTTTCACTGTTAGTTTAGACATATATTGAGCTTGAACTAATATAGGTAATATTGCAAGTCGTACAATTTGTTTTAGCATAAATCTCTTTTGAACAGCAGTTATGACTGTGGTTTACCACATGGGTATGCATTAAACTTATGTTTTCTATTTTTTGCCAAGTGCTTGGCCTTTGTGAGGTAGGAACGATTTATTTCATTACATCTTTCCTGGTGGCTTAGTTGACCCCTTCCTAGGCCAAGCTATTGTATTCTGTATTATTGTATTATCGTTTCATGTTTTTCATTCATTATTATCTTGTTGTACAAATGTATATGTACAATGTACATATTGCTTATTTTTATATGAGAAAAATTTTTACTCTGAATAAGCAAACATTTCGCAATTCACCTTCTTGTGTCTCTTTTCATTCATGCATTGCCCAATTGAATGTAAAATACATGAGCTACTTGCTGACTCATACAAGTGAATGTTAAACCTCTGGTGGTTTGTTTGGGTTTTAAGTAGGAGGAAATAAAATTGAGAATGGAAATGGGGAGTGTGTCAGAGAGACAACAACCCGACCAAAGAGCAGAAAACAGCCAAAGGCCACCAATGGGTCCTCAACACAGCAAGAAAATCCAGCATTAAACAAAAATGTGTACTAGTTCGATGAAAATGGACGACACACTAAACTCCAAAACATATAATGAATTAAAATTAAAAAACATACAAGACTAACAAAGGCCAGAGGCTCTTGACTTGGGACAGGCGCAAAAATCGTCTCTTTTGTCGTAAATTTTAGTATGGAGTTTCCCTTTAGAAATTGAAATGTCTAAATCTAGAAAAGGACAACTACTGCTGTTTATGTTAGATTTATTTAAAGTAAGTTCCTTTTGGTAAATTTCGGTATTTCACATCCTAAAAACGGTATTTCACATCCTAAATTTTAAGGTAATATTGTACTAAAAGCGCGGAAATCACTATGTGATCCATGTAAACTCATCGACCCTTTAAACAAACTTATAAGTAAAGGTTATCTTATTAATGTTGTAATAAGATCTTTGAATATTGTTTACATTGGCACTAACATCGATTTTGTCATCAACAAATTAAAACATAACTAAATTTGTATTCTTTTCGTATGGTTTTTGTGATGTATAAATACACATCGACGTTAATTTTCTATTTAGAGATTGCTTTTTCTATATATAAAATGATACATATTTATAATAAGGTTTAATCCTAACGATCCTACTGCCTGTAGATACTTTTATTTTGGCATTGCACAAGTCATGTCTTCTTTGACTGTCCATGGCGTTAAAAAACTAAATCCCTGGGATGTGTTTTAATTGATTTTAGTCTCTGATGCATGATTTTTTTTAATTGTTAATTGTTTTTGGCTTTTAACTAGCTTTCAGTAACTGCGAGTAATCTCAAATCGTACTTCCGTGTTAATTTGACCTGTTGACACAATTTGTAATGCATATCTGTAATTCAATACTTATTTTGTGTTATATCTCGTCTCACTATTTTTAATATGAAACACCTTTGATAAGTAATTATTATGATGATAAATTTTCACTTCTGTACTGGTACTCTGAACAACAAATTTATTAATTTTGTAAAAAATGTTTACTTCCGTATTCCTAACAACAAAATTTTTATATTTAAATTTTACTGTGTACGTTGTTTAATTTAACGCCATTTTGTCCCAGGTAAGAGTTGTCTTATTGACACTCTTCCTACATCTTTTATTACTACCTGTAACTTCTATATAGAGCCTACTTTTTAATATTGTATTTATATTGTGTCATAGATCAAACTTATTCGTTAAGGTATGTTTACTTGTTTTGTTTAAATGTCTTTTGATCTATTTCAATTAATATTTTATATTATTATACTTCTTGTCAAAATGCCAGATTATGATTGGTGAGGAGACAATTTACTCTATCACATGGCAAATACTCTATTACCCTTCACGGATACGCTTGCTCAATGCGCTTTAATAAATACGAATGAATTTTATGTACAAGACGACATAATTTATGACTTTAAATTTGTCATATTTACCCTCGAAGACATTGTCAACCTTGGCTTCGCCTCAGTTGACAATGTTTTCTCTGGGAAACAATCTGCTCTATCATCTCAGCTATGTTTATTTATATAGTGTGTCTTTTATGTTGTAATGTAACACTACTGTCTCGGGTTAGGGTGAAGGTTGGCGCCTGTTAAAACGTTTAAACCCTCTGCATTTTATGCACCTGTCCTAAGTCAGGAGCCTGTTGTTCAGTGGTTGTAGTTTGTTTGTGTGGTTCATAGGTGTTTCTCGTTATTTATATTGATTAGACCGTTGGTTTTCCTGTTTAAATTATTTTACACTAGTCATTTTGGGGCCCTTTATAGCTTGCTGTTCGGTGTGAGCCAAGGCTCCGTGTTGAAGGCTGTACTTTGACCTATAATTGTTGACTTTTTATACATTGTGACTTTGATGGAGAGTTGTCTCATTGGCACTCATACCACATCTTCTTATTTATACTGTCCAAAGTCAGGAGCCTGTAGTTCAGTGGTTGTTGTTGGTTTATGCCTGTCATATTTGTTTTTTCGTAAATTGTTTTGTTATAAATTAGGCCGTTAGATTTCTTAGTTGAATTATTTCATAATTTTCATGTCAGGCCTCTATAGTTGACTATACGGTATGCGTTTTTCTCATTGTTGAAAGCCGTACAGTTGCCTATGATTGCTTATATCTACTTAATTTGAAATTTGGTGGATAGTTGTTTCATTGGCAATCATACCATATCTCCTTATTTTTATAAGGATGTTCAAATGGGGTTTACTGTTGATGAAGAAGTCAACCTGAACCAAAAAAAGAAATTGTTGAGTGTTGGGCATAACTAACAGTGAAATGATTGACAAAAGACAGTCCTAGTTATCATTTAATTATAGCCTTTGTATGAGGTCGATATAACATCATATTGACCTCACCAAAGGTTACAATTGTTATATTATTAATAAACAACTATTGCATGAACATGTAAAATTGAGGATTTCTAGAATGTATTTTTAGTAACATGCTGTATGCCATGCACAATATGCTGTTTTTGACCAACGAAAAGCTAAACACAACAGTATTGGCGTGCAAACTGAGTAAATACAAATGTACATGTGATCAAGTTTTAACGAATCACAAATCCTTAAAAATATTTAATTAATAATATAACTAGGTACAGATGTTTATTGAAGATAAGTTAATGATGCAAAAAATGTATCATATGAAATATTCAATTTATAATCTTAATTTTCATATAAGATTTATCAATGAATTTAAAACAATGAGTGACATGCAACACTTATTCAACACAGCTGTAACTTACAGAGTATTTGATACAAATATAAAAAAAAATCATCTTCCATACTCACATAAAACAAAATGACAGTTTATATATTTAAGAAAAAGTCACCTTGTTTTATTTACTTTCAACAATGTTCCTACACAAATGGCATCATTTGTGATTGTATAATTACAGATTGTCAGAATGATATTGAAGACTACTATGACTTCTTAACTGATTGTGCTGTCAGGTATATTTCTCTTAACTGCTTCTTTCTGTCATTAAAACAGCCTGAAAAAAAAACATTATTGTAAATTATCGTTTATCTCAAACAAGCAATTTGTACATCACAAATGTTTATTCAGGTCTACATTTTAACTATTTTTCTAAAGCATATGCCATGTAGTGCTATTACAAAAATATATATGAACCATTTTGAAGAAATTATATGTGGTAAACAACAGGTAAAACTGTTGAAAGAAGGCGGTATGATAAGAGCCATTATTTGACCACTGAAAGGCATAATTATTAAAATACATAAAACTTTCAAAATTATGTTATTTATAATTAATTCATTAATAAATGAACAGCTTAATATCATCTAGATTCATTCTTGTAGAATGGTAACTTGTGATGTCACTATTATGTCATGAACACATTTAAATTGACATATTGGACCAATTTTACACATAGTTTTTGAATGAGGTTAATGGACATTTAGAAATGGTAGAGAATGAATATCATGCATTATATATTCATGGCAAAAAATTCACATACACTTGACCAATCAGATTAAAGTCATAGGTGGAGCAAAAGAACTTCCCTGAGCCCAAGTTTAAGATGTCCCCTAACAATGTTTTGATATAGATGATGATAAGCAAAAGTGTCATCAAAGTCAGACTCCAGATCCCTTATCAAGTACATCCTATTCTCTCTCTCTCTTTATATAGAATGTGTTCAGATGACATCTCACCTAGATAAGAGTTGGGTGTAGATACTGCTGAACCATTGGCAGGTGTACAGTCCATATTGTCGTCTGCAACAATAGGTCCATCATCCCAAAGAAGGTCCCAGCCACCAATTCGCTTCTCTTTACCTGTTAATCTGTGCAAAATACCAATGCATACAGTTTAAAGGTAAATCTTCAACATTCCAACTTAGTGCAACTGTTTACAGCCATTCAATGTTTTTAGCACCTTAATGTTACATTTTAATAACAAATTTATGTGCTTCAGATTATAAAACTGCTCAATTATCCTTAAGACAACCTCCATGTAGCAAAACTTGTATACAGAATAAATAAGTATTTATGGGTGCTATTGTCTTAATATTTATTTGTGAAATGTTTTTGTTTTAGTCATGTATATAAAATATGGTAACTTGGGTTTAATTGCCAGAGACAACTAACCACACAGAGACTAAATGATGTGGATGTTCATGAAATAGTCCAAGAGTTAGTTCATTAGTACTAACAAACCTTTTGTATTGTAAACAAAGTTCTGAAGATGTGAAAACTTACATTAAATAATAATATTGTATAATTCATATAAAATCTTACCTATTTTCAAGGTCAAGGACATTTAAAAGGTCACTAAGGAGACCAAACTTCAGATCATAATCTTCCTTTCCACTGGCAGTCAGAGATGGAGAAGCATTGATTTCTATTAACCACCTACAAAGTATAATATAATCAAAATATGGAGTTACTGCTGTTTTTGTGACAGCTGGAAGCAGGTTTGTTACTACTGTTTTTGTGACAGCTGGAAGCAGGTTTGTTACTACTGTTTTTGTGACATCTGGACGCAGGTTTGTTACTACTGTTTTTGTGACAGCTGGAAGCAGGTTTGTTACTACTGTTTTTGTGACAGCTGGAAGCAGGTTTGACTTTTATAGTAATGCTACAAAAATATCCTTTGATTTATTGGTTACACAAAGAAGACAAATTAATTTAACAGAAAGTATTTTAACAAGAATACTACTTTCAAGCAATATTTAGCTTTATCGACAATATCATTTTATAGCCTTTTGCTACATATTCTAGATGTTTTGCCTTCTTCTAGCTGAAAGGTGTGGATGGGGTTTACAGAATAGAGAATAATGGGCAAAAAAAAATAAAGAATAAAGAATAATGGGGTGCTAAAATATAAAGAGTTACTGCAAAAATTAAAGAATTGGGTAAAACTATACTGATTACAGAAAAAAACAATGTCCAGAATACAGTTATCAAGTAATTACAGAATAGCCATTATTTTTAAAGATAAAGAATAACGAGCAAAGATAAATGAAGAAAGCAATTTTGAGAAACAATTTGAAAAAACATAAAGCCAGCTGAAATTATTGATGTTTCTAAATGCTCCTTTTTACTTAGAAATGTGAGGAATTGACTTTATTGTCATGTTTGATTGTTTGTTTGTATTTAACGCCACTTTCAGCATTCTTAGCTACACGGTTGTAAATCACTACTTTTGTTGTTTACTGGCTGATGATCACTTGTGATGAAGTTCTTAGATCATTTAGCCACTGAGGCCATTTTGTCATAAAATGACCACCACATAAAGCTATTTACATATTTTGATGATAAAGATGTTAAATTATTTTTGAAGGATCATTTTCTTGTATGTCAACTGGTTGTTTTTATACAAAGTAAATTAAAAATTACAATTTATCATATACTTACGGTTTTAAGTCACTATCCAGAAGTACATCGTAACCATACATCTCAAAACAATGTTTGTCATTAATTATTATCTTCTGGACACTTTGTAGACTCTTTATTATTATGTTATCTATAGCTTTAAACATCTTCTGTACCTGTCGAAATAGTTAAAGTTTGAAAAAATATTGATGATTTCTTTAACATATTTGCATGAAAAACTACAAACTTATGATTTTATACATGTATTAAACCTAATAATCCTGATAAAAGTTTTTCATGAACAAATAAAACCTATGAGATTTAAGCTACAGGCTCCAGAAACATGTTTTTTTTCTTTTAGTAAATCATTGTAACATAGGATGCAATGATCATCTATGTTGCATCTGTACTGCCAGGTAAAATCAATCAGCAAAAAACCAGAAACATTCTTATCATTCCTCAAAAGGTTCTACATTATAAACTATCAGGAAAAGGAACTGAAATGTATCCATTTTTTTACCAATAAGAATCAAGAAATCTCTGTGATGGCCATGTTAACTCACCAATTTGCAATATCTTTCACAAAGGACTTTCCTTGCTAGGATTAGTTTATTTTGACCTTTACAAAATGGTTTAAATGTTGAAAACAGATTTTGGACTTTATTTTAAAATGACAGTTACAGCTTATACCATGATCAAGGTAAACTAACATGTACTTTAAATTCAATAACAATGACCTGGTGGAGAGTTGTCTCATTGGCAATCATACCACATCTTCTTATTTTTATATAGTGTCTATTTGTTCTTAAGGAAAAGTTTATTGCATTAAAAATACTCATTTAATGTCTTTTATAACTTGATTTTCTTAAATTAAATGATAATTTTAGGTCTTATTTCAATTAAATAGGCTCCAGACCCCCTAATAACTGACCTTATCTACACCATGTTTGGCTCCAGACCCCCTAACAACTGACTTTATCAACACAATGTTTGGCTCAGACCCCTAAAACTGACCTTATCTACACCACGTTTGGCTCCAGACCCCCTAAAACTGACCTTATCTACACCATGTTTGGCTTTAGACCCCCTATCAACTGACCTTATGTAAACCATGTTTGGTGTTGGACCCCTAACAACTAACCTTTTCTACACCATGTTTGGCTCCAGACCCCCAAAACACTGACCTTATCTACACCATGTTTGGCTCCAGACCCCCTAACAACTGACCTTATCTACACCATGTTTGGCTCCAGACCCCCTAACAACTGACCTTATCTACACCATGTTTGGCTCCAGACCCCCTAACAACTGACCTTATCTACACCATGTTTGGCTCCAGACCCCTAACCAAACTGACCTTATCTACACCATGTTTGGCTCCAGAACCCCTAATGTTTGGCTCCAACTGACCTTATCAATACCTTACCATGTTTGGCTCCAGACCCCTAAAACTGAACACACCTGACCTTATCTACACCATGTTTGGCTCCAGACCCCTAATCAACTGAGACCCCTAAAACTGACCTATCTACACCATGTTTGGCTCCAGACCCCTAAAACTGACCTTATCTACACCATGTTTGGCTCCAGACCCCCTAGAAACTGACCTTATCTACACCATGTTTGGCTCCAGACCCCCTAACAACTGACCTTATCTACACCATGTTTGGCTGCCAGATATTTTCTCAGTTGTTGAGTTGACCATTTACAACCTTTCTCAGGGTCATAATCTGGAGCATTCTTCTGTACAGCAACATTGGTAAAACTGACCATCTATACCATGTTTGGCTCCTACCCCATAAAAAACCTTATCTACACCATGTTTGGCTCCAGACCCTAAAATACTCATGTTTCTAATTGCTCCAGACCCCTAAAACTGACCTTATCTACACCATGTTTTGGCTCAGACCCCTAAAACTGACCTAATCTACACCATGTTTGGCTCCAGACCCCTAACAACTGACGTTATCTACACCATGATGGCTCCAGACCCCTAACAACTGACGTTATCTACACCATGTTTGGCTACAGACCCCTAACAACTGACCTTATCTACACCATGTTTGGCTCCATACCTCCTAAATACTGACCTTATCTACACCATGTTTGGCTGCCAGATATTTTCTCATGATCGACCATTTACAACCTTTTTCAGGGTCATAATCTGGAGCATTCTTCAAACAGCAAATACATGTCACCTTACAGGGTAGTAATCAAACAATATTACTTGACAAGGTTTTATATTCATGTTTTACTTGTTTCTAATTTTATATTACTTAACCAATAAAACTTACATTAGAGAATTTTCATTTGATCTCAATTTCAGGGTCAAAATGAACCTGCCACAAGACATGTTCTAACATTCTGACCTTTCTGTATATAGTTACAAAAAGCTTATTAAATTAGCTAACAGATATTATAAAAAACCCAAATACATGACTTCTTCAAAGAAAAAAATTTACGATAGGGTTTCCAGATACACAATACTTGTTTCTGGATAAGTTCAAATACAACTTGGCATAACAACATTATTAATTTTCCCATAAAATGTCATATGAACTAAAAGTTTTGGAGGAAAAAATGTGTTTACGGTTGACATCCATCTATCTTCAGAGAGGTTAGCTATTTTGGTTGATTTGTTACAACTCAAATTCTGTCTTTTAACATCCATATCTGATATCATTTTATTGTAATCATTAAAAATAACAGAAACACTCCATCAAAAATATTCTAATGTGATTTAAAAAAGGATACATGTATCTTCAATGGAATCAAGAGAAAATCTGGTATTAGAAAATCTGGCAAAACCTCCACGATACAGCCATACTTTTAATGGATTATACTGTAAAATATAAGAAAGCACAATTAATACCACCGATAAAGTTTTCATGATTCCTTTCCAAATAATTCTGTCAGATAAACCATTTAGGACTGTTCTGCCAAAATTATTTGTTCTCTTCAATTTTCTTCATTCATAAATTCAACTCATGACAATAAACTTTCTTTTTTTATGATAAAGAATGAAATTTGTCTCTCCTGTGGGTTATTTTGTAGGTATAATGCAAATATAGAAATCTATTCAAAGTCGATGGATCTTAACAAAGCGTCAAGACCAAATGATCTTCATGGAATTAAGATGTGCAAATACTTTTACAACTGCATAAAAATATTTATTTACCATCAGTGGTTTCCCCTTAACTGACCAAATGACTGATGACTTGAACCACACAGAAAATTCTCAACTCCAAGACTTATTTGAGGCAGAAAAATTATGTTTTGTTAAAAAATACAGTCGAACCTCATAAAGTCGAAGTCAAAGGAACCAGACCACAGTATTTGACTTATCCAAGGTTCGACTTATCCTAAGTTAAGTGTGTCGTTGTAAATTTGGAATGAATGAAATATGGTATGCGATTTGTGATAACTAGATATTTTGAACAGTGTGCCTTTTTTCGATATCACATTTTATGATTGTGTATTCAATCTCCATATTTTTAAGTCCCTCATAATAATTGAACACACAAGTACAGATACAAAACATAAATCAATACACAAATATTTACAAATGTCAGTCACTGTAAATTATGGAATCATTTGCTGAAACTAGTTTTGAAAGATCTCTAATGAGGGTTGTTTGCTTTGCATTCAATTATTATAAATTTATCATAATTGTCTCAATCCTTTTATTTATTGTAATTTATGAATTTTATTCTTACAATTAATGAAATCTCGGCTTGGGTCATTTAAATCCGTTTCTTTTTTATATAGGGTGAAATATGTTCAGCACACATAAATACTAATGCCAAGAATTGATTTGGTTAAACTTGATTGATTTTTTAGTGTAAAATAAGAAATATGCAAAAACCAAACACACTCTAGTGGATAGCGGTCTCACTGGCAATCATATTTCATTTCCTTATTATATACAGACTAAAACAGAAATATTAGAAGTGAATTCTTTTATACTTACTGAACAGACTAAAACATAAACTCGGACATCAAATTTCCTACCACCAATGAGGAGTGGATTTTCTATATATCTCTGTACAACATAAGTCTCTGGTACATCTCTGGTCTGGTCTGATAATGGCTGATATTCTCCCTGAAACAAAGTATATATATTGTTTTATCGATTAAATGTAATTTAGCCAACATATATACTGATGTAACTTTTGATCCAACTACAGTGTACTAAGAAACCATATATAAAAATAAGAAGATGTGGTATGATTGCCAATGAGACCATTATCCACCAGGGTCTAAATGACATGGATGTAATCAACTGTAGGTCACTGTATGGCTTTAAAACAATGAGCAAAAGCCATACCGTATAGACAGCTATGCTTAGTTGTAAAGGTAAAAACTAAAGTTTACCAGGGATCTCCATGACCTGTTTTATGATGGCACAACGCCATCGTAAAATATCTTCTGCCATCGTCAAATGATCCCGCCATCGTTAAATTATTTTCCGCCATCGTCAAATGATCTCTGCCATTGTCAAAATTTGTTTTCATTTCACTAGCCACCGCCATTTTTGTTAGTAATTATAATCAATTGCATGCAATTGCATAACCCTTATTGTCCTCCTGATTACAGTTTTAAAGCCCTGAGGATATCCGGCTAAAGATCACTATCACTTGTACAGGTAGATGAACGCACCTGACAGGAGAACAGTTGATGAAGATAGACGATTGATTGCATTATTTAATTACGTTTTAGCAAATGCTAATGAAAATTATGATTAAAAATAAATTTTAAATCCAGTTTAATACGAAGAAAAAGGTTTAACAAGTCGAACAGGTGCTTTTATTGGTCTAATTTGACTTACACAATCAGCATCTCCCTTTTAAATGAGTACAAAATAAGGCGTAAAATGCGGATCAAAACATAATTTTATGCACATTAAAATGAGTACAACAATTATCGATAATATTGAATAAATTTACCAGTTTGTAAGTAAATACATGAATATTAACTGCAACTTGATAATCTGAAGAAATTTGTACCATAATTCCAAATTCATTTCAATGTTTTCAATCACTTCAATACATCCGGTTTGCCCATCCGTATACATTCAGAATCGAAGATGCATGTTGCATAGTCTATTACTATTAAAGGAGTAGGCCGGTAAGACCCTTTTGGCCCCAAAATATATCGTTTTACAAAGTAGTTAAAATGTCGCTTTTAGCTATTTATTTGAAAGTAGAATACTTTTGATATATAAATATGGGCTGTTTTGACAATACAATGGACATGCATCAGGTACTAGCATCATTATTTCATGCAAAATTACTGAATTTTTCACAATTTTAGCATGTGTGCTATTATTAAGAGGTTTTGTCTAAAATGGAAGTGACCGCACTTGTGTTCAGTCTTAATATTTAAATATATATTGTATTTAATGATAATACATAACATATATAAAGATTGAGACTGAACACAAATCATTCACTTCAATTTTAGATGAAAACCATCTGAAAATTGACGTTTTATGGCATATTTGATAGATTTTTCATATTTAAGCATGAATTTGAGCTGTTTTAACAATCAAATCAATTCAAATCTTTAACATAAACTAATTGATTCGACTGAAGTAGACACTTGAGTGTTTAAAAAATGTCAAAAATCTTTCATCAGATGTACTTCAAATTTTAGGCTGAAATTAGCCCTTACCAGACCTTCTCCTTTGCAATTTAAAGTCATTAAAACTATTAACGTTGTAACGTTTGCCCTCAAATCGTTCTTTAACGTTTTACAAAGCGGTACGAAACTTCTTGTTGTTGATGCTGCAAATTGTCAATACCATTTCATGACTTCTTAATTTGACAGTGAAAAAGATCTCCCCAAATGAATAAGTCCTAAACAATTATCAAAATAGCAAGAAACAACTTGGGAACCTTCAGGACAGCTTGTGGTCATTCTTGACTAAGGAGGAGCCATGCAGGCTTGACATTGGAGTTGTTACAAATGACAATTAATGAAAATATTATGAAATAAATATAATAAGCAATATATCAGTCTGTTCGTCATTCCTTACAGGAAATGGAAGAATGAAATACTTTCGATCACGACACTCCATAGACGCGGGGTTTTATCATGGTGAAATTTCTCCATCGTTAAATTTTCATCCATGATGGAGATCCTAGTTTACTCTGAAACTATAATTAACCATAAAAATTATTCTTTTACTGTTACATTACATTTGCAGAAAAATTGCCAATTCATTGTTTTCCATTTTGATGTTTTCATCTTTTTAAAACTGACAAATTCCTTCTATACAGTTATACATTTGATGCCAATTATAGCCATATAATCTGACTCAGAAAATATGTTAGAAAAAAAAATTGGCTATTTCTTCATAGTACTTGGTTTTGGAAACACTGTTTGTATGCTCGGACCAACTGAATGTTTGTGAGAATAAGTATTTAAACCTTCATTCATCTGAAGACCACAATTTTTTTGCCAACTGTTCCCAAAAGGATACATCTTATATAAATGTTTGAAAGTAATATAGATATTTTTCAAAATTGTTTTGATAACAACTGCCGTAACTTTGGGTATTAAATATATATATATCTGAAATTCATAACTTCATCCGTATATAGTGCATTAAAAATAACTGATTTTAAGGACATAAATAGGGATTTTTGTGTTTTTGGTGAATTAGGAAAACAACAGATATTTGCATTCTACATATGAAAGCACTTTCTTAATAATTAGTATTCTAACTAAGAAAAAATAATAAAAAGCCCTTACCATACAAGTTTTGTCTTTTGAAGAGATCTGAAGCACCTGAGATCACCCCCTGTGGGATTTGTGTTGTTTAGTCTTTAGTTTTCTATGTTGTGTTTTGTATACTGTTGTTTGTCTTGTGGTCTTTTTTTTTTGCCATGACATTGTCAGTTTATACTCAACATAGAGTATGAATGTCTCTTTGGTATCTTTTGCCGCTTTTAGCTACCATTTTCAGTTTTAATCCAGGTAACTATATAAACATGTCATGTGCAATTGCTGGAAATTTCATCATTTGCTCATCAATTTGAAGAAATGAATTCAAACTGCAACTAGAAAAAAGGTTTTGGCCCATCAGTATTGTGATAAAAACCAAACTGCTAGGAAAAGTACTGTAAGTCATGTGACTTTATCTATTTTAGATAAAAAGAGTAGAAAAATGTGTACCTTTTTCCAGTCTGTAATGTCCTTTAATCTCCTAAACAAGAAAATTCCCTTGCCCTGTGACTTGGCTGCTGGTTTCATTATCCAAATGATCCCAAGATTCTTCTTAAATTCTTCCACAAAAATGTGATATTCTGACTGAAATTAAAAGAGAAAATCTTCCATTTTTACATCTTATTTCTTAAAACATCTACTGTAAATTCAGAAATTATTGCATGCACTTATTATTGTGATTTTTAAAGAATGGACAAAATGAGTTTAATTATGATTTCGAAAAGATCTGCATACAGATCTAGGTTTCAGTTATCAGAATGTGAGTTCTTATTATTGCGATACTCACCCAATCGAAATAATAAAAATAATTTCTAAATTTAAAGTATTTGAATTAATATCAATATAAATTAATAGAAGTAAATAAGTTTCATGATAATTTTCCATTTATTATAAAATATTCATTTAAGAACTTGACCTATGATGATATGCATTTGGTTTCGGAATTAAATTCATTTGTAATATGATTTTTATCCAAAATAATATATCAGTATTAGTACCCCAAGTTTTTGAATATTAGTTACACAATTGTTTGACTTTTATTTTTAAGAACAATATATATATGTAAAAAATAATTTTACCACTAAATAATATTGTTCTAGTATGTATTATAAATGAAATATTTTCATTTTCTAACATTTAATATTTCAATAATTCATTGAGATAAAACAAATATAGGTCACAGTTTACTTACAGGAAGTTCATATGTTGTTGGGTAAAAATCAAAACTGAAATGCAGAAAAAAATAAAGAGAATTAGAGAATTTATTGAATCAAAATTGATACAGATGGTGAGAAAACTGAAAATTGCACAATGATCTCTGATAAGGACATAATATATTATAAGACCTAGTTTACAAGACAGCATATGTACAAAGTTATCCTCTTCTCAATATTTTCACAATTTGTTCAATTTAGAAATGAATAATGATATCTTTATTCAATTTAACATAAAAAAATTGAAGTAAGCATTAAACAGTTTTATAATCTTATTTGTATAAAGGTAATTTTATTAAAGACCAGAAATCTGACAAACCTTTGTGCTTCAGTCTTTCCTTGTTCTCTCTCTGTTTGCTTTCTTAATCTTTTCAGATTTTTCACCATTAGGTTTTCTTGTCAACTGAGGTATAGAAATAATCTTGTTAAAAGTCTAACTTTGTCTGATTTAATAATCAAACTCTGTTAAATAAATGTGCATATTTTTTCTGTCAATAAATCTTCCTGTATAGACATAGGTGATGGTAACCACCTTCCTGTATAGACATAGGTGATGGTAACCACCTTCCTGAATAGACATAGGTGATGGTAACCACCTTCCTGTATAGACATAGGTGATGGTAACCACCTTCCTGCATAGACATAGGTAATGGTAACCACCTTCCTGTATAGACAAAGGTGATGGTAACCACCTTCCTGTATAGACATAGGTGATGGTAACCACCTTCCTGTATAGACATAGGTGATGGTAACCACCTTCCTGTATAGACATAGGTGATGGTATCCACCTTCCTGTATAGACATAGGTGATGGTATCCACCTTCCTGCATAGACATAGGTAATGGTAACCACCTTCCTGTATAGACAAAGGTGATGGTAACCACCTTCCTGTATAGACATAGGTGATGGTAACCACCTTCCTGTATAGACATAGGTGATGGTAACCACCTTCCTGTATAGACATAGGTGATGGTAACCACCTTCCTGTATAGACATAGGTGATGGTAACCACCTTCCTGTATAGACATAGGTGATGGTAACCACCTTCCTGTATAGACATAGGTGATGGTAACCACCCTCCTGTATAGACATAGGTAATGATAACCACCCTCCTGTATAGACATAGGTAATGGTAACCACCTTCCTGTATAGACATAGGTAATGGTAACCACCTTCCTGTATAGACATAGGTAATGGTAACCACCTTCCTGTATAGACATAGGTAATGGTAACCACCTTCCTGTATAGACATAGGTAATGGTAACCACCTTCCTGTATAGACATAGGTAATGGTAACCACCTTCCTGTATAGACAATGGTAATGGTAACCACTTCCTGTATAGACATAAGTAATGGTAACCACCTTCCTGTATAGACATAGGTAATGGTAACCACCTTCCTGTATAGACATAGGTAATGGTAACCACCTTCCTGTATAGACATAGATAATGGTAACCACCTCCCTGTATAGACATAGGTAATGGTAACCACCCTCCTGTATAGACAATGGTGACATTTTGTATGAAATCAAACTTACAATCATTTACCACATTTAAAAGATATGATGGTAAAAAGACATATGCTGCATCAAACTTGCTCAGATGAAAATGTAAAGTTATGTCATTAAGGGAAATAACTCTCCATAAAAATGATATGATGGTTTGTTTAAAGACAATGTGTCATGAATCTGGTTAAAACCAAAGGAATATCTCTATATAAATGGATATTTTTTTTCATAATCTTGTCTGATATTCATGTAATATGGTTATATTGTTGTTGAGTTACAGACTCATAATACTGTCTGATATTCATGTAATATGGTTATATTGTTGTTGAGTTACAGACTCATAATCTTGTCTGATATTCATGTAATATGGTTATATTGTTGTTGAGTTACAGACTCATAATCTTGTCTGATATGTAATATGGTTATATTGTTGTTGAGTTACAGACTCATTTACCAATACCCTGTCATATCATGGTTCTTCTTTTTTCTAAATTGTAGTGCTTTTCAGAATTCAAACATGACACATCACACATATTTATAGCTGTTATGACTATAAACACCTTACTTTATTACACTTTTGAAATATCTATATTTATAGCTGTTATGACTATAAACACCTTACTTTATTACACTTTTGAAATATCTATATTTATAACATATATCTTATTTGACTAAGATGGCACCACCTACCTCATAATGGTTTCTGAAATGCAGTATTTTCTGGTGTTCATGTAAAAACATAGTATCATAGTTCTGATGCAGCCATTCTCGATCACACCAATAAAAATCCCAGTCCCCATCACTGTAAACAAATAAGACAATTAGAATACACAATGTGGACATAAAGATTACATTTCAATACATACCAGTGTAAAATAAAACATCACTAATCCATTCAGACCTGATACTACATGTAGTACAAAGTAACCTTTGCCACTTATTTCCCTGAAAAATGTCTTTTGATATATACAGTATAAACATTTCATAAAACCAGTGTTTTATTGAATGTTTCCTTTTGATAAAGAAGCAAATAATTATGATACTTGAAAGTTGAGTCTACACAACCTGTGGTAATGTTGCCCATACATCATATTCATCATACACACAATAGTTGTCTTATTTAGCATATTTTTATGCCAGAAAAACTTCAAGAAAATATGTTTGACCAAATATAACTTACCATTTAAAAGAAACTAAATATTGAAATATAAATTCTATAGCTAATCATCTTTTGACCTGTTTTAAAATAATGCATGTTTTCAACAATGACAAATTTTTGAGATCTTGAGAAAACCATATTGTTCCATTTTAAGAATATGACAGGTATACAACAATCCTGTAACTTTTGGATTTGAAAGCAATAAATTCTCTTTATCTTTATTTTTATTATGTATAATAATATCATCTTTATCACCTGAAAACAATATCAAAAATCGGTATATTTGGCCTCACTTAAAGTCACAGCTGAAAGACAATTTCTAATACATGGGTTTTCATACCATATATATAAAACCACTATCAACCTAGATCCTTTGTGAATATATATGCCTATGTCTAATATTTTATGTAGTGAAAAAAAACCTTATTTGCCATATTTTACAGTTCACAGGAATGATAATGGTAATTATACAATGCATCAAAATTAAACTCAAACTCATGAGGGAAATTTATATATATAAACTATATATCACCCATACTGATTATATAAATGATTAGTTCTCATTTAGATTCTTAATAGAAAAGCTATTGCTGTACATATGCTATCTAATGATATAAAAGCTTTATATTCATTATATATACAGAGATTGTTGCTATTTAACTTCACCAGAGTATGTCTCCATATTCTAAAATTTACTGACATAGTACATGTATATTCCTAAAACATTCAACCTTTCAAAGGTGATTCCACAAAAATTCCATAAATTTCCACTTTAATTCCAAAGTAAATCCCTATTACATTCCAGTTTTATTCCAAAGAAATTAAACAGAACTGAACAAAACACTGGAATAATTGAATTCAACATCTGTCATCTAGAAGACAAACAAGTAGTTCATGTATCCTGAAATAAATTTATTGAAAATCAAAAGGTCATAAGTTCATGTTTACCCAAAAATGTTCATGATTTAACAATAAAGTCTGCTGCAAAACTGAAACTTGAAGGAAGAACAGATTAGTACATAATTTAGTGTTAAGTAAGTACAGACGTACATTAATACAGCTTGTTACAGTAGTGTAAGTCTGCAGTTAAAAGACAGAAGTGTACTGTATGTTTCTACATATACCTGATCTAGTTTAGACAATATATTTGTTTTATAATTCATTAATTCTAATTATTATTTTCATTACTTCTATATGTACAATCCTTTTAGGGGTTTAGGGTAGGGCCAGTTACATGTCTTACTGTGGACTGTTAATTTGTAAACCAACACCTTAGAAATCTGGCTCAGCAAGTCAGTCTAGTACAAAACAAAGTTCATATTTAAATCAAATCTAAAATGTTCTTGAGCAGAATATGGATGTAATATTTGCCACTGGACATTTAACACCAATTATGAGTACCTTGATTTGAACGAATGTATCAATCAAAATCATATGAATAAATGATGATTTTTGTGGTATACATCATTGATATAGCAACTGAAAGACATTTTTTAAACTACCATAAACATCATGGTCTTTTTTCTACTTCTGTGAAAGTACTTTTATTTGGCAATACTAATTTCCATGGAAATTGTGTTTTTAATCCAAATCACATATTTCAGGTACCCAACAAAAGGCAAATTTCTATTTTTGTTTTTAGTTTGTTTGGGTTGTTTTCTGAAACCAGGAATTAATTACTGTGGGTTCATTATTATTCATTGGATACTAATTTTCATGTATTTCATGGGTACAGGGGAACCATGAATTTAAATGTTTAACAATGTACAAATTTTCTAGGGAATGTATGCAACATCTGGCAAAACCATGAAATCAAATATCCACAAAAATGCAAGTTTTCATCAATCCACAAAAATTGGTATCCACAGTCTACACAAAGAATCAAAAAACTTTCACTGTGCTAATACCATATTCAATTTCAATTTAAAAAAGATAAATTTCAAGTAAATTTCTAACAAGGAAGGAAATTGAACTAAAAATTTCCAAAAAGTCAATGCTAGAATGGAGAAGAAAAAGTTAACGGTAAAATAAGACCAACTATAACCAGATTTTGGAGGTCTAACTAGACCAAGTATCACTTACCTGTTTCTAGGGATTGGAGGTAAACTTTGGAAACTGTAAAATGTTTGTGGGTTTTATAACAGATATCATACAGAAAACACCAGCTAAGATTATTACTCATTACAAAATCGATGTATAATACAAATCTTTTCACCACTGAACGTATGATATAATTATGAATTACATCTATTTACTTAGTTTACAAATAATTCTTATTAACTGTAATGTAGCATTAAGAAGACAGAATACTTCTAATACATGAAACACAGACAGGTTTCTTGGTCTTGTTAAAACTAAAATTCAGTCCTGCTTTCTCTTCACATTTGTATTTAACAGGAAAACATAGAACATTCGATAAAATGAATATAATAACTTAATGCTTTACCCATAAATGCTCAATACATTATATTTTCCCCATTGATATAGCTTAATTAATTAGGAAGGAAAAAGTTAAATATTATATTTTTAAATTCTAGATTTCGGTAGACTGGTGAATGTAAATGATATATATATATATATTAGCGGCAATAAGTGAAATTAGGCATTAAGCTTAAATCCTAGGCAATAAACTAACGTCTAGGCAGTAAGTCTATTGCCTAAATAATGTTAGGCATTACTTTTAAATCCTAGGATTTAAACCTAAATCCTGAAAATTATGTCCAGGCATTAATGTTTTAAAATGCCTAAAATGAAAATGAAAATAAATAGAAAAAATTCATTCAAAGTTAAAATACATTTTGTACTTAATAAAATAATAAAACTGAAATTTGATGTCAATTACATGAAAACTTGTTGGATAGTTGTCTCATTGGCAATAGTACTACATCTCCTTATTTTCATATTGATAGAACATTGTATTGAAGAAATTTATTTGTTACCAATTGTTGTGGAGCTACCGTAACGGCAAAGACTTTTTCAGTTTTTATCTATCATTTGTACCTGGTGATCGTCCAATACCTTTGTGTAGAGCAGAATTCTTTTATATATGGACGAATTTGATTCTAATTGACCACTATTAATTCGTTGTTCCTCATCCATGCAGTAAACATGTCATGAATATTTCGGTTTGACCACTCAACACTATCCTGTGATTGTAGATTTATTGGCTTCCGTGAACAATAAATAGTTCTGGCCACATTAGCATTAATTCAGATATAACCTTAGCTGTAAATTCTCGACCTTTGTCACGTTGCTGTTTGTGTGGCACACCAAAACATTGTGAAAACATAAACTAAATTAGAAGCCACCTTTGAAGCACTTTTTGACGTAAGAGCTCTAGTAATATATTTTTTTAGGTGATCTTGGTACACCATAAGAAAATATAGTTTCCATCTTACTTTGATTGGAAATCGATTAAATCAACCTGTCCTCTTCTGCAAAACTCTTTGGATAAAACGGGTTTTACTACTACTCCTTCACTATCATGTTACAATTTTCACAAAATAGAAGAAATAGTACAATGGAATCATGCAAAATGTTTGCAAAGCCATTATATTAGGTTGTTTTTCCCAAAATACCCTAAACAGTTCCTCTAGAAATACATAAACATTGAAATTTCCTCATCATTCTCTTTTACTTTAGTTACCAGTCTTTCATACCTCCAACGGTAAAAATTGTCATACCATTTTAAATTGTAATAGTCTATAGTTGCCTTATTTTCTGATTTTGAAAGTTTAATCATTTGCCTTGGGTATATGATCTTTGTTTTCCCTGATTCAAATTTATATTCATAAAGATTCAAGAATTTTTTGTTTTTAAAATGCTAATAATCCAGATTAAGAAATGAAAAGACAAGATGGGTATTTAAAGAAAATTTACATATCCAATAAAACAGATGGAAAGATGATGTGACTGGCAAAATTTCATATCTTCAGTTGTCTATTTTTGACCAGCTCAAACCGGCTCGACCATTAAAGAGCAATACCACAAAGAAATACGAGTAAGTTCTGTTTTGAATACGAAACATACTAAAAGATGTAGATCTTTAAATCAGTTTATATTTAATGTTGGAATATAATTTTAAAAATATTATACATCAAGAATATATCACCGAAAATGTATTTGGAAGATAAACAAAAATCCAAAATTAACTTATTGCCTGAAATGATGTTTGGCAATAGGTTGAATAATCATCATCAGATTTCAGGAAATAAGCTTAATGCCTGGAAATTTCAGGCAATAACTTAATGCCTAGGCGTTAGCTTATTGCCTAGGATTTAAGCAATGTGTAATTTCACTTATTGCCGCTATCATATATAAACAATACTATTTGTTCATATGCATCAGCAACAAGAAAGGACTTAACTCATAAAAGCTATTTTTGTAATGGATATGATGCTGCTTCTGGTGCATGGTCAATAAACACTAAACATTATGGTTTATATGGCTATATATATTATTAACTCAATTTATATTTCATGTTTGAGTTGTTTTTCTTGTGTATTGTCTATATTGCAATTGTTTAATATAAAAAAATCACTGTACTGATTATGCCCATAATGGGTACTCTATTGGAAATAAAATTTATCTATCTATATATATAGAATGATTGAAATTTGTTAGAACATTTTGAAGGTAATAATGCAGAAAAATTAAACGGAATCCAACAATAAAATAAAAATGTTTTTCTCCTGAGTACTGTAAATTCAGAAATTATTGCGAGGTTTTTATTAATGCAAATAATGCGACTGGGTGACTATCGCAAAAATAAGAACTCGCTGATGTCTGTAACATATATCTGTATGCAGATTTTCATGATATCGCAATAATTAATCTCGCATTTTTGTCCATTCTTCAAAAATCGCAATAATAAATGCACGCAATAATTTCTTAATTTACAGTACCCAATGGTATGTAAAATTTAGAATGGAAACAGGGAATGTGTCAATGAGACAACAACCCGACCAAACAGCAGAAAACAGTCCAAGGCCACCAATGGGTTTTCATTACAGCAAGAAAATCCTGCACCCAGAGGCGGGCTTCAGCTGGCCCTTTAACAATAATGTATACTAGTTCAGCAAAAGTCTGCATTTTAATATTTAAGAAGAAACTACAAGAGAAGGAGACCAAGATTAAATTAGCCATTATCACCAACAAATTTGAGAAAATATGATCTATGATAAAAGATAGATTTCAATACTTTTGACATAAAGTTTGATGGTGACCTGGGCTCTCGGTCATAAAACTATACTCATTACTCGGAGTAAAACATTGTGCTATAAACACCAAATCCATTATTAAAGTTGGTTGAAATCTGAGTCAGAGTACGATAATCATTCTCAAAACTTTTATGACCGCAAGGCCTGAAGCTTGTATAGTGCAGATTTCGATGGACATATAGTTTTACTTGATACTACTTTCACTGTGTAAGATTCATACAGTCTTTTGGTAGTTTTCACTTTGTCTAATTAGTGGATTAACTTTTATGTGAGTAAGTCCATGTTCAGAATAGCAAAATCCCTAAAAGTTTGATACTAACAACTTTAACTCTAAACTGAAAATTTTACTATGTTCATTGAACTATGAAATGCTGGTTGACACCACAGCTGGTGGACATTTCATCCCAGAAGGTATCACCAGCCTTTTAGTGAGCACTCCTTTGCCACATGAAATATCATTCAAAAGGTCATTTTCTTTTTTGTAGTTCATGAATTATCAAAATCATTTAAAACTTAGATTTTTCTTCCCTCAGGGATAACTGGCCACTGCCAGATATTACACCTCCTTTTGGATTTTGGTTTTACTAAATGATTTTAAACTTTGAAATATGAAATTGGCCATCCAACTATTTTGCTTCAAGCATCCCTGATGAGTGTTTAATAGAGGATGGCATGTCTGGCATACTTAAATTATAAGCTTGGTAAACTCTATGAAAATTTTTAACCATTTTGGTAGAGTTTACACAATAGTATATAGACATGAAATATACCAATATATCTTAATGTTTATCAAAAACTAATACTTTGAAGTTTGGAAGGTATTATCAGTGGAGAAAGTCTAGTCTTCTTTGGTAAGTTAGTTATCAGCCCCTTAACAGAATACAAAGTGAAATAGATAACTAGTTTGTATAATAAAGATGTTATTAAATTAACTAACAAACCAACATACTGTTTGATTTGATATGTTAAGAAAAGTTTGATAACTGACCCATGAGAACTAAGATATTAACTTAAATTTACTGTTAGAAAAAGGTAAAAATAACAAAAAAGATTTCTGCTACTCATGCAAATCAGGAAATCTTTTTAAAAGCTAGAACAATTCTACATTATGACTCTAATATAAAATCAGTATAACGTTTAGAGGTATAGGATATAGCCACTCACCCTAATCGTCCTTGTGCGTTAACCTGTGTGGCTTGTGGTGCCACTGGCTGAATAGGTCGACTAAATGTTAATAAAATAAAGATATCACATATCTTTCACAAATGTAAGATTCCCATGCATACAACTACAAGACAATAGTTTATACATACAACCTCATAACTCTTCTCCTTAATGTATTATTTTCTTTATACTTTTATACAATATTCTAGTCTCTCTCTATATATATACACTATAAAATATTCACTCATACAGCAAATTCATGGAATTAAAATTCAAATGGCTTATGTATATAATAATCTTTAAATTTATGAATTGGTCAGAAATTTTGACACATTCATTTCTGTTAAATTGAGAATGTTTGAAAAATTGTTTTTAGATTCTCTAAAATGAAAAACAATGTTAGAGAAAATTGAAGTTTCTGTACAATACAATAAAGAGACAATGAAAATGTCTTTGTTAAATGTTTCTTAGCTGCATTTTAACATAACTTTCATTATAAAAAAGTTAAGAGAGAAGATACCAAGTGAGGCAATTAAAAGTTTTCTCCTTCAGATTCAGACTGGTTCCAAGATAACAAGAACTTAATTAATCCTTTAGCAAACAATGAATGCATGACAATGAAAAAGTATCTGCAGAAATTGAATGTTTTTTTTTTTTTTTTTTTTTGTGCTGCTCAGTATTTGTTTAACTCTTCATAACACTCCACAAAATACTAGCTGAAAATTTAAATTAATTATTTTCTATTAACTCATTAATTCACCTTTGTAGAATTTCCATTCTAACATATAAAACATACAGTAAAAATGGACTGGCTGTCAATTTCTTTTCAGACATACAAAAATATACAGTTCAGACATAGAAAAATATATAGAAATAACTATAACAAAACTGTGACCTTCACCTTGGTGCTCAGTAGCAAGTCATGTTACCATAAAAACATATAGGTGCCATCAGTTTTGTGCTTTATAAGAAAGTGAAGAGAACTTATGTAGTAAAAAATAAAGAAAAAGGAGTAAGAGTCGATGGTCCATCACCTTGGTAACATATGACCTTGAACTCACCTGAATCGACTTGGGACTATAATATTTGATGACTGAGAACTTCCCGTATTGCTGTAATGTCAAGGTCAGATATATGAAACAGAGCATTTAGTCAGAATTATGTTAAATGATTACTAGATAATGATGTAAAGAAATTTATTCTAATCCATAGAAAAATGAACTTTTTAGTCAGTTACACTTTTAAAAAATGAATAATACATGCAAATTTGTTGACCCTTGATGAGAATGGCAATAACTATATTGAAGACTGTAGTAAGTATTGAAGACCTTTACCATATTGAGAAGAACAATATTCAATTCAATGTACTAATGAGAGGGAAAACAGCATGCTGAATATTTTAAGCATCTACCAGTAATGTGAAGGGTGTTCTTGTTAGTAATGGAAAGGTTTCATGCAGAGACAAATCCTGTTAATAATTTGCATGATAAGAGGCATGGATCCATGCAGTTTCATTGCTGATAAAAAATTTATGCAATAGATATATGAATGTCTAGAAAATTGAAATATGCAGATAGATTTAAAATGAAAATGAATGAATTTTTAAGATTTAAATAGACTCTTTTTCAATGGTGTTAAGATCAAATAAAGAAACGAAAACCAGATATTACTAGTGGTCCATAACTAGAATAGAATTCTGACATTAATGTTTAGAAATCATGTCCTATAAAAAATTTTATTCTCAGTTCGGTTAAATGTGTACCACGAAAAAACAAACGTCTTTTCTCGAAATAAATGAAATTAAAACCATAACAGAAATGTCCGCCTTCACAATAAAAATGTACATGTAACATAATAATAGCGTTATTCAGTCCAAGGCAAAACTAAATCAGACACCTTGCCTTATCAAGCTGTTTAAAGGCAAAAATGGTTCAATAACAAAGAACTTAAAAAAACTAAAAGGATAATGAAAGTAAAAAAAAATATTATGATGTATCAAGATTATTATTGAATAAAAGATTGATTGATTGATTGATTGTTGGTTGCTTAACGTCCAGTGGCAAATATTTCATGCATGTTCAGGACGAGAACAAGTTAACAATAAATACAATAGGTAGGTCCTGTAATAGAGGCCGTCCGGGATAAAGGTCGAGGAAATTTGGACTGCCACGTGAAAATGAGGGTATATTTTATATGGACAGAAATATATATCCTTGCAACAGGCCACCTACGGACCCCTCAAAGAGTTGTTGCAGGGTTCTTAACGTGCAAAGAGCGTGGCACTCTCTTTACACGAGGCATTGGATTTAACGTCCCCATTCTGACCGGACGTGACTGCGAACTTGTACATCCCGCACAGCCAAACGGACGCCCCACTTTAGCGAGGGTTTTACCACCAGTCGGAGGAAGACCAATGGTGACCATATTTCTATTACCCAGTCACCCTTGGGGGTGAATAAAAGATAATGTCATTTAGAAAATCAAAGTAAATTTAAAAAAAACAAATCAAAAAGAAAAGAAGAAAAATAAAAGGTTAACAGCACCTTATATTAAGCACTATGGTAATATCTCTGGTAATCAACTACAGATGTAAGGCGAAAAAAGGGGTGAGAACTTTGCTTTCTCAGCACAGCTCAATACGGAAACAGATATGAAAAGATGTCATTCACTTGCTGGTGGTGTATCTATATTTGTGCAGAGAGAATGTTCAAAAGGATGATAGGTAAAATATGAGATGATATTAAAAGATAAAGATTCTAGAACAAGAAGAATATTTCAAAGGACAACCAGTTAAAGATAGGATATACTTAGTGAGAACAATCAATTTAACAGGAAGAATGACAACAAAGACCTATAGCTAACAACAAGAGAACTCAGGAACCCAAAAATTGTCATTGACTAAAATGAATGATTAAATTATTTGAATTATTGTGAATTTCTAACATTGACTACAAAATAATTTCTATTTGCTTAATTGGTAGAAGAAATAATTTATATTCTTTAACTTGGAATATTATTCTAGATGTGTTTTGTAAAACAGAAACCGAAAGATCATAAATGCAGTATTTTGTATCAAATGAAAACATGTTATGAAAACAACATGGCTGGATGACTAAAGGTTTGAGGTAAGGTTATAAATCTAATGCCTCATGGGATATCAGTACTTTAACAAACAATATCTATTTATCTGCCACTTTGAGGTATATACTGTAATACATTTGTGGACAACTTAGTAGAAGCAGTTGCTACAACTTAGAGCCTCCTTGTTGTTATAAACAGATATTCCACCATGAAGCAATTTTATATTTTAAGAAAATTAATGTAATCATGATGGTTTGAGGAGCAGTGTATACCGCGTATGACATTTGCGCTGATTTTATAAATTTTCAATCTTTCATTTGTGCCGATTTGGTTGTTTCAATTGCGCCGATTCAATAATTTCAAGTTCCATTTGCTCCTTTTTGCATTTTAGCGCTGTGCTTTTTTCATGGCGTAAAGAGGTTTCATTGTCCTTTGATATTTTAAAGGCTGTAAATAGATTTTTATATCATTTGATATTTTATTGCTATAGTCAGTTATTTTAGTTGATGTAAACAGAGTGCTTTTAACCTTAAAATTGACTTGTTTTGCTTGAAATCCTACTTCCACTTGCCATTGTGGGCAGGGGGCAACAGTTATATGCATGTTTTAACTGATAATTCATAACATATGTATAACTGGCTAGCAGAAGAGGTTTATAATGATAAATAAAAATATTTTTCACCTGCGATTTACCTGTAAAACAATCGGTGCAAATGAAAGAAATAATCGGCGCAAGTGAAAGAAAAAATTGGCGCAAGTGAAATGCAGATCAGCGCAAATGCAAAACGCCGGTGTATACTGTATATAAAAGATTAATGCTCTAGATTTTGAACCCTTAGATGAAGTTTAGATGGTAAATGGAGAGATAGAAGATGTGACTATATTTTAGACTGTGATACTATAATAAAATAAAGGATAGAATTCAAAGTTCTGCAAAATTTCTTGGTTCATGGCTAGAAGATGTGACTATGATTGAGGCTGTGATTCTATAATTGATATAAATAAAGGATAGATTTCAAATATCTGATATCTGCAAGATTTATTGGTTGCAGGTTTGGTATGTCTATATAAGGCAAAAAACCAGTTCACTGTATATCTGGCAGTACTCACCTTGGTCTTGACTGGTTTCCTGTCTGAGTCTGACCTGAAGTTTGCTGACTGGAAATTACAAAGCAACAATGGATATGAAAGGATGTCTTCCATTTTAAGTTACAAAAAATATTTGACACTAAGTTTCAAATAAATCCCTTTATTTATTAAGTATAAAATATGTTTAACATATTTTCTTCTATTATGTAAACATTCCTACATGAACATGTAGTACAAGAAAGAAATTTGTTGGGATCTATCAATCAGACAGCTAACCAACAACTCAATAAAGCATAGAGGTCTAAATGTGGTCTTCAACAATAGATTGTTTCATTTAACAAACTCTTAATTGTCTAGAGTCTGAAATAAAGCGAAAATATATAGAATTTTAAATCTAATGTTGATTGTATTCTTAAATTTTTTTTTTAAATATTACACTCTTTTTAAACATTAAAATACTCAAAAGAAGCATGCCAGAAATCTAAAAGTTTTTAATACAATGTTCAAGTCCCACATCACCATAAACCTAGGCTTCTGTGTCAATACGTGTGGACAGTTGGTCAATTTTCAGTGCATTTGGTGTATTTCTTAATATTAAAAATTGACTTTGTTGATGAACATGAAAAATACCCAAAGTTCAGTGGAAAAAACGGAAATAAATCAGCATATAATGTTATGATCAGCCTTAGAGAACATGTCTATTTTACATATAGCAGAACAATATTTTGATCTAAAACTTTCCAAATTTGAGTCAAAGATAGAAAAAATATTATATTAACATATCAGTACAAGTATAAAATTTCATAGACATCTTGGAAACCAATAAAATATGGACTGATTTATTCATAACTTGATTCAACAACATTAGTGAACCTGTATCAGTAAGCCAACAGCTAATTAATAGTGAAGCAGATGTGATAAAACTTTAGTGATGAAATGAATGTTCAGTATTTCACACATCATGCAGTTAAATTCCAAATCATCAATTCACACAGAATAAACTTTTTCAAATACTTTTATTTCAAAGAAATGTAAAATTATAAACATTAAATTTCAACAAAATCTAAGTCTGAAGTCACATTATAGATTAGAATGACTTGAACCCACCCTGTCCCTTATACTACTTCTTATCATTGAATGCAGAAGAAATGTGTCAAAATTATAAAATCTCAATCTGAATGCCGAAAATTGTGATGCGACTTTCATAAATGCATATTTAATCATAGCATTCTTTGTTTGTCAAAAATTAAAACCAACATAAACAAAGAACTATGCCCAGAGAAAGAAAAAAATGCAATAAACTGCTATCATATCAATGTTCATAAAATGTCAACTCAAATGTGCATGCTAGGCCTGTAAAACTATGATTCTGGTACCTTAATAACCCAGTTAGACTTACTTTGATGGTCTTGTGCCCTGTTGGGCTGCTGGAACCTGACTATTTTGACTGAAATTGACAACATAGCTATTGAAGCTTCAAAACATACAGTAAACTAGAGCTGCTGATTTTCTATAAGCAATAGCTCATATATAAACAGTACAAACATATTTCAATGCAGCTCAAAATCCTAGTTCTCTAATCCTAGTTCTCTAATCCTAGTTCTCTAATCCAAGCATACATGAGCAATAAAGTCAGCAGATCTCTAAATACAAATATACTTATTGGAAATACCCACTTGCATTGAATAAAATCTCTAAATACAATATACTTATTGGAAAT
The DNA here is from genome assembly GCA_017311375.1 of Mytilus coruscus. NCBI lineage: Eukaryota > Metazoa > Mollusca > Bivalvia > Mytilida > Mytilidae > Mytilus > Mytilus coruscus. The sequence goes on along the minus strand of CM029600.1, from coordinate 1,956,122 downwards.
ACCCACTTGCATTGAATAGCTTGCAAACAAGAGTGTAACATATATAAAATAAAGTCCTGTTAATCAGACATTTTAGTTAAAAAAAAAAAGAGGGAATTTTGTCAAAAACGACATATTAGTTAAAAAAAGAAGTTTGTTATACACATCTACTATTCTAGATTCAGAGAAACACCTTACAAATCAGAGTTATTTCCCTTTAAGAATTTTTTTCATTTCTGACTTGTCCTGTACTTGTAAGGCTCGTTTTACTTTCTGAACATATTTTCATAAATATTAAGTTTAGTAAAATTACTTTGACATCTAAATACTAAACACTTCTATGAAAAAAATCATCACGACTGTCAACAACATTTATATTTATATCAACATATAATACAAAATACATTTGAATAATAGTTTTGTGTAAAAATGTTATTTTCACTCTGATATATATATGTATATGTAAATAAACGCATAAAATAATCACACATAATAATGCCTTACCCTGGTACCTCTGTCCAGCCTGGTCTACCCCGCAGCACGTCTAATATAACATTCTGTAGTGAACACTTAAAGCGAATTTCTCTGTCTCTACACATAAAATAAATTTCATAGATTGAACAATATACATTAAGTTAAATGGAATCTTAAAAAATGAAAATAATAAAAAATTTCCAGAAGTGAAATAAGTGGTTCTTTTTGGTTCATGTCTGTCATATTTGTTTCAGTAAATTATTTTGTTGTGAATTAGGCCTTTAGTTTTCTTGTTTGAATGATTTCACATTTTTCATGTCAGGGCATTTATACTGACTATACAGTATGAGTTTTTCTCATTGTTGAGGGCCCTTTTCATTTGAACTGTGGTAGATAGTTGTCTCATTGCCAATCATACCACATCTCCTTATTTTTATATTCACAAAGTTACATAATTAAAATGGTTTTTGAAGCATTAGATTTTTAGAAACTACATAAGTGAACAAGCAAAAGTATTTGGGATTTATGATCATTCATAAGATAAATATTATCTTTGGTATTGTTGCTTCTTGCTTGAGAAACCCACAAATTCAAAATTCTCATTTGCATTACTATGGTAACCAAAAATAGTAAAACAACAAAATAATATATTCTTATAAAATTTTCTAAACATAAATTCTGATATTCACCAGTCAAAAATAAAATCTACTGCATTTTCATGATGGTCTACAATTTATATTTTTTATTCTATAGATTTCCTCTTATAAAATTGAATGTTTGTCTGGATCAATAAAATCTCTGGTAACATAGTAGTATGTACTATCACATAAAAGCATATCATTAATAACTTAATCAAAATTACCCAATTATTCCTCTGTTCTGTTTGGGATTTTTACTCTGATAACCAGGAATCTGAAAAATATAACTTATAATACAAGAATTTTCTCTATAAAAACATTATGATTAATACAAAACACTGTATACCGTATGTGCAATGTATGACCAATATTATTGGTCTTTTTATATCTTTTCTCATCTTTGAAGTGTAATTTTAAGATTTGTACTTTCCTTATAATATATTATATAACCCTTAAGATTATAAAAGGAGATATCGGTTACCTGCTAAACCAGCATCCAAACCTATCCACATTTAGGGTTAACTTTCTACTTTTATTTCAATATCCATCTTTTAAAAGCTGCTGTTATACCAAGCAATGTTAAAATACCAGTAATTAAAATGCAAAAACAAATGTAAATGGTCCCACTGTACCCTGTCTCATGCTTGTAATTGCTTCTGGTAGTGTAAAAGTGTAATCTTGACTGCCAAAAACTCAGTCCATTTATCAGTAAAATTTAAAAAAAAATTTTAAAAAATAATTTAAAAGAAAAGCAAGCATTGAGTTCCATCTACTGATTATGAAGAAGCTCCCTTCCAAGTTTTGCAAAATTCCATGAAGTTTGTTCACATATTTCACACTGTATCTTAATGCTGACTGAAATCTATCAGTAAAATAAGAAAAAATAATAACAATATTTTCATAATTTTGTTTTGGTATAATCCAGGAAATGGTCTTTTGTTCATGCAGAACATTATACCTAAAATTCATATAATTCCATGAAGCCGGTGATGAAGGTATGACAAAGTTATTGATGTCTCAAAAATTTTAACCACAGATTAAACCTTAATATTGACAACACAATAACACAACAACAGAATTTATGATTGCTATGTCTCACCTTCGTGACTTTCATCACAAGTCAGGCAAAAACAAGAACCATTTACAATACTTACTCTAGCAACTTTAGACATGTTTAATATCTCTTAACACTGCACTGAAAATATAATTAGACACAGTAAATATAAATTAAAAAAAAATATATATGTTCTGATCATTTGTTCACTTTTTTAATTTGACATAAGTGCAGTTCTTTTATAGTATTTTTGTTTTACAATATATGGTCCAGATTGGCAAAGGTAGGGGGGTCTGTGTGTATGTAAAACTGAGCCATTCCACTACATAATTTGCCTGTAGCAAGTCATACTATCTGGACAATGTGTATGTCATTGTTGATAATCCTTGTTTGTATGTCTTCTTTGTGAGAAGTTGGGTGTTGATATGGTTTGTAGACTTGTCTAATATTTTTGGTGATTCCTGTTGACCTTTTCACATGTTTTATGTACATTTTATTTTACAATATCAGATTAACCAAATGTGAAAATTCAAAAAAAATAAAAACATATTTTTTTGTAATACAACTGTAGTTTTTTCTTGAAATTGGTTTTGTTTTAGTTTTTATTCATTTTTTTTTTTTTTGTTATTCGTTATTTATATACTGTAAATTCAGAAATTATTGCATGCATTTATTATTGCGATTTTGTCATTTTAGACCAAAATGCGATTTTAATTTTTGCGATATTGGGAAAAAATCCTGTTTAATTCATATAAAAAATTTCAAAATGCGAGTTCAAATTATTGCGATTATAACCCTGTCGCTTTTTTTGCAATAATAAAAACATCGCAATAATTTCTGAATTTACAGTAACCTTTTCCTATTATGTCTGAACAAAGATGTTACAATATTGAACACATTAATGTTGCAAATATATCTATAGTGTCCTACTTTTCTGTGAAGTCTCACTGAAAGTTCATTAGTTTTTTGGACATACGTACCCAGAAAGATATTTATAGGAAGGGGAATTCCAAATTGTAACACCAGTAAAGACAGATATAACAATCTACTTACTTTATTCTACATGTAATTGTGAGAAAAATTTGTTAAGTCCAGACCAGAATGTTCCTTTCTTCTCATGTTTGATATTCTACAATAATATAAAACTAGCTCAATATAATTAACATGATTTTGTAGAACAACATTATTCTTGTTATTTATTCAAACTTCATATCAATATACATGTAATACATATTAAAGTGTCATCAAATTAACACATTAAACTAGTACAAAAATGTATGTGAGGTTGTGTTTGCTGCACACAGATTTTTTTAAAGTGTTTGCATAATAAAATTTGTCTTGTAGAAAGATCACTTATCTGGTGTCTACAAAAAAGCTATCTGTTTTTTAGATAGATAAGTTTATGTCTTAAAGATATAAACCTGTTCCATCCTCCTCATTTTATAACCTAAATCTAGTTTTTTCGAGTAAAATTGTCTTTAATGGTAAATAGTTTGTTTTGAAAGAAAAAGACATTCAGAACCTTCAAGAAAGTTAGTGTTCAGATGTCACTATAGCCTTTCAGCATCTTCTTACAGGTGAAATTGTTTTTTTTTTAAATTTCAACATTGCACTTGTGAGCAACTTTTTTAATGATTTGTCTTGCTGTTTTTTCTTTTTATTTTAAAGTTCTATTACTGCATAACACAACTATTAAAACCCATTGTCAGACTTTTACTTTCAATCATCCAGGTAATTGCCAAATATTCTTCATTCATGTTTATAATCATTTAATTCATACACAACTTCAGTAATTAATGGGTCACTTATTACCTTTTCACCTCTGACATGAGATTTCGTTTTTTGCCATGGCATTGTCAGTTTGTTTTCAACTTACAAGTGTGAACTTTTCTTAAACCTAGAAGCTATTTTTTCCATTGCATGAATAAAATATAAGTAAGATTCATCCACACTTAAGAAAAAAAACATGCATGCAACAATTAAATGTTTCTGGAAAAACTTTCATCGTGTACGTTTGAGACCAACAGACCAACAGCTTGAAAGCCAAAACAGTGGAGAGCATTAAAACTTATTCTTTTCTATTCTTCCTAAGTTCTGCAATGGAGCACCCATGTCACACAGTAGTAAAAAGTGAAAACCTTATATCAAATATTTGAAATTATATTTAAAAATTTTGATTTTGGAATGTTGGCTAAAAGACAAATGCTTCTGTTAAGGATGTACACCTCTGAGGAGCCAAAAATTTCTAGAATTAAACTTTTTTTCTTAACCTGATTTTTGGTTTATATGACTGTAAAAAAATAATTGGTGAAGAAAAAATCATATAGTGGTGCACTGCTTTTTTTGCTACGGCCATTTGAAAGTACCCAATTCTGAAGATTTTCCCATTTTTCATCAAATTTTACCCATTTTGGGGCTATTATCATGAAAAAAATCACAGTTTCACAATTAAACTTTTTTTCATACATGTACTTTCAATAAAGTTGAGGTGGACCAATCTGAATAAATTTAACTTAAAAAAAACTATTGGTAGGTGTTAATATAAGAAAGTTTTATAAAATTTTGTTGCTTTTTCGTATCAAATTTACCATGCTTTCAATTTTGTAAATTTGGGATTTTTCTCTTTTTTTAGAACAAAAATTGATATGGGATGTACATGTACATATTTCTGGTAAAATCATTTTTTGTACCCCTCACCCATTTTCTCAACATTTTGGCTAATGAGCTGACTTGATTGGTTATAAAATTTGAAAATTTTATTACTCAAAAACTACTTATTGTAAATACACAATTTTTTCACAGAGTTAAGTTTGATTATGATATTTTTTAAATTCATTAATATTTTCCACATGTTTTGGAAATAATTCCAGAACGAGATTTCAATGAGACTGAAACATCAGAATAAAATTGAGAATGGAAATGGGGAATGTGTCAAAGAGACAACAACCCGACCACAGAACAGACAACAACAGAAGGTCACCAATAGGTCTTCAATGCAGCGAGAAATTCCTGCACCCGGAGGCGTGAAGAATACATCCAATAACAAATAGCAAATACACCTGTATTACTTATAATGGATGTAGTGTTCCCTGTACTTTTTTAATTATTATATTAATGACCTCACTAATGCCTTAAGCAGATGTAATTCTAATCCAGTTGTAATTGGGGACTTTTCTTTAAATATTCTTCTATACGCAGATGATATTGTTTTATTGTCTCAAAGTAAAAAAGGACTACAAAACAGTCTTAATGCTTTATATGATTATTGTGATTGTTGGAAACTACAAGTTACTGTGAAAGTACTTTAATTCGTGGGTATCAATTTTCGTGGTTTGAGCAACATTTACATGTTCGTGGGTTTTTAAATTCGTGGATTTAAGTTTTCTATGAAAAAAAAATTTGAAAAATTGAAGCCATTAGAAACGAAGGTTACAAATTGTCTGGATTGAAGGAAATGCAAAGTAAACATTGACCTGTCTAAATCGTTGTGACCACACTAATTAACCCGAGATAGAGTGATCAACAGATTAAAGATCATTAAAGGTATTGATTAGGTCATAAACATGTCAGCTAAAGAAAACAATTACATAAACAAATGCTATAAACGTATCTTGAATTGTAAAATATTTTTTTTATCAAAAGCCAGCCCAGCATGAAATTATTATTTCCTGTATGTACGAGAGTTATGAGGATATAAAATGAACACTTTATCATAGCATATCAATACCGGAAATCTGTCTTTCATCGATCAAATATTTTTTTATTTGATTTAAAAGATCAAAAATTGCACAGTTAAGGTTTTAAAGATTAAATGGGTCTAATCCTGCCTGAAGTTGTAGTTCATAGTGCATTTGCCCTGTGACAACTATAATAGTATTCTCAGATTTGGCGATGTTCAATATGTTCTCTAGATCATATCAGAAGTCAAACCTACATGGGGATATTTCCATGTCTTGATTTTGACAACGGTTGTTTTATTTCGTTGGACACTTAAATTCGTGGATAAAGTCATCCACGAAAACCACGAAAATTGGTTCCCCACGAACAAAAGTACTTTCACAGTAATACAGATAAGTTCAAAGTTATTGTATTTAATTCAAATGGTAAAACTTTTTTTTGGGATGAATTTACTTATAATGATTCTTGTATTGAAACTGTTACTCATTATTCTTATTAAGGTATTGTAATAAAATGTAATGGTAATTTCAATTTAGCCATTAATACTCTTATGGAAAAGGCAAGAAAAGCCTATTTCAAAATGAAGAAAACTGTTGGTCTGAATAATCCATGTAGACTACTTGAAAAATTGTTTGATACATTAATATCACCGATACTTATGTACTGTTGTGAAATTTGGGGCGTTTACTCATCCTTAAGGGACTCTGAACCCTTTAAAAAACTACACATTAAATTTATCAAAGAAGCACTTGGTGTTCATTGCAAGGCTTCAAATGATGCTTGTCGTGCTGAGCTTGGTCGAATTCCACTCAAAAGTAAGATTGTATTTTCAAGCATAAATTTTTTAGAACATATACTTTCATCAGAAAATACACTTGTACATGTAAATCAAATTTTCTGTGCTACAAGGTTTTCAAACCCCTGGATCAAAAAAACTAAATACATTTTACAAAATTTAGGATATTCATATATTGTAGATAAAAGTTGTTTAAGGTAGATTTATGGTATACCGCCATCTTGGATTGTACAATCGCAGTACAAAATCGGTCTAGTTATTTGCCCAAATCTGCAAATTTGGACACAGATTTGCAATTTAATGGTTAGACTATTTATTTATATAAATAAAACGTGGTGATTTATTGTATTATTCAAAATATTTAAACAAATATCAATTTTTTTGTTTTTAGAATCGTTTTTTCAAATGAGCCATTTAAGGGTAGATAACTCTTTTAGTAAAAAATTATACTGGACTAATAGGGAAATTTTAAATTTTTACTTGTTGCAAGAAAACAAGTTCGGTGACACCATTTTTTCTTTTTATTTTCTTAAAACATATTATAAAACCTATCTTCTCACAATTTATTTCAAAATTCTATCTCATAGAATATTTTTTATGCACACAAATGTGTTTTTTCATGAACAATCTAACCAAATTTAGGCAATTTTCAACGACTAATAGCTTGAAAAATAGCACGGTGACCCATACTTTTTATTATATTTTTGAAAAAAACATAGTAAAATCTTCATTTTGGCAAATTATAAGAAAATTCTGTCTCAAAAAATATATACTTATGATCTACCTTAACAAAGCAGCACTTGGGACAAGTAAAACAAAGAATTTATGATCAATGCTTGCAAAATCAAAATGCTAACGTACAGGAATCTTCTAAACTCAGTTTCTTTCGTCAATTACGTCTTCAAAATGGGTCAAAGACCATCATATGTTGATTCATTAAACAATTTAAATGATAGAGCAGCAATATGCAAAATACGCATAAGTGCACATTCTTTAATGATTGAAAGGGGAAGACATCTTAACATTCCTAGAGAGGAAAGATACTGTTCTGTCTGTAATAATGGGGAAATTGAAGATGAACAACATTTCTTATTACTTTATAATAGATTTACCTCAAAACGAGAAATATTAAAAAATAAAATAAATATTATATTTAAAATACAGCGTAACATTAACACTGTTGAAAAAATATCTCTTGGTAAACAATAGCTCAGCATTATTACTTAAACTGTCTTCCTCTTTCATATCAGAGTGTCTAAATATAAGAAGGGGCCTCGGTGGCCAAGTGGTCTAAGTAGTTCTACTACTGTAATCACTAGCCAGTCAACACTGAGGTTGTGAGTTCGAACCCCGCTCGTGCGGGTGCACTCGACTCCAATCTTAATTGACTAGGATTGTCAGTTTTCCTATCGAAGGTCGGTGGTTTTCTCCGGGCACTCCGGCTTCCTCCACCAATAAAAACTGGCCGCCACGAAATAGCCCAAAAGTGGTGCTTAAAAGTGGCGTTAAAACACCAACAATCAATCAATCAATCAATCTAAATATAAGGAAAAGTGAACTAATATGATACATCAATATATGTAACTTTTCATTCTATCATGATATATTAACATGTAACTTTTCATTCTATCATGTCAATTATTATAATCATATATATGAATTAGGTCTTAACCATTTATTGTTAATGAGTTTGTGCCAATAAAAATATTTGTATTTGTAAAAAACTGTATATTTGGTTTCAATGGAATCTCAGACAAAAGCATGTTCCAAAAAGACACGTTAGTTTTTATGGTTGCCATTTAAATGCATTTACTGTCATTTTACATTTTTTAACCTACTGCATGTTCTTGAGTTACATTTTTTAACGTACTGCATATTCTTGAGATTGTGTTTCCAATGTAAATATAAGTTTTTGGTGAAGTGTTGATTATGTTTTCAAATTCGATTGGCTAATTTTATTCATGTGAGATATTCATATTTAAACTGAAGCATAGTATGCTTTACATTATTTATTCTACTCAAACTTTATCTGAGAAATTGGATAACTTTATTTATCGAGATGTATTTGAAGTAGAACAAAATGACAAAGATATGAACAATTTATCGTCACCGGTCATCAAAGGGAAACAATTCTGGCCATCACAACAAACAGTATCAGAATAACCTCTCGGAATTTGCTATCCCTGTTCATCTTTTAAGTGTCAACGTTAGTTTGATAGGAAGAAATGTAAGAATATCAATATGATTATCAAAGAGTTCCCTTTGAACCCACTCTCCTTTGCATAAACACAAGAAAAATATCGGCACCCCAACGTGTACCGTACGGAAATGTTCTTGTAAATTTTAACTTTTCCGTTTCACGGAAGTCAAGATTAGCTTACACAAATGAAAATTGAACTGAAATCAGAACTTTGACATGCAGAACATTAATAGAACTGATAAATTGCAACAATAATACAACCGTAATCAATGGCAGTCGTAATAGTCGGAAGATACCATTTTTACATGGGCAGAGATGCAGCTTATCGTTGGACTTGTCGGTGCTTGATTTCATTTTGTTTTATGTCTCATGCATTATACTATCTGTAGAGTCTTTTAAGGGCTCATGTGTAAGGAAAGTCAATCCTTTTTAGCCCACCCAAATTTGTACTTGTTTTAAAAGCTAAACTCATAAGGATAACAATCTTGCATTTTAGTGGTCACTTTTGGTTGATGAATAATTCAAATTTTAAATAGTTAATATTTAAAGGAAGTCCAAATTCATCATAAGAGCTGGTATTTAATTTCTTCCTAATGCCAATCCACTCATATTAAAAACAATAAAAATTGCAATAAAAATAATTTATCACTAGAACTGGTCCATAACATCTTCCCAATGATGATCAAGTTGTATTTTAAAGTTATCAACGGTATTTGCAGACACAACATTTTGGATAAACTGTTGCAATCGTTTATAATTCGTTAGGAAAAATTTACAGTGAAAAGTGCATTAAAATGATAGAAATAAAAGACTAAGTCTTGTAAATTGTAATATAGAAAAATGTTCAGTCTCTGTAAAAGTCTTTGTTCAGATACAGAGTCATCTGGTTTAGCACCCTCTCTGATAGTCCGAGATTATTCTGACGTCGAAAGACTATTTTGAAAGACAATCTGGGGCCGTGGGACCGCCCCAGCTTGTCTGGCAAAACAGCCGTTACCGTCAGAGTAATCTCGGACTCTCTGAACGAAATGGGCCATGCCAAAGCCATGATGACTTTTACGACTGGTTATTTGTCAAAAGTATTACCGTAATTTTGAGATACATGTATGCTACAGGGGCGGATCCAGGATTTTGGAAAGGGGCGTAGTATTAAAGTTCGCCGAGCGGAGCGAGTCGAAAATTTTGGACCTTTTTGGCTAAAAACATAAAATAAGTGTAAATGCATTTCTTGTTGTAAACAAGATATACGCTATGCAATGAAATTTACAATACGACCGACACGAAGAAAGACAAACAAGCAATTTTCATCCAAATGTTTGGTTGAAATGTTTCACCAACAAGGAAGTGAGGGGTTCCAAAGCAACCAAAGGCTACGAATGAGTCGGAAATGACAATGAAGTTGTGAATGACGGTCGACACATGGAGACATATAGGCCACACCCTGCAGGCAGGTTGCAGTCGGGCCTTGAAAAAGTATTCAGTGTATCATTTCGTGAAACAGACATTCTGGTCAAATATGGGATTCACATGCAACCCCAAAAAAAATTACGCCCGTTTTTATTCATCATGTTCATTTAATGCTAAAAATTCTGTTGAAAATATTATATTCTAATAGCAAAAAAGTGGACAAAATTATTGTTTTCAATCCAGATACGGCCAGAATTTTTGTTTACGGCAAAAATCAGGGTCAGAATTTTTTCTCTAAAATATCTCAGACTGCCACCTCAGATCAAATGGTCCGTACCTTAGACTTTAAATCTATATCTAGAGCTTACTGACTGGGGATCACTATTCAGCAATGTTATTAATGGGCTGGGCGTGTGGGGTTAAACATGTTTCGTAGGTAAATAATATTGCTGTGGAACTTTTCTTTCATGAGAGTGTAATAGAGTATTACTTTCTGTTGGGTGGAATTGTGAAATAGAAGTGAATACGTTCTTGCTCAATACTTTGTCGCTTTGAAGGCGTCATGCTTGTCATCCTCAGCCTAAGCAATATGTTACTGTAATTTGAATTTCAAAATGACTGTGTGACGTGTTTTTCGACGAACTGGTCAACTCCACCGTAGAGAATCACATGACTTTGACATAATCAATAATATATTACAGTAAATATGAGCGAAAAATATCTTTATAAGTAAAGAATTGAAAATAAAATAAAATACACAGGAAATGGCAAAGTTCACGAAGTCTAGTCTGATAAATCATTTTACAAAAAAAAAAAAAGTGCAAGCAAAGGGGCGTATGCCCTCGACCCCTCTGGATCCGCCACTGTGCTACAAAAGTTAAATTACAGTTGTAACCAGTACAAAACTATCTGAATACCAAAGAAACAGACGACTGGTTCTTTTTCAAAAGTATTACCGTAATTTTGAGCTATGTAGTTAAAGTTTGTTTACATCAGCAACCAGTTCAAAAGCTATCTGAATACCGAAAAGATGTTAAAACAAGAGTGAACAACCACCAAAATGTTGTCGGTCATCAGGACTGCCACTACACATGCAATTGTCGGTCCTAGCCGATTTTGGCGGTCAGGACCGACGGTTTTCGAGAACACTGTCTTACATCATTGTTTTAACTCATTCCAAGCTGACTTGTTTATTTAAAAAACAATTTCATTATTAATCCATGTAATCCATCAAAACAATAACTAAAACAATCAGTGAGATCAAAGACATCGTAATCATATCTAATCAGCATTTAAAATTACAAAACTTTGAATTTTTGGAATACTAAGGCTTTCCCACCTCAGAAATATATAACCTTAGCTGTATTTGGCAAAACTTTAAGGAATTTTGGGTCCTCAATGCTCTTCAACTTTGTACTATATTTGGCCTTATTAACTTTTTGATTCGAGCGTCACTGATGAGTCTTTTGTAGACAAAACATGTGTCTGGTGTTTACAATCATCATTTATTAAAAGTAATTCTGAATAAAAACAAATGTAACAATGAAGCAAATTAGCCTGATTAATGCTCCAAAACAGAAACCTTTTTTTTAAATTAAACCATTAATATTTTCTTTTATAAAAATTAGGCGAACGGACCCAGGCGAACGGACTCTATGGGCGAGCGGACTCAGGCGAACGGACCCAGGCGAACATGTAATTAGGGCAACGGACCCGATACTGCCGGAGGGGCAGAATTTGAGCCAGTCTGGCAAATGGGGCTTTGTACAAGACCTAGTTACTGGCAGGTGTTTTGACAGCCTGGGTCTGGCAAAAGCCAAAATTAGATATCTGTCAGTCCTGAATAACTTATATCAAGAAAATCCTTTATTATCTTATCAAATTGTTTTAACTTTCTGTTCCGTCTCGATCGCTTAATCTGGGGAACCAGTTCATATTCGGATTATTTTCATAACTTCTCCATTAAAAATATTTAGTATATTACTCTTGTGCCAGAAGCATGGCTGAGTTGCCAATTAAATTTATAGAGGGTCTAAACCAGGGCTTCCAAAACGGTCGTATTGTCCTGACTTGTCCGTTAAATTATATAAATGACTTGTTGAGCCGAGGCTGAAACAGACATTTAACATAGTTCAGAAAAAAATTGAAGTTTATGCAATCTTTTGACCTGACCTTTGCCTTACACAGCCACACATTTCCGTCATATACATGATATAAGTGACATGATGAATAATTACTATCAAAACAAACCCTACTTTAACACCTCTCATTACAATCAAGGTTAATTAGTTCTCTGACAGCTTAAATTTACCTGTTCAGGCGACAGGTAAACTATTTTGTACCGGACATTTATCAGTCTATTAAAGTTATTTTTGTCTTGCCTTGACGGAGTCAAAAGCGAGACATAGGTATGCTGTTTCCGGCGTCAGCGGCGGACGGCGTCAACAATGTATTAGTTTGTGATTAGGTCTAGTTCATGGTGAGCCACTAGTGGTAGGTCAATGATATTTGGTATGCAGTTGTATTAGCATTGGCACATCTCATTACCATGGAGATTATTTGACCCTGCCCCTCAGTCAAGGTCTATTGACTCTGAAACTTTGCTTAGTTTACATGTATTAGTTTGTGATTAGGTCAGTTTATGGGGAACCACTAGTGGTAGGTCAATGATATTTGGTATGCAGTTGTATTAGCATTGGCACATCTCATTACCATGGAGATTATTTGGCCCCGTCCCCTCAGTCAAGGTCTATTGACTTTGAAACTTTGCTTAGTATACATGTATTAGTTTGTGATTAGGTCAGTTTATGGGGAACCACTAGTGGTAGGTCAATGATATTTGGTATGCAGTTGTATAAGCATTGGCATATCTCATTTCCATGGAGATTATTTGGCCTCGCCCCTCAGTCAAGGTCTATTGACTTTGAAACTTTGCTTAGTTTACATTTATAAATTTGTGATTAGGTCAGTTTAAGAGGAACTGTTAGTGGTAGGTTAATGATAATTGGTATGCAGTTGTATAAGCATTAGCAAATCTCATTTCCATGGAGAATATTTGGTCCTTACCCCTCAGTCATGGTCTATTGACTTTGAAACTTTTGCTTAGTTTACATTTATAAGTTTGTGATTAGGTCAGTTTAAGATGAACCACTAATGTTAAGTCAATGATATTCGGTATGCAAATGTATTGGCATTTGCAAGTTTCATTTCCATGGAGATTATATAACCCCACCCCCTAATTATGGTTCATTGACTTTGAAACTTTTACATAGTTTACAAGTTAATGTTTGTGTTTAGGTTTGTTTAAAGGGAACGACTTATGAAAAGTCAGTGGTATTTGGTTTGCAGTTGTATTAGCATTGGCACATCTCATTTCCATGGAGATTGTTTAGCCCTGTACCTTCAGTCATGGTTCATTGACTTTGAATATTTGCATAACTTACATGTTAAAGTATTGCTATTTTAATTTCAACATTTGCATTATCAAAATAACCAATAGGCGAGACATATCTCTGTGTTAACAGTTTATCTTAAATTTCAGCGGTTTGCATCTAATTAATTTAGTCAACAAGATTTAGATTATCAGAAAATATATATAAATATGATTTGATGAAAATTTAAAAAGGTAGTAATAAAGGTTTTAAGTGAAAAATTGTCAGAACCACGTTGTTTAAACTAGTACACTCGTGTGCAGATGTGAGATTTAATTATGCATCCAAATTTTCAAAAATGCTAAAAATATCATTGATACCTTTATCTAACGTTCATTTCGAGTATTTTCCTGAAGAAATAACGTATCTGTCTCTGGTCCGTGTTTTACCATTGCCAAGTCAAGTATTAGGAAAATGTACTTTTTAAAAACGAAAGTGAAGTTACTGACAGTGTAATTTTGCACAAATAAAGAGTCTAAGGCCATACATGTGAACCTCCGCGGGAGTACAATAATCCGTTTTCAGTGGTCTCCTCCGTCCTCCCGTTAAGGAGAAAAAATCCCGTGTATGAAATATTTCATGAATGAAAATTTTCAGCCGCCATATTTGATAATTTCTTACTACTGTACTGGTGTAAGGAGTTACCATTTGATTTTTATGGGGGCTAGGATGAAATTTGAAAAAAGGCAGGATGAGCAACTTGGCAAAAAAAAGGCAGGATGACAATTTATGTCAAAAGTCAGGATAAACTAATAAAAAAAAGGCAGGACCCAATAGAGTGAAAAATAAAAAGGCAGGATAGAGATTACAACTTAAAAAAATGCAGGACAAAATTTTTCATCCTAGCCCCCATAAAAATCAAATGGTAGCTCCCTAATTGACACCTGTGTTAAATTTTACAAGTCCTTGTCGAAATAAAAAAAGAAGTATTTCAACAATTACTATAGAATATTAAAATGAAACTATATCGTGAAAGAAATACGTGGAAAAAAAAATGTGGATCGGATTTTAACGATCTGCACATTTTCACAGAGGATCTCTACCAACGCCCAACAGGAACTGAACGACATGCATCATGTTTTCATCTACCATTAATGTATATTGTTGACCATGGACGTATGAATAATGTCCAGGTTTACGTTCTGTGCTGACTGAGAAACGTAAAAATAAAAGACTGGTGTTCGTTTATTCAGAAAAGGATTTTATTTTAGATTCCGGTTAATCAATTGTAAAAGGACCTTCTAGAGCCTCAATCTTAACGCACACAAATGTCAATCATTACAAAGCAAATTTAAACCCTGAATGAATTTTCCCACGGTCATCCATAAAGGTCACCTGAGTTTACTGTTACGTGATAATATTTCCGCCAAATAAAAATCTCGTGGACAAAATTGATGTCATTATTTTAGCATTCAATATTGTGAGCGAAGTCAAGTTCAAAGTTCAACCACGCACTGTTGATCACTGAGATGTGTATCGTCTTCCCACGGCAATTACTTCCTTTAAAAATATTTAAAGATCACTGTCCTAAATACAACACAAAGTTTACATTCATTGTGCGTAAATGAATATTATGCAACGACGAGTTGATGCAGCTATAGAAGTATTCCTGTTGTAGCCGAAATGTATTATTTATCCTAAAGTAATGCTAACAAATCGTAAAGAGAAAATGCCGTAGACTTATTAAGCATAACGAATGGTGAATAGTATTTTCTTTTTTACTTGCATATACAAGTTTTGAGACACGTAATTTTCTTTAAACTGCTCACAATTCATATTCAGTATTAGTTTCCGTTTATTTTTACGCAAGTATGTCTCTTTTCGTAAGTAATATAATTTATCGACAAAAAAAAAAACGAGGTCAAAATCAAGTATAGTTTTTTTTTATAAAACTTTAATGCAATTGAAAGAATTAACAACAACATTTTGCTTTTAAATCTTTTATTTTTTTCAAGCAATTATGTAATCGTAAAATGAAAATAGCGTAGACTTATTAGCATAACGAATAGTGAATAATATTTTCTTTTTACTTGTATACAAAACTTTGAGGCGTGTAATTTTTTCAAACTGCCCACATTTATTCAGCGTTAGTCTCCGTTTATTTTACACAATTATATCTCTTTTGTAAATTAAACATTTATTTACTGGCAAAAACCGAGGTCAAAATCAAATATAGTTGTTTTAATAAAACTAATTTTAAATGTACAGTGTAATTGAAAGAATTAACAATAACGTTTTGCTTTTTAATCTTTTATTTGTTTCAAGCAATCAGATATATAACCTGATTATCAATAGACAGGAAATACAACTGTTTAATTACATTAGAAATCTCACATACCTTGACTGTCGTGTGCGGCATAGATCAGAAGGATTAGGGCAATTAATTACCTGGTGTGACACGCGTCACACCGGACTGGGAGAGATGTCGCTAATACAATAAACAAAAGGTAGCAATTTACGGAAGTCGGAGGGAATACTCCCAAATTTCTCCGAGAATTTAGGGAGGGATGTCGGAGTTTCCTGGTGTCACACCAGGAATAATTGCGGTGTATGGAGTTTGGGATTACAAACTCTCTGTGTGTACTGTATTTTTCATATCTTCTCCGGCAAAAATATTTAGTATATTACTCTTGTGCCAGAAGCATGGCTGAGTGGCCAATTAACTTTATGGAGGGGTCTAAAACAGGGCTTCCAAAATGGTCATATTGTCCTGACGTCTCCATTAAGTTATATAAATAACTTGTTTAGCCGAGGCATGATGAATAATTACTATCAAAACAAACCCTACTTTAACACCCTCTCATTACAATCAACATGATCAAGGTTAATTAGTTCTCTGACAGCTGAAATT
Source organism: Mytilus coruscus (assembly GCA_017311375.1). Taxonomy (NCBI): domain Eukaryota; kingdom Metazoa; phylum Mollusca; class Bivalvia; order Mytilida; family Mytilidae; genus Mytilus; species Mytilus coruscus. Next base: position 1,939,614 of record CM029600.1, on the reverse strand, counting down.
TACCTGTTCAGGCGACAGGTAAACTATTTTGTACCAGACATTTATCAGTCTATTAAAAGTTATTTTCTTAAATTTCAGCGGTTTGCATCTAATTAATTTAGTCAACAAGATTTAGATTATCAGAAAATATATATTGTACTTGTTTTAAAAGCTAAACTCATAAGGATAACAATCTTGCATTTTAGTGGTCACTTTTGGTTGTGAATAATTCAAATTTTAAATAGTTAATATTTAAAGGAAGTCCAAATTCATCATAAGAGCTGGTATTTAATTTCTTCCTAATGCCAATCCACTCATATTAAAAACAATAAAAATTGCAATAAAAATAATTTATCACTAGAACTGGTCCATAACATCTTCCCAATGATGATCAAGTTGTATTTTAAAGTTATCAACGGTATTTGCAGACACAACATTTTGGATAAACTGTTGCAATCGTTTATAATTCGTTAGGAAAATTTACAGTGAAAAGTGCATTAAAATGATAGAAATAAAAGACTAAGTCTTGTAAATTGTAATATAGAAAAATGTTCAGTCTCTGTAAAAGTCTTTGTTCAGATACAGAGTCATCTGGTTTAGCACCCTCTCTGATAGTCCGAGATTATTCTGACGTCGAAAGACTATTTTGAAAGACAATCTGGGGCGTGGGACCGCCCCAGCTTGTCTGGCAAAACAGCCGTTGCACGTCAGAGTAATCTCGGACTGCTCTCTGAACGAAATGGGCCATGCCAAAGCCATGATGACTTTTACGACTGGTTATTTGTCAAAAGTATTACCGTAATTTTGAGATACATGTATGCTACAGGGGCGGATCCAGGATTTTGGAAAGGGGGCGTAGTATTAAAGTTCGCCGAGCGGAGCGAGTCGAAAATTTTGGACCTTTTGGCTAAAAACATAAAATAAGTGTAAATGCATTTCTTGTTGTAAACAAGATATACGGCTATGCAATGAAATTTACAATACGACCGACACGAAGAAAGACAAACAAGCAATTTTCATCCAAATGTTTGGTTGAAATGTTTCACCCAACAAGGAAGTGAGGGGTTCCAAAGCAACCAAAGGCTACGAATGAGTCGGAAATGACAATGAAGTTGTGAATGACGGTCGACACATGGAGACATATAGGCCACACCCTGCAGGCAGGTTGCAGTCGGGCCTTGAAAAAGTATTCAGTGTATCATTTCGTGAAACAGACATTCTGGTCAAATATGGGATTCACATGCAACCCCAAAAAAAATTACGCCCGTTTTTATTCATCATGTTCATTTAATGCTAAAAATTCTGTTGAAAATATTATATTCTAATAGCAAAAAAGTGGACAAAATTATTGTTTTCAATCCAGATACGGCCAGAATTTTTGTTTACGGCAAAAATCAGGGTCAGAATTTTTTCTCTAAAATATCTCAGACTGCCACCTCAGATCAAATGGTCCGTACCTTAGACTTTAAATCTATATCTAGAGCTTACTGACTGGGGATCACTATTCAGCAATGTTATTAATGGGCTGGGCGTGTGGGGTTAAACATGTTTTCGTAGGTAAATAATATTGCTGTGGAACTTTTTTTTCATGAGAGTGTAATAGAGTATTACTTTCTGTTGGGTGGAATTGTGAAATAGAAGTGAATACGTTCTTGCTCAATACTTTGTCGCTTTGAAGGCGTCATGCTTGTCATCCTCAGCCTAAGCAATATGTTACTGTAATTTGAATTTCAAAATGACTGTGTGACGTGTTTTCGACGAACTGGTCAACTCCACCGTAGAGAATCACATGACTTTGACATAATCAATAATATATTACAGTAAATATGAGCGAAAAATATCTTTATAAGTAAAGAATTGAAAATAAAATAAAATACACAGGAAATGGCAAAGTTCACGAAGTCTAGTCTGATAAATCATTTTACAAAAAAAAAAAAAAAGTGCAAGCAAGGGGGCGTATGCCTCTCGACCCCTCTGGATCCGCCACTGTGCTACAAAAGTTAAATTACAGTTGTAACCAGTACAAAACTATCTGAATACCAAAGAAACAGACGACTGGTTCTTTTTCAAAAGTATTACCGTAATTTTGAGCTATGTAGTTAAAGTTTGTTTACATCAGCAACCAGTTCAAAAGCTATCTGAATACCGAAAAGATGTTAAAACAAGAGTGAACAACCACCAAAATGTTGTCGGTCATCAGGACTGCCACTACATGCAATTGTCGGTCCTAGCCGATTTTGGCGGTCAGGACCGACGGTTTTCGAGAACACTGTCTTACATCATTGTTTTAACTCATTCCAAGCTGACTTGTTTATTTAAAAAACAATTTCATTATTAATCCATGTAATCCATCAAAACAATAACTAAAACAATCAGTGAGATCAAAGACATCGTAATCATATCTAATCAGCATTTAAAATTACAAAACTTTGAATTTTTGGAATACTAAGGCTTTCCCACCTCAGAAATATATAACCTTAGCTGTATTTGGCAAAACTTTAAGGAATTTTGGGTCCTCAATGCTCTTCAACTTTGTACTATATTTGGCCTTATTAACTTTTTGATTCGAGCGTCACTGATGAGTCTTTTGTAGACAAAACATGTGTCTGGTGTTTACAATCATCATTTATTAAAAGTAATTCTGAATAAAAACAAATGTAACAATGAAGCAAATTAGCCTGATTAATGCTCCAAAACAGAAACCTTTTTTTTAAATTAAACCATTAATATTTTCTTTTATAAAAATTAGGCGAACGGACCCAGGCGAACGGACTCTATGGGCGAGCGGACTCAGGCGAACGGACCCAGGGCGAACATGTAATTAGGGCAACGGACCCGATACTGCCGGAGGGGCAGAATTTGAGCCAGTCTGGCAAATGGGGCTTTTGTACAAGACCTAGTTACTGGCAGGTGTTTTGACAGCCTGGGTCTGGCAAAAGCCAAAATTAGATATCTATCCTTCCTGAATAACTTGTATCAAGAAAATCCTTTATTATCTTATCAAATTGTTTTAACTTTCTGTTCCTGTCTCGATTGTTTAATCTGGGGAACCAGTTCATATTCGGATTATTTTCATAACTTCTCCATTAAAAATATTTAGTATATTACTCTTGTGCCAGAAGCATGGCTGAGTTGCCAATTAAATTTATAGAGGGTCTAAACCAGGGCTTCCAAAACGGTCGTATTGTCCTGACTTGTCCGTTAAATTATATAAATGACTTGTTGAGCCGAGGCTGAAACAGACATTTAACATAGTTCAGAAAAAAATTGAAGTTTATGCAATCTTTTGACCTGACCTTTGCCTTACACAGCCACACATTTCCGTCATATACATGATATAAGTGACATGATGAATAATTACTATCAAAACAAACCCTACTTTAACACCCTCTCATTACAATCAAGGTTAATTAGTTCTCTGACAGCTTAAATTTACCTGTTCAGGCGACAGGTAAACTATTTTGTACCGGACATTTATCAGTCTATTAAAGTTATTTTTGTCTTGCCTTGACGGAGTCAAAAGCGAGACATAGGTATGCTGTTTCGGCGTCAGCGGCGACGGCGGCGTCAACAATGTATTAGTTTGTGATTAGGTCTAGTTCATGGTGAGCCACTAGTGGTAGGTCAATGATATTTGGTATGCAGTTGTATTAGCATTGGCACATCTCATTACCATGGAGATTATTTGACCCTGCCCCTCAGTCAAGGTCTATTGACTCTGAAACTTTGCTTAGTTTACATGTATTAGTTTGTGATTAGGTCAGTTTATGGGGAACCACTAGTGGTAGGTCAATGATATTTGGTATGCAGTTGTATTAGCATTGGCACATCTCATTACCATGGAGATTATTTGGCCCGCCCCTCAGTCAAGGTCTATTGACTTTGAAACTTTGCTTAGTATACATGTATTAGTTTGTGATTAGGTCAGTTTATGGGGAACCACTAGTGGTAGGTCAATGATATTTGGTATGCAGTTGTATAAGCATTGGCATATCTCATTTCCATGGAGATTATTTGGCCTCGCCCCTCAGTCAAGGTCTATTGACTTTGAAACTTTGCTTAGTTTACATTTATAAATTTGTGATTAGGTCAGTTTAAGAGGAACTGTTAGTGGTAGGTTAATGATAATTGGTATGCAGTTGTATAAGCATTAGCAAATCTCATTTCCATGGAGAATATTTGGTCCTTACCCCTCAGTCATGGTCTATTGACTTTGAAACTTTTGCTTAGTTTACATTTATAAGTTTGTGATTAGGTCAGTTTAAGATGAACCACTAATGTTAAGTCAATGATATTCGGTATGCAAATGTATTGGCATTTGCAAGTTTCATTTCCATGGAGATTATATAACCCCACCCCCTAATTATGGTTCATTGACTTTGAAACTTTTACATAGTTTACAAGTTAATGTTTGTGTTTAGGTTTGTTTAAAGGAACGACTTATGAAAAGTCAGTGGTATTTGGTTTGCAGTTGTATTAGCATTGGCACATCTCATTTCCATGGAGATTGTTTAGCCCTGTACCTTCAGTCATGGTTCATGGACTTTGAATATTTGCATAACTTACATGTTAAAGTATTGCTATTTTAATTTCAACATTTGCATTATCAAAATAACCAATAGGCGAGACATATCTCTGTGTTAACAGTTTATCTTAAATTTCAGCGGTTTGCATCTAATTAATTTAGTCAACAAGATTTAGATTATCAGAAAACATATATAAATATGATTTGATGAAAATTTAAAAAGGTAGTAATAAAGGTTTTAAGTGAAAAATCGTCAGAACCACGTTGTTTGAACTAGTACACTCGTGCGCAGGTGTGAGATTTAATTATGCATCTGAATTTTCAAAAATGCTAAAATATCATTGATACCTTTATCTAACGTTCATTTCGAGTATTTTCCTGAAGAAATAACGCGGAAAGAGCTAAACTCAATCGTGCTTTGTAAATGTACACAGATTTTACGTATCTGTCTCTGGTCCGTGTTTTACCATTGTCAAGTCAAGTATTAGGAAAATGTACTTTTAAAAAGAAAGTGAAGTTATTGACAGTGTAATTTTGCACAAATAAAGAGTCTAAGGCCATACATGTGAACCTCCGACGGGAGTACAATAATCCGTTTTCAGTGGTCTCCTCCGTCCTCCCGTTAAGGAGAAAAAATCCGTGTATGAAATATTTCATGAATGAAAATTTTCAGCCGCCATATTTGATAATTTCTTACTACTGTACTGGTGTAAGGAGTTACCATTTGATTTTTATGGGGGCTAGGATGAAATTTGAAAAAAGGCAGGATGAGCAACTTGGCAAAAAAAAGGCAGGATGACAATTTATGTCAAAAGTCAGGATAAACTAATAAAAAAAAGGCAGGACCCAATAGAGTGAAAAATAAAAAGGCAGGATAGAGATTACAACTTAAAAAATGCAGGACAAAATTTTCATCCTAGCCCCCATAAAAATCAAATGGTAGCTCCCTAATTGACACCTGTGTTAAATTTTACCTGTAAATCAAAGAAGATGTATAATTATATGGCTTCACTTGACAGCTTGGGTGTCAAACATACTGGTAATCAACGACGTTTACCTCTGGCTAACTGCCGTTGTGTAATAAAAACTGTGTATTGAAAAATAATTGGGGTTACTTCCCTTTGATTTATCCTGTTTTAAGTTATTTTTCTTTTAAAAATGTAAATTGTAAAAGAATATAAATGAATCATATTTTAATCAAATAATCATATAAGGATGTTAATTAAATGAATTTAAATGTTTTGGGACAAATAAAAATATAAATTGATAAATTATTTTAGGAATCTAGACTTCTTTTCAAGAATTAAAATGAAATTTATATAGTAAGTCTGACCTTTCAAAATGTAAGGATTGAATTGTACAGTAGTAAAGTAGAGACTGAATAAAATCCTTGTTAGTTGTACTTCATGCAAGACACTCACTGAGTTTCATTTATTTCTAAATAAAATTTGTTAGTATATAATAACATAGGTTTATCAGTGAATCAGCTAAAAATAGCAAAATATTTCACACTGTTTGAGTCATAAAAGGTCATAAAGAATTATTTGCAGATTCTTCTCAATATTTTTTTAATAATGTGATCTCATTCAAATAGAAAGGCAACAAGGGTACTATAAACATATTACATTCTGATGGAAATTTGAAGAAAAAACATTTAAAAGACAATTTCTACATCATACGGTTACATTTACGACAAAATTATGTCGATAAAAACCTCCTGATCTGAGTCCTAATCTCCTGACCAAAATTTCCCAATCTCCTGATCTGAGTTTCACAGTCCATCACATGTATGTAAGGCAGATATTAGTACGCTGATGTTGCACACTTCGAATGGTGCACTTTCAATTTAAACGTTAATGCCAAAACTTCGAATTTGTATAAAAAATCAAGTCAAATATCGTTTTTGTGTCAATCATAATTTATATGATGCCCAACTGATTACTGTGGTTGCCCCTTGTTACTAAGTCTTAAGGGATTAAAAAAATGTCCGGCTGGCTCAAATATTTTTTGGAAGCCCTGGTCTAAACCCGGTAAAAAACAATCTAATCTTGTTTTAATTGATAAAAATAATAATGCAAGCCAAAACACCAAAGCGAAGCTGGTAGCTTATGAGGAGGCAAAACAACTTGACCGTGAAAAGAGTAAGGGGCATGTGGATTCCAGTATTGTGCATCAAGCAAAGGAAAAACCAACATAAACACAGGCAGACAAAACTCTTTTGACTTTAAATGAAAAGTAGGAACACAGTTGAATTTAAAATTTAGAAACATCCATGCCTGATTAAGAATAATAGCCCAATATCTGACTACCTTTGGTTAAATGAACTCATTCAGGCAAATGGCCTTGAGCATGGTGATTCATATAATAATCGGTTCTCAGGGAACATTTTTCTTGGAAAACATTTCAAAGGTTGAGAAGGACAATTTAATGAACCTGATAGGCAAAGGAAAGTTTTTTTCTTTTACAATGGATGGGTCAACCAACGACTCGGTCAAAGCAGGAAACTCTTTTTGTACAGACTAGTCATCAGGGAAACATCATAACCTGGTATGTGTGCATTGGCAAGCCAGAGTCTACAGGTTCTGCAGATTTATTTGAATTTGTGATTGACCAAATGAAGGATAATAGTAATGACATTGGTAAACTTTTAGGATCTGATGGAGCCAGTAACATGACTGGTATGAAGAAGGAATAAGGAAAAGTTGATAGGTCTGTCAAAACTGTCTACCTTGCAGGCTCCGATGTCTGACACGGAAAAAAAAGTTATCTGCATCTATTCGTGGGTGCGAGACAAGTCGGCCCCAAGACAACTAGGACTGTCTATGAAGACAACTCTGACTGTCAATAGTTCAACTCGAACCGTCTATAAAGACAACTCAGACCGTCTATAATGACAACTCAGACTAAGTATAAAATGAGAGTTTTGACGAAATATATGATTTAATGAAAAAGACTGATTTTGAGTATATAAAAGACGAAAAAGACAACTCTACCGTCTATGAAGAGATGTCTCTAGACAATTGAATGATGCTCCCTAGATTTTTTATTTCTGTTGTTTGAAAGCTATATGAGAAAATAATTTTGTAATGTTTTGGTAGATTCTCTTGATTTGTTTTGTTTGATTTATGTTGTATCATTGTAGTATTAGTCAAAGCATACTCCAATTTCAAAATAAAACTATAAATATACATACATATCTTTATTTCATCAAAGAAATAATTCAAGACGAGTAGCAAGTATGTCATTTACACAAGAAACATATAATTTAAGCACTAAGTAAAACCTAAGAGGTACATTAAATCAAAACAAGTATGTCATTCACATAAGATACTTATGGTTTGAGCACTAAGTATTACTTATAATATAATAAGTAAACATTCTCTCATAAATTTCTTATTTCAAAAGCACAAAAGTTAAACAGTACTATTTTATCTCATAAGCTAGACATTAATAGTTCATAAAATCGGGCACTAAAAGTTCTTACTTAGCACAAGTTCATCTCAGAACACTGACAAAATGTACTTAAACGGATGGTCCATAAATACGAGCACACTTCTTCATGAGGTGACTGACTGTCATGTCTTTGGTGGCATACTGACTCCATGTGGTAAATAGCATCTCTTGTGTCCGTGTTGTCAATTTCTTTGTTACCTGCGGAGCTTTCCTTCACTGACCAGTCTATTGGTGTTTTCTTTGCTTCCTTGTACATGAGGTGGAGGAGGACGTAGAAATGGAGGTTGACTTTCTTTGCCTTTCGGTTAAATTGGTGGTGCCATCCTTCTACATCATTGTTGGTAAGGACACTTCTGCCAAACACAATCCAGGACTGAACGAACCATACAGGGCTCTGCAACCAGGTGATGTTGACATAGGATATGACCGCTTGGAGTTGGTCACCAGTGGCTCTAGTCTGCAACTTCTGGAAAGCATCTGGTATGTGGTCTGCAGGCAGTACTGGTAATGCAACACCTGACGAAGGAACTTGTAGATGTCATCTCTCTGGCTGTATGCAGTCTGAAAAATTAAAAATTACTATTAAAAAGGAATTAATAATTATGATATCACAATTTTTACATTTTATATTTTTAATGGGTGAATATATACAAAGGTACACTAATAATGCCTTAAATTTTTGCTACTAAAATTTAAAAATTAAGATAAAATGTAGATATTTAGCAGACCTGCAGACATCAACATGACATGTTTGATGTTATAAAGATAGGGTATTGCAATGTATCTTCACTGCAGAATACATCAAGAAAGAAAACAGGCAATAAAACGGATCATCTCACCTGTATATCATGGTTAGGATTAAAGGTAGCATATTGTTAAGTATCCCCATAAATATATCAGAATATGAACAAGGTTAAAATGATCACCATGACAAGATCTACCGGTACAAATAAGTCAACAACAACAACAAAAACAACAATACTTTATTTTAAGAGGGTTACACAGTTATATAACTAATCTTCCCTGAGGCCCTCATCATAAAAAATCAAACAAAATGCAAAACATATACATTGCATACATTAGTATAAAAAGACAAGTATGATAATAGTGGGTCTCATTGGGGTCTAAGCGTGACGCGGGATTGCCGATTTTTTGTAAGCGTGACACGTGAAAGTCAAATTATTGTGCCGTGAAAACGGAACTCTCATTGTAATGTGGTATTGCTTTTTGCTTTGTTCCAATAATCATATATTTTGTTTTATTTTTATTGATGAACATATTGTTATCATTACACCATTCCTCAACACCATGTAATAAATCTTCTTGTACCTTTGACTGCAGAGTTTGATAACAATTACTAGAAAGATGTAAAGTTGAATCATCAGCATATAAATCAGTGCAACAATTTTTCATATAGATAGGAAGGTCGTTTATGTATAATATAAACAGAAGGGGCCCTAATATAGAGCCTTGGGGGACACCATACTTGATATAAAGTTTTTCAGAATGAGCATTACCAATTTGTACTTGTTGAGTTCTTTCATTCAAATACGATTAAAAAAAAGATACAGCAGCATTATCAAATCCATAAATTTCAAGTTTTTTACAGAGAATATCATGATCTACTACATCAAAAGCTTTCTTATAATCCAACCGGACTGCTAAGTTGATATTACCTTCATTCATATCCTGTATTCTGTCAACATGATTGATATCAGTCAACACCTTAATGAAGTTATTGCCCTTTAATGACCATTTTCCAAATATTTGCATTTTTGCCTATTATTTTGAAAACTATAACAGATAAATACAAACTTTAAATAGCAAAATTGATCAGCAAGACAAGATCTTCAAATAAGCCACAATGGCTGAAATTGTTAGTCGACTCCTTATTGAAGTTATTACCCTTTAATGACCATTTTCCCCTATTGTTGCATTTTTACCTGTTATCTTGAAAGCTATAATATATAAAAACTTTAAACAGCAAAAGTAATCAGCAAGACAAGATCTACAATTAAGTCACATGGCAGAAATCTTCAGTGGACTCTTTATTGGAGTTATTGCCCTTTGATGATATTTTTTACCACTTTTTTGCATTTTTTGCCTATTATCTTGAAAACTATAATAGATAAGTAGAAACTTTATTAGGAAAAATGATCAGCAGGATAATTTCTACATATACTTCAACATGTCTGAAATTGTCAGTTAAGTCTAAATAGAGTTATTCCAATTTAAAGATGATTATTACCAAAAGTGGCCATTGTTGAAGATACATGTGAGCAACGCAGGCTCTTTAGAGCCTCTAGTTTCTTTTCATTTTGCACTATTCTAATAAAAATACACTTGATCTTTTAGAGCTACTATATTTTTTACCATACACTTGATCTCATATTTTGAATATCATTGTTGTTTATTTATACAGTATATCAGCTGTACAACCATAGATAAATTATTTTTAATCAGTCATTAAAACTTACTGTTTGTTTTATGTCAGACACCAGATAACTTAATTAATTATCAATTTAAACAAATTTCAATTGACCTATTACCTTTTACCTCACAGACTTAAAAGGTTGAAAAATAGGTACAAACTATGAAATGTTCACTGGATAACAGTACAGAGTTTACTATACATTGAAGGTAACATAACAAAATGTTCACTGGATAACAGTACAAAATTTACTGTACATGTAACATAACAAAACAATGATGTAGTAGTTGTTCTCTTAATGTTTTTAAGATCAGAAATGTGTTCAATATTTTACTTTTTTGTCACTGGAGGTTAAAAGCTCATATGGATTAATTGTAGGTTTGTTTTGAATAAACAGGTAAATTATGTAATTTTTTTTATTTATTTTTTTTTTTTACCTTCACCCTAATTCAGTATATACATGTAAAGTATAAAATAAAGATTTAGCTAGCACGTTTTCGGTCCCCAGTAATTTTTGTTTGATACTGTTTATGAACATCATTTACTGGAAGTTCTGCTAAAACTCCTGTCTCCAGCCAGCACCCAAAAAATTAAATTATATCATGTATATAGGCAATTTGTTATCCAAGAACTTTTTATATATATCAGTATATAGGTTATATTTTTTTGCACCCCAGTTTTTACAAAATTTTTTTTCATGGAAGTTTTGATAATGCTTTAGTATTGGAATTCATGATTAGTTTTTGTCTTGCCTTGATGGAGTCAAAATGCGAGACATAGGTATGCTGTTTCCAGCGGCGGCGGCATCAACAATGTATTAGTTTGTGATTATGTCTAGTTCATGGTGAACCACTAGTGGTAGGTCAATGATATTTGGTATGCAGTTGTATTAGCATTGGCACATCTCATTACCATGGAGATTATTTGGCCCTGCCCCCTCAGTCAAGGTCTATTGACTTTGAAACTTTGCTTAGTTTACATGTTTTAGTTTGTGATTAGGTCAGTTTATGGGTAACCACTAGTGGTAGGTCAGTGATATTTGGTATGCAGTTATATAAGCATTGGCATATCTCATTTCCATGGAGATTATTTGGCCCGCCCCTCAGTCATGGTCTATTGACTTTAAAACTTTTGCTTAGTTTACATGAATTAGTTTGTGATTAGGTCAGTTTAAGGGGAACCGTTAGTGGTAGGTCAGTGATAATTAGTATGCAGTTGTATAAGCATTAGCACATCTCATTTCCTTGGAGAATATTTGGTCTTACCCCTCAGTCATGGTCTATTGACTTTGAAACTTTTACTTAGTTTACATGTATTAGTTTGTGATTAGGTCAGTTTAAGATGAACCACTAATGTTAAGTCAAGTTTCATTTCCATGGAGATTATATAACCCCACCCCCTAATTATGGTTCATTGACTTTGAAACTTTTACATAGTTTACAAGTTAATGTTTGTGTTTAGGTTTGTTTAAAGGGAACGACTTATGAAAAGTCAATGGTATTTGGTTTGCAGTTGTGTTAGCATTGACACATCTCATTTCCATGGAGATTGTTTAGCCCTGTACCTTCAGTCATGGTTCATTGACTTTGAATATTTGCATAACTTACATGTTAAAGTATTGTAATTTTAATTTCAACATTTGCATTATCAAAATAACAAAAAGGCGAGACATATCTCTGTGTTAACAGTTTATTATACAGAACACCTGTTTATTCTAAAATATGAAGGATAAAAAGAGAACAAATTTTAATTTTTATTTGTATTTAAGGTAAATCTTGGTCTTGTACTTGTTTTTTTAATTTCTTAGTATTGTTTGAATTTGAAAAATAATTGCTGTTTTAAACTTTAGATATTGATGATTTAGACAAGTTGATGTTATTTCAGTGGCAAACTCCTTTAACAACTAATCGCTATTTATATTTGATCTGGCAGTAAACATGGTGGTAATGGTGGCATATTTAAACTCTATGGGATATCAGGAATACATTAGAACTGTGTTTGGCCAATGTGAACCAAGCTGGTATAATGTTTTACAAGGTTCTCTATATCATATATAATTAATCTTGTCCAATTAAAAAACAAAATTATCTGAAGCTAAACTCATAATAGACAATGCTAGATGAAAAGTTATCTTCTTTGTTGTAATTATAGGGTGACATATAAGCAATTCTTGCTCCTATGAACCTCTAGTTATTTATCCATTCACATAGTCTTACTGTATTACAGGTATGATGGAGAAGAAGAAGCTATGTAAATGTTGTACAGCTGGTTGGTTACTTTGTGTTATAGGAGGAATTTCTATACCTGTTGTCAGTTATTTCATCAAGAAACAGGTAGAAAAGGTAAGGTAATTTATCTTTTAAATTTACTTGTTGAACAAATGAAACCCTTTCTGTTGCACGATATACATACCTTTAAGGCAGCAAAGATATGTCCTGGATTTGTGTTTATGATGGATGTGATAGCAAAAATATGCATAGAGTCGAAGCCCACCTCTCCAGAAAAACCAGCTTTATCCGATTTCAATTTACATAGTTCCTATTTAGGCTCAAGCAGCACCACATGAGAAACATGAAATAAATAGCCTTAGGTTGAGAGAACATGCACAAATTTCAAAATATATATCATGCAGTTGACCTTGAAAAATATGTAGAGCCATTTGAGCCAAAAAACGATATTTTGGGTAGGAGCTGTAATATTACTGCCTCCACTTTGTAAGGGTTAAATGTAAAGCTTATTTACAAGTTTACCTGATGTACAAATGAGAGACTTACTTTTGCAAGATATAAATTGCATTAAGACATATACTGAACTTAATTTCAATTGGATGTGAAAACAAAAATATTCTGCATTTTACCATAGTCATATAGCATGTATATGTATTGTCTCATTGGCAAACATACCACATCTCCTTATTTATTTATTTTTTTGTAGATTCCTTATTTTCAACTACAAATTAAGAATTTTAAATGTCTTCTTTTATTTTTTTAGTATTTTGTGTTTTATTGAGAAGATGGAGGGGATAGATGGCATACACACAAATGAATTTGGGTGGCATCACGTTTACATTTCTCTAGTTATGTCCCTTTATAAAGTTACCGCGGTATATGAAAAGTGGGGGCATCATCTATGTCCCATGGACACATTCTCCATTTATTTAAAATAAAAAATGACTAGATATTAAATAATACAAGTAATCAATATATTTTCAGACTGTGATTATCAAGAAGGGAGGAGTGTTGTATGACTTATGGAAGGAAACGCCAATTCCTATTTACATGCAGTTCTACATGTTTAATGTCACCAATGTTTATGAAATATTAAATGGTGGAAAACCTTATGTTACACAGAAAGGACCATATACCTACATGTAAATATTATATTGATAAACATCAAGGATTTTTTTTTATGTAAAATGATATCATTTCAGAAGTCACAAATTTAATCATAGTTTATTAATAAGATATCGAGCCAACCAAAAGGAATGAGGCTGAAGATATTGTCAGGATGAGAGTATGACCTCCAAGTGTTTTAAAAAAAGATATAAAAAGTGGTTTTCCTTATATCCAAAATACACAAGAAAAATTTATAAAGCAAACTTTAAAGTTTTATTTTTCTGCAATTTAACATGAACAATTTATTCTTTCCTGCAATTCAGGAATTCTTCCTGTACAACATGCACAATGACCCATTAGAATTGATACTATTTATGAAATAAAGACTGGAGCAATTGAAGAATTATAGATCAAATGAACAGTATTACTTTATATCAGAAATCTTATTATTTTTTTATGCCACAGATTAGATCTTTTCATTGCTCACAGCAGCAGAACATATTTTTACTGTGTTTTTGAAATTAATTTATATCAAATTCAAATTCATTTGATTTAAATTTGAAGATATACTAAACTAAACATTTATGTTAATTTATGTGCCCCTCCTAGATAGATAGTCCATCTGTCTGTCAACTCATTTGTCCTATATCAAACTTGTTAAAGTTTTGATTTAACATAGTCACATCAAATGTTTTGTCTTCTGAGGAGAATATAGAGATAAAAAGTTATATTAAAGATTATTTATAGTAACATTTCTTGCCTATTTTGTAGAGAAAAGAGAGAGAAGTTCAACATTACCTTCCATCCTAATGGAACAGTGTCATACAGACAGAAAAGAATCTTTATATTTGACAGATCAAAGTCAGTTGGGGATGATACTGATATATTTGTCACAGCTAATCCTTTATACTGGGTAATTCTCATGTTCTTATGTGATAAAATTGAGAATGGAAATGGGGAATGTGTTAAAGAGACAGCAACCTGACGAAAGAGCAGAAAACAGCCCAAGGCCACCAGTGGGTCTTTAACACAGCGAAAAAATCCTTTACCTGCAGGATACATATACATATACATGCATCAAACGAAAGTGATATGCCAAAAATATGGTTACACATGTACATTCATATACTTAATCAAATTATTATTTACCAGTAAGTGGAATTTAAGAAATTGTGTCTGATAGATTATTTCCCTTTGACCAGATCATTTCAATGTAGTTTGTTTCTGTTTCAGACTGTATTAGCTGCTATAAAATATGAATATTTAGACATAAATAAGATATTGGAATGGGTGTTAAAGGTTGGAGGTGAAGGTCCATTCTTTGAGAAGAGTGTACGAGAACTGGTGTGGGGATATAAAGATAAAATGTTAGAAGCAGGAAACATTATAGCTCCAAAATGGTTCTACACAGATTTTGTTGGTTACTTTATGAATGTTAGTATCACATTATTATAACTCCTAAAGGAGAAAAATTGGTAAACATACGAAAGTGGAAAAGGTGCTTGCTGTTTGACAAAGCTCTATACTTTTTTAAACTTGTAATTCAGCACTGAAAAAGAAATTCTTACTCTACCCAAATTAATATATATATTTTTTGATGCAGTTGTTCATTAGAACAGTATCATGCAGGACTAAGTGAAAGAGTCTTATTTTACATAAATACTGAAAATTACTCTTGAATACTTTTTGAATATGTAAAATTTTCAGAGCTGAGGTCATATAATTGATGGTTATTTATAAAGTGTCCCTCATGAATGGCTGATTTTTTTTGGGGTTACAAAGCATACATTCTTCACTTGTACATTATTAAAATGTGATAAAAGGAAAATTGGGGTAAGCACTAATGAGATAGCATTCCTACAACACACACTATAGAGACTCAGAAGACAACTAGAGACCAACATAGGGCTCCACTGATACACAAGTGCCAAGCTCTAAAATGGCCTTAGTCGTGAAAGTGATGACTAAAACAAAGATCTGCCCTTCAACACCAAATAACCAGATGGATAAAAAAAAATTAGCAAACAGCAACAAGCACAAACACACACACCCGTATTAACTTCACCGGTGCATCTTATATACACAAACACATGCAATGAATAATTCAAGTACAATCTAACTTCTGTTTTTTGTTATCATGTTTTGTTATTTACTCGAGAGAATGCAAAGATGGAATGACATATTCCTTGTTAAGTAATATAAATAATCAGTTACTTATATAGCATAGGTTAGCAGCTTGATGCTGTTCATATGAATGAAAGTATAGAAAGAGACTTGAAACAGTCATCATCTAACATGATGTATAACATTAACTGTGTATCAATTTATATGACAAGAAAGCTTATAATGTATGTATGTATGTTTATCTTCAGAAAAATAACACTGATGATGGAGTATATACCATATTTACAGGAGAGAAAGACATTACTATGTTGGGAATGATAGATAGATACAATGGTTCTAGGTAGGACATGTATATGTTTAGTACTACCAATATATATATGTTCAAGGTAGTTAGGTTCTAGATGATACTTGTATATGTTATGTATTATGAATAATTGAAATCGTTCTTTGTAGAATATACATATATTTTGTTTTACAGGTGAAAGAAATGAGTTGTTATGTGTTATAGAGGAGAAAGTTCTCATTTCAACAGAAATATCAATATAAAAATCTATACACTAGTGTATCCAAAATCTTCCAAATTCAGTTTTCTGTCTTGCCCATATACAATAACATTTTTCAGTTGAATCTGTGTCATATTATACATTTCAATTGGAACTATTACTCCACCAACTGATACCTGATTATTAGATCATTGAGGGCATACAGTTACCCACAGTTTATATATTTAATAACCAAAACATTATTGTAGCAATTCTATTAGATTGAAGAACAATTATCATTATTACTTAAGCCAAGTTAAGTCTAGGCAATACACCTTATCTCTATTTGTCCGCCATTACTAATTACTAGACATCACCGAAGTTCCCGTAAAAGTTTGACGTCACAAGATAAAATGTCTGATGCCACAAAGGAAAAGTGATTGTTGTATGACGTCAATAGTTCAAGTGTCACAAATTCTCAGGTCAAGTATCGCAGATCCCCAAATAGTGATAAGCTCAATTGTTAGATTTTGGTAAGAACACTTGTCTTTTATTGTAAAAATTTAAATGTTTTTGGAGTACTTGCATTTTTAGCTTGATTTTGCATTTACATTTATAATGCCCTACATGTGAAGCTATAGATACCTGTATATGGAAACTGCTAGATGGGTATTGTCACACAGGAATTACATGTGTTTTGTTTTTATTTGTATAGTACCTCAATGACATGCTTTTATTAAACAAGAAACCGTCAAGACAAGAAGGTGAAAGAAGGGTACCCAGACAAATGTTTACCATGTAAGACAGGTTTCTAAGATAATTGTTTACATATTTATTTTTTACTGTCTTCCTATCAGTAATAATTTTCATGTTTAATTTCAGTTATTTAAATTTCTGGTCAACAAAATCTGCCAACATGGTCAATGGAACAGGTAATACTTTGATTTTAGAGATATTTCGCGATTCACAGGTGTTTTCATTAATAGACGATAAATACCGAGAATTTCAAGTAATTGTTGAGTTTATTTACGATATGGACGAACAACAAAAGCCCTTCACTTCAGGTAAGTTTGTAAGTAGGTTTTAAGAATTTGTGACTTCTTTCTCTCACATTCACTTTGGGAAATGTCCAGCAGAAAGAGGTCACTTTTGACCTGTACTGTCGTCTAAAGAGCCGAATGCTAAGCGAAAGCGATACGTGAGTGCGAACCAAAAAGTTGGGAGTCCATGTTAAAATGAATCAAAAGAAAGTGATCGAGGGCGAACAATGCATTGTGCACCCTGTGTTATTCTCATATTTATATTGGATCATCTGCAAACGTTATCAATCATTTGCAATCATAACAACATGTGTGAGAGGATGTAACTATTTGATAAAGCATTCAATGGTATTCAAATTATAAAATATTTTTCTTTTTCAGTTTCAAATCTAGCCAACAGATTTCCACAGGCCATATGGGAAGGGAATATCACAGAACTGTTGGATCAGTTCTCAGAGTACCAGCTGTCTTCTGATGAACTACCCAGTTTTGACCAGACAATAGCAACATATATAATTTGTGGGGAGCAATGGCAGGCGTCGATGACATTTTTAATGGCAAAAAACGTCATGACATTCTTTCAAAGCTTGCTATTTAAGCGTTAAAGCTATTTTAGTTTTGCCAAATAACAATTCTGACTGTGAGAGAGCCTTTTCAATGATAAAGAAATTTACACTGAATTCAGATCGGATCTCAATGATAAATTGTGTGCCTTGTTATCATGTAAATGTAACCAAACTGGCAGTTATTTTGAATATTTGCCTAGTAGTGTTGTTTTGAGAGCAGCAAAAGTAGGCTACTGTTGAATGCAATAAAGGTTTACAATAGAATATTGTTTTGTTTATATTAACAAATTTGTATAATGTTTATTTTAAAAGTCCGCATCTACATCACGCGCGTTTCACACGCTTTTGACATGTCATGTCATGTCATGACATGATTTTTCATTGTCAGAGGTTGGCAAGTATGGTTGAAGAACGTGCTTTGACCTATAATGATTTACTTTTATAAATTTTGACTTGGATGGAGAGTTGTCTCATTGGCACTCATACCACATCTTCGTATATCTATTAAGCCAAAAACGTCTTTACAACTGTCTGAAGGTATATGAAATACTAGGAAAACTAGTACTTCAATATGGAATTACTTTTATTTTTGTTTAGCATTAAAATTTGCTGCTGCAAATTATATTTTAGCATTGAAAATCATACAAATAAACATTATTACTGATAATTTCCCTATTTACGTCTCCTTATTATAGGCCCGTTTACAGGACGTATTATGGTATACCATTGTCCGTCTGTCTGTCCATCCATCCATTGTCAACATGTTGGACTATAACTCAAAAACACTTTAACCAATTTGCATGAAACTTTGGTGAATTGTTTATATCTATTGACATGAGCTCCCTTTCGATTTTTATAAATTTTAGATTTTACATTCCGAGTTAATGGGGTTTTATTTATTAAAAAAAGGGTGATTTTCCAGTTTCAGGACAATAACTCAAAAATGCTTTCAGCAGTTTTCATGAAACTTTGGTGAATTGTTTATATCTGCTCCCTTTTAATTATTATAAGTTTTAGATATTACGTTTCCGAGTTATGGGATTTTATTCATAAAAAAGGGGTGATTTTCAAGTTTTCGGACAATATCTTTAAAGTGCTTTGAGGAGTTTTCATGAAACTTTGGTGACTGGTTTATATCTATTAAAATAACCTCCCTTTAGTTTTTCATAAATTTCTGATATGACATTGAGAAGTTATTGAACTTTATTCTTTTAAAAAGCGACGGGCGTATCATTCGCTCATGGCGCATCTGTTTTATTTTTATGTTGATCCACTACACCAAAAATACTTTTGGAATAGCCATTAGTTATAATGTAGACCAAAAGTCTGTAAAGCCAAAAATATATAAAACCTGATATACCACATCATTTGCAATGTAAAGATTGTAATTTCCTTGGATAAATCTTCCCTTGGATAATTCTGTGCTACTTTTTGGATCTCTTTGCCTTGCATACCTAGATAGTGATAGACTTGCTTCAGGTGTACTTTTATCCTATTTCAGATGGCACTCTAGGTCCTCCATATCTCAGTGAAGACAGAACATTATATTTATTTGCTTCAGATATATGTAGGTATGTATATAGAATTTATAAGTGACTTAAACAGCCAAGTTATATGTTCATGTTAAAACAACCCTGCTCATGGTATTGCTGTATAAAATCTTTTTGGAAGTTAATGGACTGATACTAGAGTCTAATTAGGTAGAATGTCATTATCAGTAAGTTATTTAACCGAGAATGCATTTTTGTCTGAAAGTTTGAACTGTATAAAAATAAGGAGATCTTGTATGATTGCCAATGAGACAACTATCCACCAAAGTTCAAATGAAATAGATGTAAGTAATTATAGACAACCGTCGGGCCTTCAACAATGAGAAAAACCAATACCATATAATCGGCTTTAAAAGGCCCCAACATGAAAAAATAGAACAATTCAATTGAGAAAACTGAAGGCCTAATTTATAACAAACCAATTTACAGAAAAAAGTATGACCGACATGAACCAACGATATCCACTGAACTACAGGCTCCTGACTTGGGACAGGCACATACAGAATGTGGGGAGTTTGAAGGCACCAACTCTATCCTCACCTGGGACAATAGTGAAACAGTACAACATAAGAACAAACTATAAAAATCAGTTTAAAAGAGCTTAACCTATACAAAGCAGAAAAACACCTAACAAAAACACAGACCAGATGTGGCAGGGTATTTATACATCCATCACAACACAAAAGACACTAAGTACAGATCTGAGAGTACTTGCAGCTCCTGACACCTAGTTCAAAGCCAATAACAACTAATAAAAAATCATGTATCTAAGACTAAAATATCAAAACTAAGACGTCATTAGCAGTCAGAGAAAAACATGACCTTGTGCAATGCCAAAATATAGGTATCGAAAGATTGTGGTGCCATGAATGTGTGTATGTGTATAACAATAATATTTAGTATGTTTTTAATTTATAATGAAACAATCAATATTTATATTGATAAAAACAATATTCAAAGATCTAATTACAGTGTTTAATTGGGAAACCTTTTAGAATAAGTTTATTTAAAAGATTGATAAGTTTACCCAGATCTTATCTAAATTTCCTGGCTTGGTAAACAACATCTCCATAAAAATTAGGATGTGCTATTCCGTTTGAATTAAGTTTTCTACAGGTACAGCCAAACTTCCAAACCAAATCTTTGTATCTATGGAAGAACTTAGTAAAGATTTTAAGTAATTTGTGGTAAAGAAATCCCTGACATAATAGTTTACCAGTAATACATAGATTACCCTCTTTGTACTTGTTTGGTTGTAACTTGACCATATAACACTATGGGCTATAGGACTTTGTTACTAGTGGTGATTCTCCGACTCTTGGTCTGCCAAAGAAAATTTATAAACTAGTATCTTATGTATACTGGGGATACAGCTTTGAGCAAAGGACAATTCAAACATGGATCCAGATCAGCTTTTTGATGTAACACTCAATTTTTAGAACAAAAGTAGATTTCCTAGATTACTTTAATAGATTCAACATTATTGATAGGGTAAATAACGCACATGATAGTGACTAGAAGGGTTAAGAACGCATAGTTTTGACATACAATTGGGTTTTCCTTAACATGAATTGGGTTTTGGAACTCTGCAATCATCAACTGAATTGGGTTTTGAATTGTTTTATTGCGTAATAATGCAAATACACAGTTTATCTGGAACTCTGTTACAAAGAGAAAACAGCAAGTAACATTAGAATTAAGAAATAATTCTTTCATGCCGTGCTCTATGCTCAATTTAACATTGATAGGCATTATATTTGTCAATATCTTTATCCAAGCATTAGCAAGGTGTAAAATATTAATATTGACAAATATAATGCCTACCATGTTAAAATGAGCATAAAGCATGGTATGATAGAATTAGTTCAATTCTAATAGGAAAAATTAGTACTTTCATACTTCGAAACGGACATATAATACATATGAAAGGCAGCCATTTTGATTTGATAAAGCAAAAACAATATAGAAAATCAACCGTTTCAAGATGAAAATTAAACAGATACTATCATACATACTTATTTTAGAATGATTTTATTTAATTTTCCGGCAAGAAGCACCGACACAAATGTCTATTTTGATCTCTGACATTGTTCAAAATACAATGGACGTTGCAATTTCATTGTGACGTCAGTCAAGTGCATTCCATGTTCTATTGCAATTAGAACACGGCTTTGTTTCCAAAGCAAAAGAAGAACATCATATTAGAATATGATATATAATATTGTGTACTATTTCAGATCAGTGTCTGGTGAATGGACTTCTAATGTAAAGGTCAAGGACATCTCATTACGTAGATACACTGCAGGATTTATGTATCTAGCTAATGCCACAATTAACCCTGAAAACATAGGATTCTGTACTCCAGAGTCTAACTGTATGGATACTGGTTTGGTGAATATCAGTACATGTCAGCTTAGTAAGTACCCTGATAACATAGGATTCTGTACTCCAGAGTCTAACTGTATGGATACTGGTTTGGTGAATATAAGCACATGTCAGCTTAGTAAGTACCCTGATAACATAGGATTCTGTACTCCAGAGTCTAACTGTATGGATACTGGTTTGGTGAACATCAGTACATGTCAGCTTAGTAAGTACCCTGATAACATTGGTTTCTGTACTCCAGAGTCTAACTGTATGAATACTGGTTTGGTGAATATAAGCACATGTCAGCTTAGTAAGTACCCTGATAACATAGGATTCTGTACTCCAGAGTCTAACTGTATGGATACTGGTTTGGTGAACATCAGTACATGTCAGCTTAGTAAGTACCCTGATAACATAGGATTCTGTACTCCAGAGTCTAACTGTATGGATACTGGTTTGGTGAACATCAGTACATGTCAGCTTAGTAAGTACCCTGATAACATAGGATTCTGTACTCCAGAGTCTAACTGTATGGATACTGGTTTGGTGAATATCAGTACATGTCAGCTTAGTAAGTACCTTGATAACCTAGGATTCTGTACTCCAGAGTCTAACTGTATAGATACTGGTTTGGTGAATATAAGCACATGTCAGCTTAGTAAGTACCCTGATAACATAGGATTCTGTACTCCAGAGTCTAACTGTATGGATACTGGTTTGGTCAACATCAGTACATGTCAGCTTAGTAAGTACCCTGATAACATAGGATTCTGTACTCCAGAGTCTAACTGTATGGATACTGGTTTGGTGAATATAAGCACATGTCAGCTTAGTAAGTACCCTGATAACATAGGATTCTGTACTCCAGAGTCTAACTGTATGGATACTGGTGACCTTAACAAATGTTCCAAACCCCTTTTTTTTTAACTGTTTATATTCTTAAAAGTGACCTGGTGACCTGAGGCAAATGATGATGGGCAAACTGACAATTTGTGCTTTAATTGCACTGTACAGCTTACTTGAAAAAATCAGCCATCTTCAAATGTAACATCTTTGGTGAAATATTGATCCTGATCCTTTCAAAACTTTCCTTATTGTTGGTTTATATTTTAACAAAAATATCAATTAGTTTCAAGTTTCAGATTTAGATCATTTAAAGAATAAAAAGCAATTTTCCTTGTCTTTCAATTTATATTTTTAGCTCACCTGGCCCACAGGGCCAAGTGAGCTTTTCTCATCACTTGGCGTCCGTCGTCCGACGTTAACTTTTACAAAAATCTTCTCCTCTGAAATTACTGGGTTAAAGTTAACCAAACTTGACCACAATCATCATTGGGGTATCTAGTTTAAAAAATGTGTCCGATGACCTGCCTGCTAACCAAGATGGCCAACATGGCTAAAAATAGAACATAGGGGTAAAATGTAGATTTTGGCTTATGTCTCTGAAACCAAAGCATTTAGAGCAAATCTGACATGGGGTAAAATTGTTCATGAGGTCAAGATCTATCTGCCCTGAAATTTATTGGGTTGCTGCCCTGAATTGGTAATTTTAAGAAAATTTTGCAGATTTAGTCTCGCTTGACGGAGTCAAAAAGCGAGACATAGGTATGCTGTTTCCGGTGGCAGCTTCAACAATGTATTAGTTTGTGATTAGGTCTAGTTTATGGTGAACCACTAGTGGTAAGTCAAAGATATTTGGTATGCAGTTGTATTAGTATTGGCACATCTCATTACCATGGAGATTATTTGGCCCTGCCCCCTCAGTTATGGTCTATTGACTTTGAAATTTATGCTTAGTTTTCATGTATTAGTTTGTGATTAGGTCAGTTTATGGGGAACCACTAGTGGTAAGTTAATGATAATTGGTATGCAGTTGTATAAGCATTGGCATATCTCATTTCCATGGAGATTATTTGACCCCGCCCCCTCAGTCATGGTCTATTGACTTTGAAATTTTTGCTTAGTTTTCATGTATTAGTTTGTGATTAGGTCAGTTTATGGGGAACCACTAGTGGTAAGTTAATGATAATTGGTATGCAGTTGTATAAGCATTGGCATGTCTCATTTCCCTAGAGATTATTTGGCCCTGCCCCCTCAGTCATGGTCTATTGACTTTGAAACTTTTGCTTAGTTTTCATGTATTAGTTTGTGATTAAGTCGGTTTATTGGGAACCACAAATGGTAGGTCAATGATATTTGGTATGCAGTTGTATTAGCATTGGCACATCTCATTACCATGGAGATTATTTGACCCCGCCCCCTCAGTTATGGTTAATTGACTTTGAAATTTTGCTTAGTTTACATGTATTAGTTTGTGTTTAGGTTTGTTTAAAGAGAACTACTTATGATAAGTCAATGGCATTTGGTATGCACTTGTATTAGCATTGACACATCTCATTTCCATTGAGATTGTTTAGCCATTACCTTCAGTTATGGTTTATTGACTTTGAATATTTGCAAAACTTACATGTTAAAGTGTTGCTATTTTAATTTCAACATTTGCATTATCGAAATTACAAAAAACAGGACATATCTCTGTGATAACAGTTTATTGGTTATTATCTTGAATATTATTATAGATAGAGATAAACTGTAAACAGCAATAATGTACAACAAAGTAAGATCTACAAATAAGTCAACATGACCAAAATGGTCAATTGACCCTTAAGGAGTTATTGCCCTTTATAGGCAATTTTAACTTTACAAAATCTTCTCCTCTGAAACTACTGAGACAAATTAAACCAAACTTGGCCACAATCATCATTAGGGTATCTTGTTTAAAAATGTGTCCTTTGTTTGATATGCACATAGACCAAAGTGAGCGACACAGGCTCTTTAGAGCCTCTAGTTTTATTGCCTGACGAGTTAGAATTTATTTATATGGGCTTTAGAGCGATTCTACTTTTCTTTCATTATTATTTTTAGAACTTTTGTGTTTTGAAAATTACATTTTATACCCATGGCCCATGGAACAAAGTTGTGTAGGGTATAAAAGTTTTGACCGGCTGTAAGTCTTGCTCTATGTCATCCCAACTCGATCTGAAACCACACAACAAAATTTTATAAAAACTTTGTAGATAAGGACATACTATGGGAATGTGCATATCAACAGGAAATTATGATTCAATTTTTTCTAGTAGTAATGCCCCTTTGAACATAGAAATTTGGACGTATTATACTACTGCAACAGTTTGTCAGAGCAACGTCCCTGAAACCACACAACAGAATTTCATCAACCTTTGTAGTTAAAAAGGACATGCTATGTAGCTTTGCATATCAACAGGAAATTAGGAAATAATGATTGATTGTTTTTCTAGGAGTTATGCTCCTTTGAATTTACACACTTACACACACAACAGAATCTCATGAAACTTTGTAGTTAATGAGGACAGGATATGTAGATATGCATATCCTCAAGAAAATTTTACCAGTTGACTTTTGTAGGAGTTATGAGTCTTTGAACTTAGGAATCTGGTGATATTTTGTTTGCCTATTGACAATGTGGGGTTTGGGGTATCTGAGGGTTCTTTTATTTAAATATTAAATTTGATTTTAAAAAAATCTCTATGTATTTACACAAATAGTATTTAAAAAAATTTATCCATAAACATCATAGGCAGATAGTCATCTTTACTAGGAATACCTTTTGTTAGAAATATTTAAATTTCCAAAAATGTTATTTATTCTAACCTAATGTTTCTATTTCAGTTGATTATTTCCACATACCTGCAGTGGTCTCTATGCCACATTTTTACATGGCATCAGACAGAATAAAACATTCCATAGGAGGTCTGAGTCCGTCTGCTGAGGAACATCAGACATTTGTTGACCTTGAACATGTAAGCCATTCTTTTACATATTTGCTGTTATAACATCAGCGGTACCATTTTTAATGCACAAGATGTGCAGATTTTACCTTTTTTTTTGTCAAGTAAAGATGTGATGTACAGAGTGTAAAAAAAGAATAAGTATAACTTTGATATACAGACCAAAAACGCATTCTTCATGCAAAACTCTTTTGGGACTAAATCAGGGATGTTGTTGCAACATTTGAATTTAGTTCAGTGTTTAGCTCCATTGTGGTATGAATTTACATCAGAAATAAGCCTAGTAGCTAGAATGAATTACAGCATTTTTCCAATGAGTTATGTGGTATTGATAAGTATGTGGTATAATCCTCAAGGTCCATACATTTACAGTAGTTTAACATTGTTGATCGCTTGTTCAGTGCAGGAATTACGATGGCGTCATTGTTAGATAAGATATATAACACTGATGATTTTAATTAGATAACGATCACGTGATCGTGCTTTCGCCAGTGGTTACAAGCTGGGAAAATGTCTCTAACTGGATGATGTCGATACACTATGGACGGAATTGACAGCACTTTTCCCGATTACTGACAAACTATAAGGACAATTGACCTCATCAATTTGAGCCATTATGTGCGGAAAATAACCAAGAAAAGGATATTAATTCTTCATGCGAAGAGTCTAACAACGACGATTTTTCAGACAATACCGATTGGATTGTTACCATACATATTTGGTTTGTCTGATGAATAAATTTAATAAACGCTTTCTGCATTTTTTTTTTTTAATAAAACTACTTTTAATCATGATTAAAAATATAAATTTCTAATTATTTATGATCAAATTGTTCTCTTTTCTCTCTGTTACGGTAATGTTATAATTCTGTGTGCGCCAGAAGAAGAAAAAAAAAAACGATAGTAAAAGTCAAATTAGGCGTTCGCAAAGGGTACTTTTTTTTTTTGGTTACGTATAGAGACTTTTAATAGGTATTAATTATCACCAAAAGTTATGCTTATAATTGTTTTGGTTGGAATCCATACATTACACAAAGGATTTGTATAGTTAAAAATCCTTTATCACACTATTTCTGCATTAGGATATTCAATTAATAATTTTATAACTTTCCCCCTTTTATGTAAACAATTCAATATTTTATTTACGTCTCACCTTATGTATAAAATTACACTATACAAAACATTTATTGAAGGCTGTTTTTTTAGTAATTAAATTTTGACACCTATAGCATACTTGGCCAGGTGAAAGGTAAGAAGGCACCTGTAGTGTGATTTAGTCACGTGGTATGTTATTTACCTTTTAAAACCATACATTTTATGTTGAAATAATTAATATAGTTATATTACACTTCTAAAGTATGCTATTCCATCCAGACCCTTATAAATCTAACTTCAAATTTAAGGAATTACACAAAGTAAATTCAAATTCACTTATTTCCACCCCTCTCTTCCAAATATCATTTAGCAATCAATTTGTTTATTGCTACCAGCAAACCGCTTGAGTCCAGGAAAATATTCGTAACACATAATGTTCTTTTTCAAAATATTTCTTCTAAAAGGGATCATTTGAATAAATGTTAGATTTTTGATCGGACTGAGCAGGAAAATGTTTACATGTAACATACTTCAGTCTTCGAGAACATGAGTTGTGTATTAGCTGTACTTAGTTTTGATCTAGCTAACAGTATTTGTGCGTTGTCTCTATTGTTTTAACGTTAGTGGTTTCTCTACTGCATCCGATCTTTTGAGTTAGACTAGGCGCTCACAACATATACCACTGACACATTTTGAATGTGCCTGTCTTAAATCAGGAGCATATAGATGAGTGATTGTCATTGGTTCATGTCTGTCAAATTTTTCTGTGGAAATTATTTTGTTATAAATAAGTTAGTTTTCTCGTTGAAATTGTTTCACATTTTCATGTTGAGAACTTTATAGCCGAATATATTGTATTGGGTTTTCTCATTGTTGGAGGTCAATGAGGTTAATGACACTTTCTTCATTTATTATAAAGTTTCCATTTTAAAAGAAATGTTTTCATCAGCTAAATCTTTACCAACTAAATAGTTGTCAATAATTATATTCGATGTTCAATATAAGAATGTAAAAGACTTATGATTCACATTCTCGTATGATTCCTTGTTTGCTTTTTATGCTTTTGCCTAAAATTTCATATGAAGTTATAGATGCAAGCATACAGAAATATTACATTTCATCTCAAGAAGTCAATATAAAAAATGCATCTGTGATAAACCTTTTTATATCTGCATATTCTTAAAATTAATAAAAATAAGATCTATATATACAGGTTGTTTATTAGTTATCAACACTGGTTAGGGTACTTAATTGGTGGCGCAAAGGGTATTGTATGGTCGTATGACAGGTATTCATTAAACATATGATCAGGTAGTTGTACCTGTATTATTGTAACAATAATATCTTCCAATCTCACCTGTGTCCCCTCGGCAAAACCAACATCCAGGATGTATACAAAGAGCTTATGAAGTAATATTGCGTAATAACTATGTCTTATCAATCCCCCATGTGGCGTGACACCTGAAGCTTGCAACTTCAAACGAGACCTGAAATTGCGAAACTCAATCACCTGTACCATACACCTGTGACCTATGATGAACTCATGGCATGGCACCCCAGACCCCAACTCTGGATTCCTTATGAAAGTGGGCGGAAAGGAGTGTAGTTTGGGCTTGTTAAAAGTCCCATCTTTACACCTTCTAAGTCTGTGTGTCATTCGAAAAATAGAAAATATCAAGCCTATATTCTTTTTAATTATATTGTTGAATCCATCGGCATCACACATAATCATTGTTTATCACTGTCATTCGTTTTGTTGGATAATAATCGAAACTAAATTTGTTCTATATCCATATGTCAATATGAATGAATGTAACCACTGACGTAGTAGTCTCGTTCTGAGTGACTTCTGGGATGGAAATATGCATATGTAACAGGTCGACCCTGAAATTTATTGGGTTGCTGCCCTGAATTGGTAATTTTAAGAAAATTTTGCAGATTTAGTCTCGCTTGACGGAGTCAAAAGCGAGACATAGGTATGCTGTTTCTGGCGGCGGCATCAACAATGTATTAGTTTGTGATTAGGTCTAGTTTATGGTGAACCACTAGTGGTAAGTCAAAGATATTTGGTATGCAGTTGTATTAGTATTGGCACATCTCATTACCATGGAGATTATTTGGCCCTGCCCCCTCAGTTATGGTCTATGGACTTTGAAATTTATGCTTAGTTTTCATATATTAGTTTGTGATTAGGTCAGTTTATGGGAACCACTAGTGGTAAGTTAATGATAATTGGTATGCAGTTGTATAAGCATTGGCATATCTCATTTCCATGGAGATTATTTGACCCCGCCCCCTCAGTCATGGTCTATTGACTTTGAAATTTTTGCTTAGTTTTCATGTATTAGTTTGTGATTAGGTCAGTTTAT
The DNA here is from genome assembly GCA_017311375.1 of Mytilus coruscus. Taxonomy (NCBI): domain Eukaryota; kingdom Metazoa; phylum Mollusca; class Bivalvia; order Mytilida; family Mytilidae; genus Mytilus; species Mytilus coruscus. The sequence continues at coordinate 1,910,472 of CM029600.1, read as the reverse complement.
GGGGAACCACTAGTGGTAAGTTAATGATAATTGGTATGCAGTTGTATAAGCATTGGCATGTCTCATTTCCCTAGAGATTATTTGGCCCCGCCCCCTCAGTCATGGTCTATTGACTTTGAAACTTTTGCTTAGTTTTCATGTATTAGTTTGTGATTAAGTCGGTTTATTGGGAACCACAAATGGTAGGTCAATGATATTTGGTATGCAGTTGTATTAGCATTGGCACATCTCATTACCATGGAGATTATTTGACCCCGCCCCCTCAGTTATGGTTAATTGACTTTGAAATTTTGCTTAGTTTACATGTATTAGTTTGTGTTTAGGTTTGTTTAAAGAGAACTACTTATGATAAGTCAATGGCATTTGGTATGCACTTGTATTAGCATTGACACATCTCATTTCCATTGAGATTGTTTAGCCATTACCTTCAGTTATGGTTTATTGACTTTGAATATTTGCAAAACTTACATGTTAAAGTGTTGCTATTTTAATTTCAACATTTGCATTATCGAAATTACAAAAAACAGGACATATCTCTGTGATAACAGTTTATTGGTTATTATCTTGAATATTATTATAGATAGAGATAAACTGTAAACAGCAATAATGTACAACAAAGTAAGATCTACAAATAAGTCAACATGACCAAAATGGTCAATTGACCCTTAAGGAGTTATTGCCCTTTATAGGCAATTTTAACTTTACAAAATCTTCTCCTCTGAAACTACTGAGACAAATTAAACCAAACTTGGCCACAATCATCATTAGGGTATCTTGTTTAAAAATGTGTCCTTTGTTTGATATGCACATAGACCAAAGTGAGCGACACAGGCTCTTTAGAGCCTCTAGTTTTATTTGCCTGACGAGTTAGAATTTATTTATATGGGCTTTAGAGCGATTCTAGTTTTCTTTCATTATTATTTTTACAAGACTTTTGTGTTTTGAAAATTACATTTTTATACCCATGGCCCATGGAACAAAGTTGTGTAGGGTATAAAATTTTCGACCGGGCTGTAAGTCTTGCTCTTTGTCATCCCAACTTGATCTGAAACCACACAACAAAATTTTATAAAAAAACTTTGTAGATAAGGACATACTATGAAAATGTGCATATCAACAGGAAATTATGATTCAATTTTTTTTCTAGTAGTAATGCCCCTTTGAACATAGAATTTTGGACGTATTATACTACTGCAACAGTTTGTCAGAGCAACGTCCCTGAAACCACACAACAGAATTTCATCAACCTTTGTAGTTAAAAAGGACATGCTATGTAGCTTTGCATATCAACAGGAAATTAGGAAATAATGATTGATTGTTTTTCTAGGAGTTATGCTCCTTTGAATTTACACACTTACACACAACAGAATCTCATGAAACTTTGCAGTTAATGAGGACAGGATATGTAGATATGCATATCCTCAAGAAAATTTTACCAGTTGACTTTTGTAGGAGTTATTAGTCTTTGAACTTAGGAATCTGGTGATATTTTGTGGTGATATTTTGTTTGCCTATTGACAATGTGGGGTTTGGGGTATCTGAGGGTTCTTTTATTTAAATATTAAATTTGATTTTAAAAAATCTCTATGTATTTTATACACAAATAGTATTTAAAAGTATTTATCCATAAACATCATAGGCAGATAGTCATCTTTACTAGGAATACCTTTTGTTAGAAATATTTAAATTTCCAAAATGTTATTTATTCTAACCTAATGTTTCTATTTCAGTTGATTATTTCCACATACCTGCAGTGGTCTCTATGCCACATTTTTACATGGCATCAGACAGAATAAAACATTCCATAGGAGGTCTGAGTCCGTCTGCTGAGGAACATCAGACATTTGTTGACCTTGAACATGTAAGCCATTCTTTTACATATTTGCTGTTATAACATCAGCGGTACCATTTTAATGCACAAGATGTGCAGATTTTACCTTTTTTGTCAAGTAAAGATGTGATGTACAGAGTGTAAAAAGAATAAGTATAACTTTGATATACAGACCAAAACGCATTCTTCAGGCAAAACTCTTTTGGGACTAAATCAGGTATGTTGTTGCAACATTTGAATTAAGTTCAGTGTTTAACTCCATTGTGGTATGAATTTACATCAGAAATAAGCCTAGTAGCTAGAATGGATTACAGCATTTTTCCAATGAGTTATGTTATTGATAAGTATGTGGTATAATCCTCAAGGTCCATACATTTACAGTAGTTTAACATTGTTGATCGCTTGTTCAGTGCAGGAATTACACGATGACGTCATTGTTAGATAAGATATATAACACTGATTGATTGATTGATTGTTGGTTGCTTAATGTCCAGTGGCAAATATTTCATGCATATTCAGGACGAGAACAAATTAACAATAAATACAATAGGTAGGTTCTGTAAGAGGCGTCCGGGATTAAGGTCGGAGAAATTTAGACTGCCACGGAAATGAGGGTATATTGGATAGGACAGAAATTTAGCCTTGCAACAGGTCACCTACGGACCCCTCAAAGAGTTGTTGCAAGGGTTCTTAACGTGCAAAGAGCGTGGCACTCTCTTTACACGAGGCATCGGATTTAACGTCCCCATTCTGACCGGACGTGGCTGCAAATTTGTACATCCCCACAGCCAAAGCGGACGCCCACTTTAGCAAGGGTTTTACTGCCGGTCGGAGGAAGACCAATGGTGACCATACTTCTATTCCCCAGTCACCCTTGGGGGTATAACACTGAAGATAACAATAGAAACAAATAATCTGTGTTAACATAGAACAGCTTATATATCTATTCTAACAATGATTTTATCATGGCAATGGTAACATTATAAAGATTGAACAATAATTACCAACATAAACTCCAATTTTAATTTTGTAATACATATATATCTATAACTTACCAGTCTTTATGTAAAGAAAAAGGAGAACCCTGATGTAATAAGACTTAACTTTTTATTTTATAGAATACTGGTTTGGTGCTGTCTGTTGCCAAAAGATTACAGATCAATCTCTACATACAGCCAGTTGATGGAATTCCGTAAGTTAAAAGTTTTAGTTGAAGTATCTCTTTATAATTTAATTAACAATTTGATACACCTTGAAGTAATTTTATCAAACCCCCAGTAAAAACCATTAGGTTACAGGCAACTGTTTTATGTTTATGCATTGCCTAAATAGTGTGGGGCATGATGTTTCCAGTTTTGAGTTTATCTGTATGTGTTTTTGATCTTCCAACCAGCCCATAAAGTTAAGGTTAAAGGCAGTTACCATGAATTTGTCATCTGACACATCAACTTGAAACTTAGAGTACACATTCTCATTATGAAGTGCACTTTTTAAGTCAAAATCATAATATTTGCTAAATTATGCTTTTGACCTATTTTTCTGGGTTCTCTGAGCATGAAAATGGGATATTACTAGCTAAGCTTGATGTCATGTTGAAATATATTCTTTTATGCCCCACCTTGGATAGAACTAGTTTTTGAATTTTATCTAAAAATATGATCACTCTTATCTTATTGTCAATTCTAGTTTATAATATATACTGTAAAATAGAAGAGAAAAATCTTGAAATGCAAAGCAGTACTTTTACTTTTAAAAACAATTCCATAAAGAAAAACTATTTTTTATTTGTATTTTCCAGAGAAACCTCTAAGTTGTTACCTTCTGTATTACCTGTATTCTGGTTAAACGAGGTAAGTTGTTTTATTGGTGATGATGTTACCTTCTGTATTACCTGTATTCTGGTTAATCGAGGTAAGTTGTTTTATTGGTGATGATGTTACCCTCTGTATTACCTGTATTCTGGTTAAATGAGATAAGTTGATTTATTGGTGATGATGTTACCCTCTGTATTACCTGTATTCTGGTTAAACGAGGTAAGTTGTTTTATTGCTGATGATGTTACCTTCTGTATTACCTGTATTGTGGTTAAACGAGGTATGTTGTTTTATTGGGGATAGATGAACAATATAGTTTTACCAGTGTTCAATGAAGCATGTCATTAAACCTGTGTCAAATGAGGCAATATGTAGATAACATATAGCTGAGAGGGCGAAAGATCAGATTGTTACCCTGAGAAAACATTGTCAACTGAGATGAAGCCAAGGTCGTGTTTTCGAGGGGTTACAGTCTGTCCTATCACCCTCTCAGCTAGGTGTTATTTGATATATTATACTGAACGTTCTGTTACTCCTGTCTATTGAATTTCAAATTCAAGGTAAAAAACTATGACTTCTTGTACATAACAACCATCTGTATTTAATAAAGCGCCCAATCGATTAAGGGTCTCCTTGAAGGATAATAGAGTAATTGCCATGGGATTGAGTAAATTATATCCCTCGTATTAACCAATAAAAATCTGGCATGCATGTCCAAGAGAGGTAAATTGCTTTACTGTTGCAAAATGAAGCTAGTTTTTTCCCCCGTTTAGCTGAATGTGTTACAACCAAGGTTAGTTAACTATTTTTCCAGCAGGAGGAAAACAATCTTTCCAGCTGACCAATGGATAATTATGGTCATTAATCATTTCAGCTAGGATGTAATCAAATGAATTGTCAAAGAGAAAAAGTAATGATAGGTTTTAGTGAAGTATAGTATCAAGTCAACACTAGTATATTTCTTTGTGAACAATTCATTATTTTATATGGCACAATACAGGTTCCATATGCTTCTGGCATATAAAAATGTTACTTAAGGGTATTTAACAACCTTGACAACCCATGAGGGTCTGGCATGGTTGGTATAAAAAAATAACTTGTCCCCATATAAATAATGGGGACAAACTAATCCTTTAAGCAGAAGCTTATATGGTATAACTATTTAAAGGTACCTCTTATAATTCCAAGAAGTTGGTTTAATTTATTGACTTGTATCTGTATGTGTTTATCAATTTTCAGTTTGGAATCAATAGTCACTCCTACATCTTTCTCTGATTTAATGTTTCAATTCTAGTTTCAGACCAATCATATTTTGGGAATTTTATATCGTCCTTCATATCTATTTTATATATGGATTGTTTAATTAGTTATTTTTTATAAAACAAGAACATGCTATAACACCCATATCCTTTGCTTTTCTATTATATAAGATACCTATGGTCCTGTAGCCATTTAACATTAATAGAATATTTGAAGTTTAATCGTTTTACAATCTGAGGAATTATATCAACAATAGTGTATAATACAGGAGGCAACAGAAGTAAAGAATATTAATGTACTATTAATACAATTTAACAGATGGAGTTGTCTTACATTAAATTACAATCAGATGTTGAGGTAGCATTACTTATGATAATACTATATTTCTCAAAATGAAAGCAGATTTTTATTTAATTGTTTTATTTTTACCTTTCCTTCTTTGATACGCCTACAACTTGAATGTTTGAAATAGACAGATGGAACACACTCCCTCACCAAAGAAGAAAATAATAATTAAGCAGAATTTTTTTACCTCATTATGATTTAAGAGTTTAAGCTTTTAGCTTCAAAGTAAACTTCCCACTGTAATTCATGTCATACAGATTGCAAGACAACATCAGAATAAAAAAGTTAAGTTAACTGAAACTAATTGATATAAAAATGCATTCATATATAAAATTCTGGTAGACATGTGTTCTGTGCCAGCAAATTGGCATTTACTACCATTCATACAGGAATTTACTTTATTACTGTTCAAAGTTTGTCTTTCTTGGCAATGCTTATTTTTTACCTTGTCCTATTTTCCAAAACTGATTTGTTTTTTCAAATACTAAAAGTACATTTGATTTTGACGACCTGCATTCCAGTTTTGTTTTGATCTATCCATGTCTGTGACCACTATTGGAATGATTTTGCCTGAATCAGTTTAATTATACCTTTGATAATAGATACAATATTTTTGTTACTTCTAAAAACACTATTAAAAAAGATTAGCGATTCCAAATCCTTATATTTTTACTGGATATTTTTAGCTTTATATCCAGCTGTTTACTAACCACTGTGCATGACCAATTTTTGCAAATATGATACTGTAAATTCAGAAATTATTGCGATGTTTTTATTATTGCGAAAAATGCGACAGGGTTATAATCGCAATAATTTAAACTCGCATTTTGAATTTTTTATATAAATTAAACAGGATTTTTCTCAATATCGCAAAAATTAGATTCGCATTTTAGTCTAAAATGACAAAATCGCAATAATAAATGCATGCAATAATTTCTGAATTTACAGTACTAAAGAATCTTCACATTTAGTTCAGAGAAGACTTTTACTGGACTAAACCAAATGTCAGGAGAACTTATGCTGTTGTATGTAATGTTCATAATAACTCCTATCTCAGATATCCACATTTGGAAATTCAAACTTTTTTGAATAAAAACTAAAAAAAGTGACCAACTTTTGTAGCAAGGAATGAGTAGGGTTTTCTACCACCATGTTTGTATGGAAAAGTACAGTTTAGATTTTTGTAATATCTGGCAAACTTAGGATCAGATTAATAAGTACCGGTATGTTTTGCTTCATCTAATAGTTTGTGAGGAATTTTATGTGTTTCTAATGAAGTTAACCTTACAAAAGTGTACTTTTCCAGCAAACTCTACCTATCTACTTTCAGGTAGGTTGCACTGTTATAATCAAATTAATCACAAATTTGAATGCACCTTTAATTATATGGCACATCAGTTTTAATTAGAGTTGTCTGCCTTTGAATGCATGAAATGTGTCATCATTGCAAATTACACAGGCCATCAAGGTTCATACGCTTGAGGTTCACTGAGGGAATTCTTTGGTGTTGATGTTTTATCTGTTGTGGTAAGAAAACTAAATGTGAAAGCAAGCCAACATAGTGATAAAATATCCACAGTTTCTTGTCATTTTAAGTTTGGTAGTCATGAAGCTCACCGGTTTAATCTATTTGTAACAAAAGGCAGTTAGCATAACTATTGTTTTAAGAAAATCAAACTTCCGTGAACCTTTCACAAAAATTCAAAGTTTGCTAAGTACATATTTCTGCAATGAAGATGTTACATTTCTCTTAAAATTTCTTATTAGTACAACAATAAACTGGTGGAAGTAATTACAATGTGTTTCGTTTCTGTCCTCTTCCGTTTCTTATATTCTTATATATGAAACAAAGATAGACTACAATGTATCTGGTTTTGTTGTTTTTATTTTTTTAGTAATAATTGTTACTAGCATCAAAGATGAAATATAAACATAAAAAGTACAACTTAAATTCAGAAACAGGTGAAGTACCCAGAAAATTTAGTATTTACAATGAAGTCTGTTCTTTTATTGTTTGACAAAAAGTACTTCAAGCATATCTTTTAGCAGGTGTGATGACTGTTGAAGATTTATTAGATATCTCTTTTACTCCACAGAGAATGTTTATATGTATGATGCACTTAATATTTATGATCCAATACAATCTTTGTATTTAATGGATGACTGCCAATAGAATGGAGGTTATAGAAGGGTGAATCTTCAGGTTGTTTACCCCATGTCTACTGGTAAATAATTGTTGTCATTGAATTTGAATCATTGTTTCTATTTCCGCTGTTGAGTGTTTGTCTTTTTGTCAGAATGGGGCTATTAACATAACCTGATTGTCTGTTTATAACACTATGACTATCTAATGTCTATAAAAAGATTTTTTGTACTAGAACAACACCAGAGGTGAATATTCGATTTATTTTCAAAAGTCTTCATTTTACCTCTTTGCACTACCAATTAGAAATTGGAACAGCTACAAAATTGTCCACTTTCCATTGGCTCCAGGAGGATTATTCATGGACAAAATGGGTATCTTCTACTAAACATCTGTCATTTATGAGTACTCATTCAAACTTCTTCAAAAGAGCCATCACATCTTCCTTTGAATTCTTTTTTTTTTCAGAATGATTTTTATGTGATAGTTTAAGAGCTCAATAGAGCTCATGATTTTGCATTTTATAACATACACATATGAAGACTTTAAAATGAATTTACTTAATTACTTTACATACTTTAATACTTACTTACTTAACTCTAAGCTAAGAAGATGTATGTATTAGATACACTTTGAGGGTGTTAGCCCGAATGGGTGTATCTAATTTACACCAAGATATTATTGTCAATGCAGAATGATAGTTTTCAATAATTTAGGAGGGGGGTCTTTCAGCAATTTGACCATATCTACATTACTAAATGAATAAAGTTGAAATTGGGTGTCACGTTTTTTCTTTCACATAAAATCCACGAATATTGTTTTATACTACAAAGGGGTAATGACCAGTGTAGTTTATTATGTGTTCATTTCAAGATCTTTTGAGGGTATTTGGGGTTGAAATCGGAAAAAGCCAGCTCGGATTGACCGTCGTTCACGACGTTTGGCTCTGAAATTTACGTGCCGTCATCATTTCCGTCATTGCACGTCTGCCCAGCAAAATTAAATTTTATTTCGTAGCAGATACGGTAAATATTGACCTTACACTGAAACACTTTGTGATACACATTCCTTGACGCTCTCAGCAATTTAACTACAGATTTTTACACGTCGAGCTTTTCCTTCCGGGAATCGCATCAATTCAACATGAAAAGGGTGGGAGGATTAATTCATTTTTGTAAAAATGGGTATCGAAGTGCAGCTGGAATGTGACACACCCCATTCATATATTAATGCATAAAATTTTCAGCCCACTCATATATAGGGGTGGTTCTGAGCATGGAAACACTAGAAATCAGGTGCGGATCCAGGATTTAATGTTAGGGGTGCAAAAATTGTTCTATGAACGGAGTATGTTGTGAAATATATTTTGGTAAATTAGCAAAATTTACGTGCCGTCATCATATCCGCTTTGTCTGCAAGCATTATGGTCTACTCAGCAAAAGTATACCCTAAAGGGTGGGGGATTACTTCGTTTATATCGCCTTACACCAAAACTATATATCTTCAAATTATGAACCAAAGTATATTTCGCGGGTATTTTCTAGTATTATTTATATTAAAGCATGATAAATGCACTGTATCCTATTTCATTTAACAACATCTTGGTGTAAATTTTGATACCAATTAGTGACATTATCACCAGTGTATTTTAATGCCTGCCTGTGATAGTAGTGAGGCTGAGAATGATTCCTGATCTCTGCATCTTTCTGATATCCGTTTGTCTATCCTTCCTGTATTTGGTCAAGGTAGTTAATCATGAAGTTGTAATCACATCAAATTAAAACTTTGTTATATGAATTTTTAAAGTATATGCCAAATTATAGTTAGTACCCTGATTTCATGGTTCACTGAAGCTGGAAATGTGATATTGTGAATCCTGTTTATTATCAGTTTTATGCTTTTGGTCAAGGTAGTTTACTCTAAAGCACATCAACCTGAAACTTAGTACACATATTCAATTTCAACCTAACTGAAAATGTGAAAGTTGATTGTGGCATGGTTTTTTATAGTCACACATTCTTGTTTATCATAAAGAAAAACATTTACACACATTTATATTACAGCTCCCTTCTTTTCTGATTTCTTTGTAAAAGATGTAAATTCATACAACATGCAATGATACTGGCATCAGTTCATTTCAAACTTCTGTGATTATTGAGTATTTCCTCTTTATGGTTAATCTCAGCTTCTAACCTCTAAACCTCTAAACCTCTCTTCTGCGAAATTCAATAATGAAAATTATGCAATGTATATTTTATATAACAGAGGTTGACAGTGGCACCAAATCACTTTTTTCTGTCTTTTTAGGAATATTCCATCAATACTAGTAATGGTTATCTGACAGGTCTTTCATTTTTGGTCTCCCCTAATTTGGATACTTAGCATATGATATTTGATTTAAACATAGATTTTTATACCGGCGCATTGGCAACCAAATTTTATGAAATTCGTACACAATTCTAAGAACCATAACATGCAGACAGAGTTTGAATTTGGGTTGTGAGTCATTTACCGTTCTAGAGTTATGCCCTTTATAACTTGGAAAATTGCAAAGCTTGAGCTGAGGCATTCGTGTCCTCAGACGCCTTCTTCTTTTATTTGTATGATGGTAAATAATTGTCATCATTGAATTTGAATGATTGTTTCTATTTTCAGTATTGAGTATTTGTATGTTAGTCATAAGTGGGTTATAAAAGTAAAATTAGTGTCTGTAACACTATGACTGTCATATTTTCTATAAAAAGATTTTTTGTAATACAACACCATTTAGAAATGGGAACAGTTACGCAATAGTGCACTTGCCATTGGTTCTATGAAGCTTGATTAAGGAGATATTTCCAATGTTACAGGAGTGGAGGGATAGAAAATTTCAAGAAGCAAACTAAAAAGCAATGTAAAAGAAGGCTTTTTGAAACTATGGGAAAATCAAATAAAAAAAACATCCAGAAGGGAAACTTCGTACTTACACAACCTTTTAGGTAAATTTTAGATTTGAAAATTATTTATCGCTTGTCTAACTGTTTACAAAACTTTAAATTTTTCAAAATACAAAGGATTTTCTTCCCATGAAATAGATCACCTAGCTGTATTTGGTAAAATCTTTCGGAATGTGAGTCCTGAGTGCTCTTCAACTTCGTACTTTATTTGGTCTTTTTAACTTTTTATGCGCCTGCTGTAGCAGAGGGGGCATTAAGTTTTACCCTTGTTCATCTGTACGTCCGTACATCCTGTACATGTCTGTCTGTACATCAAGAAATTAGTTTCTGTTTTTTAACTTTAGTTTGCTTGAACCAAATGTCATAAAACTTATACACAATGCTTATTACCACAAAACACAGATCAATTTTTAATTTTGGTGGTGTCACTTACACTGTTTTAGAGTTATGCCCCTTTACAAACGGAAAAATTGCTGAATTTTACATTTCCATTCTCAAACTAAAGTTTGCCTCAATACAATGTTATGAAACTTTTACACACTGATTATTACCACAAAACACAGATCAAAATTGAATTTTGGTGGCGTCACGTTTACCATTCCAGAGTTATGCCCCTTTACAAATGGAAAAATTGCTGAATTTTTCGTTTCCGTTCTCTAACTTAAGTTTGCTTCAACCAAATGTTGTAAAACTTATACACAATGCTTATTACCACAAAACTCAGATCAAGTATGAATTTGGGTAGCGTCACTTTTACTGCTAAAACAAATTTGTTCTATTTGTATTTTCATACCTGCTTGCTTTGCTGGTAACTAGTCACAGGGAGAATCACATTTATGAAATTCTTAAGCACTGCCCCCGGTGTCTCATCCAGTTAAGAAACCAAATAAATGGCCCCATTTATTTATATATGTATCACGGTTTGCATGTGTTGCTGGTTAAAACACAGGGAGTTATGTATGAATCTTGAGCACCGTCCCCTGGCTTCCCCTCCAGCTAAGCAATCAATTAATCAAAATTTGTGTCTCCCCTTGAGTCACACTGCATCAAACATCCTTAATGCAGAGAACTAAACATTTAAAATCATCTTATATTGTTTTTGTTATTACCACATTGGTATTAACATTGTATTCTTGTACTGTAATGTTTTTCATTGCCCCTTGAGGGATCTTAATTGGAATAAACAGATATTGTATTGTATTTTATTTTACAGGTCTCCCCTCTCACTGAAAAGTGTGTCCCCAATTTAATGTAACAGGATGTATATTTCATACAACAGATAATGCTATTGGCATCAATCCATTTGTTTTTCTGTCTATTAATGAGTATTCCATCAAACTGTTGATGAAAGCTCTTCTGATTTCCTTGCCCCTTATCATAAAACTTTGAGATAAACTTCTACAGGGTAGCATACCAATATCCACTCTTTTTATAGAAAATTGTTTTTCCACTACAAAAACAAATGTGTATGTGGTTTTTATGGGGGAGGATTGCACTCTCTGATTATTTATGTGTTTATGTCAATAATTTTTTATCGTTAAAGTTAATTATATCCTCTTTTTTCTTCTGAATCATCATATGGAACAAAAGTTCATTTAGATTAAAGGGGGTGTGACTTTTTGTATGTTTACACTATATCTTAAAAACAAGACCATTATATTGATTAATGGACATTATCATATGTTTGTGATAGATCTTTCTAGGAGTTGACTGTTTAATACCAAAAGATGTACTGTAACATTTCAATCAAACAGTATTATCTTTGCAGTGCTTACTGGTGTTTGTTCCACGTTTGCGAGGTATAAGTCAATGAGACAACAACCCAACCAAATGTTTACAGCCATTAGTTATTTCAAATTCTTTAAAGTAAAAGTTATAACATGCATAAAGATACCAGGTGTTAGGAATACTATTCTAAATTATGCTGTTTGGATGGTTTATGTCACCTAATGTCAAAATGAGGATAAAACAATAAGGTTACCTATCAAAAGGAATATGTACCTAGCTCCAAGGAATCCATATATGCTGATAAATGTAGAAAAATGCTATCCTCACTTGACTGATTGGCAAATGACCATTCTTCTACTGGCCATTTGGAATCATCCTACAAAACATGAGACATCAGTGGCCGAGTGGTCAAAGTTGTTCATCCTCAGTGATCACTAGCCTTGAAACTCTGGAGTTGTGAGTTCAAAACCCTTTCATGGCAAGATGTAGTCGACTGGGAATTGAAATGACAAGGACTACCATATTTACTGACAAAGATTGTTCTCTCCAGGTACTCAGAATTACTCCATCATATAAAAATTGGCTACCATGACATAGCCAATGTAGCTGAAAGTGGAGTTAAACACCAACAAATCCTACAAAATATTCTATCTACATTACAGTCAGTAATGGGTCTGTACAGTAGAATGTCTCTCAACAAATGAACAAATCCTACAAAACATTCTATCTACATTACAGTCAGTATTTATGGTTCTTTACAGTAGAATGTCTCTCAAAAAATGAGCAATATACACTAAAGTGACAAAGCAACAACTCACAGTCTTATGTTTGTTTTGCCCACACGTTGTTGTTAATGTAATGGAATTTTATGCAACTGTCATACAAGTGAGAGGTTTAGCTAGCTATAAAACCAGGTTTAATCCACTATTTTCTACATAAGGAAATGCCTGTACCAAGTTAGGAATATGACAGTTGTTTTCCATTCATTTGATGTGTTTGAGCTTTTGATTTTGCCATTTGATAAGGGACTTTCTGTTTTGAATTTTCCTTGGAGTTCATTATTTTTGTTATTTTACTTTTTTCATGCCTCATTGAAGAAGCCTTTAAAAAATAAGTTAAATCTTGAAAGCACCAATATTAAAAATTTATATACCAAAGACTTTTAACTGTATAACTGTTATGACTTTTTATTTTTCAGACGGCTGTCGTCAATGATAAATATGCTAACCAGTTAAAGAGGATGTTATTTATACCAAAGTTAGTAGTAGAAGTTGTACAGATAACTATGTTATGTGGTGGTGCTCTCCTCCTACTGATATCTGTATTCTATGGTGTATATAAACTTAGGGAAAATCAAATGGTAAGGACTTTTGTCTTAAATGGCACATACATCTCTGTTTCTGAATGTTTCAAAAACAAAAGGAGAAACTACAAAGAGGTGTAAAGGAGTATAAATGTTAGATGTCACGTTCAACTAGCAATCTTTTCTAGGTTTTATCAGCCCTCAGTGACTATAATATGGAATAACTTTTATCGACCGCAAAAAATTTTGCGGTCATATATTGGTATGAGCGTTGGCGGCGGCGTCGTCGTCATCGTCGTCGTCCGAACACATTGGTTTCGCACTCTAACTTTAGTTTAAGTGAATGGATCTCTAGGAAATTTTACCATAAGGTTCAATACCACAAAAGGAAGGTTGGGATTGATTTTGGGGTTATGGTACCAACAGTTGAGGAATTAGGGGCCAAAAGGGGCCAAAATAAGCATTTTGGTAACTTCCAGACATAACTTGTGTGTTAGTGTATGGATCTCTCTGACATTGCACCACAAGGTTCCATATCACAAAGGGAATACTGGGATTGATTTTGGGGTAATTGCCTCAAAATTTTAGGAATTTGGGGTCAAAAAGGGCAAAAACAAGCATTTTTCTAGTTTCATGACAATAACTTGTGTCAGTGTATGGATCTTTCTGAAATTGTACTACAAGGTTCCATATCATAAAGGAAATCTGGAATTGAGTTTGGGGTAATTGCCTAAAATGTTTAGGAATAAGGGTCCAAAAGGGGCCAAAAATAAGCATTTTCTAGTTTCCAGACAATTACTTGTGTTCAAGTGTATGGATCTTTCTGAAATTGTACTGCAAGGTACCATACCACAAAGGAAGGCTGGGATTGATTTTGGGGTAATTGCCTCAAAATTTTAGGAATGAGGGGCCAAAAGGGCAAAAACAAGCATTTTCTAGTTTCAGGACAATAACTTGTGTGTAAGTGTATGGATCTTTATGAAATTGTTCCACAAGGTTCCATGTCACAAAGGAAAGCTGGGTTTGAGTTTGGGGTAATTGCCCTAAACGTTTAGGAATTTGGGGCCAAAAGGAGTTTTGATCCCAACAGTTTAGGAATTAGGGGCAAAAGGGTCCAAAATTAAACTTTGTTTGATTTAATCGAAAATTGAACTATAGGGGTTCTTTGATATGCGAATCTAACCGTGTATTTAGATTCCTAATTTTTGGTCCCGTTTTCATATTGGTCTACATTAAGGTCCAAAGGGTCCAAAATTAAACTTAGTTTGATTTTAACAAAATTAATTCTTAGGGATCTTTGATATGCTGAATCTAAACATGTACTTAGTTTTTGATTATGGGCCCAGTTTTCAAGTTGGTCCAAATCGGGGTCCAAAATTAAACTTTGTTTGATTTCAACAAAAATTAATTTATGGGGTTCTTGATATGCTGAATCTAACCATGTATTTAAATTTTTGATATTCGCCCGGTTATCAAATTGGTCCACACTGAGGTTTAGAGGGTCCAAAATTGAACTTTATTTGATTTCATCAAAATTCAATTCTTGGGGTTCTTTGATATGCTGAATCTAACCATGTATTTAGATTTTGGATATTGGAATACCACAAAGGGATGGTAAGAATTGTCTTTGGGAGTTATGGCTCAAAGTGTTAAGGAATAAGGTGCAAAAAGAAGGGTTTGCAGGTTAATGGACAATTACTTAAGTATAAAACATAATTTAAAAGGCAGTGTAAGGTTGGTAATTGAAACTCATTTGAATATCTCACCTAAACTGCTTTTAAATTATTTACATTGAAATTTGCCAAAACTTTATTATTAATAAATTCCATTGAAATTTGCCAATAACTTTAGTTTAATGAACTTCATTGGAAATTTGCCAATATAAAATATTGCTGATGAAGCTTTTTGTTTATCTCACCTAAACTGCTTTTAAATTATGTATATTGAAATTTGCCAAAAACTTTATTATTAAATTTCTGATTTATATATAAAAGCAAATAATAATGATAAGGCAAGAGATACACACCAAACAGGATTTGTAAATTAATATATTAAGTATTGTGCAATAGCAAGAAATTTTCAATTGCACAGTATTGCGCAATAGCAAGAAATCTTCAATTGCACAGTATTGCGCAATAGCAAGAAATATCCAATAGCACAATATTGCGCAATAGCAAGAAATTGTCAATTGCACAGTATTGCACAATAGCAAGAAATATTCAATTGCACAGTATTGCGCAATTGCAAGATATATTCAATTGCACAGTATTGTGCAAAAGAAGATACTGTATAAATTGCTTATTTCTTGACCAATTTCAATGGGGTTTTATTCTTGACTTCTTGGGGTTCTTTAATATGCTGAATCTAACCGTGTATTAAGTTTTGGATTTTGGTCCCGTTTTAAATTGGTCCACATTGAGGTCCAAAGGGTCCAAAATTAAACTTTGTTTGATTTCATCAAAATTGAATTACTGGGGTTCTTTGATATGCCGAATCTAACCGTGTATTTAGATTCTTAATTTTTGGTCCCATTTTCAAATTGGTCTACATTAAGGTCCAAAGGGTCCAAAATTAAACTTAGTTTGATTTTAACAAAAATTGAATTCTTAGGGTTCTTTGATATGCTAAATCTAAACATGTATTTAGATTTTTGATTATGGGCCCAGTTTTCAAGTTGGTCCAAATCGGGGTCCAAAATTAAACTTTGTTTGATTTCAACAAAAATTGAATATATGGGGTTCTTTGATATGCTGAATCTAACCATGTATTTAGATTTTTGTTTTTTGGGCCCCGTTATCAACTTTGTCCACATTGAGGTCAAAAGGGTCCAAAATTAAACTTTGTTTGATTTCATCAAAAATTGAAATATTGGGGTTCTTTGATATGCCGAATCTAACCGTGTATTTAGATTCTTAATTTTGGTCCCGTTTTCAAATTGGTCTACATTAAGGTCCAAAGGGTCCAAATTTAAACTTAGTTTGATTTTAACAAAAATTGAATTCTTAGGGTTCTTTGATATGCTGAATATAAACATGTATTTAGATTTTTGATTATGGGCCCAGTTTTCAAGTTGGTCCAAATCGGGGTCCAAAATTAAACTTTGTTTGATTTCAACAAAAATTGAATATATGGGGTTCTTTGATATGCTGAATCTAACCATGTATTTAGATTTTTGATTTTTGGGCCCGTTATCAACTTTGTCCACATTGAGGTCAAAGGGTCCAAAATTAAACTTTGTTTGATTTCATCAAAATTGAATATATGGGGTTCTTTGATATGCTGAATATAACCATGTATTTAGATTTTGGATATTGGACCATTATAGGTGAATGTCCAATTTAAAATTTTTAAGTTCTTAGACCACATTCATTCTGTGTCAGAAACCTATGCTGTGTCAAATATTTAATCACAATCCAAATTCAGAGCTGTATCAAGCTTGAATGTTGTGTCCATACTTGCCCCAACTGTTCAGGGTTCGACCTCTGCGGTCGTATCAAGCTGCGCCCTGCGGAGCATTTTATTGTATATATAACTCAGTGTTTGTGTTTTAGTTCATTAGTTATCATGTCATGAATATTACTTCTTTGACATATGATATTTGATTTCCTCTCTTTGTATTGACTTCATATCTCCTTGCAGAACAAAAATAAAAAAATTAAGTAATAGGATAACTATATTTGGTATGTGGGTACCTTGCAAGGTCTGCATGTCTGTCAGACATGGTTCACCTGACCTTTACCTTATTGCATGGATCAGTGATCAAATTTCAAGTTGCTTCAATAGGTCTGGTTTTTTTTATACTATAAGCAGTAGGTTAACTTTATGGCATATGGAATTATTGTACGGTGTACATGTCAGTCTGGCTGGTTTCATCTGACCATAACCTCATTTCCATGGTTTATTGGTCAATATTAAGTTTGTGTGTTTATGTCTGTTTTTTAAAAATACTATAAGCAATATTTCAACTAT
Source organism: Mytilus coruscus (assembly GCA_017311375.1). Taxonomy (NCBI): domain Eukaryota; kingdom Metazoa; phylum Mollusca; class Bivalvia; order Mytilida; family Mytilidae; genus Mytilus; species Mytilus coruscus. The sequence continues at coordinate 1,893,143 of CM029600.1, read as the reverse complement.
ATTTGATGTATGGAAAGATTGTAAGGTTTACATGTCTGTCTGACAGGTATCATCTGTCCTTGGCCTCATTTTCATGGTTTATTGGTCAATGTTAAGTTTCCGTAGTTTGGTCCCCTTCTCATAAACTATAAGCAATATATCAACAATATTTGGTGTATGGAATGATTTTAAGTTGTACATGTCTGTCTGGCATGTTTCATCTGATCTTGACCTCATTTTCATGGTTCATTGGTCAATGTTAAGTTTTCCTGGTTATATCTGTTTCTGAGATATGGTCATCTATATTTGGTGCTTGGACTGATTGTAAAGTGCATGTCTGTATGTCTGTCATGTATCATCTGACCTTGACCACATTTTCATGGTTCATTGCTCAATGTAAAGTTTTCATAGTTTAGGCTGTTTCTTAGATACTGTAAACAATACATCAACTATATTTGGTGTATGGAATGATTGCTAGGTGAACATGTCTGTTTGACAGGGTTTAATTAACCTTGACCTTATTGTCATGGATCATTGATAATGTTAAGTTTATGTGATTCTTTTAGTAAAACCTTTATCTTTAAGGCTTTCAACATAAAATCAATCATGGTCAGTAAAGTAGGCGAGACATTTCAGCTGTGCACTTGTCTTTAATTAAACAGACAGTTTGGTGGTTTCATGAATAATGATTACCATCATACAATAGTGATAAATATCTTTTATAAGTTTATTGTTTTGGTGGAAGAAGACTTCAAGTCTTCTGAAGGCCTATGGTGCCGACTTTAAAATCATTGAACCACCTCCGTATGCCGCATCCGTTTCTGTGTATTACAATTTCATAACAACTTCCGATTCTTGACACCGATTTTTACACATGATTAAGCATCTGAATCATTTAATTTGTAAATTAGGATTGAAAACAATCACTATCGTTAATATTTACCCTTTTATTTATGTAATTTATTAGATTTCATCTCATCTACATGAGCGTTATTTGTTTACTTGTAACGGATGTTTTAATGTAGATATTTGTAGTACCATGCGTGAATTTGGTATCGGGACAACTCGCCCTGTTTACATGTTCGCCCTTGGTCTGTTCGTCCTGAGTTCTTTCGCCCGTATAGTACGTTCACCCTGTGTTCATTCTCTTCACTCTTATCTTACACAACGTTTTATAATCGTCCTTGCATTTATTAAAAATATTGATATTAAGGGTATCATTAAAAAGCTCTAAAATACGATTTAGTGAAAATCATCTGTTCCTTATTTTGTTCCCAAGGTAAGACAATAGTGTTCAGCCAATCAAATTCTGTGTTTCTCATGATCAAATTAATAAGCCAATCAAAACGTTTTCTCTGAAGATTATTCTAACATGCTAGATTTTGAACTTGTGTTGTTTTCATCTAGTACTTTAAAAATACTTTTAAATAATACAAGTGAAAACAACTCCGTTTCTACTTGGTGTTCCTAATTGGAAGGAAATACGAAGAAGAAGAAGAAGAAGAAGAAGTTGTAAAATCGTGAACATGGCATGTGAATTTTCATCTGCAAGGAGGTTCTTACACAGCTTAAGGATAAAAGCATGACTGATTGACCAAATTCAATGATGCAGTACTACCATAAAGATAATAAATAGTATTTTTTTCACTAATTTATTGACATTATACTTTTTGTAACATATGTTATTTTTGTATTCAATTAAATCATTTAAAGCACAATGTACTATTCTTTTTTCACAAAGACAAACAAACAGGTTGGGACCCCCCACCCCCACCCATTATGAGTGGTGTCCCTTAAATGAGGGACTGTCCCTAAAAAAAGGGGTCATTTTACTGTTGAAAAAAAAAGAAAGAAAATTTTTAAGATTTTTAACTCAAAAGTGGGAAAATTCATTATATTTGGAACAACTTTTCTAAATGAGGGTCAAATTAATAAAGAAGATATAAGTTTAGAAACATCACAAAATTCTTTTGACATGTTTTGACACTTTAATACTTGATAGATGCATAGTTCTTGGGGAAAAGTTTCATCAAATAATATGAATATAGAGGTGCTCATTTTTTACAGTGGGTTGTAATGTTCTTCTAATGAGGGTGACACATCTTTGCATAATTCAAAATTGGAAATTTCAACAAGCATCTAATATTCTTACACAAGAAAATAAACCCTGGTCTGCTAGCTACATGTTCATCTTTTCTACTGATTTAAAACTTAAATCATGCAAACAGACTTAAGAAAAGGCATGTAAACTCATCATACAAATATGACACTTTTCAAGACAATCCAGATCGTGCAAAATACTTCGCTAAAATTGTAACCTTTAAAATTGTTGTCGCACACTAAAACCCCATGGGAAATTTCAAAAGTTGGCAGGTATGTAACAAGTCTTACTATTTTTATGCCCCATTTATGGGCATTATGTTTACTGGTCTGTCCGTCCGTCCTGCTTCAGGTTAAAGTTTATGGTCGTGGTAGTTTTTAATGAAGTTGAAATCCAATCAATTTGAAACTTAGTACACATGTGTTCCTTATGATATGATCTTTCTAATTTTACTGCCAAATTAAAGATTTTACCTAATTTTCACGGTCCACTGAACATAGAACATGATTGTATAGATTGGAAATCCATGTACTTATGACACATTCTTGTTTGAAGAAAAAAAATACATCATAGCGATAATGGAACAAAGCAGGCTGGGTTAGTGGGGCTGCTTTTATGGTAATTCAAGTTACCTTTTAATTTATTCACCTTCTTCCACCTCAGAGCTATCAGCTCTTTGATTTCTAATGGAAAGAAGGCAGCATATGTACCTTTAGGAAAATGATTACCAAGTTTTTGTGATTGTATTATGACATGTTCTTCTGTCTACTGATTTCTGTGTATTCACTCTCTTTCTCATTAGCCAATCCTTATGATTTTCAAATAATTGAATATAATTTTGTAAAGTATGCAAGAAATTTATCATCATGTGGCAATTTATGAGAAATATATGTCTAAAATGCAGATTTATTTGATATAAACAAATATTGTAGATGTTCTGGTCTTATAAAAGTTTAGAAATGGACAATGTAATGTGGTCAGTCATTTTATTATAACTTTGTTGATACTAAATGCTTTACTTACAATGTCTAATGACACTTGCAGAATTTTTTATTGCATGAAACACACCAAAACTTTTGCATTTTATGGTTTGTTACAAATTTGGATGGGTCTCATAGATTTACCCATCTCTGTTTCTTGTATGGTTCTGTGGTTTTGGTCCATTTCTCATGAAGATATTAAAATTTGAGTCATTATGATGTTCCCCTTATGGTAAATTGCATCTGCAGATCTACTTTTAATAAACCAAGAATTTCATGCAGCATTAATGGCCTTAATCTCATACTTGAATGACTTTGTAGTTCGGTTTTAACTACCGGTATTTATTTAAGAAAACATGTCTTCCTTAGCTAATTGCTTTTACTATCAAACTTTCACTAACAAAAACACAAAGTTTGAAAAACAACACTTCCTGTTATTGCTAACTTTTGTTTTTGCATATTTCATTAAGTTTGCTGAGTTTTTTACTAGTTTGTAAGATAAAGAATGAAATACAACATCTGTCTTGTATCCAATGATTTTAAACTTCATTTACAACAGTGAAAGTAGAATGAGTCAAATGTATTTTTTAATTCACCTTAAGGAGAAAGACTACTTATAGTTTGGCTTTTTGTCTTACATCTTTGCATTATGGCTTCAAACTTTTTACATTTAGTGCAAAACTGCTGAAATTGCCAAAATAGTTTTGTCTTGAGGTCTATTCATTAAATAGATTGTATCTATAAAATATTGTTTACATGTTAGGTCTATTCATTAAATAGATTGTATCTATAAAATATTGTTTACATGTATGAATTTTGTAGATGTCATTTCTGTATTCCAAAGAACTTAATTAAGTGTAAAAAAGTGTTTTTTGAGCTTTTGAGCTGTGATGAACTGGGGTTTGGTTGGCAAGCAACCTTGTTACCTATTTCTGCAATTTAATATGTCCCATTAAAAGGACCTGTGAGCTTTGAAAGTGTTTAAAACCTTTTTCTTTTGTTTATTGCCTAAAAGTGTCCTGAGGTGAGCTGAGACCTAATTTTCAGGGTATCATTTAACCTACTGTATTAATTGAACATTTGTGGTATATCTACTGATTTCCACAAATTCTGCAATTTAATATTGCAGCTCAAAACAGCTGCTCATCATAAATGTCGGAACAGTTTGGATTCAACTGTAAATTTCAGCCAATGAAAAAATTGTTACATAAAGATTGAATTAGTAGAGGTTGATTATACTTAACTGATACTGTCTTTTCTGGAACCACCACCTTGCTCATCCAACCTCCCATCTGCCAACATACTTACATGTAACATACTATAAACAAATTTACAATTCTTGAACCTCAATATCAATGATGTTTGTCTCGTCTGCACAGGCTTGTGATGCTAATCTGGAGGTATCAGTAACTGTGTCTCGTCTGCACAGGCTTGTGATGCTAATCTGGAGGTATCAGTAACTGTGTCTCGTCCAACCTCCCTTCTGATGCTAATCAGGAGGTATCAGTAACTGTGTCTCATCTGCACAGGCTTGTGATGCTATTCTGGAGGTATCAACAACTGTGTCATCGTCTGCACAGGCTTGTGATGCTAATCAGGAGGTATCAGTAACTGTGTCTCGTCTGCACAGGCTTGTGATGCTATTCTGGAGGTATCAGTAACTGTGTCTCGTCTGCACAGGCTTGTGATGCTAATCTGGAGGTATCAGTAACTGTGTCTCGTCTGCACAGGCTTGTGATGCTAATCTGGAGGTATCAGTAACTGTGTCTCGTCTGCACAGGCTTGTGATGCTATTCTGGAGGTATCAGTAACTGTGTCTCGTCTGCACAGGCTTGTGATGCTAATCTGGAGGTATCAGTAACTGTGTCTCGTCTGCACAGGCTTGTGATGCTAATCTGGAGGTATCAGATGAGTAACTGGACAACAATGTAAAAAGCTATATATTTCAGAAGATTGAAGACATGGATGCTTCATTGTCTTTAAGAATTTAAGTGTTTACATGCATGTTTTATATGTATTATAAAGTGCTTTTCCGTAAATATGTCTTTTAATTTAAGTATCTATGAACAAAGACATATGTATCTAATGATCTAATGAGAACATGTTGATGATTATTGTTGTTAGGGTAACAATGTTGTAAAGCTAATTGGTGTACTCTTTATGTCTGGGCAGAGTATAGAGGTTGGTGCTACTAGTATGAAGCAAGTTGATTTCTACCTAGCGTGTGAATTTTCATTCCTCTGTTTTTTAATTCAGTCTCCTTGTAAAAATATCATAATAAGTAGACAAGGATTAACTAATTGTCTGTTTATCTGGAGCATCAAACACTTTAAGAAACAAAAATTCCATTTGAAAAATGCTTTAAAGATGGACAGAGTCAATCATTTACCTAAACATATCTATCTAGTGAGTGATAAAAATGTTACAGTATATCATGCCTTCATATTTTCTATTGGGGACAGCAAAAAAAATCAATTACTCTGGGATACTAATTTTGATGGATTTCTTGAGTACAAATGAGCCACAAGTTTAGATGTTCTCTAAAGTACAAATTTATTAGGCTTGTATGCAGAATTTTGTAAAACCATGAAATCAGATATCTACAAAAAATACAATTTTCCTTAATCTGTGAAAATTGGTACCCACAAAAAAAATAAATGAATCCACAGTAAAGAACTTATATGATAATAGGGAGGTATAGGAAATGATAATAGGAAGGTATAGGAAATGATAATAGGGAGGTTTCTTTGAAGAGTGAGTATTAACAAAGTAGGAGAATTTAGGTTGTGCAATAGAGATAGGGTTTGAGACTATTGAACATGTCATATAAATATATTCATCCACTCTTTATTGTCTCGCTTGACGGAGTCAAAAAGACGACATAGGTATGCTTTTTCGGCGACTGCGGCAGCGTCAACAATGTATTAAGTTTGTGATTAGGTCTAGTTTATGGTGAACCACTAGTGGTAGGTCATAGATATTTGGTATGCAGTTGTATTAGTATTGGCACATCTCATTACCATGGAGATTATATGGCCCCGCCCCCTCAGTTATGGTCTATTGACTGTGAACTTTTGCTTAGTTTTCATGTATTAGTTTGTGATTAGGTCAGTTAATGGGGAACCACTGGTGGTAAGTGAATGATAATTGGTATGCAGTTGTATAAGCATTGGCATATCTCTTTTCCATGGAGATTATTTGGCCCCGCCCCCTCAGTCATGGTCTATTGACTTTGAAACTTTTGCTTAGTTTTCATGTATTAGTTTGTGATAAGGTCGGTGTATGGGGAACCACTAGTGGTAGGTCAATGATATTTGGTATGCAGTTGTATTAGCATTGGCACATCTCATTACCATGGAGATTATTTGACCTTGCCCCCTCAGTTATGGTTTATTGACTTTGAAATTTTGCTTAGTTTACATGTATTAGTTTGTGTTTAGGTTTGTTTAAAGGGAACTACTTATGATAAGTCAATGGTATTTAGTATGCAGTTGTATTAGCATTGGCACATCTCATTTCCATGGAGATTGTTTAGCCATGTACCTTCAGTCATGGTTCATTGACTTTGAATATTTGCAAAACTTACATGTTAAAGTGTTGCTTTTTTAATTTCAACATTTGCATTATTGAAATTACAAAAAAGCGAGACAAATCTCTGTGTTAACAGTTTATAGTTAATTTTAACATTTAAACATGCTCACTTTTAAGTTTTAAATTGGAGAAATTTTGTAATCTTGCAACTTGCAACAAAAGGAGAATATATATTGGTATAAATATTTAACATAATTATTGGTGTGTTATAAAATGCAATTGAAATAAAAGATTGATTGATTGATTGATTGTTGGTGCTTAATGCCACTTTCAGCACTATTGGATATATCATGGTACTTAGTTTTTATTGGTGAAAGAAGCCAGAGAGAACCACCAACCTTTGGCAGGTTAAACAAAAGAAAATAATGTCTAACTATTTATTAACAGTTATTGTCTTCCAACGACTTAACTAATTATATTGTGTCATTAACATTTGGCTTTGTCTTTGGTAGATGAATTTCATCTTGAGTCTTGGCATACATGTTTTATTAAAATACATTATAACTTTGACACAGTTTGTCTTGAGCTCTTTTCCATTGCTAATAATGATCATCTCATAAAAAGGCAATTATTGCCCATTATCATCATCTAAGTGAAAATCTACAAAACTATCAACGTAAATGTATCTACAGGCCATTGCTCAGCATAACTCAAGGACACTTGTAGATTGTAAATTGAGAATTAATATAAGTAGTAATTATTGAGATTATTGATCAAGGAAAAATAAAAATGATCTGAAGAAATAATACATACAAGCCATTAAAAAATAATTTAAATTTGTGTGTTTATTTATGCAATAAAACAGTTCCTTTGTGTTTTTGCAATATAAGTATTAGATACACCTTGAGGGCGTAAGCCTGAATTGATGTATCTAATTTACACCAAGATATTATTGTCAATGCAGAATGATAGTTTTCAATAATTTAGGAAGGGGTCTTTCAGCAATTTGACCATATGTTATTGAAAAGTATGATAAATGCAGGGTATCCAATTCTTCGTGTAAATAAAGATATTGTGCATATATCTGAATTTACAGTAAGTGATATCTTAAACTCTGATAGTATCTAAGAAATGATAATGGCTACATCCTCATGTAGTTGTAGTAACAATTTGAATCTCTGCTTTCTTCTGATTGTTTTGTCTCCCTGTATAAACAGTTCAGTCGTAAAAAGAGTAAATATTTGTAAGCTTCAATGTATGATATGATGGATGGAATTGTGTGAAAGATAATGCAGCGAACTTCCAAATCTATTGGACATATTACAACAGATTTAACAAACCTACAATAACTATCTTGCTAAAAATGTTCATGAAAAATAAATAAATTAGATAGTCTGACTTGATATGTACCAACTGTTGTAAAGATAAAATGAATTTATGGTCAGCCTCACAAGTAAGAGGGCAATAGTGTTTTTGGTCTGTACATTCCTTCGTCCATCTGTCTGTTTGTCCATCCTGTATCATGTTAAAGTTTTGATTTTATGTAGCTTATCATGAAGTTGTGGTCAAGTCAAATTGAAACTTAATTGACATGTTCATTATGATGTGAATTTTTGGAAATATTTACCAAATTAGGATTTAGACCCATATTTTGTGGTTCACTAGACATGGAAATAAGTTCATCATAGTTATCAGGATTATAATTTTGTAAGCCAGATAGATGCATGTTTCACTAAATGGGGACCTAATATGTGTAAGCAATGCTGCCATATATGTGGCCCAATCAATCAAAACCAATAATAATCTGAGGTCCTGAAGTAATCACTCTTGTAATGTTAACTTCTCTTAACCTCCTGACACAGTGAATGTTAACCAAACTTCAAAGGAATAATAATGCTCGAAAGGACTTTTATAAATATTATTTACAAAAGATTTTGACAATTGCATGAAAATTAATATTCGAAACAGTGTTGGCATCTAAAAATTTATGACATAAAATGTAACTGAAATTTGGGATGTTTTCAAAACCTTATTTCATGAATGAATGAGAGTTTGATAAAATGCTGCCAAAAAATTCATATTTATTGCTTAACTAAATTGTACAATTTAATCTAGTTTCTGGATTATCTTACATTCAATCTTTATGATACATCATTTTCTAGATTATTTTTTCTGTCCTTGACTTGTGTTTTTATGACCATAGCTGGTTTTGACATTATTATTCTATATTTACTTAAGATGTTCTATTTTAAGCTAAAGATAATCATCCTCACATCTAGTATACTTTAATGACTTATTATGCCAAAAGTAATTCACAGTTATTGTTTCTAAAGCTGTCTTGAAGAATAAACAGTTATTTTGCAACATTATGTTTTAAAGTGTTAAATAACAGTACTTTTGTTTTTGTTTGAAAAGAACTTGACTCTAAACTCTGAAATATACAAAATTACTTTTTTGAATCCCTAGATATGTTGTTACTAAATTTAAGCTTTTATTAGCAGGTAAGAGATATTATTCTCTTCTTTTGGAAAGATTGGAATTATTGTACAAAATTCAAAACTTAAACTTCTCATATCTAGCAGACTATATACATGTAATATCTTGTGAATATCTTAAGGGTGTTATTTGATGCTTGGATAAGACTTTTTGATTTTCAAATTCAAGGGCGAATAGAAGGGATCTATCATACCTTCCCATACCTTCCCATTTACTAAAATAGATCTGGTTTTTAGCTCATCTGGCCCAAAGGACCAAGTGAGCTTTTCTCATCAATTGGTGTCCATCGTTGACGTTCGTCAACTTTTACAAAAATCTTCTCCTCTGAAACCATCAGGCCAAATTTCACCAAACTTGGCCACTATTATCATTAGGCTATCGAGTTTTAAAAATGTGTCCGATGACCCCGTCTGCCAAACAACATGGCAGCCATGGCTGAACATCAGGGTAAAATGCAAGTTTTGTCTATTATCTTGAAAACTGCTGCAGATAGAGAAAATCTGACAGGGGTAGAAATGATTACAATGTTGTACCTAATGACAATTGAATCAAACTGTCAGACAACTTCTTATGTGAGTTATTGCCGTAAATGACGAATTTTGTCTGGCCTTCTTGGAGTCAAAAAGCAAGACATAGGTATGCTGTTTCCAGCGGCGGCTGCGCCGGCGTCAACAATGTATTAGTTTGTGATTAGGTCTAGTTTATGGTAAACCACTAGAGGTAGGTCAATGATATTTTGTATGCAGTTGTATTAGCATTGGCACATCTCATTTCACTGGAAATTATTTGGCCCTGCCCCCTCAGTCATGGTCTATTGACTTTGAAACTTTTGCTTAATTTGCATGTATTAGTTTGTGATTAGGTCAGTTTATGGGGAACCACTAGTGGTAGGTCAATGATATTTGGTATGCTGTTGTATAAGCATTGGCATATCTTATTTCCATGGAGATTATTTGGCTCCGCCCCCTCAGTCATGGTCTTTTGACTTTGAAACTTTTGCTTAGTTTACATGTATTAGTTTGTGATTAGGTCAGTTCAAGGGGAACCATTAGTCGTAGGCCAATGTTAATTGGTATGCAGTTGTATAAGCATTGGCACATCTCATTTCCATAGAAAATATTTGGCCCTGCCCTCTCAGTCATGGTCAATTGACTTTGAAACTTTTGCTTAGTTGACATGTTTTAGTTTGTGATTAGATCAGTTTAAGATGAACCCCTATGTAAAGTCAATGATATTTGGTATGCAAATTTATTGGCATTTGCAAGTCTCGTTCCATGGAGATTATATAACCCCACCCCCTCATCATGGTTCATCAACCTTGAAACTTTTACATAGTTTACAAGTTAATGCTTGTGTTTAGGTTTTTTTAAGGGAACAACTTATGATAAGTCAATGGTATTTGATAAGCAGTTGTATTAGCATTGGCACATTTCATTTCCATGGAGATTGTTTAGCCATGTACCGTCAGTCATGGTTCATCGACTTTGAATATTTGCATAACTTGCATGTTAAAGTATTGCTCTTTTAATTTCAACATTTGCATTATCAAAATTTCAAAAAGGCGAAACATATCTCTGTGATAACAGTTTATTACCAATTTTTTGCATTTTTGCCTAATATTTTAAAAACTATAATAGATAGAGAGATACTTTAAATAGCATTGATGAGCACAACAAGATCTACAATTAAGACAATGCCAAAATCATCAGTCAACTCTTTTTTGGAGTAATTGTTCTTAATGATTATTTTTACCCATATTTAGTGTTTTTTTCTTTTATCTTTGAAAACTTTAATAGCAAAAATGATCAGCAAGACAAGATTTTCAAATAAGTCAAACAAGGCTGAAATTGTCAGTCAACTCTTTTTTTGGAGTTCTTGCTCTATAATGACTATATTTACCAATTTTTTACTGCTTTTGTCTTATATCTGAAAAAAAATATAATTATAAATAGGTAGAAACTTAAATAAGCAAATTTGACAAGACAAGATCTATAATTAAGTCATAGAGAGGAAAGTCAAGTTTTGCGGAAATCAAAAGTAGACATTTTATCAGAGTGATTGCCGTTTAATGACGATTTTTTAACCCTATTTTTGTGTTTTGGGCAAAAACTAAAGAAGATAGAGAGAAACTGTAAACAGAAAAAATTATCAACAAAACAAAATCACCAGAAATGTAATTTCAACCGTTTGAAGGAACTGAATTAGATTGAAATTAATTTCTTCTAGTTGTCTGCCCATAGACCGTTATTTGTATTCCCGCGCTTCATGGGATATAGCCATTCAGCACGACAGGGCCGACTCGACTAGACGTGTTTCTCAGCTAAAATTTTTTATCTTGCTTATGTGAATTTATTTGATGTTAGATGAAATGTTTTGATTTCAGTAGTAATTATAAATTGACTATATTTTGTCGACATGATATTATGTATCATAATGTGCAATTAAAATCAGCACATGGCACTGTCGTGTGGGTAGCACATGGCACTGTCGTGTGGGTATTCAATTTGAACTTTATTTTGGTTTTTATTAGTCTTATGTGCTTAGAGTTGGGTAGTCTATGGGCGTAGTAATTGTAGAAGAAAAGAGATTTTTGTCAGGAATTCTATTTTAGTCAACAATGTTGGAGAGAGTCCATTGTTGAAGATGCAAATTGATCTAGGTGAGCAACACAGGCTCTTTAGAGCCTCTAGTTTATAGTACCTGCATGTAATAGTGTGTGATTTTTAGTATTGATATTATTTATGATTGGTAGCCATAATAAAAGTGTCTGTTTCTGGAACCAGGAAACGACATCAGTGGTTAATGTTTGAATCTGTTGAATAAATTGGTGTTGATATCTTAATTTCAGTAATATGATCAATTTATTTACAAAAAGTCATCAGTGTTGGGCAACTATAAGTGTGTTATGGACCTTTGTGTTTGTTAAGTTCACATGTTGACCTTTAGATTTCCCACTTTTGTATGCTAGTGTTGTTGGATTGCTGTCTCATTGATATCCTATTTTATTCAAATGGAGTATTACCAGACAAAATAAACATTAGCATTAGAAGAAGAATTAGATGTTTTCCCCCTCACATCATTTCTACATACATCAAAACTTACACCAGCTGTTGGAGTATACATTAACTAGTACTTATCTTATTTAATTTATTATAAATTGATAATTTACAGGTGTTTGTAAAAATTAAATATAATTCAATATTAAATTGTTCCTATTTCACAGATTATATAGTTTAAATTACATTCCATTGATTTTATGAACAGTTTGATGTTTTATTTTTATGAAGATAATCTAATTTATCTATAATTTAACTTGAGCAGAAACAAATTTGGAACAGCTAATCCAGAGTATTTGCTAAAAAAATGTTTTTAAATGAGATAAATTGAGGGAATATTTCAGAACAAGGTGTCAGTAACACATTGTATTCTATTATTGAACACATGTAAACTGGCAATTTAACTTCGTAAGCATTAATTTTGTCAGTCACAAATTTTCAGTTCACCTGTCACAGAGGATTATTGCAGAAACAAGTTTAACCTATAGAAACATGTTTAACCTATTGTCTATGTAATCTTTAATGCCTTTTGGGATATGTTGGATGACAATCTTCATGGTCTTATCCCTGACAAACCATGAGGGCCATCAAATTGTCAATAGAAACATTTAAAAATGATATAAAAACTCTTACTTAAAATACTAAAATAGCAGGAATGTCCTGAGTCTGGATCATTTTCAGAGTTACAGATGCTGACACCTAACCAGGCATTGCCATCAGAAAACTTTAGAGCATGATTATCTTACTCAGACTCAGATATCAACCAATCAAAATACAGGATTTTGTGTTTTGGGCACCCCGATGTCCTGTCCTAAGAAATTATGGGACTTTTCAGTTAACTCTGTCTATATAGTCTTGTATCCTTGCCAGTTGTACCTGACAGAGGGGGAAATTGTTAGTATGATTGAAATATTAAGGCTTTAAGGCCAAATCTGTAAAGGAATTCTTTTTAAATTTTTCAGAAAAAATCAAGAACAGTAGATCATATGTTTATTTTGAGGACCCTAATTGAAAAGTGTATAGCAAACAAAACTTACTTATACCCATGTTTTGTAAATTTTAGGAAAGCTTTTGATTCTGTAGTGCATAAAGCCTTGTTGTTAAAACTCCAAAACATTAGGATAGGGGGTTATTTTTATAATATTATTAAGACAATGTATAATAATATATTTTTACAAGTTAGATTAAATGATGAATTAACAGATAAACTTAAAGCTAACATTGGAGTTAGACAAGGGGATAATCTAAGTCCCAATCTTTTCAAGATATTTGTCAATGATTTGCTGTGTATTTTTGATGATTACTGTGTACCAGCTGAAATAGGAAGTACAAAACTTAATTGTTTAATGTATGCCGATGATGTTGTGCTTCTTTCTACTAGTCAAACAGGTTTGAGTAGATGTTTAAATAAATTAGAAGAATATTGTAAAAGTTGGTGTATTCAGGTTAATCTTAAGAAAACAAAAATTGTAATTTTTAACAAAGGTGGTAAAATGATTAAAAGTAACTTTTATTTTAATGGTGAACCAGTTGAGAATGTTAAAATTATAAATATCTAAATATCTAGGTGTTATTTATTCTGCTTCTGGAAGTTTTTCTAGGGCTAGATATGATTTGTATCAAAGGGAATTAAAAGCTTTGTTCAAGTTAAAAAGTACTTTCGGTGAAAACATCCCAAAAATTGATAGTTGTTTACATATCTTTGACGATACAATTAAGCCAATTTTAACATATGGCTCAGAAATTTGGGGAACTTGTACTTTTAATTTTTCAAAATGTCAAACAAACAGCCCCTTTGAAATTGAGAAAAAAAATTAGTAAGTTTGATTGTGTGGACTTAAGTTTAAAGTTCTACAAATACATTCTCAGGGTAAATAAAAAGTCATGTAATTAAGCTGTTATGGGAGTGTCAGGTCGTACTCCATTGCATATTGAAATTATTTGTTCTATTCTTAAATTTTTACAAAGAATTAATGGTTTAGAAAAGGATCATTTGTTAAAACAAGCCCTATTCACAAGTATTGACATTCACAAATGTAATAAGTCATCTTGGTATTCTAATATTGTATATATTTTAAGATGTATTAATGTTGATATGGAAAGTTTTGACATTGAAAAGGTTGAAATATTTTGATTAGTAGATATAGGATTTACTGGAAAAATACTTATAGAAGATAATGCAAATGTTAAAAAAGGAAAGTTGCGTACTTATTTTAAATTTAAAAGCATCTTCAAAAGGGAAGCATATTTATGTCAAGTTAATAAATTTCAGTATCGAAAAAGCTTAACTCAATTTAGAATCAGTGCTCAACAGTTAGCAATTGAGAAAGGTAGATATAAAAAAATTGATAAAGATAAAAGATTTTGTGGGCAGTGTAAAAATATGCAGGTTGAAGACGAGTTTCGGTTTTTTTAATGGAATGCACTGCATATTAAAAGGAACAGATTTTTATTCTTAATGAAGCATGCATTCAATGTAAAAACTTCCCTTATATTTCAAAGTATGAACAATTTATTTGGTTAATGTCATGTGAGTCTGAAAATGTAAATTTGTCAGTGTCAAGATTTATAAGTACTTGTTTTGAAATAAGAGAAAATTTGCATTCCAGTAACTAACTAAATATACATGTAGTAGTGATGTAGTTTATTTTTTTATGTATAAGGGAGGGTTAATTTCTATTTTATTTATTTTCAAACATCATCTGGTATGGAGTATAGTTATTTAATCATTTATTTTAAATGTAATATATCTTAAAATTACTGTATAATTTATTATATATATATATATATATGTATATGCTTGAAAGGGCATATTCTTATTCTTATTCTTATAATATATTTTCAGATTTTTATGAAGCCAGGTGACAAAAGATTATCCTCATTGACAGAAACAGATGACAGAAGACATTTAGTTTCTTGATCTAAAGTCGGTGGTTCTGTATCTTACTATCAAATGTGATGTCAGTGATGAATTATATACTAATAATTTATTATAAAACACAAACCAAAGTGCTAGAACCAGTCAGAATTAAGTCACAATGAAATCAAATACTCAGGAATTATAGGTAGAAATACAGAAAAAGACATAATTGTATGATATTCTTATGCAAATATGGTTATTATTGTATGCAAAACATGATATTACTGTAATTTTTATATCACAAAACATGATATTACTGTAATTTTTATATCACATCTATTTTGAAATTGCTTTCATTAACAGAATTCAACTTTTGTATGTGTCATTTTATTCATCGTTTCTTCTTTAAAAATAAATACTTTTTATTTCATATTTATGAAAAGACATATTTTAGGATCCAATATTTTTTTATTTTAAAATTGAAAATTTGTCAGACGTTGAATCATGTAAAAATTCACTAAGTACAATTCACAAAATCAAAAACAAATATTTATGAAATAAAAATCTGTTAATTAATAAAAGCAGGACTTCCTTTTGGTATAATAATAGTAAACTATATATATTATTGTGAAAGACTGTATGTTGCCCTCTGATGTCTTTTGAATTAGATCATTTTGTGGTTTTAATTTGTCTCATTACCCCACATCTACTTTTATTCATATATATAAAGTTGTCTCATTGATGCTTACCCCACATTTACTTTTATTAATATGTATATAAAGTTATATGGGATGTGTTGCTTCCTGCTGTTTGCAGTGCAGTCTATTCAATTGATTTTTTTTCACTATGCAAATATTGCCAAAAATCTGAATGGTACAATAGCTTATTACACTGATATATTTATTACCTATGACAATGAATGATTTTCTTCACATTTTTTGTGAAAAAATCTACTGATTTGTGTTTAAATGTTAGATTATTAATTGGCAAGGCTTTATTCAAGCAGGGCTGAAAGACACTAATACAAATAATTCATTTTTTGTAAATCTTCAGACATATTGAACAATTACAATGTTATTTTGTTTAACTTTGATCTTCAACTTAGTAGTAGACAATTTTATGTTTGTTGAATGAGAAGTGGTTCTATAATTTGTTTTTGTAATAATCTTGTCTAATATGTTCGAACTTGAAAGAGATAATCAAATCATTTTAGTTCTTTTTTAATACATAGGATTTAGTTTATTTGAAGACTTTAAAATCTTTGTATCTATATTATTTAAACTATAGTTTTTACATAAACAGCATTATTTTTGTCTTGGTAATGCACTACCCAAATATAAATGATAATGGATCAGTAACCACTACACACCTGTTAATGCCTAAAAAAAAACCAAAAAAAAAAACCTTGATCATCATTGGTGTTGCTATATATATATATCATCAAATAGCTTTCATTGTAAAATACAGTGTATAAAACATTTTGAAAATTTAACAGATTTTTTGTGAAGGATATTGGCTTCTAATCATAATAAAACACTTTTATTTTAAAACCTTTTACAATACAAATGTATCACATTAGATTAGTTGAAAAAAGAAATAAAGGTCTCTGTAAATATGTTAATGTATTACCAAAATCAAAGCAAAACAACCTGGCAAATGGTAAGACTCTGTGCTCCTACAAAATCTGTGATTAACACTGAATGTTAACATACTGTTCCAGTTTAGAAGGTGTGCAATACTGTATTAGAACAAACATGGCTAGCACACAGTCTTAAAACAAATGTATTTTGTAGACTGAAAGATATAAATTGTTCTAAGTAGATTTAGTTTGATATTGTAAATATTTCCTCAGAACAAATGTAGTCGTTATCTCAGGAAATATATTTCAGTATTAATTATAGTCATTTTTGTGTAGTAACCATTCACATAGGGGATTATATTTTAAATGCATTTATAACTAATCTTGTGAAAAAAAAGGTTTTAATGATATTGTATCTTTTTTCTCATTTGGATGTGATACTATTTATTTAGCTTGGTGAGGAGTAATTTGTTCTTCCATATTTTTTAGAAGCAAATGTAGTAATTTGTTTCTTTAGCATATGAAATACATCAATTTATTTAGGGATTCCTTTTGTTAACATTTTATGACCATGAGATATTGAATACCCCTTAATAGTCATTTGTGATAATTTTACTATTTTTGTGTATGCTGACATTTATTTCATCTGAATTTAATATGTATTCTTTGTTGATGTGAAATCTTATGTTTTCTGTTGAATTATTAACATCTTATCTGGACTGCAAAGCCATTAAAGTGTCCATATATATACAATTAGGGAAAACCTCTTCACAGGATCTTCATGTATACCGTTGGTAATTGACTGTTATAGTTCTGACTTGGTACAGGAACTTTCAAATGAAAGTGATTGACTGTTATAGATCTGACTTGGTACAGGCACTTTCAAATGAAAGTGATTGACTGTTATAGGTCTGACTTGGTACAGGCACTTTCAAATGAAAGTGATTGGCTGTTATAGGTCTGACTTGGTACAGGCACTTTCAAATGAAAGTGATTGACTGTTATAGGTCTGACTTGGTACAGGCACTTTCAAATGAAAGTGATTGGCTGTTATAGGTCTGACTTGGTACAGGCACTTTCAAATGAAAGTGATTGACTGAACCAGGTTTCACAGCTTGTCAAACCTCTTACTTATATGTTATTTCATTTAATAAGAACTATTTTCTTGAAGCCAACACCCCCAATTGAACGTTGGTTTGTTTTTATCTATATAAATTCTGTGGATTAATTATTATTCTTTAGAGACTGATATTTCGTGGATTTTGTGGTTACAGGGAAATCATGAAATAAATTATTCCAACTAATTACAAATTTTCTATAGGAATGTATGAGGACTTTAGCAAAACCATGTAATTAAATATCCACGAAAAGGCAAGTTTTCCTCAATCCACAAAAATTGGTATCAACAAAGATAAATGAATCCACATTGGCAATTTTATAGGGGTCTCATTTGGGGGGGAGGGGGTCTGATCCCGGATCCCGCTTATTGTTTTGTAAGAATCCCGTATCCCGCTTATCTTTGCAATAATAGCGCTTGTAATTTCACATGTCCTGCCCTACTTTGCTTCTACATGCAAAATAATGTGACTTTCACGTGTCACGCTTAGACCTATATGAGACCCACTTTATATGCTTAAGGATATCCTCCTGCAAAATCTGCTTAGGAATTCTACTGACCACTATTTAAAGCCTTCTACAATATTCCTTTTATATTCTTGCTTAAATTTCAATATGCATGTTACAGGCATACCATGCCTTCCTGGCACAGCTGTTATGATGCAACAAACATCATCTACCTGTATATTGAATAATTTATTTGATATGGAATATTTAAAAGTTAAGTGTCAAGGTAAATGTCCATTATTCTGGTCTTAATTGATCATTACACTTGTTTTGAAATGTTTAGTCACCTTATACCATGCATTTCTTTAATGGAACATTGATCTAAATGAAGGGAATGGTGAATACTTTGTTTGCCAAAAACATAATTTTATGAAATATTTGATACCTGCTGTTTGATGTGTTTATAATAAATTACATGCTATAAAGGAGACATAAATACAAGTTAATTTCATTTTGGAAAGAATTGATACTTTTCATGTACAGTGTGAATATATCATTATAATCATCAGAAATATTGTAGATCATTGTATTTATGTTAGTATCTCTTTGATGATTATTATATAAATTAGAAAGTATAAAAGTGATGCATGTATCTTAACTTTTGATATCAAATTCCTGTACCTTTGGTTGATAAGTATGCCAAAAATCGATAATGCATGTTTCATTCAAAATATATACATAAAGATTGTTTTTTACTTGTTATTTATTAATTAAAATCAAATGTAGGTCCCCAGACTTGTAGCCAAGATTTGCTGCTCCTAGATTTTCAAATTTTATTACAGAGTGGATAGAAAAGTAAGAAAACATTTAAATAGTGCTATTTGACAATCATTTGTAATGTGGTCTTCTAGAGGATGTTATTATATTAACTAAAATACTACATTATGTACATTCATGTAGTTTATGTATGCCTGAACTGTGTTTTGATTACTAACATTGCTCATTTATTTTCTATAAAATGTTATTTATTTTGTTCTTGTTGATTTGCAAATAAAAATGATGATGTTACCTTCTGATTTAGTTGGTTTATATTATTGAACATTGTTTATTGAATGCTGCCTTTCATGCACCAAATGCCAGCATCTTTTGTAGAAAGTAAATTTTTCTTCAACCTGAACATATCAATTTTTGTAATCATAGGTTCTTATAGGTTGAGGGATCATCAGGTTCATGTTCTCTTTTCTTTTAAATCAAGATTTTTATACAAGTACCTTTTCAGATGAACTGCCATCTAAAAAAGGAGCCCACAATATGGTAGTGGTATGGTATGATATAGATATAACACGGAAGTTCTTAAGTATGAAATTATATAAATTCTACAATCAAGGCTGTACTCTCCACAGAGTTATATAGTAGAATGATTGATTGTTTCTTGCTTAACGTTCACTGGCTCAAATAATAGGCGATCATATCCTTACCGTGTCAAAGCTTAAGGCATTCTCTGAACATTTAAAAGTGCCTACTGTGTAAAAATGCTATGGATGTTTTGGATAAAATTACATGCTTTTATTTATCCTTTTGATTCAGGTCTCAGTTATGACTTTTCAACTCTCTATACTAAACTTCCACACAATTTAATCAAACAGAATTTTTCCTATTTAATCTATATTTAATAAATGGTCCTTTGATAAATCTCTGCAAATTTATCTGCTTTAACCAAGCAGGTTATATGAGAAGGAGAGAGGACGAAATACGCTAATTACACATAAAATATTACCGCCTTTTCTGTAAGTGGGTGTTAATTAGTTGAGATCGATTAGGTCGCAGAGGGAGACTTTGTCCTAATTACACATCCGAGTAAGAACGGAAAAACCTGAAGTGTTATAAACCGACCGAGATTTTATAAAATAAGCCCGAGATCATGACTCAATTCTCCACAGTATATATATAGCCTTACTTACGAGAAGTGAAGGTTTGGCCAGGATACCAGGCTATTTAAAAATACACACCGGATGTTTTTTGTTGACATATTTCAGTAGTCGACGATTTATTTATAGCGATGTTTAAGTGTTGGAGCTTGAAAAAGAATTTGATCATCTAGAAAAATTCTGCATCTGCAAGACAAACGACTCAACCGACCTAAATTGCTTCGTAAATGATGTATAATATATATGGAATTAAAATTTAAAACATAAAATATTTATAAAAATGTGCAGGAAAAATGTAGGTAAATAAATGAATAGATACGCTTTCCTGTCGTGGTATCTTC
The DNA here is from genome assembly GCA_017311375.1 of Mytilus coruscus. Taxonomy (NCBI): domain Eukaryota; kingdom Metazoa; phylum Mollusca; class Bivalvia; order Mytilida; family Mytilidae; genus Mytilus; species Mytilus coruscus. The sequence goes on along the minus strand of CM029600.1, from coordinate 1,872,729 downwards.
ATTAGCTGATTGACGTATTTTCTATTTTTTTATCTAAATATTACAACCATGCATGGCCTTAAAAGAGTGTTGATTGAGAAGAAATCTACACATACCATGTGTTTTGTCGGGAAAAAAATCACATATAGAGAGGTACCAATCTACATGCCTGGCAATCCTAGTATTAATGTACAAAATGCATGTGTTAATTTTCTGACATTTTACCGTTTTAATTTATTAAGCCAATGAAGTACTGGTTTTAACAAAATCTTAATTAAACTCAGTGTATAACAAGGTATTGATTTGGCTTGGTCACATTGAGAATCATATTTCTATATTTTTTTTTTTTTTTTTTTTTTTTTTGTTCCTTTGCTTTCAGTGAGAGCCCGTCAATTTAAAGGTAACAAAAATTAAAATATTGGAAAAAAAGATGTACCGATACAAAAACATTTAATTTTGCACAGAAACAATTTTTTGAGAGATAGAACACTGCCATGTCCTGATGTCTACAGCATACCTACTGAAACTTTTTGGTGGTTTTCGGATAAATTCCTCTGTTTCAATAAAAGTAAATCGCTCCAGTCGCAACCGGTAATTTTTTAACAAAGGTTCCTCACATATTCATTTCGAGGATATAACCTACCATTTCCCATTTCCAGGAGCCCCCAAGGGTGACTGGGGAATAGAAATATGTTCACTACAGGTCTTCTTCTGACCGGCAGTAAAACCCTTGCCAAAGTGGGGCGTTCGTTTGGCTGTGCGGGATGTATCAAGTACGCAGCCACATCCGGTCAGAATGGGGACCTTAAATCCGATGCCTCGTGTAGAGAGAGTGCCACGCTCTCTGCACGTTAAGAACCCTTGCAACAACTCTTTGAGGGGTCCGTAGGTGGCCTGTTGCAAGGCTAAATTTCTGCCCCTATCCAAATGTACCCTTCTTTTTCAGTGGGGTTCAATAGAAATTGCATTCTTAAATTTTTGGAAAGATTGGAACTTGTTCCAATTCTTTCCTAAGGCACCGGCCTCCAATCAGAAAGTGGACAGGTTAGCTACTAAATAGTAACTAAATCTATACACAGAGACATATAGTTCCAAATTGTTCTGTTGTCTGTGTACATATGCACAAATGAACTGTAAAGAAATTTGGTTACATCTTTATTTAGAATATTTTTTCAAAAATAATAGTCATTACTTTTTTAAATTACTGGCTATTTTTGTCTTTTTACTTAAGTAAGTGTATTGCTACATTAACAGTATGAGTGACAACTGTCATAATCAAGGTACAAGAAAACACAAAGGGTGGGACAATAATTGGAATTTGATATAGACTCCTCCTTCTTAATGCCAATCATAATTGACCAAATGACATAACTTGAGTTTATACATAACATGACAGACCACTCAATACACAGACTTTGACCTCATTAGTGTCAGATATAATTTGATCTGTATAGGTCAGTCTCTGTCTTCATGTTTAATTGAAATTAACATCAATATTAAATAGAATTATATACAGAACAAAAGCTCTGTAAATCTTGTTTGAAAGATGATTAAATAAGGATTACTACATAATGTATTTTTTGAGAAAAGACCAAAATGAAATTCTGTATGAGTAAAAAAATCCAAGTGGTGTCTGTTTCCCTTGCAGAATCTGTGCATCAATTATCTGTAATTAAGCCATCATTTTAATAGGTTACTTTTATCAGTGAAGGTATTTGCATATTCCAATACAGGAAATGTATTTTGCAATGAAATATATAAGAATTTGACTCAAAATTAAAAGTCTCAATCTTTGGACAATAAAATAAAAACATCACATTAATTTTATTAATGTGAAGATTACCCTTTGTCAACCATGCATCTTCAATGTCATATATTATTGTTTTATCAAAATCAATAAGCTATACTCAGGAATGTTTGAACACAGAGTCACAGACATGCCCACAAAACAACCATTCACAGGTTAATTTTGGTAGATAAAAAAGGACTTTTAAGTTTCAAGTCTCTTTAACCATTGGTCCCAGGTTTACTGAGAGATATTTCTTTTATTAGGTAATTTCTTCTGTTTCCAAAAAATATAAGTATTAAGTTGCAATCTTAAAGAAGTTCTTATGCAAATTTAGTGACCCACTGACATAACTCTATTAAGCTATTTTATTCACTGAAAAATTGCTTATCTTTCTAAAAATCTGCAGTAATATGACTAACAAATATGCAATAGTGCTATAGCAAGTTTTTGTTGTCCACCACCACTGCTATGGAAGAGAAAAATATGATTGAAATTATGCACACAATTCTTCCAATCTTTCCATTAGTGATTTTAGATCACTTTGATTTTAAACCCTCATAACTTTGTCATTTGTTAGTCGATTTTCACCGTAGTTAGACGATATACTTTCGAATTTCGCATCAAATGATATTGCACAATAAAAACACATTTAAACTGATTAGTATAGATAATTACACCTGTATTTTAATGACCCAGTCACCCATTAGAATCACGTGACATTAGCGATTCTCCTAATCACATGGACTGTTCGCGGTAACAGCCTAGTACATCAGAGGGCTATATCAAGTGTAAACATGTCGGTTTCTTTATATTTTTATCATTTTCCTCTGTTCGAATTGCTATCCTGGGGATGCTAATTTTATATCAAGCAGAGTGTTCACTCTCCTTCTCATATAACCTCCTTGCTTTAACTTATATAAAGCCTTCTGTAATGAAAAATATAAATATGTTAGATACACTTACTAGATGAACAGTAATGAGATAATTAAAGCTGTTAGTGTTTGCCTGGACAACAACACTTGGGTACATTTCAACAATAAAGTTTTTTGACAGGTTGTAGGTATTCCTATGGGTACCAATTGCACCACATTGATAGACTTGTTTCTGTATTGTTAGGAATCACAAAATATGGCCAAACTCAGTAAAGATAGGTCTAATTTCCATCTATTACAAACATTAATCACACTTATTATCATCTTGATGATATTTTGTTTTAAATAATCAAACTTTAAGTAATACACTGCTGAAATTAACAATATTATCATCCATATATTGAATTATCCATTACCCTCACCCTCAAGTGACTGAAATTAATAAATTTGTTCTAATGGTATCTTATAATGACTCTGGTTAATGGTATTAGGTATGTTGTTTCACTGAAATTTATGCATCTCATTATACCCCTGCAAACCAAGTTTGTAGGATATATCGGAATCAGCATGTCTGTCCGTCTGTCTGTCAAGACCAACGGCTGTATCCTTTGTTTGATTCACTTCAAATTTTGTAGTATAAACTATCATGATATGCAAAAATTACCATGTTCAGATTGTCAGAGAATCACCTTTTATTGGTATTGCTGCAGTTACAGCCAACTATTTTAGGATAAAATGGCAGGCATTTGTATAGTTTATAGTTAATGAGAAGCAGCAAATGCCAATTTGAAAGTCTTTGATTTGACCCAGTCGGGGTTCGAACCCACGACCTCCCGCACTCAGGCGAACACGCTACCACGATACCACCGAGGCGGTTTGCTCTATACTTAATGCAGTATCTACGGTAAAGGGTTAATCTATGTTAAAACAAATACTATGTGTTCAAATGTTTTTACAAGTTTTGTATGTAGAACTGGTTAATTGGTGCCAATAGTGGAGTAGAATCTGGTTATCTTTCCGGAATTCCCGGTTTTTAGGGGTTGTTGTCGCTCAGGCTGTAGTTGTCTGTGTAATGTTTTGTGGACTGTTGTGTAGAATCTCGTTATCTTTCGGAATTCCCGGTTTTTAGGGGTTGTTGTCGCTCAGTCTGTGTAATGTTTTGTGGACTGTTGTTTATCTTGTGTTCCCCTTTTTGGTCATGATGTATATATAAGGAGATGTGGTATGAGTGCCCATGAGACAATTATCTACCAAATTTCAAATGAAGTGGATGGTAACAACTCAATAGGCAACCGTACGGCCTTCAACAATGAAAAAAAACCCATACCGTATAGTCGTTTATGAAAGGCCCTGACATGAAAAATATGAAACAACTCAATTGAGAAAACTAACGGCCTAATTTATAACAAAACAATTTACGAAAAACAAATAGGATAGACATGAACCAACGACAACCACTGAATTACAGGCTCCTGAGTTGGGACATGAACATACAGAATGTGGCGGGATTAAACATGTTTGAATGCGCCAACCCTCCCCTAAGCTGGGGCCGAGTGGTGTAACGGCACAACACAACAGCAAACTAAACAAAACAATAAAAAACAAATATGGGAAACAGCAATAAATGACAATCACTTAATTACAGGTCTATTTTTCTTCTTTTCTTCGACTTATTATTGTATATTGTACCTGTGGTATCTTCCGTCACTGTCTGTTTACAGAGAAATGGAGACAACGTAAATATGAATATCTTTGGAGAGTTAATTTTATGTGATGAATTGGCTGTATGTTTTGCTTTGGGAAACCAATTATATTTATTTTGGTGAAAACAAATCGTAAAGAAGAAAAGACGTGTTCAATTAAAAAATTAAGAATTTCTAATTATTTCACTGACATTCATGCACTGAACAGGCACTTTGACCTCATTAGTGTCAGATATAATTTGATCTGTATAGGTCAGTCTCTGTCTTCATGTTTAATTGAAATTAACATCAATATTAACTAGAATTATATACAGAACAAAAGCTCTGTAAATCTTGTTTGAAAGATGATTAAATAAGGATTACTACATAATGTATTTTTTGAGAAAAGACCAAAATGAAATTCTGTATGAGTAAAAAAATCCAAGTGGTGTCTGTTTCCCTTGCAGAATCTGTGCATCAATTATCTGTAATTAAGCCATCATTTTAATAGGTTACTTTTATCAGTGAAGGTATTTGCATATTCCAATACAGGAAATGTATTTTTGCAATGAAATATATAAGAATTTGACTCAAAAATTAAAAGTCTCAATCTTTGGACAATAAAATAAAAACATCACATTAATTTTATTAATGTGAAGATTACCCTTTGTCAACCATGCATCTTCAATGTCATATATTATTGTTTTATCAAAATCAATAAGCTATACTCAGGAATGTTTGAACACAGAGTCACAGACATGCCCACAAAACAACCATTCACAGGTTAATTTTGGTAGATAAAAAAGGACTTTTAAGTTTCAAGTCTCTTTAACCATTGGTCCCAGGTTTACTGAGAGATATTTCTTTTATTAGGTAATTTCTTCTGTTTCCAAAAAATATAAGTATTAAATTGCAATCTTAAAGAAGTTCTTATGCAAATTTAGTGACCCACTGACATAACTCTATTAAGCTATTTTATTCACTGAAAAATTGCTTATCTTTCTGAAAATCTGCAGTAATATGACTAACAAATATGCAATAGTGCTATAGCAAGTTTTTTTTGTCCACCACCACTGCTATGGAAGAGAAAAATATGATTGAAATTATGCACAATTCTTCCAATCTTTCCATTAGTGATTTTAGATCACTTTGATTTTAAACCCTCATAACTTTGTCATTTGTTAGTCGATTTTCACCGTAGTTAGACGATATACTTTCGAATTTCGCATCAAATGATATTGCACAATAAAAACACATTTAAACTGATTAGTATAGATAATTACACCTGTATTTTAATGACCCAGTCACCGATTAGAATCACGTGACATTAGCGATTCTCCTAATCACATGGACTGTTCGCGGTAACAGCCTAGTACATCAGAGGGCCATATCAAGTGTCGGTTTCTTTATATTTTTATCATTTTCCTCTGTTCGAATTGCTATCCTGGGGATGCTAATTTTATATCAAGCAGAGTGTTCACTCTCCTTCTCATATAACCTCCTTGCTTTAACTTATATAAAGCCTTCTGTAATGAAAAATATAAATATGTTAGATACACTTACTAGATGAACAGTAATGAGATAATTAAAGCTGTTAGTGTTTGCCTGGACAACAACACTTGGGTACATTTCAACAATAAAGTTTTTTGACAGGTTGTAGGTATTCCTATGGGTACCAATTGCACCACATTGATAGACTTGTTTCTGTATTGTTAGGAATCACAAAATATGGCCAAACTCAGTAAAGATAGGTCTAATTTCCATCTATTACAAACATTAATCACACTTATTATCATCTTGATGATATTTTTGTTTTAAATAATCAAACTTTAAGTAATACACTGCTGAAATTAACAATATTATCATCCATATATTGAATTATCCATTACCCTCACCCTCAAGTGACTGAAATTAATAAATTTGTTCTAATGGTATCTTATAATGACTCTGGTTAATGGTATTAGGTATGTTGTTTCACTGAAATTTATGCATCTCATTATACCCCTGCAAACCAAGTTTGTAGGATATATCGGAATCAGCATGTCTGTCCGTCTGTCTGTCAAGACCAACGGCTGTATCCTTTGTTTGATTCACTTCAAATTTTGTAGTATAAACTATCATGATATGCAAAAATTACCATGTTCAGATTGTCAGAGAATCACCTTTTATTGGTATTGCTGCAGTTACAGCCAACTATTTTAGGATAAAATGGCAGGCATTTGTATAGTTTATAGTTAATGAGAAGCAAATGCCAATTTGAAAGTCTTTGATTTGACCCAGTCGGGGTTCGAACCCACGACCTCCCGCACTCAGGCAAACACGCTACCATGATACCACCGAGGCGGTTTGCTCTATACTTAATGCAGTATCTACGGTAAAGGGTTAATCTATGTTAAAACAAATACTATGTGTTCAAATGTTTTTACAAGTTTTGTATGTAGAACTGGTTAATTGGTGCCAATAGTGGAGTAGAATCTGGTTATCTTTCCGGAATTCCCGGTTTTTAGGGGTTGTTGTCGCTCAGGCTGTAGTTGTCTGTGTAATGTTTTGTGGACTGTTGTGTAGAATCTCGTTATCTTTCGGAATTCCCGGTTTTTAAGGGTTGTTGTCGCTCAGTCTGTGTAATGTTTTGTGGACTGTTGTTTATCTTGTGTTCCCTTTTGGTCATGATGTATATATAAGGAGATGTGGTATGAGTGCCCATGAGACAATTATCCACCAAATTTCAAATGAAGTGGATGGTAACAACTCAATAGGCTACCGTACGGCCTTCGACAATGAAAAAACCCATACCGTATAGTCGTTTATGAAAGGCCCTGACATGAAAAATATGAAACAACTCAATTGAGAAAACTAATGGCCTAATTTATAACAAAACAATTTACGAAAAACAAATAGGATAGACATGAATCAACGACAACCACTGAATTACAGGCACCTGAGTTGAGACATGCACATACAGAATGTGGCAGGATTAAACATGTTTGAATGCGCCAACCCTCCCTAAGCTGGGGTAGTGGTGTAACGGCACAACACAACAGCAAACTAAACAAAACAATAAAAACAAATATGGGAAACAGCAATAAATGACAACCACTTAATTACAGGTCTATTTTCTTCTTTTCTTCGACTTATTATTGTATATTGTACCTGTGGTATCTTCCGTCACTGTCTGTTTACAGAGAAATGGAGACAACGTAAATATGAATATCTTTGGAGAGTTAATTTTATGTGATGAATTGGCTGTATGTTTTGCTTTGGGAAACCAATTATATTTATTTTGGTGAAAACAAATCGTAAAGAAGAAAAGACGTGCTCAATTAAAAATTAAGAATTTCTAATTATTTCACTGACATTCATGTAATTCCTGGATATTTTGATAATACTGAGCTCCCTCTTATTTGTTATATTTACAAGAAATCTACCCGGAAATATGTGTTTAATTATAGCCAATTGTGTAAAGATGTTAATATCAGTGAAAATACACCTACTTCATGTAATTGCAGTAATTCCGAATACATTTATGGACCCATTTCCCATGTTATAACAGGAGATCTTAACATCGTTCAAGACCGAGAGTTAAAATCATTCCTCAGTAAAGGACCTAAATATCGTCCCCCGTCAATCATTAATTGGAATGAGTGTCGTAATATCATCCACGACTCACTCCGTACTTACTGTTTAAAATGGATAAAACGGAAAAAGCTGACAAAAATCTTTGGACTCTTTTTAATTCAGTAATGAACATAGTTGATATACGTATTCAACATTTTAAAGAACATTTACTCTTAACAACAACCATAATAAACCTATTTCTCGTATCAAACATAAACTTAAAGAACTAGCCAAGGAATTTGTTTTGTCCCGGCCGATAAAGCTGCTAATAATATCATTATTGTTTGATGTAAATTTTACATTGAGGTTCTGAAAAAGAAATCACCAATTCACCAACATTCCAACTGACTCCATTTTCAGAAAACGACATCTGTAACAAACATAAACTTTTAGCTACCTCTTTACAAGCAGAACCAAATACAATGAAAGTCCCAACTATGTACTGGCTTCGAAGCTACATAAAACACCTTACAAATATAGATTTATTTCGTCTTCAAGCCATTGTTCCACTACTAAATTGTCTATTCTTCTTACCAGTTCACTTGGTACAATCAAAACCTGATAATAAATTGTTCAAATAAGGCCTTTGAAAATAGTGGAATTAATTACTTTTGGAGTGTCAAAACTCGTTGGAAGTACTTGATAAATTGCATGCTTATATTGGTGATTTTGAATCTGTTCAAAGTTTTGATTTTTCTACCCTGTATACCACATTGCCTCACATTCTCATTAAGAAAAATTCACACACCTAATTAAATGGGCATTTAAAAGTCAGAATGTGAATACATATGTTCTAACTCTTTTAGGTCATTTTTAGTAGCAATAAACAAAAGAACTATGTCAATTGGACATGCTTTGATACTATATCTGCCCTTGAATTTTTACTAGATAATATTTTTGTTCGCTTTGGAGATTCCGTATATCGTCAGGTTATCGGAATTCCAATGGGGACTAACTGTGCACCACTTATTGCGGACCTGTTTTGTATTGCTATGAGTTACAATTTATGACTGAAATCAGCAAAGACCCATCGAAACAACATCTGATACAAAATTTAATAATACTTTTAGATATTTGGATGATATATTGGCTCTCAATAATGACGACTTCAGTATGTATACTAAAGAAATTTATCCTGTTGAACTTACTTTAAATAAAGCTAATACTAACAATGACCACTGCCCTTTCCTCGATCTTGATATCTATATCATTAACGGAAAGCTTAATACAAAATTTATGATAAAGAGATGATTTTCATTTCCTATCGTTAATTATCCATTTTAGATGGTGACGTTCCTTGTCACCATCTTACGGTGTTTATATATCTCAACTTGTACGATTCGCTCGTGTATGTAACAACGTTTCAGATTTTAACGAAAGAAATTTATGTATTACAGAAAAATTATTACACCAGGGTTTTCGATATCACAAACTAGTCAAAACATTTACTAAATTTTATCATCGGTACAAGGACATCATTCGTAAATATAGCTCAACATGCAGACTTCTTATACGTTCAGGTATTTCACATCCAATCTTTTATGGTAATATTCTTTATAAAGCACTAAAATGTCAGTATTCACCTCAGAAGCTAACAAAACCTTTAAATAGACTTATTAAGAAGGGATATAGTTACGATACTGTTGTCAGGTCATTAAAGATTGCATATTTTGGCTTTAATATTGATTCACTTATAGGGTCTTTGCATCGGAACTAAACACATTTATTTAAAACCAGTTGTTGGTATGACACGGGTTATGCTCTTCTCATATATTTTATGATGGTATGATACTAAACCCCTAACGGGAGGGATTGTGCCTGATATTCATATAATGAAGACATAATCTTTCAATCAGTTTAATTGAGGTCTGGAGCTGGCATGTCAGTTAACTGCTAGTAGTCTGTTGTTATTTATGTATTATTGTCATTTTGTTTATTTTCTTTTGTTACATCTTCTGACATCGGACTCGGACTTCTCTTTAACTGACTTTTAATGTGCGTATTGTTATGCGTTTACTTTTCTACATTGGCTAGAGGTATAGGGGAGGTTGAGATCTCATAAACATGTTTAACCCGCCGCATTTTGCGCCTGTCCCAAGTCAGGAGCCTCTGGCCTTTGTTAGTCTTGTATTATTTTTACTTTAAGTTTCTTGTGTATAATTTGGAGTTTAGTATGACGTCCATTATCACTGAACTAGTATATATATTTGTTTAGGGGCCAGCTTAAGGACGCCTCCGGGTGCGGGAATTTCTCGCTGCATTGAAGACCTATTGGTGACCTTCTGTTGTTGTCTGTTCTGTGGTCGGATTGTTGTCTCTTTGACACATTCCCATTTCCATTCTCAATTTTAATATATAAACAAGTTACTATGTATTCTTGCTTTGCTGAATATAATAATAATAACAATTCTGAAAATCAAAAAGTGAATTTAAAGTACCTTTCAATGTTGCTTTGATAATACTCCAGGTGTACTAAAAGTATTGTGATATTTGCTTTTAGGTCTTGTATTTTATAATTAGCAGTTTGTTTAAAGAATGAACGGTTTGGATCGTAGATAAACTCAGTTTGCAGAAATTTTAATTGCCCCTAAACCATCAAAGCCAAGGTTCTCTTCACTTTTGATCAATGTTTTGAAAATACTTGAGACAGTTGCGTATTGGCCATAACACAAAAACATGTTGTAAACCCTGTGTGAGTAATGAATAAGATAATGCTGTTTGAAGTTTTGTATAGGAATATGCTACCTGAAGTGTTGTGGTTTGTTTTATTACTTACATTTAGTGCTAAAGGTATCAATATTGTTTCTGAAGATAAAATTATCTATACTGTCGATCTGTTCATAACCATCAAGGTTGAAGTTTATGAAATTAATATTTTGAGATTAATATACTTGTTTTATCCATAAATCATGGTACTGATATAGTGTTTACAAGTCAATCTTCCTACACATATTTCGAGAGAGAGGTCGTCTTTAGTGTACAAATCTGTGCGATTAAAAAAATCACACAGTCGCAAACATTCACATGCATTTGAAGTAGAAGTTTTATTGAGGTTTTTTTTTTAAAGATTTCAATCATAAAAATCTCTCATTTTGGCTTAATAGATTAGTTGAATGATGAAAGCTGTTCTTAAATTTCTGTTTTGAAATCATTTCATCCTCTCTACTTGGCTTTATATCAATTTGCTTATTTACAGTTTGAAAAACAACTAAAACATTTTTTTGGGGGGGTTTCTGCATATACATTATGTTCACAAAATATCTCCGGGTATTGCACAAGATCGCGTGAACTGCTCGTGACCTTCATTCTCAAGAGAGTATTTATATAAAAAGCACGATTGTTATGTCAGCAAATGCGCGAGCAAATGAGATACATTGAGTTTGTCTGCTAGCATTGTTTGATAGTGTTTAGTGGTGTTCTTGGACCTAGTAGGCCCCCGTGATGTTCTTGGACTCATGGTCTTCTTGGGTCTATTAGGTCCCCGTGGTGTTCTTTGGCCTATTAGGTCCATGTGGTATTCTTGGACCTATTAGTCCCCCGCGCCCTTGGTGTTCTTTGACCTATTAGGTCCATGTGGTATTCTTGGACCTACCAGTCCCCCGTGGTGTTCTTGGACCAAATAGTCCCCCGTGGTGTTCTTGGACCAATTAGTCCCCCGTTATGTTCTTGGACCTATTAGTCACCCGTGGTGTTCTCGGACCTATTAGTCACCCGTGGTGTTCTCGGACCAATTAGTCCCCCGTGGTGTTCTTGGACTTATTAGTCCCCCGTGGTGTTCTTGGACCTATTAGTCCCCCGTGGTGTTCTCGGACCTATTAGTCCCCCGTGGTGATCTTGGACCAATTAGTCCCCCGTGGTGTTCTTGAACCTATTAGTACTCGTGGTGTTCTTTTACCAATTAATCTCCGTGATGTTCTTCTTGGACCTATTATGTCATCGTGGTGTTCTTGGACCTATTAGGTCCCCGTGGTGTTTTCTGGGTCTATAAGGTCCCCATGGTGTTCTTCGACCTATTAGGTCCCCCGTGATGTTCATGTGTTTCTCTGCTATAAATCCGATGACACAGATTATAGCAATTTTGTTTTGTTTTGCATTTTTCTTCGTATACCGAGATGAAAAGGGGACGACAGGGTTCTCAGAAAACAAGCATAACGCTACGCTTTATGTTAACTTCGCTTGTTTGTCCCAAGCCAGTTTTCTCTCCGTATTTAATCAAATTGTTTATAATTTAAAGAATTTGTGCATGTTGACGCCAGATCTGTGACAGTATATTGAATTTATGACAACTTGTGTTCCGCACGGCGATTAAGAACTTGATCTCTTTGACGTTATTATTTTGTTTTGAGAATTTATTGTTAATGGCAGATTTGGAATGGCCTTTCTTACTATATATTATATTTGGGATTTTTTTTTTTGTAGTGGGATTGCTGTCTCGTATAGCAAATCCCCATATCTCCTTTTTTCGTATTATTCTGTATACTTCAGGGGTAATTTGCACAATAGCTTTTGTATGTAAGGCGTTATCTATAACACTAATATATAACTACACAGTAATTCAGATGCAATACATAATCTATGAACACTTCAAAATAATTTGTACAATTTGTTGTCTATTTTTACGAACCACATCTTTTTAGATTTTCTATCTAATTATTCATCAGAAACGGAAAGTATACGTCTTCGTTGTCTATATGAGACTTAATTGTTTGTTATAATGTAAAAATCAGAAGTGTCTGGTAAAGTCATTGACAGTGCTGCCCCTAATTATCTTTAGTTCCTGTCAGAACTGTTTAGAGATGCTGGTTTCTAGGCAATATTTCATGGACAAAATGTTTAGTGTGATTGATAGACCATCATTTTAAAATTTGTATCTGTTCGTTCACACTCTGTTTTACATGTTTTGGTCAGTAAAGGTGTTTCAGAAGCTAGCAACGAAATGTACCACAAGGCAGTGTAATGGTGAGTGGCATTTTATATAGACTATTTTGTCTTTTTTACAGCAGGCATACTTCGATTGAAAAAATAAACAACATATCTAATATTGATTGTTTAAAATTGCTGAAGTCGTCATTATTTCTGGCATTGCCTAGTTCTTGTTTAAATGATTGTAGATTAGTTGCTATACCATTAAACATATCTATACCGGATTCATATGATATGTTAACTGAACCAATGATAGAATGCATTTGTTAATTTACAAGACTTTACAATTAAATGTCCAGCCCGTCTTGTTAATTTACAAGTCCTTCTAGTAAATTTACTCTTTAATTTTACAGTAAGTTTATTTGTTAGTTGTTTATCGTGTTCCCTTTGAGTGTATATGCGTTATGAACATCTATAGCTAACTTGATGTCAATCAGATCGGTGCTAGGGGTCGTCTTTTACCTCAGGGGCGGATCCAGTCATTTTTAAAGTGGGGGGGGTTTCCAACCATATGTCCCCTTTCAAAAGCATTGATCGTCCCCCTCCCCCGGATCCGCCACTGTACCTGTTGTGATGCGAGACTTTTCGCTGTCTATGTTGAACGAGCCTCAATGTGCTTTGAGACGAAGAACAGCAATAAAAGCGTTTGAGAAGAAAAACAGCAATACAAGCGCTGTTCCTTTGTTTTTTGTTTTCATATGCGTGTAATGATTTTGTGTCATGAATTGATACACTTTTATATACTTTCTTTTCCATTTTGTAAATTTATAAAATAATGCATGTATATCAAGCTGTACAGTGGCTATTATTGTATGCACATTCAGGACGAGTAGCTGCTAAGAATTAAAACAATCGGTCGATTCTGCAAGGTGGGACGTCCGGAATGAAGGAGCAGGAAATGTTGATTCCCATTTGAAAATAAGTGTATGTTGGATAGGGGCAAATTTGTTGCCTTTCATCAGGTCACCTACGGATCCTGAACATCTATAGCTAAGAGGCTGTTGTAATGGTTTTTTAACGTGCATCAAGCTAAGCGTGACACTCTCCTTACACGAGGCATAAGATTTTAACGATCCCATTCCCACCGGACTTGACTGGGAATGTATACATCGCACACAACAGACGCCCCAATTTAGCAAGTTAAGGTTTTACTACCGGCGGAACGGGAAAAGTTCCTATACCCAAGTCAATCCTGGGGCTTACGGACGTATGGACATTCCCCATCAAATTTGGTAAGACAAATGATGAACGGTCAATGATTTTCGCACACTACATACCATCGTCCGAATCTTTTCATGGCAATATATCCTGTTCTGGCAAATACAGCTACATTGAGTTCGAACATCTGGGTAGGAAATTTAGTTTTCTCTTTGTCGATAAAACATCATGGAAACTGGATTTGTCATGCAAAATTGTAATATAAACATAAAAAAAAAGTCAGACACAACGTAACCTTGAACAAAATCTTGGCCATCTTAATGTCTAGAGAGAACTTTGAACTTGAATTATTTCAAATAGGTCAGGATATGTTGAAATATACTTTTTTATCGTTTTGATGTACAAAACAACATACTTGATAAATAAACATTAAGATAGTATCAAACAAGTATATGATACATTACAAACTACCCAACGATCTACAGATAACAACTATATATGTCTGAAACTGATCTTTCAAACCCAACTTGTGAAGTGATTGGTTGCACGTCTTTGAATTACCAACAGAAAACCTGATGTTACCAGTTCAAACGATGGGTTTCTATATGTGTCTAATTGGCAATCATACCACATCTTCTTATTTTTATATTGACTTAGTTTGAAGTGGGCAGGGAGATGCTTCACCCCAGTTATTGGGAAAGTGAATACTGAAAACATTCAATAATAATTAAATAAAAACGAAAGGAATACTTTATTTGTGGGTTTGTAACGATTTATTATTTCAAATTATAAATGTTTAATCTATGCAGTAAAGATTCTATTAAAAATATGCAGTTACCAGCAGGCTTGGCAAAGTATTACCCGTGCGGGAAAACCCAAGTCCGTGATTTCCCGGGGCTGGACAAATCTCACAGAAATGGATAATACTGGACAATAATGGGCAATATGATCTTTGAAGCTTATTTTTTCACAAATTAATATAGAAATATTGTAGTTTCATAGATATATGATAACTCAATTCTAGTTTATACATTTTATGAATTTAATCTTTGAGTCATTTTAAGAGGATAAAAAGATTCAATTTCTTTCAATAATATTAAATAGACAGAATACAATTGGGATTTGTACATTTTTCGATACCTTGTTTATTACTTAGCTTTGTTTGAATCAACCAAAGTTTGAAAAAAAAAATGCTTTATTTGTGGTGTAAAATGAATTCTAAAATATTATTGCTGTACAATCATATTGTTAAACTAAACACTCTAAGGGGACAAGTCACCTAAACTTGCAGAGATGAAAAGGCTGATTATTGTAATATAAACAATCTGCGTTATAATCTTAATACTTACTAATGATAATATTACTATAGAACATTTGAAAAAACATCTTTGGCTCCATTTTAACCGTTTGACAAATTTAGACAAAATGGCAATTTTAATCAATTTCTAACATTTGTCTGTGTGTGTTAATGTATGTCTTAAGAGATGCCGGACCAATTTTTTCTTAAAGTTTAGTGACTAAAACATCAAATCATTATGTCTTATATATATATATATATATCTCCTATGAACTGCATCTATAATTGATCACTGAATCTATATCATATTACCCAGTATTGCCCAGTTTTACCTGGTAAACCCAGTAAATCCCGTGCTTTCCCAGTATTTTCCACTGGACTGGGCAATACTCATAAAACCCGTGTTTTGTCTACATGATAAAAGAAAACGATGTACATTGCTGAAGTTTTCCTAAGATGATTGGGACTCTTGAGTTAATAATGATTATGCAATTATGACAATAGATATGCACCAATTAGAAAAAACTTTAGACAACTTTTCTACGTAGATTAGCATCAAACCTATTAGAGAGTTTATCATTAAAAATCTAAATAATATGGATCAAGGATGGACCCTCATTGAACCCTGGGAAAACTAAATGGTCAGTAGTGTTACATTTGTATTAACCAGGAATTTCCATCTTAAAATTTCACAGATGAAGTATTGTGTTGTAGTTACGTCATATGTCTCATGTGTTTTAAGGTAGATGAAGATGACCCCGTGACCTTTTTGATTTATAATTATTGTTATATCTAAGAATTATACAGTGTGACTCACATTTATATCATCCGAGAGAAAAAAAAGTATAACTGTTGTAGAGAACATATGTTCTTTAATTATCTTAATAATTATCCGCACGTGCTGATTAGCGGGAGAACTTAACTTGGTGAGGGATTAACTTGCTTCAGTTCCCTTCCCCGAACATCGCTTACCAATATCACCAGACAACCCAACAGATACTGACAGTTTGAAAACTAACAACTGTGGAATCTTTAGTGCAGTGAAATTCATAAACCACGTGATTTTATATTCCGTTTCTAAAGATATTTACATTTCTTATCAAAATATTCTGTTTTCATGTTGAAGATTTGTTATCTAGTAGAGTATGAGTGATGAGGCTGGGGTAATCCTAGATAGTCGTCATCACTTTCGGCCGAGCGCTCGGCTCAACATGGAAAATGCATTGGGAGACAACAATACAACATTAAGAATGTAGTCGTGTGACTCTAAACTTTTATATTCAACCAGCGGACCAATTTTTTATATATTATGTATCGTAGCCGGTTAAATTTTCCAAGGGATACTTTAAAGAAAACTGTAAGTTTTTAAATTTGATTATTTTAGCTTGCTTGATTTTTGGTAGTCGGTTTCACATTTCGACCTACAACTGTTGGACATCATTAACAAAAGTGTTAACGGTCACTTTTTCATTGTTAACATCATGAACCAACGATGAAAAAACTTAGAATTTACTTTTTGTCAAATATTATGTTTTTATGTCATGAAACCTATCTTTTTAAACCCAGAAAGAACCAAGCAGCCCTTTTGACTGCCCTGTAATTAATTGATTCTGGGGATCGTTAAGTTTAAGTTAAAATTGTTTTCTCTGATATGTGAGAAATGTCAGCTTGACACTTTATCTGTTGGTATATAACTTTCCGTCTTATTTATAAACAAAACAGACAAAACATACACGTGTAAGGAAATTCTAACCCTCTCTTGCAGTTTTATTAAAAATAATTATATAAAGGGGTTTCCTGTTTGTCTAGGAGCAATTTAAAATTTCAAAATTTCTTGTAATATTATCGTAATGGTATTTCTTCGACGTCTGCATGTTGGACCATGGATGTATTTTACAGTATGAAGATTATAATCATGGCAATATTCTCTCAAAGAGATACTGCATAAAACATCTTCTCAAGTAAAGAAAAATGATAAATTATAGAATTATCTAGTCAATTTAAGGGGTTACTACATTGACATTAAGGTGTAACATTGTATGTAATATCTTCCCATCTGGAGATTATCAGTGACCAGATCATCTAATTAACCTGTGTATATGTGTATGTATGATACATGTAATAGCTGTGATAGATTCCATGTAGTGCATTTGGCATGTGTTACATGTTCCTGAGTAAAAACACGTGTAACATACTTCTCTGACATATCTCCTATCTGTTCTATACTTATCTTTAAATTCATGTATTATTCATATAAGAGAACGGTTAATTGCAAATTTCCATCCCATTTAACAACGTAAATCATGGCATATATTTTCCCTTTTTAAAATATACAGCAATTTTAATATCAATTGCAAATTTGAAAAATGAAGAGGGAATGAATAAATTGATAAAAGTTGCAGTTGTGCTGATTATGAACCAAGTTGCCCATTGAATGATTAACATAAGCAAAAACACAAGCCGGGTCATATTTTGTTCTCCTACTTTACACATATTGTTCTCCTACTTTACACATATTGTTCTCCTACTTTACTTTACACACATTGTTCTCTTACTTTTCACATATTGTTCTCTTACTTTACACATATTGTTCTCTTATTTTACACATATTGTTCTCTTATTTTACACATATTGTTCTCTTTCTTTACACATATTGTGAATACTTGACTCATTTCGTATCGTGTATTTAGGTCCGGTAGACAGAGTGTTTCATGTGAGACATAAAACCCAATCAGTGTTGAAATCAAAATTAAAATTGAAAGTGATACACTAAACCCCTTGTTTTGCAGTTGAAATAATCATACATTGTTTCAATTTATTTCAGTAATTGAAACATTAAAAGGGAAAACTTAGTCCGGCAGGAGTCTGGTATTTGAAAGAAGTATGTGAAAATACTGTATTATTTCTTACTTTATCTAAAAATCAGATTGTTTGGATAGAAATCAAAATTGGCTCTTACTGGAGTTTGTTCGATTGAGTGCCAAATTGTGTGATCACACTGATAATATTATCTTTTATTTATCAAAACAGCAAATACGTTAAAAAGATAAGAAATAGTGTTGTGGGAGGTGGATTAGAAAATGGCCATATTTCTATGGCGGGAGGTGGATTAGAAAAATGGTCATGTTTCTGTGGCGGGAGGTGGATTAGAAAAATGGCCATGTTTCTGTGGCGGGAGGTTGATTAGAAAAATGGTCATATTTCTATGGCGGGAGGTGGATTAAAGAATGGTCATATTTCTGTGGCGGGAGGTGGGTTAGAAAAATGGTCATGTTTCTATGGCGGGAGGTGGATTAAAGAAATGGTCATGTTTCTATGGCGGGAGGTGGATTAAAGAAATGGCCATGTATTTATTGCGATAGTAGTACCATCAGTTTATGCGAGTTTTAAAATCAGTTATTCCCGTTAATTTTATTGTGTGATAAATTTTTACAATATAGTTGGTTCCTGTTACTTGCATTAAAGATGTTTTTCGAGTCATAAAAGTAGTAATTTTTTTGTTGATTTTTGCTGTCCGTAAAAGTATAGGCCACCGTTATGGTTATATAAATATAAGTTTACGTTTCGAAATGTTAATACTGATTCCTTGTACATGTATCAAAAAAAAAAAGCGTTTGATTGTTCTTATATACGATTTCAAACCCTTAATTACTTTACTGTCTTTATTTACATCTAATACCAAAGAATTGTATATTTAACTTAAACATACAATTTCTTACTAATACAAAGCTACAGTTCAGAAGTATCTGCCGTTTAACTCATTTGTTCGATTTCAAAATTTTCCCGATTAATATAAAACAAGGAGATGTGGTATTGTTGTCAATTAGACAACTATCCACCAGAGACCAAATGTATAAGCATGTTTAGTCCGGAAGCTGTAATTCGGTGGATGCCGTTGGTTCATGTCTAATATTTGTTTTTTTGTAAGTTGTAGTGTAAATCATTAGACCTTTAGTTTTCTCGTTTAAATTGTTTTACATTTTTCATGTCGGTGCCTATTAAAGTTGACTATTGTGTATGGGTTTTTCTTATTGTAAAAGGCCGTACGGTAACCTGCAGTTGCTAATATCCACGTCATTTGAACTCGGGTGGAGAGTTGTCTCGTTAGCAATTCCACCGTATCTCCTTATTTTTGTTTGTAAGGCGCTGCACGTTAGACATCCATAAATTTGACGTATGATGTGATATCATAATTAGACATCCATAAATTTGACGTATGATGTGATATCATAAGTAGACACCCATAAATTTGACGTATGATGTGAAATCATAAGTAGACACCCATAAATTTGACGTATGATGTGATATCATAAGTAGACATCCATAAATTTGACGTATGATGTGATATCATAATTAATTAATGGTATAACAACCAAACCAAACAGCTACCCAACGAAAGGAAAAATGAGGCGTTAGCATTTAGAGGCCAACAATGAAACAGAAATAAACCAGGAACAAAAATATTCCAAAACAAGTTCTAGTCAATTCCTATATCCAGTAATTATCTTATATTGCAGAGTCTGTTATAAACTTCCTGTAAATTACAGTCGAAAAAGAATCTTGAGATTGTAGGGTCTGTTAAACTTGTTGTAAATAACAGCTGAAAAAGAAAGGAAGGATTGTTGTGTCTGGGATGTTTGATTTAATGATGTGGTAAATTAGGATTATTTTATACGAAGCAATGTGTCGCCTGATTTCCTAAACGTGTTATTTCAAATCTCTACATGTAATATTTAATTTTTATCTTTACTAGTATCCTAATCGAATTAGCGAAACACTTGTATGTGCCTAATAAATATATTTTGGTTCTGTTGGCATTGTTGTTTCTATGAGCGTTTGCTGTAGTGCAAAACTGTTTGGTGCAAATCCCTGTGAGGAGGAATTAAATAATATATAGATATAAGAAGATGTGGTATGAGTGCCAATGAGACAACTCTCCATTCAAGTCAAAATTTATAGAAGTAAACCATTATAGGTCAAAGTACGGTCTTCAACACGGAGCCTTGGCTCACACCGAACAGCAAGCTATAAAGGGCCCCAAAAATTACTGTGTAAAACCATTCAAACGAGAAAACCAACGGTCTAATCTATATAAAAACCACATCAACAAACGACAACTACTGAACATCAGATTCCTGACTTAGGACAGGTGCAAACAATTGCAGCGGGTTTAAATATAGAATATATATAGATTTGTGGAATAAATATCAGCTACATACGAGTACTGTTTGTCTACGTGTTTGATAATCTTAGAAATGGCTGTCTCATTGACATATGCCTTACATCTTTTCAATGCATACTGGGTGGCTGTATATGTCTTTTTAATGTCTTCCCTGCATCTCCTTTATTTAAAATCCTATCGTGGTCTTTATAGAAGACCAAGCTCCCTGTAAACTAGTAATATAGTACAGGTAAAGATGTTTGGGTCTGAATATTAGTTATGAAAAAAATATATGTAGACCTGGGATTTAATGTTGACTATTTACGGAACATGCGGAATGGGTTTTGCTCATTGTTGAAGGCCGCTCGGTGACCTATAGTTGATTACTTCCACGTCATGTGGTCTCTGGTGGATAGTTGTCTCATTGGCAATATACCACATCTCCTTATTTTTATGAATGTGTATACTAAGTTTCAAGTTGATGTGGTCACATCTTTATGATATACTACATTAAACCTTATACGAGACGGACCGGGACTCGCACACAGGACGAAAAACTTTACTCCACTGATGCTATCGTAGGTATGCAGACAACAGTTTCTATGTATCGCGCGAAGTGTCTACACCACTATGACTGTTACTCGTCAATCGTTCCACTGTTATATAATACTAGTAGATTTATTTTTAAATTGTCAGTGTATATGTCAATTGACTGAATTCCTTCAAGATTGGTCTTTCGTTTCGGTTAATTTATATATATTTATGTTCAAAGAAGATTCCATGAACTTTATAACAATCTTAACATCTTAATTATCTTGGGCGTCTGGGCTCCTCTCATGTTCGTTGGTGCCATGTTCAAGTCGAAATAATATCTTGTTTTAGTGCCATCTGAGAACAACGCCTTTCTTTAAGCTGTTAAGACTTAATCGTGTTTATTCTTTTATATTTCTTATAAAAATTTATGAGTAATTTACGATTTTTTTTAAGAATGCATTATACACCCTTGTTGCACTTAGTTGTACTTTTGTTTTTCTTGATTTCCTTCCAAGTACAAACCATAAAGAAAACATATACAGATTTGTGTCACTTGTTAAAATTAAAATTTGCAGTTTCTGAAAAGAAAACTTTAATTTAACAAAAAGACAGTCGTATTTAAGGGTGAAATTGACGATAAATTTGATATTTATAAATTTTCTCGGAAGAAGAAAAAAATAGTAAACATTCAATTTTGGATATATACATCCCCGTTCTTATTTTCAAGAAAAATGGAGCATAAATTTAACTGGTGACAATGTTTTATATAGCTGTAGATGATATTGGGAAATATCATTCCTTGGCGAATAAGGCCAGCATATTTTAATAGACTTTGGTAAGCAACAACTTTTCTGTTGATAACTATTACAACGTGGAACATACTGCTGACCCTTCGTTCACCCCGATGTTATCATGGAATAGAAGATTCTTTATGTTAGTTCCAATTGAAAGAAATATACTGGTCTATTATTTCCACTGGGATAACAGTTATATCATATTTGTTCCATCAGGACCATTATTATAACAAACTGTTAAGGAAATTTTTGATAAGAGGAACACTTATACGTTGATATTAGTCGGATTAGTATTCAACAATCTCAAGTTTCTTGCTTAGTCTTTTTTTGTGAACTGTTGTTTATCTATTAGTCTTTTCCACCGTGATCTTGTCTGTTTTTCTTCGACTTTAGTATATTTTCTTACAACCCCTCCCCTTTTAGTATCCACCCTATGCACGTTGTCTGTTTATCTTCGACTTTAGTATATTTTCTTACAACCCCTCCCCTTTTAGTATCCACCCTATGCACGTTGTCTGTTTATCTTCGACTTTAGTATATTTTCTTACAACCCCCCTTTTAGTATCCACCCTATGCACGTTGTCTGTTTATCTTCGACTTTAGTATGTTTTCTTACACCCCCTCCCCTTTTAGTATCCACCCTATGCACGTTGTCTGTTTATCTTCGACTTTAGTATGTTTTCTTACACCCCCTCCCCTTTTAGTATCCACCCTATGCACGTTGTCTGTTTATCTTCGACTTTAGTATGTTTTCTTACAACCCTCCTTTTAGTATCCACCCTATGCACGTTGTCTGTTTATCTTCGACTTTAGTATATTTTCTTACAACCCTCCCCTTTTAGTATCCACCCTATGCACGTTGTCTGTTTATCTTCGACTTTAGTATATTTTCTTACACCCCCCCTTTTAGTATCCACCCTATGCACGTTGTCTGTTTATCTTCGACTTTAGTATGTTTTCTTACAACCCTCCTTTTAGTATCCACCCTATGCACGTTGTCTGTTTATCTTCGACTTTAGTATATTTTCTTACAACCCCTCCCTTTTAGTATCCACCCTATGCACGTTGTCTGTTTATCTTCGACTTTAGTATATTTTCTTACAACCCCTCCTTTTAGTATCCACCCTATGCACGTTGCAACACTTTTTACTCCACATCTCCATTTAGTCATATTTGCTTCTAGACTTAGGTTGAGGTTAAGATTTAACTTAACTACAGTTTTTGGTTGGAGTATAATTTGATGGCGACAATCTTTACCTAAGATGGTGTCGTTGATAATAGTGAAATATTTGCCACTGGACGTTATTAAACCATCAATCAATGATTGAATTAAAATTATAAAGATATAATTATTTTCAATTCAATTCAAATCTGTATTTCCATTACACAATACATTTATAGCATGTGACACAACATAACAAAATAAAAATAAACAGTATCAACAAGATCATTAATATACATAATGAAAGTAAATATTTCAAGAGTCCCCTGTCCTCAGTTTCTATAAACTGTTTTAAATAGGATCCGAGCTTATTTACCCGAATGTGTGATCTTGGGTTGAGTATATATGTAATCTTATCTATATCATATAAACCTGTAAAGTGCATATTCTCATTTATCAAAAATCAAAATAAACTTTTCTAATATTACTGTTAATATCACAATATAAAAGAAATGAATTTCATCTTCAATTTTTTTTACAGTTTTACATAATCTTTCTTCTCTAGGCATTTTAAGATATCTTCCTTTTCTATTAATTAATTGTGCTCACTTATTCTAAATTTTGTTATCAGTTTATAAATTCAAATTTTGAGCAAGTTAAATATTTTCTTCTGTATTATTTAGTTTTGCATGTTTATAAATAGTGAATTTGCTGTTATCCTTTATATCTGATATGTTATCATTTACTAGCTTTTCATAAAAAATGCTTCAATTTTAATTGTATTTGTTCTCTTATAGTTTTAGTTATCTTATGTGAGGAATATTTCTTTAATGTGTCCAAATCCATACCTGTTTCTTCCAACACATGTTTTACACATGAAAACCAAGAATAAATTCCCAAAGTGTCCAGGTTTTGTGAAAAAACAAACGATTCTTTCACAAGAGGATTAATGTCATCAGAATATAATATTTTAAGATACAATATAGATTATTGAAGATGTATAAGTCTATCATGTTAATATGGATAATCTTGGATTTTTTTATGACTTAAAGTATGCCATTTCATAATAATAAGTGCCTGGGCTATACCTTACTTTATAAAATACGTACAAGAATATTTACGTGAAATTCCATTTAGAATGCAATGCAAAAGCAAAATTAAGGGAAGGATTTGAAATATCGGTTCGTGGGGTATATGTTTTTGGTCATTATAATCGGTAATCAATATTGGAGAGTTGTTGTCCTTTGTTATATATATTTAGAATTACACGAAATTACTTCAAGTCCCATATGGTGGTTTGAAGTTTCGGTCAATATGGTCGATACAATTTGAATTTCAAGGAAATAACAGGTTTATGAATGAATGTATACTTTAAAAGAAAACTTTGATCACGTCATAATGTTTTTTTCAAAACTCAATTTAATTTGTGAATAACACTTGGTTGTAAAGTTCACGAAATATCTATGCAGGAAACATCTTTTGAAACAACTCTATATATCTAATATGTATCATATGTTTTTATAATTAAACGTTTTGTCTACCTGGCACATGCACCTGTTTTTGTACTTGCATAACTGCATCAAACTGGCTCTTTAAAATCAGAGGATCCTCAAGGGTTCTTAGTAGATGCAAAGCGTTCCAATATTTTTACAATTATGTGTGACAAATTTATTTTGATAAAACCAAAATGTTACCATTTTATTTTTTTTCATCAGCAACAATCAACATTTTGTCTACCGTTTCTTTTTTATTTAATTTTTTAAATCAAACAGTGATTTGCTTGAATGGGTTAAAAGAATGGACAGAAGCTAACAAGATAACAATCAATTACTATAAGAAAATAGAGACGTCGAACATAAAAACAACAGTCAACAAATCCTTACGGCACAGAAAACTAAATATTAAACACCAGTAAATCACAAAAATTCGTAAGGGTTCCGCGGAACCCAGTGTCTCGCCTACTTTTGTTGTTAATCGCAGGCTCAACAAAAATGAGGAAAAAAATTAATAAAAATATTCCTCTCTATACTATCTTTTGATTGTAAGTAGCTTCTGTCCAAGTTTGGTAAAAATCAAGGATAGTTTATGAATCTAATAAATGTTTTAAAAACTTAAACTGCAGACTGTATGTAATGTTAACTGGAAGAAAAACTAAGTCCATTTATAAGTAAAATACGGAAAAAATGAAACAAAATTTTAACAAAATTTCCTTCTAGATACTAGCTTTTAATCATAAACAAGCTTCTGTCCAAGTTTGGTACAAATCCAAGATAGTTTAAGAAAGTTGTTAAAATTTTGAAAACTTTAACCACAGCGTGAATGTAATGTTAACTGGCAGAAAAACTAAGTTCATTTATAAGTAAAATACTGAAATAACGATTTTTTTTTTTACAAAATTTACTTCTGGATACTATCTTATGATCATAAACAAGCTTCTTTCCAAGTTTGGTAGAAATCCAGGATAGTTTAAGAAAGTTATTAGAATTTCAAAAACTTTAACCACAGAGTGAATGTAATGTTTCCTGGCAGAAAAACTAAGTCCATTTATAAGTAAAATACGGAAAAAATGGAATTTTTTTTTTACAAAATTTACTTTTGGATATTATCTAATGATCATAAACAAGCTTCTGTCCAAGTTTGGTACAAATCAAGGATAGTTTAAGAAAGTTATTAAAATTTCAAAAACTTTAACCACAGAGTGAATGTAATGTTTCCTGGCAGAAAAACTAAGTCCATTTATAAGTAAAATATGGAAAAATGGAATTTTTTTTACAAAATTTACCTTTGGATATTATCTTATGATCATAAACAAGCTTCTGTCCAAGTTTGGTAGAAATCCAGGATAGTTTAAGAAAGTTATTAAAATTTCAAAACATTAACCACAGAGTGAATATTTGTGGACGCCGCCGACGCCGACGGAATGTAGGATCGCTATGTTTCGCTTTTCGACAAAAGTCGAAGGCTCGACAAAAGGGCGTACTACGGTGGTTCGGAAGGGAGTTTATTCTCCACTAGTAACAACCGTCAATATAAGCTAGGTACTCTGTCCAAGGGTAAGTAACCAGTTTTTCTCCACAAGCGATCCCGTATATTGTAAGACTGTTTTATTGAGATGTGCATTTACCTTCATTTCAAATTTAATAATACTCAAATAAGTTACAGAATTAAGTGATATTATTTTGTTTTACATTTGAATTTTCAATATGTAAACATTACTTGTCATTATTTTGTTTTGCTGTTGTCTCGATATGAAAACAAGCGACCATGGCTAATGCAGACAATAACTTGATATTTGTGCAGCTCATGAGAAGAGACTGTCAGTCTATCTTATCGTCTAAAACCATTAGACAAGTAAATTGCGTGCTATCCACTTTGAACAATTGTGATTTCAATCATAAATAGTTTATTACTTTCTAGTTTTGGGGAAAAGCAGTATTTAATTGTTTTCTGTTATTATACTGTTAGTCTTTTTCTGTTAGAAAAATTGCGGGTTGGGGAGGAAGTAAAATAACTCTAACATTGTTAGGCTGGTTTAATAGACATATGTTTCAACCGTCTTCAAATATAAACCAATCAAATGAATAGAATTAAATGATTTTACCTTGTTATACATTTTCTATATGGTTTTTAGTATTTTCATAAAATATAGGTAATCTTTAATATTTCTCAACTGGACAAATATTTATTATTTTCTGCATAGAACTTGAAGTCTAAATCACAAAAAATGATTTTAGTAACATAATAAAATTCCTGATATTTTCACAGCCTCAGAGCACTGAAATCTTGACCGGCAATATCAAATGAGCATATAATCAAGTTACGAAAAGGTAAAATTTTAAACATCTTTCAGTATGTAGAAAGCACCTTAATTGATATGCGAAAAACCCGAAGATGAGGAAAATATTATCACTTTGCTTGTTATAATTTTCAGGGAGGCAATTTAGAAAAGTTTATAAAAATTTATCCTCAATTTCTTGGGGTTAATTTTATTTCCCACGCTTACTATATTGTACTAAGGAAGACAACTCTGTGATTATTTTAGTTTTTTAACTTACTACATCCCAAACTGACATGATCTTTTTTTGATAAAAACAAACGAAGAAGTCGACAACGTGGCCTTACAGTCCTGCATATAAATCATAGTCGTTATCAAAGAATTGTCATCTTTTGTGGTGAAATCATAATATTTATATACAGTTAGTTTGTATAAAGTCAAAATCAAAGATTTTATTGATATAAAATCCAAAATCTGGATTGTCATCAACACACAAACAAAAAGAAAACAAACATTAATCATTACATCTATCTATTTGACGGAGGAGTATAATGATGATACTGTATTTTCCCTTTATAATTGGAATATTGCCAACGTCAGTGTTGATGATGACCTCATCAGATACCTTTATAATGAGCTACCGTCAAATGATGTTTTCAGTTGATGAATTCTTTCTGCCCTCGTTTTACATGAGATGTAAAACGCATCTGAAATGATTACATACATCGGTATTTTATTTAGACTGCATACGTACAATTATAATCATCTTCTACAGCGACTATCAATTATATCTTAATTAATTATCAGTGGTTAAGATTTAAACATAAACAAAAAGCAATCCTCGCAAGAGTGCAGTTTCAGCTATGATATGACCATTCTCTAATGCCTATTCCAAAGAGTGGATCCAGGGGATGAGGGTGACCCCCTCATTATTGGGCGATAATTTGTGCTTTGAGAGCAATTCTCCGTATGATTATTATACGCCCCACACCTTAATGGTGATTTAGCGTTAAATTTTCCGTATAATTGATTTATTGCTAACCTCCTTATGGCCGGAGTTTTATTGTCTGGCCATCTCATTTTATTTGGACCCGACCTGCCCTTTTTTATACGACTGCAAAATTTTTGCGGTGTTTAATGATATGACGTTTTATCGGTCGTCCCACTGTCTGTTTCACTCTGCTCAGCAGCTCTTAAGGTGGTACCTAACACTACAGGAGCTAACTCTGTAAAAATCAGCTAAACGTTTTAATCACGTTGTATTGTTAAGGAAATATTAAGCTTCTCAATGACCAAAATAAGTGTTTGTCAAACTGCTATATAACCAATGAAATTTTTCTGATAAAGTGGTTGGTTCAAATTTTTGAAATTTTATATTTTGTCAAAGGGTCAAAGTAAACATTTTGTCAAAATTTTATGAAAATTAAACGAGCCAAATTAATATTAGTCAAGGTGTTGGGTACCATCTTAATAAAATAGCATATCGCGGCTTTGTGACGTCAAATACGTTAACCCGGCCTTAATAACTTTGACCCGGACATATCAGCGACGTCATAATATATGATCCGACGTTGATAAGTTTGACCCGAACTTATCAAAACATCTTCCAGTTTGCTGGTGAAACAAAGAAAAGACTTGTTTCTATCATGCAAAATATGCAAATACAACCCGATAAATCGATTATCTGGTTGTCTGTATATTGGTATTGTAAAATAGCAGCTGCTCGACACAATATGAAGCCTTTTGAATTCGTTCGCTGCGCTCACTCGACAAAAAGGTTCATATTGTGACTCGTAGCTGATATTTTACAATATCAATATGCAAACAACCTGATAATCGGTACGTCGTCGTCTTTGTCTTTATCTTTGTCCGAAGACATTTGGCTTCCTGATTATAACTAGAGTATATATATAAGTGTATGGATCTCTATGAAATTGTACCACAAGGTTCCATACCGTAAAAGAAAGTTTTGGATAGATTTTCGGAGTTATAGTCCAAACCGTTTAGGAAAAGTTGCCAAAACAATACTTTTCTAATACTTTGTATAAATTGCGTATTTCTTGACCAATTTCAATGTAGTTTAATTCAAAGTCTCGGGGTTCATCGATCTGCTGAATCTAACCTTGTATTAAGATTTTAGATTTTGGGCCCCGTTATCAAATTTGACCACATTGAGGTCCAAAGTGTCCAAAATTAAACTTTTTGATTTCAACAAAAATGAATTCTTGGATTTTTATATGCTTAATCTTACCATGTATTTAGATTTTGGACATTGGACCATAAAGGTAATTATATAATTTCAAATTTTAAGTTATTAGACCACATTCATCCTGTGTCAGAAACATATGCTATGTCAAATATTTAGTGACAATCAAAATTCAGAGCTGTATCAAGCTTGAATGTAGTGTCCATACTTGCTCCAACTGTTCAGGGTTCGATCTCTGCGGTCGTATCAAGTTGCGCGCGCGCATTTTATTGTAATTGTTGGATCAGCAACTGCTTCCTCATTCATATAATCTTTTTTTTACGATGATTGTAGTTTTCAGCATCGGCCGGAGCATTCCCAAATTTGAATTCAACATATTAATTATGAATCAAAGTATGATATGTGTTTGACCTTCTTTGTCATTTATTTGCATGAATGTCATTGTTAAACTCATTTAAACATATTTCACTTTTCACTTACAGGTTCATTAAAGGAAAACAAAAATGAGACGAGAACGAACGGTAAAGTAACTTTGATGTTGTTTTCTTTTATTTTCATTCCGATCAATGGAGCACACCTTGAGTTCACGTCCTATATCAGTCACCAAAGCACTTTTGTCACAATATCTCACAATGGTCATGCATGCAACATTTACTTCACACATATATTTTCACACAATGGAAACTCGATATCTGATTTCTTGTGACTGTTTTCTCCTCCACTTGTTCATTTGTTCATTTTTGTTGATTAAGTATGTGATTTCCTTAAGAAAACCTTTTCACATACCAAAGTATACCGACAAAGCGTAACCACGGTAATTGTTATGAAACGCTTTTAACAGATTTTTCTTAAATACTAGTATTTCAATATTAAGCAATTTCTATGCTGGAATCTAGTGAATAAGTGAACTCATTTTATTTCTTTGGGTCTATAGTACTTCAATATTTCTTAAGAAAATGTTGTTAAAAATATCATTACTCATTTTACAGTTTTAAGTCTTCAGTTACCAATTTTAGAAACAGAAATGAGATATAATTTTTAGTAATAATGTAATATGAACTTGTTTTGAATTTATCAGTATCTATAATACTGCGGTCAATTACTATTTCAAGCATTCATGAAACTTTGTCAGAAGACAAGTAACTGTTCGGTGTGAATAAAAATTGAGAGGATCTTTTTTTACCCTTTTCAGCCATTAGAAAGGTTACAATCAAGTCTTATTTTCGATGTCATTTCTTAGTTATCCTGTTAATCGATCTATTTATCCACCAAAATCTTGCGTACCTTAGGTCGTTTTCATTTTTGTATCTATGAATTAGTTGTCCCAACTGAGCGTTATGTAATCACAATTCTGCGTTAACGTACCATACTATAACGTTATTACTGCATCTGTTGAGGTCAAAAGTCAGGATAAAATATCATTCCATAAAGTTGGCAATGCATCTGTCAAGTTCGAAATGCAGGACTAAATTTCATACCATAAAGTTACCCCTTCATCTGTCAAGTTCAAATGTCAGGATTAAAAATCATTCCATAAATTGATCACTTCATCTGTCAAGTTCAAAATACAGGACTCAATGTCATACTATAAAGTCACCCCTTCATCTGTCAAGTTCAAAATACAGGACAAAATATCGTCTCATGAAGTTATCACTGCATCTGTCAAGGTCCAGTGACAGGACTAAATATCTTATCATAAAGTTATCACTTTATCTGTCAAGTTCAAAAGTCAGGACATAATGTCATACCATAAAGTAATAACTGCATCTATCAAGGTCAAAAGTCTGGACTAAATATCATCCCATAAAGTTATCATTAAATTTGTGAAGTTCAAACGTTTAGAGTAAATATTATACCATAAATTTATCATTACTTCTGTCAAGGTCAAACGTTAGGACTAAATATCATACCATAAAGTTATCACTGCATTTGTCATGGTTAAATGTCAGGACTAAATAGCATACCATAAAGTTGTCACTGCATCTATCAAGGTCAAAAGTCAGGACTAAATATCATACCACAAAGTTGTCACTGCATCTGTCAAGGTCAAAAGTCAGGACTAAATAGCATACCATAAAGTTGTCACTGCATCTATCAAGGTCAAAAGTCAGGACTAAATATCATACCACAAAGTTATCACTGCATCTATCAGGTCAAAAGTCAGGACTAAATATCATCAAAGTTATCACTGCATCTGTCAAAGTCAAAAGTCAGGACTAAATATCATACCACAAAGTTATCACTGCATCTGTCAAGGTCAAAAGTCAGGACTAAATAGCATCAGTTGTCACTGCATCTATCAAGGTCAAAAGTCAGGACTAAATATCATACCACAAAGTTGTCACTGCATCTGTCAAAGTCAAAAGTCAGGACTCAATATCATTTTATAAAGTTTTTACTGCATATATCAAGGTCAAAAGTCAGGAGTCAAAACCATTTCATAAAACTATTACTGCATCTGTGAAGTTAAAAGTGAGGCCTAAATATCAAACCATAAAGTTATTACTGTATTTGCCATAAAGTCATAAAGTTATCATTGCATCTTTATCCGACGAGTCCAAAAGTTAGGACTTAATATCGTACCTTACAGTAGTGATAATTAAATAGTATGGAAGGCGTCACAGGAAACAATTAAAATTGCCTCCCTAGACGTCATAATCACTTGGACTAGGTATAGTATCAAGTTTGATTTGGAAAATGATTGTTACATTAATAACTGTAAGGTCCAACTGTTTTGATTGGATCTGTACTGATGTGTTTCATGTAGATGAAAGGCGTTCGACATTTTTTGTTTTAAGTCTGGTATCTTTGATGGGTGTTTACATCCACTTAAATGATGAGCTTAATTTTAATCAAAATACCATTTTGCAATAACGATATTCCTGTATTACAGAGCTAAAATAAATGTGTTTTACCGGTTTATAAAACAATTATTCATATCTTCTTATGAATGAGTCATTTGCAAAACTTAAAAGCAAATAATACAATTCATTTTAAATAGCAGCACGTAATATATCTTACGTCATTAGAATCTTACATTATAAATCTAGTTGCTAAAATTAAAAATTTTTGAGTTAAAAGAGTTATAAAAACAAAACGGAAGTTCTTATCTAAATTTACAATTGGCAAAAATATAATAGCTTCAATTACTAGATCGAAAATATATGAATGAAAAAACAGAAATCGATATATTTTGGGATTGATGTTTATGTTATTGTAGCTAAAGATACCCCTTATCATATGATGGTTTCTTATCTTTACAACTAAGTCAAAGAGCTACTCTGCATTTTATTTGCTCTAAAAAATTAAAAATAGTACATTTGTCTCAAAATATTGATATCAAATATAAGCATGATAAGTTAACTGGAAATTGAATATCGTGAATGAGCTAATTCTCTGTCCGTTGTCTCTTGTTTGGCTTATGAGTATCTGTTCATTTGTTCTTTTCCGATTTATTGCCAGCTAATGCCCTTAATGTCGTAATTTTTTTCCCCAACATCGGTTTTTCCATAAGTTTTCACTTTTAAAATAAAGTAGATATGGTCAACCAAATGTCTAAACTAGGGCACCCTAAAAATTAAGTAAAAATAAAAAAAAAAAAAATTGTATCCTTAAGTTCTTTTATTTATTTTTGTGAAATAGTTATTTTCGTTGTGTAGGTGTGATGGGTGTATTTGTTTTGTTTTGATTAGTTTTGTATTGTGTTTGTCTGAATAAAAACAGATTGTTTATGCTAATTACAATGATGCAACACAGTCAAATAAAACACATGTGTAAATGTTTTTGATTTGATTTGTTTGATTTGGGTTTTTTTTTTTTTGGTTTTTTATGTTTTGTTTTTTATTAGGAGGTGGGTTGTTCTCATTTTCTGTATTTTTGTATTTTTTTTCTGGGGAGGGATCTTTTTAATTTTTATATTATTTCAGACATGGTCTACTTACTATTGTTTGTTTTACCACTTCTTGAGTTTCCAGTTATAATAACATGCACTCCTATAGAACAGAGAGTGATACCGTTAATGTTTGTATTACAATCCTTGTAAATCAGAAACAGAGCTAAAGTAATGCTGAAACATAAAAATACTCATCATCAACAGCAGGACTTTGTTGAAACATTTATTTACATGCTTTTAGATGAGATACATTTGATTATTCCGTGGTTTTCTGTTTGGTTTTATGAAAATATATGTAGACATTAATGTCAATTGAAAACTTTTATGCACATAAAATTTGATGTTTATGAGAATGTGCTGTTAACTGTAATCATTTATATTGTTTATGGATATAGCTACGTCATCATGTTTTAAAATAGAAAAAGTTCCTAAATTAAGATCATTCGTGCAAGAACATTTTAAAAGCGATCATACTTTATTTCATTGCAAAAACATCATAAAAACGCGATACGATTTAACAGAAAAAAGGAAACAACATATATATATACATGACCTAGCAAACAAGATTTGATAATTGATAACCTTTTGCGACCAATATTTCTGACAATTACCTCCGAACTTACAAAGAAAAAGAAGAAGAAAAAAAATAAAATGTAAACGAAATTTTAAGTGTGTTAACTTGCCTTTGACATGACTATAAATACGCTATATCAACTCACTAAAGATATGTGCCCGTAGTCACCGTCATGATATGTGTCTGTAGTCACCGTCATGACCTGTGTCTGTAGTCACCGTCATGATCTATGTCTGAGGTCACCGTCATGATCTGTGTCCGTAGTCACCGTCATCATCTGTGTCTGTAGCCACCGTCATGACCTGTGTCTGTAGTCACCGTCATGATCTGTGTCCTTAGTCACCGTCATCATCTGTGTATGTAGTCACCGTCATGATCTATGTCTAAGGTCACCGTCATGATCTGTGTCCGTAGTCACCGTCATGATCTGTGTCTGTAGTTACCGTCATGACCTGTGTCTGTAGTCACCGTCATGATCTATGTCTGAGGTCACCGTCATGACCTGTTGTAGTCCACGTCATGACCTGTGTCTGTAGTCACCGTCATGACCTGTATCTGTAGTCACCGTCATGATCTGTGTCTGTAGTCACCGTCATGATCTATGTCTGTAGTCACCGTCATGACCTGTGTCTGTAGTCACCGTCATGATATATGTCTGTAGTCACCGTCATGATCTATGTCTGTAGTCACCGTCATGATCTGTGTCTGTAGTCACCGTCATGACCTGTGTCTGTAGTCACCGTCATGATCTGTGTCTGTAGTCACCGTCATGATCTATGTCTGAGGTCACCGTCATGATCTGTGTCTGTAGTCACCGTCATGATCTGTGTCTGTACTCACCGTCATGATCTGTATCTGTAGTCACCGTTATGACCTGTGTCTGTAGTCGCCGTCTTGATCTGTGTCTGTAGTCACCGTCATGATCTATGTCTGTAGTCACCGTCGTGATCTGTGAATCAAATCAAATGTACATGTATCTAGTTTTCTGCATTATAAAAACGCCACTGAGGAAGAAATAACAGCTTACCCTTCCAAAGCACAAGACCCCCCCCCCCTTTTCCACACACTTTTAGTGGGTTTCGGTTAATTTTACTTTTAATCTGATATTCAGTTTGGTTTTATAATACGTTAACTTTCATTGTATTTTTGAACATTGGTCAAGGTCTTGACGAATATACTTCGTTCTAGTGTTCCGGTCGTAAATACAAGCACAAAATATATGTTCCAATGAACCCAGAACATTTGTAAGTGATGGGACTTTTATTGTTACTTAGTATACATTGTTTGAGATTATATAATTACATCGGTCGCCGATATTTCAAGATTGTGTCTTTTCTTCCATACTATGCCTCGTTGGGGTTTTATGCCATTCTTGTTAAAGCGGAATAGTTTGAATGTGTTCTTCGTACATCAAAGTTTTTTTTTTTCTTGTTTGTTAGGTGAACCATGAATTATGTATAAGCTATTTTAACGATTTTCAGTCATAGGATACCAAGAGGAGCTTTGACTAACCGTCGAATTCAGAAATTAATTCAGAGTACCTCCATTAGGTATCTCATTGATATTTTTGATCTGGTAAAAAAAGAGAAGTTCTTTTATTAATTTGAAGAAAGTTAACATGTTCAGTGTTTGATGTAATTAACACATGTGACTATTGAACCATTCTTTAACAATATTACAGAAAAAAATAATGTTGTTGATATTTTTTTTAGTTTTGATTTTTTTTTTTTTTTTTTGGCAATAATTTTATTTTGAGTTGTTGGATAGCACATCACTTGTTTTCCAAGCTAGTTTTCTAAATACACATAATTAGAGATAAGATTGCATTATAATTCCACTGATCCCCAATGGCAAGCTGATAATTACAGAAGGGAACCATTCACCTGTGGTTCGACTGAAAGTTATAATGAGATTACCTCTGATCAAAAGAGATTGATATAATACAGAGAAAACATCAAAATTACCACATGTACCTACCACCAGTGTGCTATATCTACTTCTATTGTTTACACGTTCATTATAATCATCATAACCTGTGTCACGTGATTTACTATTGCAATTATGCCAAACTTTCATGGCAAGAGAACTCAATTCTGTCTTCTTAAATTATACGAATATATCTCATTATTTATTGTTTTGTGATGGAATATGTTAATATAAAATTGTTTGAGCAGTTTCTCTGAGGTGCGTTTTTTTTTATCATTTCAGCCTTCGTTCGATAGAGGATACGGAAGTCTAAGTAGCAGTCGAAGTCACGGATCGGTAAGTAAAAAATATAAACTGTTGCTTAAGTAAAGATTCCGAACACAATCACGACCACGATGTTACCCTCAATTTGTTTTAATCTTTGGAAATTTCGTTTTTATTGCATGTTGATATAACGAAATTATAAACATGTGTTCTTGATGATTTACTGTTAATCGTTTACAAATAAACTATTCTGAAGACGATACAAGAGATAAAAAGTCGGTTACTATGAAACACATTTGAAAAGTATCAAAAAAAAAAAAAGATATGATGTTGCTCGTAACACGATATCATAAAATGATAAGAAAACACCATGATATGATTGGGGTAGCTTTAAAGAAAAATGCAGTTTTCAGGAAATTTTCTGTGTCAGAGTGACAATTTTGCAGATTTTCTATCATAATTCTTATCGTTATGGTGATCATAGCTTTTACATATAGTAGAACATTTGAAAAAAAAAGTTTTGCAAATAAATAATTAGAATAAAACTGATATGTGTATCCGTGGCTGTTGCGAAATTTGTAAACTTTCTATACCAAAAAGAAGAACAAGTACTTTGGTACACCGCGTTAACAAATACCATTGAAATTGCATTATCTGAGTACTGATAAATGTTGTTAGTTTTACTTCTCCTCGTTCTCACGGTCAGACTGAACGTACTTCTGTTTTCCATAATTTCTTTGTGCACAGATAAATGGTTCTTAATACTTGAGTCCAGTAACTGGATAGAAATTATATCATCGTTCCAATTTTGATTTTGTATAAATTAAGTTGTAACCAAATTTCGTGTAAAATTCCATATTTTGCAAACCTTTTAATATAATTGGATAAATCAAGCACACTGTCTTTGGTTTAACTTATCACTTTCACATTCTCTGGACTTCGAGTTAAAATTTATACAGAACACCAATTATCAAGTTTTTATGAAAGACGGTACACGATATTTAGGGGACTTGTAATCTGGTTTTAGCGAATGAAAGACAAATGAATACAATCTAGTGTCATCATTTTCTGATATTATGTCAAGGAGGACAGATCTTACTGTTAAGTTGATTTTAGAAACAAGTTGACTGGCAGAGTGTAGTCTTGCGGTGTTAATCGTTTGTCACAAAATTGACTTCCAGTGGTTCTGCATAGTATAATAATAAGTTGTAAATATTATTTGATAATTTTATTATCAAAGTATCAAAATATGTTATCATATTCAAGTGTTTTGCCGTCGTACATGAGTCAACATTACGTGGTCGTAGGTATTAGTAATTAATTAATTAGTCATTATTTCAGCATTTTGATGTGCACTTTTCTTATCAACCGTTACATACTAAGAAGTGGGAGCATCTCGTCGGTGCTATATGTCTGTCACTTTAGTTTTGTATTTCTTTGTAATATGACATTCTGTTTAAAGTCAAACATCACTAAAAGGCAACTTTCCAGGATTTTAGCGATATACTTATTGTTCTTCCCAATCTACCGTAATCAAACATATATCGCTGGAAAATTAGATTTTGCGGAGCTAAACTTACAAGAAAATTTTGAAAGTGCTTAACACCAATTTGCAATATTATAATTGTTTTTATAAATTTGCGGCCGTATTATGGTATGGTTTTAATTTGAATACGGTAGATGTATGTATTTATTTACACGATGGTTACAAATCAATAGAAATTGTAGATAGATTACTAACTTGCAAACACCATCAATGTAAATAGTCATTGTCATGACTGAACAAGGACACTCCGGAACCTCTTTCAATTAACTAGATGTTATGTTAGAATCAAGCATAAGGTTGTCTAGAAACAACAAAATGTTATTACTGTATATTGTTATATTAAGTTCCTCAATCGCATACTGTTTTGTTACACAATAGAATGTTAGAATGGTATCGTATTAATATTGTAACAGTTAGATACAGATATGGTTCATGGTTTAGATGAAAGTGTTCAAATTATGGTGTCACGTTGACCACCTATGTTTCTAAGAGGGTGTCTTTTAGCTTTTGTGTATGGGGCTATCGATGATTCTTTTTTTTAAATTTGATAACAGATATTTCCTCTTTTCTTCTTGGTTTAAAGAGTCTTTGCTGTATTTAATACTTTTACATTGAACGAGCACCCAAACTTCTAAAAACACATGAAGGCTGACGCAAGAATAGCAGGTGACGCTTACACTGTCGTCTTGTCTCACTGTGTGCTGAGGTCATGCGATTCAATTTGTTTCAACTTCCATGTTTGTCTGTTTAACTGGACTAATGATGTTTTACTATACATCTGTAGTATGCTTTAAAACCGATGACATCATTTGATGATCTTAGAGCTGATTACATGTATTTTTTTATTTCTTTTGCAATAGATAATATTGCTTTCCTGTTTGTAGTTATAACTAATAACAACCGATCACCGGTGTTTTTCTTTTGATGCTGCTCTAATTGATAGTAAGTTTTTCTCCTTTAATCACATTTCTTAGTTTATATTTTTAAGGATTGTCGGTCTCTTTTGTCAGTTATTCTTAAACCCCATGGTTGTTCCTTCACACTGTCAAGGTCATTACGGAAATATGTTGGTCATGTCAGATTTATTATCCAAATATATTTAAGTATAGTGTAACGGGGGTTTATTCTGTGTGTTTTGGTACTATGTCATTATTTCGGAT
Organism: Mytilus coruscus; assembly: GCA_017311375.1. NCBI lineage: Eukaryota > Metazoa > Mollusca > Bivalvia > Mytilida > Mytilidae > Mytilus > Mytilus coruscus. Next base: position 1,834,420 of record CM029600.1, on the reverse strand, counting down.
GTACGTATCCGGGATCGATTTATCCATGTTTGGCCGTTAACATAGGGAACCAGCTATTGCAATATTTCATCGTAAGCTCACTACCGTCTATATAACGAAGTCTGTTTAATGTTCACATGTTTAATCGTATAGATATTCATATAACAGTACATGTATGATATACATATATAGGTTCACAATTATAATTTCCAATTCAACTTGTTACTTCAGTCTCATCTATAATACAACTGACCAATACATAAAGTTTCTCACAAACTCGTCATTAACATCTGTTCTTAATTTAGATTAAACATTGCTTTATGGTCTTAGACTATTTTGATAAACTTATAAATGTTATTGCAAATCTACTGTGCAACTCATGTACCGTATAAACTGTCACATTAATCAAGATGAAAGATCATTAAACTGATTTTAAAAATATTGACCATCAAATCTTTGATGTAATTGACCACGCCACAATAGTTAGACTTCTTTTACGAACAAATGTAAAAAAAACTATGAAAGGAAGCAAGCGTTATTGAAACAAACTTGTATTTTGTCATGGCAACCAGTTTCATAAGGAATACATACAACTTTTTCTAGAGATGCCATCGAAACAGAGTTTTCAAACAAAGAACGAAAGCAATGTATTTACTTTCCTTATGATCGTACAGTCTGGTATAAAGTGGTGGCTTAGAAACTGTATTTCAAATCGGCGCCGCACCTGTCCAAGCACGTGCCTTGCGAAACCACAGAAAACAAATGCGCAGGAGGCAGTTAATAGGATTTTCATCCTTAATTTGTTTCTAATAATTTCTACCTCTTATATTCACCACATGTTCGTAATCAATTATTATGAATATAAACCATGATAATGGGCCATGTAGAAGAAAGTTAAAGAAAAAACGCTTGGACGTAAATGATTAATTATGAGATTTGTGTACGAAAAGAACTTCTACAATTTTGCTTATTAATAGCTCATTCATTAATTATAAATTTATAAAAATAAATCTGAATAGATTTTGGATCTTTTTATAATCGATATTGTCATTGTTTTTAACGAGAAGATAACAGTTTGAGAGTTCTTTTGTGCGTTGTTTTTCTTATTCTCCAAATGTTATCACTTTTGATTTAAAAAGAGAGGCGAAAGATACCAAAGGGACATTCAAACTCATAGTAGAAAATAAACTGACAACGCCATGGTAAAAAGTAAAAGACTAAAAGACAAACAGCAGTATACAAAACACAGCATAGAAAACTAAAGACTGAGCAACACGAACCTCACCAAAAACTGGGGGTAATCTCATGAGCTTTTGAAGGGTAAGCAGATTCTGCTCCACATGTGGCACCCATCATGTTGACAAAAGTTGACAAACAATGACATGATTCTATTTTCAATAAATTGACATATACTGATATAAAGTGGCATGTGTAAAATGGAGAAAAATGGAAAGAGACACTCTTTATTCTAAATTATGCCTTATATTAGTTAATCATTTCACCCAGTTTAAATCCGGACAAAAATACATGAAGAGGGCAAATAAGAACAACATAGCATAAATGTATGTAAAAACGAGAAATGACCCGAACCATTGAACAAACAAAAGTTCTGGTCAAAACGAATTAACTCGTATTGATTTAATGAATGCATACCTTAGTTGTTATAACTTCCGATCAGTTTAAAGCAAATTGTGGAAACCTTGGGGTGAAAATCAGTAAAATAAAAATAAGGAGATGTGCTAATTAGACAACTATATCCACCAAAGTTCAAATGAAGTGGATGTAACCAATTATAGGCTACCGTACATCCTTCAACAATGGGAAAAATTAAAATAGTATAAAGTTAGTATTATAAAACTGTCTTTCGAAATAACCAATTATGAGGCGGCCGATAAACGATGGTCGCATTCCGTATTTGTAGTCATCTATAGTAGGATATATCCTCGTTTGATTTTAATGACTTTCACAAGGATATAGCTAGTAAGATGGCACCATAAAGGCGGCAAATAAGGATTTTTTTATGGAGCCATACGAAGAGGTTATAAAATTGTAAAGGACAAGCATACAAATATAAAATACTAGTAATCCAAAACAATTAGGGAGAATAATTCGAGGGAACCATCAAACTTGCATTACCTCACAGTTTTGCTAATAAACGACGGCAGTAACTTTTATGATTTAAGAAACCCAACATTTTTTATGTTACCCCCCCCCCCCTTCCCGAGTGGCACGGGTATTAAGGTTTACCCTTGTCCGTCTGTACGCCCGTACGTCCCGAAATTGGTTAACGTTCTCTAACTTTAGTTTGCCTCAACTAAATGTGCTAAAGCTTATACATCATGTAATGCTTATTAGGGAGCTACCATTTGATTTTTATAGGGGGGGGGGCTAGGATGAAATTTGAAAAAAATAGGCAGGACAGGAGTTTTGAGTAGAAAAAAAAGGCAGGATGAGCAACTTGGTAAAAAAAATTAGGCAGGATGACAATTTGTGTGAAAAAATTCAGGATAAAATAGTAAAAAAAAAAGGCAGGACCGAATAGAGTAAAAAATAAAAAGGCAGGACAGAGATTAAAAAGCAGGACAAAATTTTTCATCCTAGCCCCCCATAAAAATCAAATGGTAGCTCCTTACCACCAAACACAGATCAAGCTCGAATGAGGGTGGCGTCACTTTTACCGTTCTTGAGTTATGTCCCTTTATAAATGGAAAATATATCGATTTGCCGTTTCCACACTCTAACTTTACTTTGCCACAACCAAATGAAACGTGTATTTATTACTACCAAACGTAGATCAAGATCGAATTTGGATGGCGTCATTTGCCACGGTTTGTTATGGAAAAATGAGAGCACTCAAACACACAAGCAATCTCTAATGACAATATACAAAAACAAATGTCATTAAGATTCGAAAAAAAAAAACGTCAATAGGCATGAATGTGTAAATTGATTTTAAGCTTGCGGGTGCATCTGTGTTCCATGGACACACTCTCATTTATTATATTATTAGTTTTAAAATGTGTGGCAATACAATTGGAATTCGTAAAATCTAAACGACGTGAACCCGACGCCAGAAAATTAAATTTCTTGCTATTTGCTATTTCTCTTTTTTGTTTGTACAGTTTTCCCGTCATTAAAGCTTCTCAGACATCATTTTTGTGAATTACCAGGAATAAAAGGGAGGGGGGTTACAATAAATGGTTGCCTCAGACAAGTCTGTGAAAGCTAAGCAAAGATTATTTTGACTTCTGAAAAAGAGACACAATCAAAATTTTCCAGGTGGCACTCTTGATATCTTCTTTACATGCTTTAAACGTTTATAGCATTTACATCCTCTGTTACATACAGAAAAGAGCAACGACATTACCATCTAACTAATCAATCACGACTAAGAATGTTCTTTTCCTTCTTTGAATCGACCCAATGACGTCACTTTACTTTTGACGAATGATTTTGGCCTGCAGTACACAGAATCTATCAACAAAAAGTTAATTATAAGCAGCATAATTAGATATTTGTGATATTTTGGAAAATTGTCAAGGACGACAATTGTTCTGTTTAGCAAACAACAACCTGTTGAGCAAAGACTGTTACCTGCCAAACACACCAACACACTATGACATCATTAACGATCATTCACATTTCATATAGCAGTCGTATGTACATGCATGCAGAGTCATAATAAACTGCGCAGGCTCAATATTCATTTCTATGTTTTACTTCTAACGACACACAACTTAAACAGGGCAAGTATTGATATGTGTTGGTTTAATTCAATGCTACACTAGCAGTCAATTTGTGTCAAATTCTCCAATCGATACGTCATACATAAACGTATTTACACTTTTGGTATTTAGCTATATTTTGCCTCCGAATGACCTTAGAACTACTCGGAATCACCTTTTGACATCAGGCAACAATCACTTTTTAATTGTGACGTCAAATGTTTCGAATTATGATGTCAAAGTTTACGGGAACCTGTGTGATTTTACGTAATGGCGGACAAATTGCATACAAGTGTAAATACGTCTATAGGAAATGGGTTTTTTTACATAACAAAATAAAACGTAAGTCTTCTGTTATAGTGTTTTGCATCACAGAAGAATCGTATATTATTTCTGTATTTATGAAAACGCCGTATTTTCATACGACCGCAAAAAAATTTTTGGGATCATATAATGGTATGATGTCGTCGTCGTCGTCGTCGTCCGAAGACACATTGGTTTCTGGACAATAACTTTAGTTTAAGGGCATGCGATACAGTTACAGGGGAGGTAATGACGTTGCTAACGTAAATTGTTATTTTCGCGACGTCAAACTATGACTTATCGGGAAAAGATTCAGTTTTCGACTGATTTTTATCATTCAAACTTATTTAACTTGAAAACGAGTTCATGGACCCCTCTTTTTTAAAATGCCATTTGGTTTGATTACGCGAGAAGATTATGTGTGCCAATTTTCATGAAAACGTAAATAGTGCAATTTTTTTAAATTTGATAAATAAACAGCAAAAAATGATGTTTTTTTCTACATTCATGAACATTTGATAAATATGAGTTATTTCTGTATAAAAAATGTATAAATTTTTAGGATACTTATAAAATACAGAAATTACAAATTATTTAACAAAAAACAATTTGTTTTTATCTTTCAAAACAAAAAAGTTATGTCTTTCTTTCGAAAGGGAAAATAAGTCCACAAATCCGAATTTTGAGCAAATATACAAAATTTCGACCTCATTTTACTCAAAAAGTAGCACATGAAGGTATATTTTTTATTACATATTTAATTTAATCAGGTAAAAAATAGTCTATATGGAAATTTTTATCAAAATGTAAATACGGGATCAAAATTGTATCGTATGCCCTTAAGTTAATGGATCTGTATGAATTTTTTTAGGAAAGGTTCAATACCACAAAATGAAGGTTGGAATTGATTTTGGGGATGATGGTCCCAACCGTTTAGGAATTAGGGCCAAAAAAGGGGCACAAAACAAGCATTTTTCTAGTTTCAGGATAATAACTTGTGTATAAGTATTTTGATTGCTCTGAAATTGTACCAAAATGTTTAATACAACAAGTAGAAGGTTGGGATTCATTTTAGGGGTTATGGGGCCAACAGTTTAGGAATTAAGGGCCAAAAAAGGCCAAAAACAAGCATTTTTCTAGTTTCCAGACAATAACTTGTGTGTAAGTGTATGGATCTCTCTGAAATTGTACTACAAGGTTCCATACTACAAAGGAAAGGCTGGGAATGAGTTTTGGGGTTATTGCTCCAAGGAGGGTTTCAAAAAGTTGGGGGGGGGATTTTTTCCCCAATTTTTTTCAGGGATTCATATTTTTTTTTCAAATTTTTTTAAATTTCGAATTTTTGAAAAGTTTCAAGAAGAAATCTTTAATTGCACAGTATTGCGCAATGGATTTATAAGATCTTTGACCACATTTATTTTGTGTCAGAAACCTATATTATGTCAAAAATTTGATCACAATCCAACTTCAGACAGTATCAAGCTTGAATATTGTGTCCAAATTTGCCCCAACTGTTCAGGGTTCGACCTTTGCGGTCGTATCAGGCTGCGCTTAGCGAAGCATTTTATTGCATAATACCTTATAAATGAATCAAAGACTTTCCATTTTGGTATGATTGCCAATGAGAGTTATCTATCAAAGATCAAAAATATGAACAACTATCCAGGACAATGTTGTAACACAGGAATTGTTCCTAATAATTCAGGTTACAAAAGGATGGTAATATCATTTCTATACTCTTTTTAACTTTTTCCTTCGTTATACCTGAAAACATTTCACTAGTTCTTTTATCATTGTCCATTTAAACTTATAAACTATTTCAATTTATGTAGACATGCAATATCTAAAACTGGAAACAAAACAATTTTATCATCTTAGTTCGAATAGGAAATAGTTTATGTGAATTAAAAATTCCATTAAAACCAGGCGATACAGGTTTCTGTAGGCGAGACGCGTACTGTTCATCAAAAGTCGAGACAAAAGTTTGGAAAGCAATAAAGAATGAAGCATTTAAATACATAAAAGGCAATGGGCATAACCAGTACAGCCAAAAATGTCTTCTGTCAACTTTGATTGGGGTTTTGCAATCTCAGTTTTAGAGAATTTACATAGTATGTGACATTACAGACATATAAACTGTATTATTAAAATCGTGCAAGTAACGAACCACTTGGTTATCTTGAAGACTTATAACCGTTTCGTGATTCGTGGTTTTGTTATGGTGAAATCCACCTTTTATTTTATCTTTATAAGTCTAGTAACTACAAGTTGTTTTCTCGTATTCTGTTAGTCCAGTAACTACAAGGTCGTTTATGGCACATTAAACAGTTATCTTTCTTAAGCTTGTTTCTTGAAGAAATGTTACGTGGGACTTTTTTCTGGATTTATGCCTTACGGTTTCGAGGACTTTTCAATTTTGTTTGGTTTTCATGGTGACTTTAATCCATGATTACTTTATATATAATTTATACTCGTCTGATTCGTTACAAGTTTCATCCTGTTCTAAAATTCCTGCTTTAAATAGTTGTTTCGCTCCATGTTGCATTGTCCTATGAAGTGAAAGAATATCATTGCATATTTTGGACATCATCCATTTATCATTTGCCTTTCGAAAGATTAATATTTACATGTCAATATAATCAGTGTTGATGCTGATTGATTTATATTGGGTGGAATCCATAGGGCTGTTCTATCTCGGGTGATGCTCTTTTATTAACCCTTTACAGATAACAGCTGATTGAACAGATGATGTCTGAGACATAAGATTGGGAGGTACCTTAAAGGAAAATCAATTAAAACAAATTGAATTAATCATTGTTTTAAACATTTAAAAGTGCTTTTTCTGTTAACCTTCCTTACATTTTTATTTTACTGTACTCGGGAACAATTCATCCCTGATAGTTTTTTTAAGTTTTGGTTCAATTAACTTGATATATAACTGGTATAAATGGTTGCTATGGTAATAAAAGAACCAACATTTGTAAGTGAATGAGATAACATTGATGTACGTAATGGATATAATGTTAATTGAAACGTTTCTGCATATAAATAAAAATACTTGAATTCATTATGTTCATACATGAGTTTGTTAGACAAACACGTAATCTTTCAGTTTTGAAATATAACATAAGCATATGAAATATGACGATTCCAGATTAGATAATTAAATGAATAAATGAAGACGTCAGTTAGATAGCAACACAACAACACACAAAAAAGGCAGAGTTATCCATACAATGTCCAACAATATATAGAACAGTATTCTGTTTTTGTATATATAAAACAATTCAAACTAGAAAAAAAAACCGAAACTTTAGAGATTAATGTCAACATGATCAATGAGAGCAGCTATGGGTCCTATTATAAAACTTTAATAATAGGACCGAAACCGCTTCCTCGGTCTTTCAATTACCCAATGCATAATGCTAAAATGTCGTTGAAAGTAACAGATTCGACAATTCGTGTTACATTGAATTTTAATGATACATAAACAATGACTATAAGGGGCGGATCAGGATTTTCCAAAAGGGGGTGCTTTTACAACCCACGTCTCCTTATTTTTTAATTATCCTAATATTGTTTTTTATCACCCTTATATTTTGTTATCTCAATCCAAATTATTGCATTAAATTAAGATAGAAATTAAGGTCCTTGCAATATAAATAAAAGGGGATGCTCGGTATGCGTTAATGATACAGCAACCCAAAGACTCAGAAAAAAAAACCCAACCGACATATTTCTTTGGTTAACTAAACCTGGAGATTGGAGAAAATGGGAAATGGCCCAGGACAACAAAATGTGTAAAATATATTAGAGAAAACCAACGGCATAATTTAAGCTAATAAAATTAAACGAAAAACGTTTTAACACATATAAAAATAAAATCTGAAAGCACATCATTAGTTCGATTTATATTCTATGTACAAAGATATAGCTGAAGAAATCATAACCATTTTTCTTTAATTTTCAGCTTTACGATAACGTAGGAACGAGTTATGCTTCAAAATACGGCGGAACAGGAAAAACCAGTAGTTATCTAACACCCTCATACGGATCCCCTCCTAAATCATATACACCAAGTTCCAGAGATAAATCATACAGTCAAGGTCAAAGAGACAAAGCCTATACTCCAACTAACAGATACTCAGGATATAGCGTCGGAAGCATTGGTGTGAGGGACCGAATTCAAAAATTTGCCGGAGGCGAAAGCCGAGGGAACAAAGAAATGTATACACCTTTACATAGTGTAAGAGGAACATCCCAATCAAGAGACGGCCCAGGTTGGGACAAATATTCAACAAGAACTACGAGTTCAGACCCTTATGCTAATCGATCCGGTTATTTATCAGACTACGGTGGAAGTAATCGTTCTTTAGCATCTTACGACAGAGGATCTTCCCGTTCAGGTCGCAGCTACGGAGGGCCTCCAAGTAGGGAGAGTTCTCCGATAAGCAGTAGATCATCACGTTACGGAGACTACACCAGTGCATCACCATATTCTACATACGAAAGCTCACCGTCAGTATCGCGTCGATACGACCGGCAACAATCTGTCGATTATTCCCCAAGGAGGGAACCAGATGAATCTCATAGAAGAAGAGATTCTGTAAACGAATATATAAAGCCTCCTCCCTCGAAACGAAGGGAGAAAATATCTTCGGACGAAACTGATACTGACGATAGCGCACCTGAGGCTGAAAAAGACGGCTCGAAAGGCCGATTTAAGATATCCCGAGGTACCTCTCCTATGCATGAAGGTGAAACTCCTAGGAGAGAACAGAAAAAAAATAAAATAAGAGATAGAAAAGCTATTGCTAGAACAAAAAGAATACGAAATACTACAAGAGAAATAAGACGAGAAAATATTTACAAAGAATTCAAAGAAATGGCTGATGCAGCGGTACAAACAAACGACGTAGCACCAAGGAGGCGAGGTCGACGCCAGGTCAGTGAAAGCGATGAAATCAGAGATAAAGCAGCTCTTGCAGCCATGGCTATGATGGAAGAATCAGGTGGGGCAAATGGTCCGAATGATTCTTTTTATAAAACTCGTGATAAATTTAATGATCCTTCCGTTCCTGCCTCTCCTAGTTATACCTCATCTGAACCAAATACCAAACGATTCTCTCACAGAGACAAAAATGAATCCTTGCATGACGTTCCTGGAGAAAAGTCTTGGAGACAATCTGTTTATGGTGATGAAGCAGAAGAAAAACGAGGTAGACCAAATCCGCGCACAAGTACACCAATGTCTGCAACAGAAAAACGATCAAGCAGAAACTCACAGATATCTGATCGCGAGTCGAGGCCAGATTACAATAGATCTTCATCCAGAGAAAGCATTTTGGATGATAACCAAAGTAGGCGCAGGCGCACGAACAGCAGAGAAATATTGGATGTAGTTGGAGTTCATGAAGAACAACCTCCGCCATTACCTCCAAGACGCTTACGAAGTAGGGAAATGCTTGATGCGCCCGAATCTGAAGCACCTCTTACACCAGAAACAATATCATTGAGAGACAGTATTGCTAAAGTTCACGAGTGGAAACAACAGCTTCCAGAACCCGATTCTTATTATGGTGATCGTCTAACAGCTAAACCATTGAAAGGAAGACGGTTAGATGGAAAGGCTCCAAGCGACCATTCTGAAGAGTACTTTTCTGCACACGATTATCCTCCGCCTCCGCCTCAGAAAACAAGCAGAGATGTTTCACCGGATAGAGTGCGAACCGGCCGTGAGCAGCGTCAATCTGGAGGTTATTACCGAACTGACTCTCGTGCAGATTCCGTGCGATCAACAAGAGAGAATTCACCATCTTATTCACGCGATACGTCGCCAAATAGATTAAGATCACGTCAAAGACGAAATCTTAGTCGAGAACACTCAATCGATAATGTTTTTGATGATGATAAAGATCCAAGACTTCCGAACAAAGATTTTCGTAAATCTGCGCTCAACAAATCTGAATCTAATTATTTCGAAAAGGGCGATCCGGACGGTGTACGGTATCGTCATCAAGATGGCGTACCAATAAAGGGTAATCGAAAATCAGGAAGTTCTTCCGATGCATTTTCTAGAGACGATTCTCCAAACAGAGCAAGGAGGATGAGAAGGGAAGGGTCCAGAGAAGATATAATTGACGACAGACGTCCGGGTCATACCAGTGATAGCTCAAATTTCGGTTTTAATAGAGAAGGTTCGCCCAACAGAAATCAAGGCAGACGTGTTCGAAGCAGACAAAATTCCCGAGAAGACATGCTGGACGACAGAAAACACTCAAGACCTAGTTCTAGAGAAGGTATGATAGATGATCGTAGGTCAAATATGTCAAGTAGATCGAATAGCCGCCATAACTCTCGCGAAGACGTTTTAGATGATAGGGGCAAACGATTTTCTGCTAGAGATAGACCTCATAGTCTTGCAGTATCAAACGAAAGTCTCGCACACTTAAGTAATGAAGGATCCCTTCGTTCTATAAATTCAGTCGTAACTGATGACGGCACTGTTAAAAAATCACCATCGTCTGCATTTTCCAACGAAAATCAGGCACTCCCGGACATTGTGAATGGCGGGAAACTGTCTCCTAGAAAAGACAAAAGTGGTTACATAAACCAAAAACAAGACATAGATCACGTGTTAGATGAAGTTCATGGAGCACCATCCGATTTATCCCGCCGTATCGGAAATCGTGGACCAAGGCCATCGTCTGCTGATGGATATTATATGGATAGTAAGAATATTGATGAAGTTTTGAATAGGAGGTCACAAAATCTGATGGATACACCTGTACCTAAAATCCCAACCCCCTTAAAGCCATCTCCTAAAGTCCTAGGTAAATATTACTCAGGAAGTGATGGCGTCACCAAAATATGCTTTCAAAAAATATTCTAAATCTAATTTGATTTCTATAATATTGTTAATTTCCCGTCGGAATTCATATCTTGAGGACGGCTTCACTTTAGATATTGTGCAACACTTTGATTTCCCGGCATGAACATAGTTTTTAGTTTTCATTTTCTGACTTTTATTTGTCCATCTTTTCTAAATTTCTGTATACTCTATTTTATAATTACGATACTAGTATAGTGTGTTGTGAGCGTAAAAGGTGTATCTATTCCGCTTTTGTGGGTCCGTGGTTGTGTTATGCACGTTTTTTTTTCCTCTTTAACTTTAAGCATTTAAGTGATAACTGCAAAGTATTAACGATAACGGTAATGCTTCTTCGATTGTTTTCGTCATTTTGAATACACGCTATACTTAAACATATACTCACAACTTCTCGTCCAATAAGAAATCAGCATTTCCCCTTCTATTTATCATAGAAAACGTACTATACATTAAGGCGACAGTAGCGATGTTCAAATTTCGTAAATCGATTAGGAAGAGACTTTTAATTTATTTAGACATTGTTGATTCATTGTTAAAGTACTTAAAACTCTTTAAAATGCAAATTTAGAACAGCCAATTGTAGTTATAAGAAAACAACACCCGCTGAAAAAGATCAAATTGTTTTGGTGAAGATTTATAAGGTCGCTTTTTTTTATCTTTCATTCCGAAAATTTCAAAAAGAATTTAACCTCAAATTATATCATCAGATATTTACAAGACATAAGTCTGGCGGATATAAGTGTTTATAGATTTTGAATTCTTCTTACCTTTTGCGTAACTCCTCCAAATTGTTTGTTTTTGAAGAACAGCATTATTTTTCTTTTATTCTTGCTAAATTATAAGTGTACTTTTCAGTTGCAAATAACTTGGGTTTGGTTTTGAGTGTCCATCAAAATATTTACCACACAAAACAAAAATCCGTTAAGTTTGCAATGTCTTTCAAAATTGCTGCCAACAGCAGAAGCTTGATAAAAAATATTTGAACAATTCTGCGTGCTAGCACTGTAATGAGTATGCATGCGTAGTAAAGGTATTTTCTTGAAATCGAAATTGTTAAATTCATTTAAAACGCTACAATGTGTGCATTTTTATGTGACGAACAAGACGGACCCATCCTCTATTTCGCATCGACAGTGACAAGATATAGTTTTGAAAGTTTGAAATATGTGCTGACATGAAATTCTGGAAATGTGTTTCAGTTTAAGTTCACAAAGTTTTCCATTGTTATTGTTCTAGTACATCTCATGTGAATCAGAGTTTGGGTCCGTTTTTTTCAATGTACAATCGCTTTTTGTTGGGCATCATGAAAGGCAGACTATTTTTGTCTGCAATGGTGGGGAATTTCCACTTAATCCACTTTGTAGGTACACTCTATAATTCAAAGACTAGATAATAATTTGGTCCAGTTGTTCCTCTGCAGCTTATCTTCAAAGGGAGGCAAATGTCTTTACAATTCGAAAAGCGCTGTAACGCACAGATATTATCTAGCTAAGATATGACACAAACACCAAATTTCCCAAAAGGACAAAAATCAAAAGCTTAAGAAAACTAGCTAAGATGGTTCATTTGTAGACACTTTTTTATGAACAATATATATATTTTTAAATTTTGATCCATTGCAGTTTTATTAATGTAAATATAAGGAAATCTAATGTATATTATATTTCGGGAATTTTCAAATAGAGGCTCACCTGGACCAAGTTATCTTGAATTATTGATTACTCAGTATCTCCTCACTAACGCACTTTCTTTCTATTAGCCCCAGTCTCGGAACGTCTACACTTCAAAGGATAAACTGATCATTTTACACAAATAATATCTTTTTGTTTTTGTGTATTTTTTTTAATTATTTATCATTTATACATAGAATTGATCAGTTTATCCTTCATGAACCGACATTTAAGATGGAATGTTTCCACTTTGTCCTTCTTGAAACAGAGATTTGTGATCTCCAATTCTTAGGAAACGCGACGCGATTGGCGGATGATTAAACAGCACAATGACCATCATCCAGATCTTTCCGCAAACTATCTTTAAGTGGAAGTTTCTCGTTAATTTCAGCTTGTCTTAAATGCTTTTGAGTTGATGTATTGTTTTATTGGATAAAAATAATTTATTATAATTTCATTCTATCGTGTGAAAACATCAGAAAACATCATGGGAGAAAGATACAGGACGTTTACAAACCACAAGGTCTAGCTCTTGCACGAGTAAGATGCATATAGGCGCCAAATGAATTAGATTCCTTAGACTTTCATAGGTATAAAGTTTCACAATAAAGAGAATATTGATCCTTTTTTCATTTGCATGAATTAAAAGGGATTAAAACAAAATATAGGTGGCATGTTTTATATATATCCTTTATATCGAGCAGATAGTTGCGAACATTTGGTGTAAAGTAAAAATCTTCGTTGTTAAATTTCGCATTTGCAGTAAAAGATGCCTTTTCGAATTGACTGATATAATTTAAAAATACTTTCTTAATAAACTGCAACCCTGTGTCTTTCTCTCAATATAGTCAGATAAATTGTGTGAGATATGCGCATCTTTAAACAATGCAATAATAAGACAAAAACACACAAAACAAAACCAAGCACTGGAAAAAAGAAATGTATGTTATGAGTATAATTGTATTTTAAGTAAGTAGAATGATATATTTATTATGATTAGTAAGGGCTTTCTCAGTGCAGTGCTATATATACATGTATGATAAATCTTGACAAGTTATAACCTGAAACAAGAAAAGAAATAAATGAACCCGTCATTTTATTGCAGTATTCTATGCTAGCCAAGGTTATACCTACACTTTATTCTTCTTTTTATGTGTGGAATTTTGTCAAGGATAAGCATAATTTTGTGTTGTCTGTTAAATAATTTATTACAAGGATATGCAAAATTGTGTGATTTTCATCTTTCGCTGACAGATAAAATTCAAAATGTTTCGTTGCGAACTTTGGCTAGATATGACGATACTCGAATTTCTGAAATGCGAGATAGAACGCATTTTTCATTCTAAGTTTAAATGGCAAAATGTGCATTTTTTATTAACTTTAAATTGGATTCAATCGCTAAATGTATATTAACTGAATATATCAAATTCTTGAGAATGTTTAGTTTAGAGTGATATGTCCTATTTAGAAAGTGAATGCTTAGAATGGTTTGCGGAAGTAAGTTTTTCAGCCACAAATTATAACTTATGCGAAATTTGTGATTTTAATGCAGAAGAGAAGTTGATTGATATTGATTCACCAATCACCCCCAAGAAGGCAGCCATCGCTAATGCTCCACCAAACAGGGGTCCAGATGCCAGGATGAGACGAACCATTTCCGAGACTGGGCAGCAGATGTGGGATACGTTAAAGAAGAATAAGGGATCAGTTACAATAACAGATATCTTACGACTGTGTGAGAAACCAACTTCAAAAGTCATACGTGTACCAGGGGTAACAGAAGGCTTCAGCGATGTCAACTTTAAAGGTTTCCCAAACGCCAATGAGATGTTGGAGAACAGTGGAGTCGATGTTAAAAAGGTAACTACAAAAAACGAGGTTTTAATTAACTCTCTTTTAGTGGCTGCTATACGTCTGTCCATTCGTCCACCCTCATCTCCCGTTAGAAAATCGTAAACCACGGCACGAATCTCCTTTAAATCTTATGTATTGTTTAATATACTAGTAGTTTTAAATCACCTAACGGCATTATACGTCTCTTATTTATTACCGAAGTAAAGTTAAAGCTGTCCATCGAAAAACATGGATTTTGTCATTCCAAATTATAATGGTTAGTATCTCCATACAAAAATCTCTCAAACTATAGTAAATGGTTTTGTATAGAACTTCCAAACATGCAGCCACCGTAACTAATGGAGTTTTTAATGTCCTATTCTGGCAAATAATTTTGGTGGTTTCAGCAAATCTTTAACTCGATTTTTCTTAGCACACTTTTCATAGCGGTAAGGGTTTCCCCATTCTCAATATGGAACGTATTGTTATAAAACTTAAATTTCTGTCTTATTTTGAGATTTCCCTACATCTTAGTATACTTCTACTTGCTCACAAATGTGTGTGGGGAGGGGGAGGGGAGAGAAAAAGAAAGAACATCTCTGAATAATATGCATGGTTTTCATTGAATTTTCATACTTTTGATATTTCATACAAATCCGGGGGCTTATTTTACGATTTACCGATAACATCTTGTTGAGTATTGTAAGGGAGGCAATTCTAGCGTTCTTATTGATATTTGTGCTCATTTTTTTTAATTTGCATGTTTAGCTTTCACATTTCACATCTAAAAACAGATTAAGATCAGTTGAAATCTTGTTTATCTGTATTTTTACCATACAGACGTTAAGTGGTAAGTGTTGAAAATATTGTAATAGAAACAGATTCTAAAATATCTGAAACAAAATCATATACCTAAGTTTGTCTTTTCAGAGTAACCATAACTTTAAAAATCACAAACTTGTATGGTCTTATATTGCTGATCCACCCGAATAAACAAAAGCAATAATAGATCATAATAGGTATCTTATAATTATACCCTTGTTTGATCTACGACCCATTTTGTGAAAGAGAGGGAAAAAATAGGGTAAAGAACAACATTCGTGGTCTCAGCAGTTTTTTTTTCTAGTACTTTGAAAATCTAATAGCCTGTTTTAAAAAAGTTGAATTTCTAACAGATTTACACGGTTGCGTCTTTTAGCGAAAAGCGGGTTAATAACCGTCATTAGCTTAATGTGTTAATTAGTTAATAATAACACATCACTGTAACACATTAACATATTATAAAAAAATCACAGGTAATGTCGTCTGCTAAACACCTGTTCTTCCGCACAGGTGAAAAAAAATGAATCATCAAAACAAACCATGAAAACACACCGACATATGATACATTTGGTAACTGGTCATTAATTGGAAATATCTCTTGTGAAACAGACCGCATATAAGCTTGTTTTAAAAAAAATCTGTTGTTTCAACATTTGGAATATAAAAAAAAAATGCGTTTCGGCGCAGGAATACAGTACCAATCGAGTTCAGAGGTCAAACATGAGGAATCAATAAGATCAAACATGGCGACCTTCGAGTGTCGAGTGCAATATTTGGATGATACAGATCCATTTTCAAGTACTAACTTTCCGGAACCGACTCGACCGCCACCATTCGTATTTCACAGGACTGTTCCTTTACAAAATCAGATTGCAGGGGTTCATAAATTGCTAGGAGCTCCTCACAAAGTAAGTGCAAAGCTTTTATGTGAACTTGATTTCAGGTAAAAATGTTTACATATGATACCCATGATACCGAAGTGCAACAGGCAATTGGCATCAATTTATTTCAAACTGGGCAACAACATTCAGTATTTCTGCTCGTTTTATATAATGTCCGTCCTCTAATCAACAGCTGATTTGAAGGTCAAATAAGTGAAATTATTCGAAATTAGGAAAATTTTCTTTGAAAATGAATCGTCATACCACATAGATCTTATATTCTTAATTTAAATATTTTGTTGAGCTGTATAAGTTGGGGAATAAAGAAAAAACAACCATAAGTTAGCTAAATTATAAGGATTACTATAATAATAAAAGAACATAATAATTATGATGCAAACAAAATTTTCTTCACCTGAAATACGAAAACACTGAATAATTCAATATTTGAAAAGTTGGCCACAGACAACTCGGACAGATTTATAAGAGAACTGAGTTCATTGTCTAGTGGTTAAGACCAATGGCTGCAGTGCAGAAGGTCCAAGGTTCAATTCTGGCCGGGGTGCTGGAAATTTCAGTACATCAGAAGGGTGATTTTCACCCTCCCACACACATCTCTGGATCCCAGACCGGAGTTTATAAACTAGAATGGGTAATTTGGGGGCCTCTGTAGGTTAGAGTTGCCCCTGACCTTGACCTAGGTCAGAGTTGCCCCTGACCTTGACCTGGCGATCAATCTGCTGATATTTCTTCAGTTTGTCTGTTCCCTCCGAGCAGCCCAGTGGTTCTCTCTGAGTACTTTGGCTTCCTCCACCATAATAATAGACTTCCCAGTGTCCTAGCACTCCCTTTGTGTTGGGATGGGGATTGTCCTTGTAAGTATTGTTATAAATATGTTGGTGATACATCTCCATTAATCCTGATACGGAGTGTACATGGGTTCTACTGTTCGCTCGCAGCTCTCAAGCCGAGGGGTGCTCTGAATAATGAAGGGATTTATGTACATGCATACATAGTGGCAGCCTTTTAACTCAACTGATTCTGAATATAAAAAGGAAGCTTGTACAACAATTAAAGATTAAAATTCTCATACAAGTTTATATATGTTGCTGCATTGGCATGTGAATCTTATCAGGGGTGGTAAAGGATCATACAACTTGATTGCAATTTTTATTTCACATGTTTTTATGCTTGAAGCTCGTTAATTACTATTATATTTAAATAAGTTTTGTGCAAATTGGTAAAAAAGCAATGCATAACATGTGTAAGCTTTAATAAAAAATGTCATTCCTGTTGAAATTGTCATTTTATTTCCCGTTTGTCCGTACACATACCCTCCTTCCTTTAGGACCCTCCTATAAAAAATGTTTAATGTGTATTTTATACTTCATCATGGGGATTTTATATTTCTAATATCATCTTTATTTATACATCATTTGTACATGTACAATTAAATGTATATAAGAAGTAATTATATAAACTTTATGCAAAATGAATGCAGTGACAGTTGAATACCTTGAGAGCTAGCTCCTCAAAAATCGGTTCCAGGTTGTCAGTCTAGTACAAAACAGGATGCATATTCATATAGCATTTACAATTAACTTGCCGCTGGATGTTAAAAAAATCATGCATCCTAATCATCAGTTCTTGATATTTTTTTTATGTACACACAAATGTGCATTTATGTATTGTATTGTTTTTCTAAAATTTTTGCCAATTTTGGCCCTTTTATGTGTGTCCATTCAAAGAGGCCAACTGTACTCAACTTCACTACATGTATCTTGCATACAGACTGTACCAGCAAACAGCAGTTCCGTAGCTAAGAGAAAAAAAATTTTAAATCATTATCTTGCCACAGTTTGTACAATGTACATGTAGATGTCTTTACTGAACAATTTATTAAAGATTTATTTGAAAGTTTAAAGAACAGTTCAATAAATCAGTGGTGCAGACACTTTTTTTTTTACATTTAATGCAGTGAAGACTTGGATTGTATGCACATAATCAGGATATTTAATGAAGGAAGGGTGCACGTGGGCGAATATTTTCATTGAAGTTTTTCATGTTTATTGATTAGTTATTATTCTGTTTGTCTAAATAGAAGATGAAACGGCAATCTTTCATGGGTGTTGGGTATTTAGTTTTAATATTTATACATTTTGTGAAATGTCATTCAACATTTAGCAAGGATAAAAAACAAAAGTTTTTATTCCAATGAGTCGTTTGCATTTGGTCTTAGAGCAAAGTTTACAGAACCTGCCAGTCTAGACGATTTTCAAGGAAAAACAAGTTGTACACCTTTAATAACATTTATATTTTCCTTGGCTTTGTTCCATTGTAACAATGAAGGAACATGCCAATACACATGTTACATGTAGCTATATATGCATGTGATGCATGTGACAATTATTGAAATTTTTTTTCATACATAAATTACATACATCATGTTTTCATGTACATTGACAAATGGAAGGTCCTTTGTATTAATATTCCTAAAATTAAAATTGATTTATATATAGAAAAGTCTTTTGAATATTCTTGAAATTGTTACTTTTAATGAATAGGATGGCATTAAAGTTTCTGGTAAACTGTACACTTGGTTGTGTACAGTACTTTATTTTGGTTTTTTCTTGAAACTATATATGAGCTTGTTTTTTTTGCAGCTTGAAGACTGTGCATTACAAATTTACCGCTATCACAATGGAACTCAGGGAGATTACGGAACTTATTTAGATCTTGAAACTAATTTAGATGAACAAGGAGAAGAGTTAGAAGGATTTCAAGACCAGTAAGTAAATTTCATCAATTTGCCCAAAAATGTCTGGCATTGATGTCATGAGATTAACAATAAGTGTTTGTCGTCGTCATGTAATGTTAGAAATTTTAGATTAATTAAGAAATAAATTTAAAGCTGACATTATTTTGTTGTATAAATGTACATATCTAGTTTGTATACTATAATGTTAGTACTTGTCTTTGTGTAGTATACATTTTGTGCTTAACTTTCATTCAAAATTGCTGAAAGAAACAAGAAATAACTTATGCTGTAACATGACATTTTCTTGTGTTTCAATACAGTGATATGTTTTATTCATATTTCACTGTTATTTATTTGTGGCAAAATACAATGTTATTCACAGCAGATGTTTGCTGCATGTTTAAGCAAGACATGGACACATTGTTTCAGGGTTTGTGGTTGTGTTCTTTTTTCCCTAGATTAAAAATACATGTTCATGTTTATGTAGGTTAACCTTTAAAGTTAAATATTCTCCTTTTTAACTGTCCATCTCTTGCTAGAACAATTGGTTTTAAGGGTATCAGAATTATTCCAATTTGTGTTCCTTTTTTACAAAAACATAAATTTGTGTAATTCTGGTACATGTAGTAAGCTCAGTTAGATATAGATTATTTCCCCTGAAGTTATTCTCAGTACCAGTCTACAATGTATACTGACTACTGTAATATAATTTTATTGTAGCAAAAAACAAAGTGAAGAAAGGTATGTTATGTTTTTTGTTGTCTTGGAGATTTTTTGTTTCTCCTTAAAAAGGCAGCAACTTAAAATTTGTTACAATTTTGAATGGTGTGAAATTTTTCTGAGGTTTGAATCAGTTGAAGGATTTACGAATGGTGTTTGTAGCAATCAAAAGTATGAGTACCGAGTGAAGATTTGCACAATGTATTAGTACATGTAGATAATAGAAATTTTTAATAACTTTTTTTTAATTTAGGTATAGATTTCATTTAGTTTCATACAGAGTGTGATTTAATGCTTTAATCAACTAACAAACATTTTGACAATTTCTAACCTGATTAAAACTAGTCTATAGTAAAACCAAGACACCCATTTTGTCTTAAACTCATTTTGCATTTAAGGTGCTGAATGTCTTGCAGGATATTACATGTATAACATAACAGGCTTTTCCAAGATAATGCAGTTGAAATTGGAATTCTATTATCATGGTCATAAATGAAGGGAATGAGATAGAAAAACTTTCATGCAGATAAAAGTAGTTTGACCCATCCACATTTTGTTCCCGTACATATTCTAGCCAATATTTTATTTACATCAATTGTAAATTTATGTGTGTTAACTGTCCAGCGAGTTGGTAGTGTTGGTACTGATGTTTTAGTTTCTTGCAGTCACTTGTGTCCAAAATATTTGTTCATTTAGGTTATTTTTATTATACGACCGCAAAAAATTTTGTGGTCGATATTGGTATGACGTTGGCGTCGTCGTCCGCGCCGTCGTCCAAGACGCATTGGTTTTCGCACTCTAACTTTAGTTTAAGTGAATGGATCTCTATGAAATTTTACCATAAGGTTCAATATCACAAAAGGAAGGTTGGGATTGATTTTGGGGTTATGGTACCAACAGTTAAGGAATTAGGGGCCAAAAGGGCCAAAATAAGCATTTTGTAACTTCCAGACATTACTTGTGTGTTAGTGTATGGATCTCTGACTTTGTACCACAAGGTTCCATATCACAAAGGGAATGCTGGGATTGATTTTTGGGGTAATTGCCTCAAAATTTTAGGAATTAGGGCCAAAAAGGGCAAAAACAAGCATTTTCTAGTTTCATGACAATAACTTGTGTGTAAGTGTATGGATCTTTCTGAAATTGTACTACAAGGTTCCATATCACAAAGGAAAGCTGGAATTGAGTTTGGGGTAATTGCCTGAAACGTTTAGGAATTAGGGGCCAAAAAGGGCAAAATAAGCATTTTCTAGTTTCCAGACAATAACTTGTGTTCAAGTGTATGGATCTCTGAAATTGTACTGCAAGGTACCATACCTCAAAGGAAGGCTGGGATTGAGTTTGGGGTGATGAATCATAAGGGGTTCAAAAATTTGGGGGATTTTTTTTTCCTTTTTTTCTTTAAAATTTTCCATTTTAAGTTGGTTATTTCTGATTTATATTTAAAAGCAAATAATAATGATGTGGCAGGAGATACACACCAAACAGGATGTGTAAATTATTATATAATAAGTATTGTGCAATAGCAAGAAATTTTCAATTGCACAGTATTGCATAATAGCAAGAAATCTTCAATTGCACAGTATTGCGCAATAGCAAGAAATATCCAATAGCACAATATTGCGCAATAGCAAGAAATTGTCAATTGTACAGTATTGCACAATAGCAAGAAATATTCAATTGCACAGTATTGCGCAATTGCAAGAAATATTCAATTGCACAGTATTGTGCAAAAGAAGATACTTTGTATAAATTGCTTATTTCTTGACCAATTTCAATGGGGTTTTATTCTTGAAGTCTTGGGGTTCTTTAATATGCTGAATCTAACCGCTTATTAAGTTTTTGGATTTTGGGCCCGTTTTAAATTGGTCCACATTGAGGTCCAAAGGGTCCAAAATTAAACTTTGTTTGATTTCATCAAAAACTGAATTAATTGGGGTTCTTTGATATGCCGAATCTAACTGTGTATTTAGATTCTTAATTTTTGGTCCTGTTTTCAAATTGGTCTACATTAAGGTCCAAAGGGTCCAAAATTAAACTTAGTTTGATTTTAACAAAAATTGAATTCTTAGGGTTCTTTGATATGCTGAATCTAAACATGTATTTAGATTTTTGATTATGGGCCCAGTTTTCAAGTTGGTCCAAATCGGGGTCCAAAATTAAACTTTGTTTGATTTAAACAAAAATTGAATATATGGGGTTCTTTGATATTATGAATCTAACCATGTATTTAGATTTTTGATTTTGGGCCCGTTATCAACTTTGTCCACATTGAGGTCAAAAGGGTCCAAAATTAAACTTTGTTTGATTTCATTAAAATTGAATTATTGGGGTTCTTTGATATGCCGAATCTAACTGTGTATTTAGATTCTTAATTTTGGTCCCGTTTTCAAATTGGTCTACATTAAGGTCCAAAGGGTCCAAAATTAAACTTAGTTTGATTTTAACAAAATTGAATCCTTAGGGTTCTTTGATATGCTGAATCTAACCATGTATTTAGATTTTTGATAATGGGCCCAGTTTTCAAGTTGGTCCAAATCGGGTACAAAATTAAACTTTGTTTGATTTCAACAAAATTGAATATATGGGGTTCTTTGATATGCTGAATCTAACCATGTATTTAGATTTTTGATTTTGGGCCCGTTATCAACTTTGTCCACATTGAGGTCAAAAGGGTCCAAAATTAAACATTGTTTGATTTCATCAAAAATTGAATTATTTGGGTTCTTTGATATGCTGAATCTAACCGTGTATTTAGATTCTTAATTTTTGGTCCTGTTTTCAAATTGGTATACATTAAGGTCCAAAGGGTCCAAAATTAAACTTAGTTTGATTTTAACAAAATTTAATTTTAGGGTTCTTTGATATGCTGAATCTAAACATGTATTTAGATTTTTGATTATGGGCCCAGTTTTCAAGTTGGTCCAAATCGGGGTCCAAAATTAAACTTTGTTTGATTTCAACAAAAATTGAATATATGGGGTACTTTGATATGCTGAATCTAACCATGTATTTAGATTTTTGATTTTTGGGCCCCGTTATCAACTTTGTCCACATTGAGGTCAAAAGGGTCCAAAATTAAACTTTGTTTGATTTCATCAAAATTGAATTATTGGGGTTCCTTGATATGCCGAATCTAACCGTGTATTTATATTTTTGATTATGGGCCCAGTTTTCAAGTTGGTCCAAATCGGGTCCAAAATTAAACTTTGTTTGATTTCAACAAAATTGAATATATGGGGTTCTTTGATCTGCTGAATCTAACCATGTATTTAGATTTTTGATTTTTGGGCCCTGTTATCAACTTTGTCCACATTGAGGTCAAAAGGGTCCAAAATTAAACTTTGTTTGATTTCATCAAAATTGAACTCTTGGGGTTCTTTGATATGCTGAATCTAACCATGTATTTAGATTTTGGATATTGGACCATAATAGGTGAATGTCAAATTTAAAATTTTAAGTTCTTAGACCACATTCATTCTGTGTCAGAAACCTATGCTGTGTCAAATATTTAATCACAATCCAAATTCAGAGCTGTATCAAGCTTGAATGTTGTGTCCATACTTGCCCCAACTATTCAGGGTTCGACCTCTGCGGTCGTATCAAGCTGCGCCTCATGGAGCATTTTATTGTTGTTTGTTCCACATTCAAGCTGTATGACATGTATGATATACATGTGTATTTTTAGCCAAAAATATTGATACTTAATATGAAATGTCCCACACTGACAGATTTATGATATTTGCCTCAAAAAGCAGTAAGCTATCTTTAACTCTTAGGACAAATGTTAGGCGACATCATAGCTTTTAGTAATATGTTATAAATCAGATAAGAGATGAAATTGTATATTGACCACTATCAGCCTCTAGTTTGTTTTTGAGTGAATCCAAACTTTGATCAGAAATGCATGTTTTGTTGAAGAATGTTAAAAGGCTGGTACAAATCTCAAGCAGCATGTGGTTTTATCAACAAATTCATGTAAAGTTTATCTCATGTTATCAGACATGTTACTAAATACAACCTGTATTTCCTGTATCCTTCCGTTTTATATTCTAGCCAATATTGCAATTACCGTATAATGTATACAATATTGGTTAGAAGTTAATTTAGATTTACATCTATAGCTCATTGTCTTTATTTTAATAAAACTCATATACATTTGTACATGTACAATTGAAAAAAAAAATCTTTTTGAAACTTGTTTGAAAATATGACATGATAAGATTAAAAAGATAATTTCATTCAAAATTTTGTCTGCAGTATTAAAATTTAATCAGCAAATGATTTTTCTTCAGACTTTCTGTGTAAGCCTTAGTTTGATATATTTTTTAGCCACACCGTAATCATGATAATTGAATATCAGGAATCTTATGTATTATAAATGACCTATTTGACTTACATTTGATACATGTACTGTTAAACTTGAAATTTTATAAGTCAGGCCCTCATTACAACTTCATAAGCACTTGGATATGAGGTAGCAATATTCTAGTACATGTACCTAAATCTATTTTCTTTTTTTAGAAGGAAGAATGCGTTGATTTTAAGAACACAGCTGACAGTAAGAGTACATGCAGTTATAGGTAAATAATCATATCCAAATGTAAATTAGTATACTGAGGACTTGATGACCTTGTAAAAGAAATTTGATCGATTATACAGATACTTTTTCTTTAACTCCATTTTCCCTGTGAAGACAATCTGCTACATGTACATGTACATATAGTATATTATAAAATGTTTCCAAAATGATTCAGAATGACTCATATATAAAACTAATTTCAGTTTGTAATAATGTTCAATGTGCATTTATTGATATAAAGAAACTGCTGAAATCAGCATCATATTTTTTAAGTTAACTTTTATTGATATGCCAGTACATGTATATAAAAAGAGGAATATGAAAGTTTTTGCTAGAGGGTCTATTTGATATTTAAACATACACCTGGTGACAAAATGTTACATGTAGTGTAAACAAATCCTACTGGTCTAAAGTGAAGTCCTATTCAAAGTCAAGCATCCCAAACTTTTTTTACTTACTAGTGCGGGATGTAAAATAGATAAATTGACTTTAGGGGGATCGGATCTCATGAACGAAACTACTCTTTTTTAAGAATGCCATTTAATATTGAAAACTGTATAGATAGTATATACATGATTTTCCATAACATCATCCTTGGTGAATATTGCTGTATTTCTTACTAGAACTTCATGTTTATAGTATTGTCAACTTCTTATTAATTGATGTATCTGATTTCTATGCAGTAATTTATTGAATTCTTTCTCCATTAAATCCTCATTCCAATGTTTGTCAACAAGTAAACAAATGATGTAATCCTTTTTAATGTTATCTAACTGTGTTTTTAAAGCTTATTTGATTATGACATAACCCCCTGTGGTATTCCGTTTTCATTGTCACTGATCATAAAAGGTATCTGAGTGTATAACTGTCTTATGGTGGTCTTTAAAACCCTAATCTAAGTATAAATATTAACCCAATCATACATGTATTACAATAATTGGAATTTCTTATTGTGTCTACTGGTTAAATAGTTACTGCATTTAAGGTGTAATAAATATTTGAAAGTCAATAAAAAATGACAAATCATGTATACTAGATTTCTTTGTCAACAAAGGTGTAGTATTGAATATATTGAATAGATATATATATATATATATATATTTAATTTCTTTATATACATATTTTTGTTGGTTTTTCGTGTTGTTATATTTTATGCAGTGGATGACTCATAATAGTCTTGACAGTACTGTATTAGTATCAAAAGGAATAGAAATTTTATGTTGTCAGCTTTTGAAGACTAGACGACTGCATATGAAATTTACATTTAAATAAAGATCTGTAACATGATTTGAATACATGTATGAATGGATATTTTTTATATATCTAAATTATTCAGAATTTTTCTTTCTTAAACATGATCCCAATGGCAACATTAGAATAGAATACATGATTTTGGTCATTATCCATAATTCTACAGCTAGTGATCCCCCTCCCCCCTCTTCAAAAAAGAAAAAACAAAAAGGAAAAGATCATGAAGTATAATTCTGTTTTAGATTATTCTCTTTAGGCCTAAAAAAAAAATCTGTGTTTCCGTAACCCGACCGACCCTGTTTTTAGCCCCGACCCTAATTTTTATTGGATCTTCAAAAAAAAAAAAATTTGGTATCAACCGACCCTGATTTTGACACAGTCTTCTGTTAATCGACATATTTATTTATCTAACTTGCTTCTTCTGGCACAGAAAGCCAGTAAAACGTTTTATTTATGTCAAAAGGTATTCCAAATAGGTTAAAATCAAAGAAATTTGCACTTCAAAACATTGCAAATGGCCGCACTTCCGGTATTTGAAACTAATTACGGACCCGGACTTGGAAAACCATGATAATTTTCCGGATTTCGTTTACAATGTCAAAAAAAAAAAAAAAAAATCCGACCTACCGACCCTATTTTTCAAAATGATGTTACCGGAAACACAGATTTTTTTTTTTAGGCCTTAAGAAATACTACTTAGTGTACCAATTAAGATTTGAACAATTGCAACAGAACCTTGAATTTCATGGTTACTTTAGTAAAGATCTGTTTTACAAGTCAACCATAACTTTTAATTGTTAAACAGACCAGACTGTTTTACAACATAATTTGTCAAATCCCATGTCAGAATTATAACATATATTACATCATATTTATCAAAACATCTAACAACTTTTTCCTTGATCCATACTTTTATGAGAATTTGAATAATTTTATCTGTATATTTACCTTTATTGATTTTTGAGCTACATGCACTTTCTTGCACTTTACAAGTGTACAGTACAGAAATTGATGTTGAAATGCACATTTAATAAGATTATATATTATAATATGACTGTTGTTGTACCCTTTATATATATCCGAGAACCAAAAAGAAAAAAATTGAAATTGGGAGAGACTTTGTTTTGTTCAAGTTATTCTCGCAGGTCATAATCATTTTATGGAATGTGTCAGCTTTTTATTTTGACAACATTTCTAAGTTTGAAAAAGGAAAATATTTTGCTTTATCATGACATTTTTTTGTAAAAAGTCAATATCATTTTATCAAAAATGTTTGCTTTACAACATTTGTTGACTACAATAGAAGTGTCAAGTAAGAGTGAAACATTATGGGTTTGGTTCAATACAGCAGATAATTGGCCTAACAATGTACCTAATTATCCAATACCTAGGTCCTTGGTCCTTAAATCAAGTATATATATATATATAGATAAGTATTACAATTTATTTACTAACATCTTTAGACTACAGTGATTATTGCAGTAAAGTGTTGACACATACCACACTTGAGGGCAATCTTAACGACATTTCAACCTTAATCAAGCTGAAGTTTACATTTCCTTTTATTGTTCATTTTAGTTTTGAAGTTTTAAATCTATAGCTAGTATTGATAATTTTACCCGGGTCACTGATAATTGTTGTTAAATTGTCTCCTTAAGAATGTTAAATATTTTATGATAAGTAAATACCCTTGTCCAATGCTATATTAGTTGTAAGATGAATATTCTTATAAAGTTGGTCAGTAGTAAATAAAATGATTGTCACTTCCATTCAACTGTGTAATAGGTGTATTGATGTCATTGACTCAAAACAATAAGATAAGGATGTTCAGAAAGATGTTCTATCTGAAGACAAAGACCAAGTCAAGCTAGGGGGTAAAGAGTCCTGTGTAGATAATCTTTCATTTGATTATCTGTATTGACCTTTAACCTGTTCTTGAGACTGTCTAGATATATTCAGTGAGATTACTGGATTACAGTAAACATGTTTACTTCTGTTGTCTAAAATAAAATGAAAATAAGATGCTACTCTGATTTAAATTGACTTGGATTATCAGTTATTCTACTGAAGGCCTGTCAGGTTCTATCCCGTCACTCCAGCTTTAAGTTCATTTACAAATAAAAACGGACTGCCATAATATAGATGGAAAGACCTCTAGTGTATATGTTCTTATCCTGCTCCATTCACTTTATATGAATTTTAAAGTTGAAAAAAAATATTTGAAACAGTTTATTTTTCTATTTTTCTCTTTATTTCAGAAAAACTTCTGAATTCACATGGAAGAGAACTTAGAAGAGCTTTATTTTCACTCAAACAGATATTTCAGGTATATTTTACATACATCTTATGAAGACATTATTACATGCATACCAGTGGTTGACACGAAGTCCCAGACTTTAGACTACTGTTTATCATTTATTATATGATATGAATCAAAATAGTAATTTACCTTAAGGACTTGAAGACCACCTGAGGTGAATGGATGAATTCAGAGCAAGGAGACTCAAAGTCTTCAGGTTGATATGTACAGATGCTGTGATCATGCCTCTACAAACAATGGCTGTTCTTGTGATATTGAAAGGGAACTCGACTTCTGCATGTAGGACACTTAAAGCAAACCACAGACATGTTTGAAAAATCTTTTTATAGTTATAACTCCTCAGAATGAGGTTTTTAGTTAAACCACATCAAATTGAAAAAAAAATGTATATGATTCAGTTTGAAATATTCATTCACAAGTACATATTTGTAACAGTATTAGAAATTTCTTCTCTAAATCATTCATAAATGCACTTCCTTTTCAAAATAACTCTGTTGGTCAAAAACTTTGATGAATTTATCCTACACATTTAATGCATGTCGAAACAATGCACAGGTTAAATTGCTGAAATTTAGTTATGCTTAAAACATGGTTCTGATCATACCGTATAATAGAAATGACAATTTGACTAACTTTAAAAATTCTTCATTATATCTTGTTCAGGATGATAAAGATTTGGTTCATGAGTTTGTTAACAATGATGGATTGGATTGTCTTATCAAAGTTGGATCTGAGGCTGACCAGAATTATCAGAACTATATACTTCGTGGTAAGTTTTATATGTTATGATAAGCCCATTGATATATTGTCTGCTTATTAGGCCCAAATGGCAAAGCCTAGAAACATTGAGGGCAACAAGGCAAAATCGGTTGACTGTTTTTATGAGGTAGAAATTTATTTTGCTTCCTTGAGTGTTAATTAACCTTCAGGAACAGTGTCAGCTTTCCTTCAACGTTCTTAAATCAAGCTTATTAATGTAATCTTTATAAATGCAAGTATTTGGGATATTTTCGTTACCTTTAGTTTAGCAGATTCCAAAATCTTTCCAATTTAAATCACTTTCATATATACATGATATATATTGGTAACAGCTGAAATGGCATTTATTTTCATTTACTTAAACAAGATTACAAAATATCTAATTTGTCTGGATTCATATTATCTATATATATATGTGTAATCCATTTATTTTCATTTAGTTAGGCTGAAACAAAATAAATCTAACTAAAACTGCAATTTTTTAAAATGCAAACCTATACAAAAGCATTTTTTCTTTATACATTTGTGTTGTATATAATTACTTTTTGTTTTGTATTTTTGTTTGTGAATGGTATATTCTTCCCATTGTTTGTGTATAATGGAAATATTTTGTGGTAATTGAATATCAATTTATGTACTTTATTGGATACCTTTAGTGTACAATTTTTACATCAATTAATTATTTGTTAAGAACATCCTGGTTAATTTAAATATGATAGGGACAATTCCTGCATTTGAAAATGATATTGCAAAAAGATGGGAGGTGGGGGTCGTCTTGAACTCTTATAAATTAAATTTAGTTAAGTTTTGTACTCTGCCCATTTTAAATAAACAAATTCCTGCATTTGAAAATGATTTTACAAAAGTAACAGATGGGAATCTTCATGACATCTCATAAATTAAATTTAGTTAAGTTGTACTCTGCCCATTTTAAATAAACAAAAATGTTGATAAATTAGAAATCACAAATAAATAGTCATATATTTATCCCGATAGTATCAGTTTTCATTTCCTGCAAATTGATCAAGAATGTCAATAGTATCTAACTGTTACCTGACTACACAGGTATTGATTCATATTATAAATATTTCATCTTAAGTAGGAATTTTTAAAAATGTTTATTTAGCAACTAATATTTCATTTTCATGCATATAATTTATATACTTCAAAGAGTTAAGAAGTTTAATTTATGATGAGATATTTATTGGACTGTTTTTGTCAAGTGTGTTAAAGTTTGCTGATGCTGAGACAAATGTTTTTAAATGCATTGTCAATATATGAAACACATAGAAATTTAAAAAGAAGTACATCTGTGAAGATGATTTTCAAGGATTATGAGTATTAGTCCGAGTATTTCTGAAGCCTCTGTTGAATAAGGGATCATTTAAAGAAAACAAGAATACAATCATCACATTTCTTGTAATCTACACACTTAATAAAACAGTCTTTGTTTGTTTGTAAAAAAGTAGTAAAAAGACAATTCATTTCTATATAGATCGTTTTATAGCCAGAAAGTAAAAGTAGTCACTGAAAATAAAACCAAGAATAAGGACCAACACTGTAATATCTAATGTCCCATTAATAATTATTGGTAAATCAAATCTATGAGAAGACATTGACCCCCTGAATAATAAAGAGTAATGGTAATATTGATTTAGTGATGTTTTCCTACTTAGTGTTTATACATATTTAATTTCATACTTAATATACAGCTTTATATTGTAAAAATATGGATAATATAAAACTTATAACAATACCTATATGGACAAAACTTTATGGTAACGTTCAAACAATAAATCGTATAACAGAGAAATTTATGGCAAGTGTTTATTTTTACACCTGATCATCAGTGGTATTTGGATAAGGTGTTGAAGTGTGCTTTACATAACACCTGATAAATAGTTATAGCCAGTTTTGTCAACACTTTCTTTGGTGTCATAAATATTTTTTCTAAATCATGAAGTTAAAATTAACAAAGTCAATTTAAACCTATAAAATGTATAATCAAACTGTTGTTATGTACTTAAAATGCTGTAAAAATTCAGTCATACCATGGCTTTTTGTAAGGGTTTATTTTGCTTAAGCTGAATTGAAGTGTAGGTTCACTTTTTACAATTTTGCGTGTGAAATTCTTGATGTATACTGAAGATATACTGGCTGAAGACACTTAATTATAAATGACTTTTGGGGTATTCATTATGTCACTTTGATTACATTTCTTATTTTTTCTAATGATTTGAGCTGCGTCAGATAGAAATCAACCTTATACATACAAATACATGTAGTACGCTATATTGGATGAAGAAATGTGCATGCTTGAACCGTTTCTAAATTTGGATATTTTGTAAGAATCTTTAAATTCAGACCAACATGTTACCTTAAATGTCAGCATTTTATTACCTAATTAATCATAGTGAAATGCATGTATATGTAACTATCACCACTTGCATAAGGTCAATTTTGATCTGACGCAGCTCATTTGTTATGCCAAGTTTCCTAATGTTTGTTCCTGATATTCATTGACTTATTATCATGATTATTAGAAGGACTTAACTGTTCTCATATTATGATCATCATTTGATTGTTTTTTCCCTTTCTAAGCTGTTCCAACATATGAGGTAGCCATTTTTCCCCTGAAATAACGATAAACATGCTTATAAAAAATAACCTGAAATAGTCTTGGAATTTTAACCAAAACTGCTAAAAGACAAACCATATTTTGTCTTCAACACAAACCGCTATTATATCATATGTACTAGTGAAAAATTACTTTTGAACTATGTTAAGCCCATCTTGTTCAGGGACCATAACTCATATAATTAGTTTTTCCCCTACAAAATGTAAAGGATCTGCATTAATTTATCCTGTATTACGGCAATTTGTGGAAGATTCACAATAAAAGCTTGCATTATTCAATTTTTACCAAAATATACTCGAATAAAATAAATGGAACCAGGGCCCTTGGTCAAAAAACTTAAATCAGTACTCAGATTACTAAATTTGTACTCTAAACATTAAATGGAGTATTTTGATTAGTTGATTTCTGAGGTAGTACAGCTATCATGATTGAAATTCTTATCACTGCAAGGCCTGGCAATTTCACATGATTTTTGTCGAGCCTGCGACTTCTGTCGCAGAAAGCTCGACATAGGGCTAGTGATCCGGCGGCGGCATTAACTAACTACTTCAAAGCTTTATATTTTAGAAGGTGGAAAACATGGATGCTTCATACTTTGTATATAGATGTCTTATGTAATGAAGTTTCAGTCTGCCATATGTCCATGGTCCTTGACCTCATTTCCATGCTTCATTGGTCAATGTTAAGTTTTCCTGGTTAAGTTTGTTTCTTAGAAACTATAAGCAATAGGTCAACTATATTTAATGCATAGATTGATTGGAAGGTGTACATGTATTTCTGGTTTAGTTTATCCGACCTTGACCTCATTTTCTTGGATCATGTTAAGTTTATGTGATACTTGTAGTAAAGCTTTATATTTAGGACTATCAACATAAAATTAATGGTCAGTAAAGCAGGCGAGACATTTCAGCGTGTGCACTCTTGTTGTTTTGTTTATTTGAAGATGTTGTCTGATGATAATTTTTAAGATTTTAATGCAAACTTTTGTTTAAAGGTTTTTAATTACAAAAATAAATACAATTGTATATCTAAAAATTGTGTCTTAAGGTTGGTAACTTCAAAAGACAGATATGACCGGTCTCATTGTCTGTTATCCTCTTGGAGACTGAAAGGTTGCCATTCTTTTAATGAGGGAATGATGGTTGAGTCACTGTTTATGAAATTTTAATTGACCTCCTAAGGATTTGTTTGTTTTAAGATTAGTAACATAATTCATTTCCTCATCCACTTCAAGTTTGTAGTGGGCTTAAAAGGATCATTGTTGACAATCCATTGACCTCTTTAGAAACTATGTCTTCTATAACACATACAACTTAACTTAAGAAAGACCTGTCATCTTTTGCTTACTATGTTTTATTCCTATAAATAATTTATACAAATTTCTGTTTGCAGTATTGGAACTCTTCTCATTTAAGAATTATAACACTCTCCCTAATAAATATTATTTAAATTGGCTAGTTCTTTGTTAACAATGATTGAAAAATCTTTTATTTTATTTAACAAAGATAATTTAATTGATAGTTGTGAAGTTAAAAACCTTGTTCCAGACATTTTAGTCTCACTGGTCATTCCATGTGGAGAACTTAATGTTAGTAAGGAATAGTCTAAGAATCAGCACACTTAATAACACCATTTTATAAATATATAAAAGCAAATAAAATAAACCAAAATGCTTAGTCATGGTAACCACAAATAGCTCTGGGTAAAGAATATATGCTCAATAAAACAAATATACTTGTGGTTTAGTGATGATCGTCTTGTCTGTAGGTGAGATCTTGAGTTTCTTGACGTCACCTAGTCAGAACATTAAGTGTAAGATGTAATGGTAGGCTGGTGACTACATTATGGCCTTTTATTACACTTCAATTAAATATAATGTACCTTAATAGAGTACTAAGTGGGAGGTTAAAAAGAACTTAATGTAGTATGAATGGGAGGGGGTGGGAATGAGAACATTGTCATTGTTGTAAGACTGTTTTACTGGTATGGGAATGAGAACATTGTCATTGTTGTAAGACTGTTTTACTGGTATGGGAATGAGAACATTGTCATTGTTGTAAGACTGTTTTACTGGTATGGGAATGAGAACATTGTCATTGTTGTAAGACTGTTTTACTGGTATGGGAATGAGAACATTGTCATTGTTGTAAGACTGTTTTACTGGTATGGGAAGGAGAACATTGTCATTGTTGTAAGACTGTTTTACTGGTATGGGAATGAGAACATTGTCATTGTTGTAAGACTGTTTTACTGGTATGGGTAAATGTCAGCCAACAACTCAGGTTAAGGAGTAATACCACCATTGAATTTCCCCTATTAGTCTTTGTTAAATTGGCACTTTTCAAAAATTTGTACAGAATTTATCTTTGTTTCAAATAAGAAATACTTGGCATGAGTAAAGTTTTATCCTATCCAGTACTATAGTGAAAATTTCACACAACATTTCATTGCATATCAGATTATAACCATCACCGGATGTGAACCAATCAAATTTTCACCCCTTTTTATACGACCTCAAAATTTTTTTTGGATCTTATAATGGTATGATGTCGTCGTTGTCTGCGTCGTCGTCCGAAGACACATTGGTTTCCGGACAATAACTTTAGTTTAAGTGTATGGATCTCTATGAAATTTTTTAAGAAGGTTCAATACCACAAAAGGAAGGTTGGGATTGATTTTGGGGTTGATAGTCCCAATCGTTTAGGAATTAGGGGCCCAAAAAGGGGCCCAAAAACAAGCATTTTTCTAGTTTCAGGATAATAACTTGTGTATAAGTATTTCGATTGCTCTGAAATTGTACCACCACTTTTAATACCACAATTAGAAGGTTGGGATTCATTTTAGGGGTTATGGGGCCAATAGTTTAGGAATAAAGGGCCAAAAAGGGGCCAAAAACAAGCATTTTTCTAGTTTCAAGACAATAACTTGTGTGTAAGTGTATGGATCTCTCTGACATTGTACCACAAGGTTCCATATAACAAAGGGAAGGCTGGGATTGAGTTTGGGGTTTATTGCCCCAAACATGTAGGAATTAGGGGCCAAAAAGAGGGCTAAAAGAAGCATTTTTTTGGTTTCCAGACAATAACTTGTGTGTAAGTGTTATGGATCTCTTTGACATTGTACCACAAGGTTCCATATAACAAAGGAAAGGCTGGGATTAAGTTTTAGGGTTATTGCTCCAAGGGGGTTTCAAAAGTTGGGGAAAAGGGGGATTTTTCCCAATTTTTTTAAGGGATTCATATTTTTTTTTTCAAATTTTTTAAAAATTTTGAAATTTTGAAAAGTTTCAAGAAGAAATCTTCAATTGCACAGTATTGCGTAATGGATTTATAAGATCAATGACCACATTTATTTTGTGTCAGAAACCTATATTATGTCAAAAATTTGATTACAATCCAAATTCAGACAGTATCAAGCTTGAATTTTGTGTCCAAATTTGCCCCAACTGTTCAGGGTTCGACCTCTGCGGTCGTATCAGGCTGCGCTAAGCGAAGCATTTTATTTTCCTGTTAACAACAGTAGTAACCATGTCACCTGAAGTTTCCAAAATATTTTATAGAAACAGCAAATAAAAAAGAATGGTGCTTTTAAACACCCAAGATATATGTTTATGACTCAGAAATTTTTTTCTGCAATGAAATGCAGGGTTAATTTCCTACAACTGTCAAAATCAAGGGAATATTTTTTTCGACCCTTTTTCGTATGAAACCGGATGTGACATACTATGATTTGGTGGTATTACACCTTAACCAATATATAAATGTATAAAGATTACACTCTTTTTTTTTAAGATCCTAAAATAAATGTATGATGCCAATTGTGGGTAGAGTAGGTGAAGGGCTCTTTAAGTGCAATAACAGATGTAAACAACTGCAGTTTTGTCTCCTAAATATATTTAAATCATTATTTCAATTTGTTTAATCAGAAGTTATTGTCAAAATAATACATGATAAAGGTATCTGACACTATTTCAGAGGAAATATTCTTATGTAAGGATTTATTCTAGGTGTTTGCTGTTTGTCTATTTGATAAATAACATTTTAATGCAAATATGTTAAACAGTGTCCCTTTGTTGTCATTTTATTTTAAGTTTCCTTCGTGTGCAATAATCTACATTATGTAATAAATGGCTATATATGCATTACATGAAGTACTTCACTTCACATTTAAAAAAAGAATATAAAGTAATGAAATAAAGTTTCAAATTGTTAAAAGTGTATTTATCAGAAAGACAGCAGGTTAACATAATAGAATTGAGAATGGGAATGAGGAATGGGTCAAAGAGACAAAAACCTGACCAAAGAGCAGAAAACAGCCCAAGGCCACAAATGGGTCTTCAAAGCAGTGAGAAAATCCTGCACCCAGAGGCAGGCTTCAGCTGGCCTCTAAATAATAATGTATACTAGTTCAGCAAAATTGACAACACACTAAATTCCCAAACATATAAAATTAACGAAAAATTTTAAAAACATACAAGACTTACAAAGGCTAGAGGTTCCTGACTTGGGACAGGGTTAAACATGTAGTGTGAGATTTCAACCCTCCCCCTATAACTCTAGCCAAATGTGGAATAAACTAACACACAGCCATATCCACAGTAAAACTCCGTTTAAAAGAAGGCCGAGTCCGATGTTAGAATAGGTGACAGAAGAAACTAAGCAAAATGACAATAATCAATATAACTTATATAACAAAGTTCATGGATTTTTCTAGCATTCCACAGGGACCGGTATTCGGACCCATTCCCAATGGCAAAACCCTACATTTTTCCCAATTTTGGGAGCAAAATTCCCAAACGATCCCAAAATTCAAATTTTCATCTTTATTATTCATGACAGCGATGATCATTTTGTTCAACAGCTAGCTTTATGCCGAAAATCGGCAAAAGGAAATGTGTAATTCCGAGTAATAACATATCTGACTGACAAAAACAACATCGACAAACAGTGGCTGCCATAACCGGAAACGTAGATAATTACAATACCGGATTAACCCGAATAATTCAGTCCCTCCCAGTAATCGATCTCTCCTACTTGCGAGGGCCTGAATTCCTTACACGTTAAAAAACTCTTCACGAATCCTGGATTTTGATTGGTGCCCTGTAGAAGAGGTGACCAATCAGCAGTCAGCTCAATTTTATCGAGGTAGGTAAATCCCGAGCTGATTCCGAATGGTTGATTGAAGATTTTTCATTGTCTATGCATTCAGGCATTAATGTAGTAATCGTAGATCAGCGGAATATAACGACTGAATTATTCTGGTTAATACCGGATCAGATTCCGGGAGAGGATAAGGCTAATTCCGGGTTTGGCGATCAAATTCAACAAATAAATAAAAAAAAAATCCAGGCAGGTGACAAAATACAGCTATGATA
The DNA here is from genome assembly GCA_017311375.1 of Mytilus coruscus. NCBI lineage: Eukaryota > Metazoa > Mollusca > Bivalvia > Mytilida > Mytilidae > Mytilus > Mytilus coruscus. Next base: position 1,797,916 of record CM029600.1, on the reverse strand, counting down.
TATAAACACTAGAATTTAAAACCAAAAGATATATGAAAAAGAAAGAAGAAACAGGAAATATTTTAAACAGAAACTCAAAATTATTTTTAGTTCATAAGTTTTCATGTCAAAATCCAATAAAATGTGACATTACTTTTCTTTATCACTAAAAAATGTTGATATGAGATTTTTTATAATGTAAACATATAACTACAGATCCAAGAGGTAATTTCTTCTCAATCTTGAAGGGCCAGTAAAAATCTGGAAGAGCAAGTGAATTAAAAAAAAGTAGCCAGTTAAAATTCATCTCATTTCTATCCCTGAATTATTTATTATATTAACCATGTTAACTGTTACTGTCTTTGAAGATAAAAAAGGCAGTAAATTTTTATCACATGTATGCTTTAAGAACTACAATATTTTGATACTAAAATAAATTTGAGTGCCTTGTTGTTAAGTTTAAAAACAAAAAGAAAATGAAAATTATAAATAGCAATCATGTAGTTTCTTACTTTATTTTCACAAAAAAAGATAACTTTTAATGAAATATACACACTAAAACTCACTTCTGGTATATTTGTTGTTTTCCCAATTTCAATGAAAATCGCGTAAAAAAATTCCCAAAACTGGCCAGGGTCCTTTTTCCCAAAATACCAAGATAAACCCCTGAAGTTCTACTAGCAGTTACTGACATGCCAGCTCCAGACCTCAATGAAACTGATCGAAAGATCATGTCTCCATCATTTGAATATCAAGCACAATCCCTCCCCTTAGGGGTTTAGTATGATGTCATCATAAAGTAAGCCAATTACTGGCATTGGGAGCTTAAAGTGGTAGTAGTAGTTAAGTTTCCACTGTTTTGTAACATGGCAAGCCATGGTGATTTTAATGGTGGCATATAATAAATTTTACTATAGCTGGTAGTGATATTCCTATTGTCAATGTATTGAGTCATATAGTCTCGTACATGTGGTCTATAGTCCATTTGTGATTGCAAGCTACAGATGTATAGTCAAATTCCAATCCAACTCTCAATCTCTGCTTTGTGGTAAACATCTTATTCAGTTCTTTATTTTTACCAATATCTTCTTGGATAGCTGTTACATTAGTAAGTTACAAAAGTTAATATATATTAGTTTGCACTGAAGTAATCTCATCCTCTTAGCGTGGGACATATTATGTAATAGATATCTCTGTGCTGAGTTGTTATCCCTGAAGAAGCTATTTCCCATATGTCTTGATGCTTTTAGATGAGCTTTTGATATTGTTGGTGGCTGACTTTTTTCTGTGTTGTTTGGGTGCTGTCTCACTGATATTTTCCTCATATCACCTTATATTCATATGAAATGGTCAAAAGAAATAGATTAGTCCTTTTCATACAAATCTCCTGACCTGAATGATTTTACAATACAAAATTAAGAAGTATTAACCTACATCTATGAAAATCATTCTAAAAAGAAAAACAATAATATTGTGAAAATAATAATGTACACCTGGTTTCTTGTGGTATAATATCAACTCGGAGATTAGTCAATCTTCTTGTAATTATAATTCAATTATAGATACCTTTACATGGAACAAGTCTTTGTTACCGATTTAGTTTTCTTATTGGTAATCGTGACTATCAGAATTTGAAAGCCATTTAAATATTATCAATAATCAGGTAATATGCATTTTAAGCTTTCATTACTGCATTCAGGCTTGAGTAATCAAAGGTGTGTTTAAAAAGTAAATAAGACTTCTTTTGTCTGCTTTATTTTCAATTTTGTGAAGATACTAAATTTTAAAGTAAATTTTAAATACATGCAATCATTGACCCTCACACTGTCCTTGGGAAAAGAAATATATCTAATTGTGGAAATAGTATTGTCAAACTCCAGACAGATGTTTACATTTCTCAACAATAAACCAATAAGTACAGCCTGTACTATATAAACACCACAAATTAAAAGACATTTTCTCATGTTGTGAATCAGAAGGAAGCAAAAAAGTATAAACATTTTTTAAACCCTGAATTTTTACTTTCCACCAATTAACCCCAGTATAGTCAGGATGATGTTTTGGAATGAACTTGTAATTTTTACATCGCCATGACCGTGAGGGCATTCCGATGTATTGTTGCCACAGAGAGTTGACTTTCGTTTTTGACTGGTAACCGATCGTATAAATATGCGGACATTATTGAGTGCAAAATAACATTCCTTATTGCTTGTTATAAATTCATTAGGACCTCGCTGAATGGCGGACGCCCTATAGTGATCAGTCTGTCCGTCCGTCCGTAACAAATTGTGTCCGCTCTATATCTAGAGAACCGTTATGATTTCAAAGTTTATACTTGACAGTATATTAACCAACACCAGAGGGTGTGTCATAATTTATGTACAACTTCCTAGGTCAAAGGTCAAGGTCAAAAACTTTGGTTTTAGTTGACAACCCCATGTCCTATGGTAAAGATCGTGTCCGCTCTATATCTTGAGAACCGTTATGATTTCAAAGTTTATACTTGACATGTTTATAAACCAACACCAGAGGGTGTGTCTTGATTTATGTACAACTTCCTAGGTCCAAGGTCAAGGTCAAAAATTTGGTTTCAGTTGACAACCCCATGTCCAATGATAAAGATACAAATTTTTTACCACACGTTATTCACAGCGGGGCCCACAGAGATGGCTCCCATCTCAATGATATTTAGTTTCTTCAATGAATACTCACATAAATTAATAATATGAAAATGATTTGTTGTTAGAAATATATATTTAAGTGAAAAATCATTAATATCTATGCACACGTACAGAAAAATTGTGTTAACGCATGCGGAAGAATATCACAAGAACGTTTTGCGGGAAAATATGAATGCCTGCTCAAATCCAATCTATTAGAAAAATCGAAATATTACAGAAGAGTGTCCACCATGCACTTGCACTGCACTATTATTAGAATAGTAGAATAGAATGATATACAAATGGATGAAAATTATATATACATGTAACTGTTATATACAAATATTGATATAATATATGACAACAAACCGGAGTATACTGATTTGTATCACTACAATATAATAGTTATTACGGTGAGGTTGAATTCCCTGTCATTTATTCATCATCCATGCACAAACTTGTCTCAGAAAAAAATATATCTCTGTACATTAACCTCACTTTCAGGTATAGAGATGTGATTTTTTTTCTGAGACAAGTGCTTGTGACCAACCACAAGAACTTGTGGTCATCCGATGTTGAGTACTTCAGTACTTTGATTCCTCTTGTAGAGTTTAAAATCAGTACTTTTTTTTTTTTTGTCTGTAAAGTTGAAAAATATTAATATGAGGCATTCATACAAAAAATACATGTTTAAAATTATTTGTCCTAAACTCATGGCATGTTGATTAATAAAGTCCTCTAATTCTTTAAAAGTTAAATCACAAAAATACTGAACTCCGAGGAAAATTCAAAACGGAAAGTCCCTAATCAAATGGCAAAATCAAAAACACATCATAAGGGGGACTTGTTGGCAGAGTGGTCCAAGTAGTCCAACTTACTGTATGACTAGCTTGTCAACACTGAGGTTGTGAGTTTGAACCCCACAGGTGTGTTTGTGTCCAATCTTTATTTACTAGGATTGTCAGTTTTCCTACCGAAGGTTGTTGGTTTTCCCAGGCACTCCAGCTTTCTCAACCAATAAAAAATGAATGGCACAAAATAGCCAATAGTGCTGAAAGTGGCATTAAACATCAATCGATCAATCAATATAATTCTTTAAAGTGAATGTTTCTGTTGAAACTTATTCAAATGGCCATACTGGTCATTCATTCGCTTATACATTTGTACAAGAAGCTCTTAATCTCCTACAAATTTTATTATTTAATTCCAAAAAGTAATTTCTGAAAATTATTCATAGCAATATTCACTCTGAATAAATCCATACCCATACTTCTATTATCATTATTTTTCAGCCTTGGGTCAAGTAATGCTGTATGTCGATGGTATGAATGGAGTTATCAACCATAATGAGACCATCCAATGGCTGTATTCATTATTATCCTCAAAGGTAGGTATCCTAATCAAAATGGGACCAACCAATGACTGTATTCACTATATATATATATAGGTATTATCCTCAAAGGTAGGTCTCCTAATCAAAATGAGACCATCCAATGGTTGTATTCACTGTTATCCTCAAAGGTTGGTATCCTAATCAAAATGAGACCATCCAATGGCTGTATTCACTATATATAGCTATTATCCTCAAAGGTAGGTATCCTAATCAAAATGAGACCATCCAATGGCTGTATTCACTATATATAGCTATTATCCTCAAAGGTAGGTCTCCTAATCAAAATGAGACCATCCAATGGTTGTATTCACTGTTATCCTCAAAGGTAGGTATCCTAATCAAAATGAGACCATCCAATGGTTGTATTCACTGTTATCCTCAAAGGTAGATATCCTAATCAAAATGAGACCGTCCAATGGTTGTATTCACTATTATCCTCAAAAGAAGGTATCCTAATCAAAATGAGACCATCCAATGGCTGTATTCACTATTATCCTCAAAGGTAGGTATCCTGATCAATATGGGACCATGCAATGTGTAGTACAAATGTACTGACTTATTGGTAGGTTTTCTTATCATAATTCGACCATTCAATGGTTGTACTTGCTTATCCACAAAGGGAGGTATCCTAATCAAAATGAGACTACCCATGGAACAATTGTTATGGATTCAGTAGGAGACAACTATTTTAGGGACTGTAACCCTGTGAATTTCATAGAGATCTGGTTTCAAACCCTCTTAATGATCCTCAGAAAGAGACCATCAGTGACTATTTATAAGGTCTTTTATAATAGGACACTGACTTATAAGGATGAGAAAAACTGTTTTCAGTGGAATCTGATGTTTTCTCATTCAGGTCTCCGTGTCTTTTATTACAGGATGACTTCCATATGAAAAAATGTTTAGTTAAAAGAATAAATCTGTGGGTCTTATATTTCTTAAAGAGAAAAGTCACAAATTCAATTTGATCAAAACTATTTTCAAATAAAATTGTATATGTTTTAACATTTCATTATATTTCTGTCCAATGATACATCGAAGTTGTTGTGTACTTTCAGTTATCTTTATTTATGTTTACTATATGTAACTACAAAGAAATACATGGGAGTGACATTTACTTGAAAAAACGTTTTAACTTAAGGGGATTTAGAAAAAATGTATTTACATAGGGTCGACTTGTTATCCTAATTGATATTACATCGTAATCTCTACTTGTAACGTTAAAAGTATTTGTGACGCAACACTTCAGGTATAAGTGATCACCAACTCAGAAAATTGACGACAGTTTGATAATCACAACTTTCAATAGGATTATCAAAGAGAAAATTCAATGAATTTGAAATTGAAAAATGTTTTCCAAATATCGAAAATTATTTTATAATCATGGTGACAGATTTGTGACCCAGATTTTTGTAAAAGAAACATTTAATTTAATCGAATGATTTTGTTCAGTAGTTATATTACAGAAATTTATTGGTATTTTTCCCACCATAGACACTTGACTTCAGTAATATATTATAAAAGTTTTATAATGGTATATGATGTAAATCAATTAATTGTGTTATGACATGGGTACAACACCCAATATGAATAACCACATACTATCCCACTCAAACTAACATACTGAGAAAAAAAAATTGAATTAAAGGTAGAGAAAATATTTATCAAATCTAAAGACAGTTTTAAGGTATCTAAGTATGAAATAAATGAGCTTTTCTGAAAAGCCAGTGCAAGATTATTGTTAAATCTTTATAAGATTTAAACCAGGGTTAAGAAATTGTGGTTTATTAATTAGCGACAAAGCTTATAGGTTGATAACCCCCCAAACATATGTTAGATGACAAATTAATGTGGTTCACATCAATATTATGTGTTCTATGACAAGTTGTATTATGTTTGACATCCACAAATAACTGCTGTCCTTAGTCAAGGTCACGGAAATATTACTGTTACATTTTGTTAAACTTTATTCGGCAGTGTTAAAACATTTAAGTAAAAGATTAATTACTTTTTCAGATAATTATATTTTCTGTTCTATTAAAAATCAGAATGTTTGTTGTCTAATCAATTTTCTATTCTCTCAACTTGTGTTCTGTTATCTGAGGTCCTATTTTTGAAGGGTACAATGTACATGTGTGTACCTTTGCTCACTATTAGAGGTCCATCTCTAGATAATATGGATTGATATGATAGACCAATCATAATTTGAATCACCGTTCAGATATTTCCTGGTTGAAGCCTGTTATACCTGATAGCACAATAGAAAGAAATTCACAAGACATGTAGAAACATTTGACAACTTTTTCATTTGTTTTAAGAAAACTTTTAGTTTACTTGCCAAACTGAACCTCATACATAAAACAGGAAGACTGACCAGAAGGGCTGACATTTATCGTACTTTGATGAGCCCTCTAACAACAGAGAAAGTTGTGTTCCTGTGACTGACTGTGACCCTGTTGTGGCTTTTGTTTATAATATAAAATTCCCTTTGTTAAATACAGGAAGAAATTTAATTCACCCTTTAGCTAAATAAGCTCAAGTAAATCATATTTCTATAAATGAGTGTAATATTATTTGAATGACAGGAAATCAGTTGTTGGTATTCAGTTATCTGAAAATGTTGTGACCTTAAATATTACAAACAATTGATGCTTCTTGTGGGAAAGGAAGTGCAGACCCTTCCAGAGCACCTAGATACCATTTCTGGATTTAATGAGCGTTTGTACTGATCAAACTTTAATTATAAATGATATTCATATTTGTATGTCTTTTGGGGTTTTCACATTAAGAAATATTTATGTACCCAAATCATGCTAAGCCTTTTTATGCATTTCAAATCTATATATACTATAAGTACTACTGATAGCTATTCTGTTTGGTTAAATATAAAGTGAAGATATTTGTATAAATAAAACAAAATTAGATTTCTTTGTGGACCCTATTCAGGATAAACACTACTGATAGCTATTCTGTTTGGTTAAATATAAAGTGAAGATATTTGTATAAATAAAAACAAAATTAGATTTCTATGTGGACCCTATTCAGGATAAACATCTGTATATCTTTTCTCACAGCTATTTGTATCATTTGGTTAGGATTAATGTAGATTTTATGGTCAGAACAGGTGTTAAAAAAATTGTATACGTTCATGGTCAGGGCACATTCTCTTACTTAACCAGGGGCTTTCTTATGTAAGCTTATTTGACCATATGAAGAGACAAGGCTCAGATGCACAAAAATAATTATTCTAAGCATGTGACCTACTGCTGGACATGTGAAGGCCAAGAAGCCATATTCTTGTACCCATCTATACCAAATGAATTTTATAACATATGTTTCTCTTATTGTAGCTATTTCTATTTCAGTGTTATATATATTTGGATGTGAAGACATCACTTAAGTTATAACTAGTACCTGTATTTGAGGAGTTCAATGATGATATAACGTTTTTATTTATATTTCAGTTTCGTTTGGTAGTGAAGACATCACTGAAGTTATTACTGGTATTTGTGGAGTACACAGAGACAAACACGATGTTACTTCTCCAAGCCATTAATTCTGTAGATAAACGTAGAGGTAATAAATAGTATACATGACATATTTGTGACTTTACAAGGGAAATCACTTCCACAATAAGGAAATGCATGATGTAGTTAGAGTACCTCTGAATGCTGGTGTTTGTAGATTTATATAACAAGGAGAACTGGTGTTGTCTACTGGTCATCACTTTAGAGGCTAGATTTGCAAAAGTACATTTTAACTTTACTTCAATAATAGATATACAAAAATAGTAAAATTTTAGGTATATAATGTTATTGATATTACAATTTCTATAACTTTTGTGATAAATATTAATAAAAGGAGATGAATGTTAGTGTGATGACAAAAACAACCCACCCCAGAAACATCTGAATGATTCAACATAAAATGACTTAATTGATTAAGAAATAAGAAAATACATGCACTTACACCTTACATTTTGAACTGGACTACACATGAAATATACACTGTTGTATCTGTTGAAGCAGAAATGCAACATTTCAAATGTGTTCACACAGTTGAAATTAGCAGTGAAACATTTTTCAATAGAGTAATTTTGAACATTGACTGGTAGTATTACCATTCCATCATTACAATGCAATACTTTATATAACCAGTAGACAATTTATTGAAAGGAAACAATTCTGCTGACAGATTTATTCTGGCTAGCACATTGACACATACTCATTTTGTCCAGGATGTAGAAGTTTAAAAGCTTAATAATTATAGTTACAGCTATTGTACATTGTATTCTCTCGGGTTTAAAAGAAGATAATTACACTTCTAAAATGTCATGTAATTTAACAACAGACGGGGCTAATAATATTATTGTTAAACTTCAAGGACAATTATTTTTTAAAATCCAAATGTTTTCATGATTGTATCTCTGTGAAAACTAATAGTTAGTATTGTCATTACGTTCACTGGAGGCAAAAATAACAAACAAAACTCAGATCTTAAAGTAGCCGTGGTTATAGGTGTAAATTTTGTGACAGAAGTTTAACCTAGTATATCAAATGGTCAATAAAAAATACAGATAAAAGCAATGGCTGCAGGCAAGTCAAGCTTGGCTGACGTCATTTACTGTTATATCATTCAAATTTGTGCTGAGAAAAAAAAGTAGTGAATTAGAATAATCTTCTTCCTGTTACCTCTGATAATAAAGTTGGGGCAGGAATAGTTCATGTGAATTTCTCTATCTGTCACATCTTAAAAAGCTCTAGCATCTTATCTTTATGATAGCACTTACAATAAAAGGAGTTAAAGGAGATGTTGGGATACACGTCAATAAGACCTATAATATCTTATAAAAACAGAAATATTTGGATGAGAAGCACACCATTTTGTTTTCTTGGCCTTATTTTAAGTTGGTTGACATTTTGTTGATTGATAACTGAAGATGGGGGACATAATGATAGAATGTGACATATATAATAGCCAAGCACCTTGTTAAATTTTATCATTTCTACAATCAGATTTAAATAATCACCTTAGTAGACCTATTTAATTATATCAAATCTCAAATCTTAATGATCCTAAAGATAATAGTAAAACTAGGTCTGTTTATTTGTAGGTAATAAGGTGGTTGTAATTTGCTTGTTTTTGTTCAGTTTTCATAGTATCTGATTGAAACAAAGATAAACTGAACACTGAAAACCTGCAAGAAAATGAGGACAAATATATTTTTAACTTTTTCTTATAAAAGAACATAAACATAGTTATACATATAATCTGATATAAGTCGAGGAATCAGAGAGGGGATGAGCACAGCCTATGCAGCCCCACCCTTACAACAGACATCATAAATTTGAGCACAAATTTGAATAAAGTACTGGCTGGTATTGGCTTGGAGTCACAAAATGAAACATCCCAATTATCTAGGTGACCCTCAAATCATTGATCCACACCTGTAAAACACCACCTCCTATGAAAGAAAGAAGTAAGATGTTGACTCTAGGTTAATCCTGTCAATGTCCACATTAGTAGTAAAAAGAAAGACAATTTTATTTTCAGGCACAGTCTTAAAGTCCCATCATATCAAGTTTTTGTTTGCCAGATTTTAACATTTAATTCTTAAACCATACAAGAATGCAGATTAGCTAATATAATGAAAGACTTCAAAATTTGCTAAAATACTTACAGACATAAAGATTTTCTAAAATACTTAAGGTAGTTCAGGGTATAGAAAAAAATGACAGAATGGTCTTATACTTTGCCAAAATGAAGATTTTACTATGCTTTTTCAAAAAAATAATAAAAAGTATGGGTCACCGCTATTTTTAAAGGTACGAGTCGTTCAAAATTGCCAAAATTTGCTTAGATTGTTCATGAAAAACACATTTTTGTGCATAAAAGAAATCTATAAGACAGAATTTTGAAATAAAATATGAGAAGATAGGTTTTATAATATATTTTAAGAAAATGGAAAGAAAAATGGTGTTACCGAACTCTTTTCTTGCTACAAGTAAAAATGAAAATTTCCTATATGTCCAGTATAAATTTTCTACTAAAAGAGTTATCTCCCTTAAATGGCTTATTTGAAAAATTGATTCTAAAACACAAATATTTGGTATTTGTTAAAACATTTTCGAGAATGCAATGAATCACTAAGTTTTCGTTATATAAATAAACAGTGTAACCAATAAATTGCAAATCTGTCTCCAAATTTGCAGATTTGGGCAAAGAACTAGACGGATTATGTACTGTGATTGTACAATTCAAGATGGCGGTATACCCTGAACTACCTTAAAGACATTGAGATTTTATAAAGATAATAAAAATACTTTAATATAAAAATAAGAAGATGTGGTATAATTGCCAAAAGAGACAACTCTCCACCAGAGACCAAATGACATAGAAGTTTTACAACTATAGATCACTGTACATACGGCCTTCAACGACTTAAAGACTTGAAGATTTGCTAAAACAAATAGTTCCTACCATTTTCACTAACAACTTTTATCTTGTACAATTAGATGTATCAAAATAGTTTGCTTCTCATGTATTACATGCTTGTATTATTTTTCAGGTTTGAGTCCTTGGACCAACATCATGAGTATTTTAGATGAGAAAGATGGAGGTGACACAGAACTCCTTATATACTCCATGACATTAGTAAACAAGGTGAGGAGACGGTGTAGAAATCATTGTTTGTTTACCATCTTGAATATTCTTAAAATACAGATACCATCATCAAATGGAGACCTGGTTGGCCCAGTGGTACAAGTAGTTCATCTACTGTATTATTAGCCTGTCAACCCTGAGGTTGTGAGTTTGAACCCACACGTGGCAGGTGCATACAATTCCAATCTTAATTGACTAGGATTGCCAGTTCTCCTGCCAAATGTCATGGTTCTCTTTTGGCATTCCGGCTACCACCAACAATAAAAGCTGGCTGCCACTATAAAGCCAATAGTGCTGAAAGTAGTGTTAAACATCAACAATCAATCGATCAATCCAGCATCAAGCACCTTGCATTGCTTTAAAAGAACAAGGAAGAAAAAGTTTGCAAAAGGCATCATTCAGAATTTGACTTTATTCACAATTTAAGTCCTTTAATTGATGAGTGATGATTGATTTTTCTGTGTATTGTCAAACAATACTTTTTTGCCACAGTTAACTTAATATGGCCTAAAATATCTTTATGTGAAATGATCAAATTATATCATGTTGTAGTTAGCAACTATAGGTCACTGTATGGCCTTCAGCAATGAGCAAAACCCATACCACATAGCATAGATTTTACCATAACGCATTCTACTAAGTACCCATTTTGTTACGATTATTCATGTTCAATTCATAATTTGATTCCGAGAACTTTGTAATTCTAATGAAAAATATTAGAACTATATAATCTTGTATTTCTCATGAAATCCAAATTAAATTATCAAATAATATTTTTAATTTTACAATTTTAGGTCTTGAGTGCAATTCCAGATCAGGACACATTTTATGATGTAACAGATGCCTTAGAAGAGTTAGAAATGGAGCGTGTTACACAACGACATATTATGAGGAACGGAGCAGACTTAGATCTGATTGGTCAGTTTCAGTTATATGAATCAGCTCTTAAACATGAAGATCAAGTAGAAGAGGAGGAGGAAGTGCAGGAGAACATCTCAGGTGAAAAAAAAACTTCAATCAAGCTGATTTACATATATCTTATTGACATAAAAAATAATTGTTATCATTGTATGAAATTTAAAACTTGCAAGGGTTTATGATTGGTCAAATAAAGATCATATATATTAAAGTACATATTTTCACATCAGTCTATGCATGTCACTAATTGTACTGCCTCTGTTGGCTTGTGTTAGCATGATCCTTTCCTTGGTGGGAGGTTGGATCAAACCAGATACTTTAAAATTGGTGTTTACTGCTTCTCCACCAAGCATTTGGCATTAACGAGTGAATGCAGAGATTTGTTGGCTCAGAGTAAGGCCAACACCTTGTAAGCTAGCATGGTAAAAATCTTGACTCAGTGTATCAATCTAGCACGAGGCAGGGTATTTATATATTACTGAATGATAATTATCTCTCTTTGTCAGTTTTAATTCTTGATATTGAAATTAACTCGTACAGATAACAGCAAAAAAAATGATTGTTTTTTATGCCCCGTCCGTCCGTCCGTACTTCCCAAAATTGGTTTCCGTTCTTTAACTTAAGTTTGCCTCAACCAAATGTTATGAAACTTATGCACAATGCTAATTACCACAAAACACAGATCAAGTTTGAATTTTGGTGGCGTCACTTTTACCGTTCTAGAATTATGCCCCTTTACAAATGGAAAAATTGCTGAAATTTTTCTGTTCTCTAACTTTAGTTTGCCTCAACAAAATGTTAAGAAACTTATAAATGCTTATTTCCACAAAACTCAGAACAAGTACAAATTTGGGTAGCATCACTTATATAGTTCTTAAGTTATGTCCCTTTATAATGTTATATGCAAGAGGGGCATCATCTGTGTCCTCTGTGTCCTATGGACACATTCCCTATTTTTTTAACAATAATGTTTTAACAAAGTATATATATTGTAGGCGTACTCCAAGGACTAAGAGTGATGCAGATGGAGTTAGGAAGAGCAGACGTTATTCTACAGGAATTCAACAAAAGAAATTACAGGGAAAGAATAGAAGTGTTCCTTCATTGTTGACATTACAAGACGAGAAGAAACCAGCAGCAGAACGCTACGCTGAACTGAGAAATCAATCTATACAGTAAGTCATTAATTTATTATTATATCATTATCTACTACAGCTGAACTTTCATAAAATAAAGCAACCTGTACTTTGGGTCTTCTAAATAATATCAATGTAATGCAGATATAACCAATTATTCAAATGTACATAGCAAATCAACAGGAATGAAAATTGAACAAATTAGGCTACAAGAATTTAAGTGAACTGTCACTAGGTCAATTACTGTTTATTTTGTTTTAACTCCCCAGTAAAGTCAGTTTTTATTAAGGACACATATATGTGTGGTATTTTATTTTGTGAATATCAATTTTCCTGTTCCATGGGTGGTAGTTGTCATAATTATTTGTCAGAATCTCTTTGAAATCTATGCACCCAATGTAAACACAAATGTTTATGTTGGATTCTTGACTAAACATGCTTCTGAAGAGACAACATAGGCAGTATGAGTTGATGAGTTGTCTGACAAGAGAGATAAATTTATAACTGTTTGACAAGGGAGATAACCAGATTTAAACAATCTGTAGAAAAGGACAAGTTATAACTATTTATGCAAGAACAGCTTATTTATGACCCATACAGTTGGAACCTGTATTATATAGAAATAAGATGAGATGTGAGCTTTATACCATGAAAGAATATAGGAAAATATTATGAACATGTTTTGTTCTGTCACATTTGGTCTTCAACAAAGACCTCCACTGTAATCTGCTATCAACAGTTGAATTAATTCTAAATATACAACTTAATGCCTTATTTGAGTTTATATAATTATTTCATTCTCCCATTAGAAATGCCTCATTGCCACCAGAAAACATCCAGGATCAAATGCCTGACCCTAACAGAAAAAGACGGACAAGGTTAGATGAAATGATTCAAGATGTCGAGCCGCCAGACAAAGTGGCAGAAATGCCTAAAAATATCCAAGTTAATGGTACAGCAGAACTTAGTCCTAAGTCACAAAACAGTAAGTTCAGGCATTCATTAGTGTTCAGGTTATGAGAAAAATTGAACTTATTGACATGTTCATTCAAGAACAAAATGGAATAAAACATGAAAACAATCATTGTTTCTCATTCAAAATTAGAAAATCAGAGTCAATACACTTTCATCAGAATAATGAACTATATGCTGTTCTTGGATGGACCATAATTTGCAAACTTGAGGCATAGGTATATGTTTCTGTGGCTGTTGAAATCATTGCATTGCTTTTGATTGGAGTAAATAAATGGCTTATTTTTAACTGCTTAATTTATAAATGGTAATTAAAATTTAAGAAAATTAACAAGAAATTTGTCAATTTCAGCATTGTGGCTGTATAAATATAATAACCTATTGCTTTTATTTTTGAGTTTGCAAAAGTAAGATTTGAAAAAGAGAATGTTTCTATACATGAGTGTTATGAATTGGTTTGTAAGTTTCTTTGAGTTCATTCATGATTTGTTGTGCACCAAGTTCAGTAGCTTTAATAGCTACACTATGGGCTAATCTTACTTTACATTTATTATCTTGATAATATCAGAAATTTCTTCATATATTCAAACCTTAAAAATCTTCTGGATGAAATTTGGTGCTAACATCTTTTGAAAGTAAAAGTTTATTTATAGTGGTCACTTCACTACTGAGCACTTATGGAATGGAAATTGGGACAAATTCAGTGACCATTATGAATAATTATTATAAGCATGTAAATTGTTACAGCCGATTTCAATGAGTGTGTAGGCAAAGGTAATCTCTTTGGTTAGCTTGCTTGCTAGCTGAACCGTGACGTCATTGTTAGGATAGGTAAACTACCCTCCTTTAAGAGTAGACTAGTCCGGCAGATAACCAATCTATCTGTCTGTATTACTAGGCTACTTCGAAAGGAGGGTAGTATACTTTACCTAACAATGACTTCACGGTTCAGCTAGCAAGCAATCTAACTAAAGATATTACCTTTAGCTACACACTCATTGAAATCTGCTGTAATGACAATTATTATTTTGATGTTTTCAATCTTTCATTTTCAAATTACAAGTACTGTTAACCAACTTATTTACGTGTTAAGCCCTTTCTAACTTATTTTGCAACGATTTATATTTCATGATTTTCTAACTTTTTTAATGTATGCATATAGGAGAATATCATAGACTGCCTAATTGTGACGATTTATATTAATTTTCCACTCTGGGAAAGTCACAAAAACTAATCGCTCACAAAATTTAGTTGGTTTACAGTATTAAATGAGAAAATATTGGTGAAACACTATGATTTGTCAAACAGTAATACATATAGTCTACGGAATTAAGTGAGAATATCTTAGATATTAAGTTTACAGAATTAAGTAAGAATATCTAAGATATAAAATTGTTGAGTTATATAAAAATCATGTGATATGTTTAGGTTCTGAAGGAGAAAAGACAGATTTAGGTTTGATTGATGAAAGCATGAAAGAAGACAATGATCTTCTTTCCCTCCCAGAAAGTAAGGCTGATGATTTAGTTTCGCTATTAGAGAGTAGAGACAATGATTTAGTTTCTATAGCAGAAAGTAGAGACGATTTATTTTCGATTGGAGAAAATAAGGAAGATGATGTGTTTTCGGTTGAAGAGAGTGCTAAGGATGAGGATGACAAATCGTCTCTCTTTGATTCCAGTGGTAAGGAGTTGTCTCCTCCTAAGTAGACACATCCTCCTTGATCACATGACTTTTCCTTACACTTTTGAATCACAGTTTTGTGACTGATCCTTTTTTAAATTTTAGATCGTGTTTTACCAGATTTTCAAGTCTGTTAACATTTTGTGGCTTTTTGCTATGGTTTTACTTTGTGTATTATGTATGAATTAGACCAGCATTTAAATACCCAATTCTTTTATTATACTAAATTGACTTTTTTTAAGAATGAATTTCATAAATTGTTGGAAAAAAGGGAAAAATTCAACTGCATCTAATTCATACAAGTTGCACAGATTACATTTGCAAGATAGTTTTTGCATTTTCAGTTTTCTCTACATTTTTCTTGGTACATGTATCATAATTTTTTTTTATATATGAATTTCATGATTTTGTTACCTGAAAAAGCAAGACAGCAATGCAACTTATGATAAGAATAACAATAAATATGAAATCTCTTAAAATATGAAAAGAAATTAATGGAGATTTTTTCGACTTTTTGTGATTCTAAAATTCATCAACCAGTTAATTTCCCATAGGCTTCTGATTTGGCATAAAAATTTTTAATATATATTCTATACATCATAGACCTGTATCTTGTATTGTTAACTGTTTATCTCTGGAAGGTTAAAAGCTACTTATATCATTTCAAATGCATACAAAATTTCATAAAAATCAGAAATATCACACAATTATGTATACTTTCTCTTAAAGAAATGAATCACAACAACTACAGGAACAGAAAATTAGGTGTTTAAAAATTTGGAAAAAATTTGCTATTAGAATTATAAGTTGCAGAGTTGTTAGATATCCTTGGATGTGTTTGGCTTTTATTGTCACTTTTACTGTGTGAAACACTAACATGGCATGGTCTGATCCCACAGATATGACTAGAACACGCAGAGATCGCAGGGAGAGACAGCGCTCATTTCTTAAAGATCAGGAGCACGAAAATATTCGTCAGCGAGTTGTCAATAGAAATGGAGATAGGTCATCTGTTGCCAGCAATTCATCAACAGACACATGTAGTAGTGATAATAATATGCCTCCTGCGGTGGATATACCGCGGGAGACTGCAACCACTAACTATTCACCACCTCTGGGTGAAAATGAGAGACTGGGTGGTAAGGTTCTGACTAATGTTTCCAATGTTACTAATCCTGCACTTTATAATTAAAGTCGTATGATTTCTATGAAGGTATATTTGGAAGTAAAATTCCAAATATAATGTAAAGCAATAAATAAATTCTACATGATTTGTTACATACATGAAAAATATGACAGTAGAAGAAAAATACTACCTCGCTCAATACAAGACTTATAATTAAAGCAGTCATGACAGCTAGTACAAAAAAAATATAGAGAAAACTGTAAAAATTTTCATTTAGCACACTAGCAGAGCGAGCATAGCAACATATGATTAGTGTAAACACTAGTGTTATAGTAAACTAGTTACCAGAACTGTTTATACTTTAGTGTGGCTAAAAAGTTTTTCTAGCTTAATGCATAGTTGAAGATTTAGTGTTTTATTGTTCTGCTGGTTTTATTTAGAACCATAAATTAAGAAATTATATACTTTAGTAGAAGGATAATATTATAAAACTTATTATTTGATCAATATTATTCTTTGGTTTAAATGATTGTTTCCATGGAAACTGATATTAAAATATGTTGAATAAATTAAAATTTGTAACATATTGACACATTGATGTAAGGAATGTATTATGCTGTTATGAAATCTTCATATGAAAGCATTTTATCAAATGAAAAAAGCCATGTTGTTGTTTATATGTAAACAGCTTCAATTTTTACTTGTAATCAGATGGGGTTTTCAACTTTTTAATTTCAGACGATGGTAGACAGAAGTCTCATGGATACTCGATAAAACAACAAAATGACTTTGAAATGCGTAATAATAAATATAATGAATCTCAGAACGCTGTGGAACAAAATAATAACGAACTTAGTCCTAATAGTAGTAATAGTCGATGGTTACAGTACATGCAAAAAACAAAAGAGGAAGAAGACAAAGCGAAGGAACGAGAATTAACAGAAAAATTACAATCACAACAACATCCTGATGTGGATGTCCTTAAAAATCGTGGTGAGAGTGTGTCACATCTTAAAGATGCTTTATCACAAAACAATGGTGGAATTCCTATGATGAAACCTCAAGAAAATTATGATGATAATAGAATTCAGTCAAATATTGATAGATTTCAACAAAAACCGGAAATTCAAAATGGTAGAGAAAAGCAAGCACCGAAAGGTGACCTTAGTGGACTTATATCTAAAGCTAAAGAGGGACTTGTTGTAAAACCTAATGAACCTCCTAAACCTAAACCAACTTCTCCGGAAATTGTTCTAACAGAAAGTGATTTACAATGGGACAAACTTAAGAAAAGATTACACCGGCCATTAAAAATAAAAGACTTGGATTTTACCGATTTATGTGACGATGAAGATATAGACGTTTTTGCTCCAGTTCCATTTGCTGGAGGGCCTCCTGGGATTGGTGGAATACCTCCTCCTCCACCACCCTTTGGTATAGGTGGTCCCCCTCCACCTCCTCCTCCCCCAGGGATGGGAATTCCACCACCCCCATCCCTACCAGGAGGAATTCCCCCACCACCACCAATGTTTGGTGGAACATCACAAAATGCAGTAAATTTGCCACCTGCACCTGGGTCAACATTAAAAAAGAAAAAGAAGACATTGAAACTTCATTGGAAAGAGGTCAAACCAGAACAACCACACCCCGTAACTAAGGGTGAAACTGTATGGAAGGACCTTATTGATGTTAAAGTAGACCCTGATAAACTGGAACACTTGTTTGAGACTCGAATGAGTGAAATAAAACAAAAGGTCAGTGTTGCTTTAGTTCATCTGCAATTATGGTAGACTGTCCGAACATTTGAAGAAAATATTTTAAGTTAACTTAGTAGTACATTATTCTTGTTACCTTCTTTGATTGTCATAACATTTTGAAAAAAAAAAAATGTTTTTACTTTTGCAACTGAGGAAAAATGTATGCTATGCACGTTTATCATTCATATGATAACACTGTAACTTAAAAGAGGAATTCTAAAGAATAGTTGATATTTTATTGATCAAAACACAGGTACTTATACAATGTTAATCTTTGTTGGAGGAAAAGATGGAACAGTTTATAAAGGCAATCTTGAGTTGTAAAATGCATTATTTGAATTAACAACAATGAAAAAGAATATAAAAGTATTTTCTTTTTGCTATAAACTTATAATATTCATGACATAATATAAGGTATTTCTGTTTTTGTTGTTGTTGGAAATGTTGTTATGATAAAAAAAAGTATGTCTAATAAATTAATGTTTTTTGTATTAAAGTGGTAGAAATAAGAATGCATGATCGTCAACTAATTCTCAAACTTTCTTTCAGGAAATCATTGTATCATCATTATCATGATAATAATTTCACCATTTTTCTATTTCATACTGTGTGTTGCTGTCTCTATTTGGTCATGGTGCCTAATTTGCATAAAATTCTGTGATTGGCTATTGCATGTATATAATTTAACAACAACAGGATGTGGTAAGGATGATGGGATAGCTTTCTATTTATGCCAGTTTGCCCTTCCATTTTAATTTTTACCCATATCATTCCTGTAGAAAAAACACCACCATGTTAATTAATCTGAATTTGTTGTTTTCCTTCAAACCAAATTAGAATTCTTGTCCTGAGAAACAGTTAAAGGAACTTTACTTTGTTTCTCATTTTGGTCTGTGAAAGGAATCTTTCTCCAAGAGTTTAGTTGTATGATAATTATTTATCTCCAAAACCTGGAGAAAATTTTGTTAGACACCTAAATTTGAAAAGATATTACATAAATTTATTCAAATTCTGTAAAGCAACAATATCAGAATGTAGGAACCAGCAGCAGCTGTATACTATCACAGGATACATGGGGCAATTTTCTTTAGTTATGTCTAATAATTTCAACTGAAAAAAATTCTTTGATTTTCTGCTATCTTTCTAGTTTAATTTAAACAGAAAATTCTTATTTTGATACAGTAAGTAAAGAAAAAAAATTCATAAAACTGAACTATTTTAATATAATTGTAGTGCAATTAGGAGCAGTTTGAAAAATGTGACAGATGCATATCGCAATGGTTGATCCTCACATTTATTTTATCAACCACAAAAGCATAGAAGAAGCTCATTTATTAATCTGCTATTATCATCTGTTGTTGAAGATTTTACAACGATGAATTTAAAATTAAAAAAGTGAACTAACAGTAACAGTTGGTATTTCTAATTAGCCACGTTGTCCCACCCCATTACACTAGATGGCCCATTTCTGTTTTTTTTTTTTTTTCAAATTCATTTCCTCACAGGGACACTGTTTTAAATACAGTGTGATCTAATGGTTAGAATAGTTGAGTGTGTACCATAAAAGCATGTTAGTCCACCCTTGCATGATTTTTTGCCTTAATTCTACTTCCCGATCCCCTTACTTACTCTAGAAATTTTTTTTGCTTGTTTGCTTACAATCTGTAGACATCAAGTACATTATGACATTGGAGTTAAAGAAATCTCTTTTCTATCCTAAAACTTTACACAGTACTCAAGGAGTACAAAAGTTTGAGAATCATACTAAAAATTGTTATGACTGTAACTTAGTGTAATCCTGGTGTGAAGTTTGATCAAATTTAAATTAAATTCAAAACTGATAATCAAAATATAAAAAAATAATTTTATTCATAGATACTTTCTTGGAATTTGAGCTATCAGATACAAACTAAAAAATTCTTTAAAAAGTTATTAAATCACAATTTGAATGAATAATAGATAAAATTTTGGATAAGAGAAATTATCACAATATTTGTCAGTGGAACAGACCACACCAATCACCAACAAACCACTCCTCCAAGAAAACAGACATACAAACACAAACGTAAAACAACATGTGATAATAGGAAATGAATTGAAAGTGCACGACCATAATTATTTGTTGCTCACATTTTTTTTTGGGTGAATATTATGGGGTCATTTCTGGTGGGATTTTAATCAATTTGGTAGCAATAGAAGCAGACTTGTTACAGGTTTATAAACATTGGTTTTATTTGTATTATGATGATATACACACAAGTATAATTTTCTGTCAGAAAATTTGCTATATATTTCAACCGAATTGGTAACATGTTCACTTCAGAAGAAAATAAAAACAACTAACAATATTATATTTTAACTGAATAATCATAAAATCTTCAGACATTTCTGCATCTTTCAACACCTTGTTGGGTAAAATCCTACCATAAATGCCTTTAATGTTTGTTGTTGAAAAAAAGGGTATATGAAATATATTACCAAAAAATTGTAAGATAGTAATACTTTTGGCCATGTACTATATTTTCATATTGTTTTGTCATCAAGGTACTTTTTCCCAGATTCATTTTAAGTTTATTTCATTGTCAATTTAACTGTTGTTTCCAGAAAGCTGAAGCTGCTGGTAAGAAAGAAATCAATGTCCTTGACCCAAAAAGGTCAAATGCCATCAACATTGGTTTAACAGTTCTACCTCCACCAAGGACCATCAAAGCTGGAATCTTAAAGATGGATAACTCTATTATGAACAAAGAGGGTATTGAGGTAAACTATTGTTCTGCCATGAAAATGACTAGAGCATATATATACATTTACTTGTGTAACTGTTTACCCAACTAGATTGGTATTGTTTGTTTCAGTCCATTCTTCAGAAAACCATGACAGTATTTCAGCGATATTTCATAAGATAAAGTTGCATCATCTCGGTCTTGCAAACATCATGTATAATGAAAATAACTGAATACCTATACTGTACCATTTTTCTCTAAATTTTTATGAACTTCACTTCAGCAAACTAAAAAAAAAAAATGAAATTTGTGTTTATCTTTCTGGGTGAAAAAGAAATATACATTTGATAACTTTTTATAAACATTTAATGAAGATTTCAGTAAATATGACATGAATAAACCACAAACCAAGTAGTAACTTTAAGTCTTGCTTTTATTTTAATAACAACTTTTACAGAAAATCTTAACATCTATGATTCCAACTGAAGAAGAAAAGGGGAAGATTTTAGAAGCTCAGATGGCTAATCCAGATATCCCACTTGGAACAGCTGAACAGTTTCTTCTTACATTGTCATCTATTAGTGAACTGCAGGCTCGACTGTCTCTCTGGTTATTTAAGTTAGATTATGAAGTTATTGAATCAGTAAGTCTTTCATTTTGCGAGTTTAAGTGAAATTTAGTGACAACAGCCTCTGTGGATGCAAAGGGAATGATATGGGGAGGATGTGGATAAAATAATAATGAAATAAAGAAAATAACATTACATGAAAGGAAAAAGACTTTTGTTGATGTTCTTCATCTTGATTGGAAGTTCTTCAGTGGCAACTTATCTATTCAAGTTATAAATTGAAACTAGAATCAATCATATTGAGAATTTTTTCTTGTCAAATACTGTATAAAATAATGTACATGTAATTTCACAGTTTCTAAAAAGATATATTTCTCAAGGTATATGTCAAACAATGGTATTCAAGGTAACTATATGGACAAAGAAATTTATGAAATGTTACTATTACCCCCTACCTGCGGATTGATTGAGCATATTGACTCATTCAGGAAATACGAAAGGAAATAGTAATTGGTGAAAAAGAATTTGTATTAAAGAAGAAATGCAAGACACTAAAAACTGAAAGAAATCATTTGCATTATTGACATAATTGTGGATTCATTTTCTTTGTGGGATGGTTACTTTTGTAGATATAGGAAGATGTGGTATGAGCGCCAATGAGACAACTCTCCATCCAAGTAACAATTTATAAAAGTAAACCATTATAGGTCAAGGTATGGCCTTCAACACGGAGCATTGGCTCACACCCAACAGCAAGCTATAAAGGGCCCCAAAAATGACTAGTGTAAAACCAAACGGAAAAACAACGGTCTAATCTATATAAAAACGAGAAACGAGAAACATGTATGAACTACATAAACAGACGACAACTACTGTACATCAGATTCCTTATGGATATGCTTGAAGAACAAATAACAAATTTCCAACAAAATTCAACTTTCCTTAAACCTTGTATGTACCAGGCAATCAATGCAAGTATCCACAAATTACACTTAACATTCGTCAATACATATTGATATTCACAATAACAAAAGAATCTACAGTATAAACTTTAGTCCTTTAGTTAAACACAGATTATAATAATTTATTACAGGAAGTTGCTGAACCATTGTCTGACCTGAAGAAAGGAATAGATGAATTACGGAACAATAAAACATTTAAATGTATTTTATCAGTTGTATTAACCATTGGAAACTTTTTAAATGGAGCCTCAGTAAGTATTGTTTGATTGTTGAATGCCTAATGTCCAGTGGCAAATATTACATGCATATTCAGGACAACAAAAATATGATAAATAAATTTGGTTGATACTGCAATGTTTGTTGAACAGGATAAATGATTGGAAATTTGACTGCAACTGGAAGAAAGAAGTATTGGGTAGCTGCTAAAAATTTGCCATCTCCATTTATATAAATTTAAAAATATTCTGAAAACCACTAGAAAAATATATGACTGACAAGTTATTGGCATGTAGATGGATTATTGGCTGCTTAATGTCTGGGGGTGAACATTTCAAACGATATAAATGTGCTTTCTTGTAATGTTACATGCTCTTTGTTGTCCCCTGCATAACGCGTTGCTGGGGACATGGAAATTCTGGGTTTCCTTGTGTCCGTCCGTCCGGTCTTGTTAGCGCTCTCACAGGTACAATTCTTGCCAGATTTTTATAAAACTTATACTATAGGTTAATATCAGCAATATCTCGGACAAATTTTATAATGGTGGCTGATCAACTTCTCTTAAAAGAGTAATGCCCCTTGGAAATATTAAATTTATTGAAAATGGCCTCGTTAGTGCTCTCAAGTGTACAATTCTTGCCCAATTTTTATAAACCATATACTATAGGTTAATATCAGCAATATCTGGGACAAGTTCTATAATGGTGGCCCCTTGGAAATACAAAATATGTGCAACGAGGGGGACATTGGAACTCTGTTCTTTTATTAATTTAATTTCTAGATCATCAGTACTATTGAATTACTATTCATCAAGGAAATTTACCAGATTTGATTCAGCTTTGTCCTTTACTTCTATTTGTGCATTTTAGATTTTTCACATATTGCCTTTCAAGTTTATTTTTAAGTGATATTTTTAATTGAGAAATGTTGTTTATTTCAGGCGCGAGGCTTCAGTATCGATTATCTAACCAAAATACCTGAAGTTAAAGACACTGTACATAAACATTCATTACTTCATCATTTGTGTAGCATCATCAACGAACAATTCCCAGACACAACAGATTTATATTCAGATATAGGAACATTAGCTAGATGTTCAAGGGTAAGTGTCACTTCATTGTTTTAAAATTTCTGAAAACATCTTAGATTCATTTTCAGTTATTTGAACATTATCTAGATGTTCAGGCGTAATTGTAGTTTCATCATTGAACAATTCCCAAACACCACAAACTTCTATGTTATTTGGTCTCTGGTGGAGAGTTGTCACATTGGCAATCATTCCACGTGCATCTTCTTATGTTTATATTCAGTTATTGAACATTATTTAGATGTTCAGGGGTAATTCCAGATTAAATATATCTATTTGTATGCGATAGTAGAAGGGCATCATATTTTCCATTTCTTCTGATCTTTTAAAAGGTTTGATTAAACATACATTACAAAAAAAGCAAAAATCACTTTGGACTTTTTAGAAATAGAAATGAAAAAAATGAACATTTTTCTGAACTACATGTATGTAACTGAACCTACAGGACCAAATTATTTTGCATTTATACTTATGTGTTGATGCATTTACAACTAGTTTTGCAAATTATTGTTAGAAGACTGTATAGTACAACAAGATTTCTTATTTCAGGTTGATTGGGATGAACTTGCCAATAAACTGAACAGATTAGAATTAGATTGTAAAGCCTCATGGGATCATTTACGTGCAATTGCTAAACATGATGGAAGCTCAAGTTCTAGTATAAAGTCCAAGTAAGTCAATAATAGTTATTATTATACTTCATGTCAAAATGCCAGATTTTAATTGGTTAATATGAAGGACAAATACTCTATTACACTTCACTGGGATGCTTGATTAAGTGTGCGCTTTATTAAATACGGATGGTTAGTATGTACAATAAGTCATAATTTGAAATTCACTACCCAGCAATAACAAAACATTCAATATAATAAATTAAATAACACATATCTGGGAGGGTGATAGAGCAAATTGTTACCCCTCGAAAAGACATTGTCAACCTTGGCTTCGCCTCAGTTGAAAATGTTTTCTCAGGAGTAACAATCTGGTCTATCACCCTCTCAGATATGCGTTATTTATATATTGTGTGCAGTAAATGTTTGTTGGCATAATGTCAAATTTTGGATTTAAATTTTAAGATTCCTGTGGCAGTCAGTTTTAAACTTGTTAACAAAATAACTTATATATATGAGTTATTAGACAGCAATTACTATGTCTGGTCTTTAATAAGTTCATTCATGTTCATTTAAAGGAACAATGAAACTAAAATGTTATTTTATAATAATGAATTGTATATATGATATAATCTCTGATTTTTGTAAAAAATATATAAACTTGTATGACAACATGACATAAAATTGGGCAGAATCAATCAAAGAGTAGAATTGAAACATAGAAATAAGAGAAAGTGAAATAACAATAAAAAAGAAAAGCTAAGAATTATGTCTGGTGTTTTTACTCGAGATAATGATTTCTGTTTAGGTTTAGTACTCCAAGGTTTGTATAAATCAAGTTCTGTGTTGAATTATGTTACATTGGCACATATAGAATTTCCATTCATGTTTACATTGCACATTTTACACATCTTTCCCATATAAAAATTGCTGTGGCTGTTAAAAAAAAGAGAAAAATTTAAGTAAATGAAATGAATTCACAATCCCAGGCTTCCTGCAAAAGAATATGTTATACATTGATTAAATGGCAGTTTGCTACAAAGACTATGTACACCCTATACATGTAATATATTAAAAAATGAAAATGAAAGAAATTGTCAATCAACTGGCCATTGTTGTATGAAACATTTCGAACTGTCATCATCTTCATCAATCAGAATTGACTGGAATAAAGAATCATATTTCGTTTTTATTAAAAATATAGTGTGTTTGGATTTCAGTCTATCTGAAATAGCTAACAACATACTTAAATGCAATTTTAAATCATGATGACATGAAGAAAGAATTTAAAAAAAAAAACTAATTCATTATATAGTTGATTATTTGTTTGATGTGGCAGACGTTTTACTGTGTTTGGTTATGGTAAATTGTTTTGTGTCTTTTACTGATCACCAAATGAATATCATACATTTCAAGAGAAATTGTTAAAACAAATTTCAATAAATTCTAAGTGTTTTGGTCAGAATTATTTGTAGAAAATAGCCTTAGTTGACTATGAGCTGTTTGCATTCAAATAAAAGATCATTAAATGAGCAGCAGCTTTTTACACTAAATAAGAATTAAGGTAAAAATTTATTCCAAGTTAAATTAAAATGTTTATTCAACTATTTGTACTATAATTTATTTTAATGAAGCAACTTGCAGGATTAATTCATTAAAAAATAAGGTTGGTTTAAATATATTTTTCAAATAATTTGAAAAAGAGGTGTGTTAAAAATGAATGGTATGCATATCTCTAAAATCTTTTGTTGATGTCTGTTTTTTCTTTATAGATTATCAGATTTTTTAGCAGATGCTGCAGAAAGAATTATGATATTAAAAATTGTACATAGAAGAGTTTGTCACAGGTAAGTAATCTAAAGTCAGAACATATTGTAGACAGTTTGTTTTCATTATGTTATGTTTTTCAGATGAGTTGAAAACAATGACACATTTGCAGAATGATGAATTTTAAATTGAGTAGAATATAAAATTCCTATTGTCTCTTTAAGTTTCTGTAAGAATATATTACCAAAAATGTCAAAGAAAATGTCTTTTTATCTGTGTGTTCTTGGAATCACTGTGATTTTTAGGGTGGTATAAATAATTTAGAAAAGATTCCCATTGCAGATTCCTAAAAGAGAGGCTCAGAAATAAGGATACAGGTTACAAAAAAGATAGAAGATTTAAAACCAAGGGAAAAATATTTTATGAAGATGTTCATCATTTATTTATGCATGTCACTCTGTATTACAATTACTATTCTACAATACACCTTACAGCTTGAGCAGTATTGATTCATATGAATAAGATATTTTGTACATGTGATTAGCTACACACACTTGATTTATGCTTAGGTTCACTAAGTTGTAATTATAAATGATATTACTTACACACAAATATTATTTCTATTTAGATACACTAAGTTATTATTGTACATGGGATTACCTGTACATACAGCCAAAGATCTCAAAGTTAATGCATTCTGTAAGATTGTCAGTGAATTTTCTCTGGAGTACCGTACAACGAGGGAGAAAGTTATACAGCAGTTACAGAAACGAGCCAATCAGAGAGAGCGAAAGAAAACAAGAGGAAAAATGATTGTAGATGTATGTATAATGAATCATATGCTTATAAATATGTAAAAAGAATAACTTATAAATTTCAATTAATACAGTTTTAGGAATAGGAATAACCCTTGATTTATTTCTGATATCATTTAAAACATAAATTTTACAGTTGATGGTTTCAAATGTCATTTGTTTTGAAATTTGTTCGAGGGTCTTTTTATTTTGTTTCATAGAAAGAATACAACTTACAACTTAACAAATCAAAGTGATCATACCTGATACTGATTGATATCATATGGTTTTATAAACATAGAGAAATGACCTTAAGATAAGGAATTAAGAAATGACTCCAAAAATTAATGACAAGAAAATTTAAGTCTTAAAAATTCAGAAATTGAAAATGATTAAGTTCACAAAGGAATTATGGCTACTGATTACTGGAACAAACTATAATTAACTGACCCTCAGTCCTTAATAAACTTGATATTTTCCTGTATGCTTATACTTCAAATAATAATAACCTTTACAAGATCTAGTTTAGCTGCATAGCCTTCTAAGTTAATTCCATTTGTTTAATTATGTATTGATCTTTTTCCCAGACTGATAGATTCTCTATGACAAATCCAAAGGAGACACACAAAGATGATGAACTACAGAAAATATTATCTAATGGTTACGTTAGTTGTGATGATAGAGGCTTCCCTGGTCAGAAACACAGAAGTAGACGACCATGTAAGTATATGGTCCTTTGAATAAGGTTTTGATGAAGAGGAAATAAAACCAAAAAGAAAAGCAAAATGTCTGTTTATATTTACCTTTGCAAATAGATGTCTGCCTTTATATGTAATAATTTGTTGTGAATATGCACTGGCATCTTGGAGTGACAGCAAAGATTGGTCACCTGGTAGTTGGAATAATTAGCCCTGATAAGGCAACTTTCTACCTGTTGTATTACTATGTGACCTAGCATGTTCAAAAAATGGCTCAGGTTCTGGTTTATTATCAAGCAAGGTTCATATTCATATCACATTGTCATGTATCATCCTGTTTTCGTTGTAATATTTGCCACTGGTTTCTAAACATTCATCAGTCAATCGATATAATAATAGTTTTTTAACAGTTTGTAAAAAGATAAAACTTTTTTTCAGTGGACTCAATGAGTAATAAAAGTTCTCGTGGCTGTGTAACAACAGATTCTGAAATGTATGATACGGGTGATGACGATTTATTAGAAGCATGTGTTCGTACCGCAACAGCAGCACCGACCAGAAGTGCTCCGAGGGAGAGGAAACGTGCCAAAAATCACAGAAAATCCTGTATGTATATGATTATATGTTACTAAGCAACAATACTACTAAACATCTGATTTTTATAATTGGCTTATTTATAAATCAACAGGAACCATACATCCTTAGATAATCATAGAATGGTTCTCACTTAAACATTTCTACATTGACCAGTGTCAAAGAGGGCTTAGGGAAGTAGATATAGGTCAGCAAAAGGATCTATATGACTGGTTTTGCAGAATCTTCCTGTGTTGAAGTATAGATAAGCCAGTATTTTTGGAGGGTGGTTATTAAGAGATTATGCTGATATTGTTTGCAAGTTAGGAATACCCTATAACACATGTAAGAACATGTATATTACTGGTGTCATACATTCGATCACTTAATATTATGTAACAGGTATTCCCAGTAATGAAACCAAGGTACAAAATAAAAAATATTTATAAGTACTTAAATTATCAAACTTTGGGATTTTGTTGTTGAAAATATAAATATGGGATACATTTTGTTATATTGTTTGTCATGATTTTGTCTGGTTACTAAAATGAAACAGAGTATGGAAAATCAGTGTCTTCATCATACAAAATGATCCTATTCAGTTAAGCAAAGTAAATGGTGTTTGACCAATAAAAGTTCATTGTTTTAACGCCCTAAACCAATATTAAAATAATGCAATAATACAGTAACACAACATTACTTTTGCAGCCGAACGTAGAACGTCATTCCTGTGGTAGTTATTGGTAGGTCCCAAGTTTGGTGTGAAATTTCAAGAAATAATAGTACTCTGTAGGAAGTAATACCGTCGTCAATTGCAGATTTGACAGTTGTCAATGAAGTTTTACAGGCATTGCATAGTTGAGCCATTAAGACAGATATTTATGGCCATCTTATCCCAGTTGACATCGGCAATGCTTCCAACACAGTGCTGTTACCTCTATTCTAATGCAATACTTGTGAAATGTTCAAATGAAACATTTAAAAATTCCTGGAAATGTCAACTGCAACTCTGCATAAATTGTAGCCAATAAATCAGATTGTCCACTGTGGATGGAAGGCACAGCTCATTCGAGCCAATTCTATTGCATTAGAATTTTATATTTATTTTTGCTCTCTCAAAACTTATTTCCTGTAACTCCCAAAAAATATTGAAATCCATAGCAGTTCTGAAAATAAATTTGTTACTACATGTTGGTATTGAGGGAGCAGAAATATTTGATTTTTCAATGAATTTGATTTTTTTTGGCCAACTTTATTTGAAGAATTTTCAATAATGCTTTCAAAATTATTTGGCTGTTTATGTAGCATGTCCTGATTCAGTTTACTAAAATCTCCCAGAATACCTTGTTTGACCTATGAACTTTTGAATTTGCAAATAACTTTTCCTGTAAATGAGCTCTTGTCTTGAGACTTACCAGAGAATATCTTGTTTTACTGACCTCTCAACAAAGTTGATTGTTTGTCCCTTAAAATCACTAACTTTGGAAAAGGATTCCTTCCATATTGGACTCTGTCTATAGTCAGTTCCAATTTACTTTTTGTTTTTGAAGTATAAGATGAAAAAAAAAGTTTTAAATATTTGTTGAACATTATTTGAAAAATAAAAAACAGCAGGCTATCACTTCAAGAATACTGTTTTTTCTGACCAAAAAGAATGTTTCCTTGGAGTCGTATGGTATCTGATACAAAAAGAAGACTGGAGATATTATAGTAAATCTTGTAAATTAGATTTCTTTTATGTTTATTATTAACAGAATTGAGAAGTTACTGGTATGTGTTGAAAAGATGTATAAATTTTGACAAGTTTTTATAAAAGACATTAAAGTGTAAAATTGTATAAATTGTATGCATGGGGAAATTACATGTGGTAGTATTGCATGATCATAGAGACATTGTTTTTTAAGATAGATGTTATTTGATTTAAATTTTCTCTGAATTTATGGAACAAAAAGTAAATTTAATTTTAATTCTTAATATGAAAGAGTATTTTGGTGTCTTTAAACATGTCTGATCCATTCCAGAAAAATCCTGATATTATATTTCATCTACCTGGTACCT
This sequence comes from Mytilus coruscus, assembly GCA_017311375.1. Classification (NCBI taxonomy): domain Eukaryota; kingdom Metazoa; phylum Mollusca; class Bivalvia; order Mytilida; family Mytilidae; genus Mytilus; species Mytilus coruscus. The sequence continues at coordinate 1,767,572 of CM029600.1, read as the reverse complement.
ATTGTATGTACAGGAGAAAAAGGTATTCAGACTAGTACTTGGTCACAATATACTACCAAGCTTTTGAAGAAGTTTGTCTTCATGACATTGATGTATGATTGCTGTGTCTGTGTGCATAACAATTATTCATCGAGGAGATCAGTGTCTGCTAAACAGCATCATATTTTCTAATATCAAAATTATTGCCTAGAATAAAGCTGTAAGAAAAATTGTGCTGCCATGTGAGCTTTCGCTCTGTGAAGAACTCACTGTAACAAACGAACAGCAATAAAAGCATAGTATCATTGCTTTGGGTTTTGTGCGTGTAGGGATTTGATGTCATGAACTCATAGACCATGTCCATTGTAATAGTTCAGAAGTTTGTGCTGTTACATACACGGAAAGTCAAACTTTAGTACATGATCATGATAAATGTTGTGTAATATCAGATTTTTTCAAATTAAAAAAATACTTTTATTTCAGGATAAATGTTTTAAGTAAGGTTTCAAAATTAATTTGCTTTCATTCATTGGTTAACAAGTATTCACTTTCAGTCTCACGCAACTATATCATTTAGCTAGATATACGCCTTATACTATCTTGAGGTTTGAAATCATTTAGTTTCTACACATTGATCCTACTATTGACTTGTGGTCCGGGTAATATTTATTTGATATTGACCTGTGGTCAGGGTAATATTTAGTTATTTCAGCACTATTGACCATGCTATAAAGGCACTATTTAATTATGTTTCAGTTCGGGATAGTGACACTGATCATTATTAGGTAACCAGAAATTGCTCATTGTTTGTTAGACAATTTTTATTTGAATGTTTTTTTGCCACTTTTTATTTTTCCCTCAGTGTATGTTGATTGTGAACACAGATCACTAATGCCCAAGACACATGTGTTGGTTGTTGTACACATCTTTACCAATAATTCTCCCATTAATAATTCCATTTTAATTTCATTTTTCATTCATTGAAATTTAATTCTTTTGTTAAGCATGATATCTCTTTTTTTAATTTTTTTTTGTGATGTAATTTTCATCAGTATACTAATCAATAAAAACATTAAAACCTTGTGAAAATGAAAATACGGGAAACTAAAACTTTATTAGTTCTAGTGTGAAAATTAAACTACAGGAAAAACATTTTGTTGATTTTTGTAGACATCACTTGTATTAGTAGAAGGGAGTTCTATATTTACATACACTGGCTTTAACTTGTAGCTAGATATTTTAAGAAAATGAAGTAAGCATTTAATCCAACATATTTTCAAAGTTATAAGCAATATGGACAGATAATTTCTCTTAGACACAGTCACACAAATTTCTGCTATACTTCGCAGTCATCTCTAAACTTCTTTTGTCAAAATCTAGTCAAAAGTTATTTTGTAATATATGTGTGAATGGTTATAAATTTCTTTCCATAAGGGTCTTTTGGATTTGACCTTTAAGGAATATTAGAATTATGAACAAGAAAATTATAAATTCAGTAAAAAATCTTGAAATTTATACTTGGTGGAAAATGAAGCACTTGACAATAATATTATGCCTATTACATTAATTATATCCTCTATATAATTGTCTTCACTGACTACTTCAATGGTGATTAACAAATTGTATGTTATAAAAGACAGTGATTTGTATAGAATGCAGATGAATAGAAAAACAATTAATTAACTTCATTATGAAGATAAAATTGTAAATATATCCCTTCATTTAAATTTGACCCTTACGAATATTAGAATATGAACAAGAAAATTCACTTTGTCCTCAACAATTTCTCTTTAATAACGTAAGAAAAAATGTCTTTATTGGAATCATTGATTCTCTAATTAATAATTGGGATAAAATAAATTGTGCTTAGAAAAGAAAAAAGAAGTTTTGAAATGATCCCTAACATTTGGTGTGTTGCACCATCACAAGTTAATAAACATGTCCATTTTGCTTATGACAGTTTGGCAGGATGTAGTTTTTTCACATAATAAAAGAAAGTTAAAAGAAAAAATTGTTGGATTAAATGCAGTTGTAAGTAAATCAGACAACTTGTATGCAGAGTATGTAAAAAACTTTGTTACTGCAGAAATTTGTTCCATTAAACCGTGTCCATTCTTTGTGATACAGATTCATCAGATCTTACTCTTGCATCTAAATGTCTAATTAATAGCTAGTAGCTTTCACAGTTAATTATTGAGTTAATGGTCATCACAATTAACGAGTCAAATGAGATCGGATCAAAGTGCTTTATCCATTTAACTGTTTAAAATTGTGACAACAGAGCTTAATTATGCATCTGTGATGCTTATTGTAACATGCACAAGTGGTTAATGTCTGTTTGTGTAAAATGTCTCGTCAGTTCCGTTGTAATGTATATTGCAATAAGCGGGCTTAATGTCTATCCTTTGATAATGTATATGTGCAGGAAGCTCGTCTGTCCTCTGTAATGAATGTTTGTCACTCGTCCCAGTTAAATCAATGTTGTTCTCTAAAGAAATCTACCAATAGAGTTTAAGGTGATTTTCTGAACTTCTACTCTTGAAATAAATTGCAATAGATATTATTTAGTTCCATGTCTGAATGAAATACTTGTCAAAATGGTTTCAAACCAAAACAAGGTTAAAAGGCATGAAGTTAGCATGTAATTATCTTAAATCAGTTATTAACTCTTATGAAGTTGTAATTCTGTATTGCATGGAAATATTAAGAATTTTATTATGCATTTAAATTAAGGAGGGAATTCTTTTTTTGAAAACAATAGGGTGTGGTTGGCAATAACATTTAAAAGTGAAACGATTGGAGTTTATAAAGTAGAGTATAGAAAAAGCATTGAATTTTACATTAAAAAAGTAGAGATAACATGTTATGCAATTAACAGCTTAGGCATTTTAACCAGTTTGATAGATAGGTTGCACTGTATGAAAAGATTGAACAATTTCAAATATGACACAAAATATATATTCTCGTATAAATTGATCCATTTAGGAAATTTAATTTTTTCATCTAGAAAATGTAACGTTTAATGTGTTCAATACTAACAGATATAGATTTGTGTAGACATTTTAAATGATTTGTTGATTGATAGGAAAGTAGATTTGTGTTTAGACCAGTATCGTCTATTTATTGTGTTTTTGTACATTTATGTATATATATTTGAAAAAAAATATTAACTAGAAAGTTAAAACTTTACCCAACAAAAAAGTAATTGTTTTCTTCCATTTCCAGTGAGAAGGACACTGAAGACAGGATTAACAGCTGAAGAGTGGGAAACTGTGGCTTCGTATTCAGATGCTGTCTAAGGAACAGAGATACAGATTGTGGTGGAGGAAAAGAATGAAGCTAGCTCTGTCTCATTGCTGTCATGGCAACCTGATGCAATATGTACACAAATGACTACATCAGTCTTTCAGATAACAATTTCAATGTCCCCATATAATCATTCATAGTCCATAATCCCATGACATATAATGTCCGCTCATTTACATATTCATGAGATTAGTCTTTTGCAACTGCTGAAAATTTTAAGTTATGAAATGCAATTTTGTTGCTCTATGGTAGTTTTAGATGTTAAAGTTTGGAGTACTCTTTATTTAGGGGAACATGTGATATTAATATTGTAAGGATTAAGTTTATACCTTCTATTCCTTACAAAATATAAGCAAAGATATTTTAAGCTGGGTATATATTAAAATATAAAAATTTTAAGAGGAAATGACAAGAAGAGAAATTTTAAAATTGAAAAAAATGTATCATAGGTGCACCTGATAAATCCAAATATGATTATCCTGAGTGCACCAATAAGTATGGCAAGAACATAGAATGTTATTTACTAGTTCTTACTTTCAATTGACAAACTTTTAATTAAATTGATAAACGAAGATCATATGTTTCACATTACTTTAAGGCTGGCACTTAAAAAAGGAAACTAACATATATAACAAAGTAAAATTATTCTAAAAATGTGTGTTGATGTTGTAACTTATAAATTGAACATAATGATTATTAACTTATACAAAAAAAAAAAATAGTGCTTTAATTATAGAGTGTACAGTTGCTGTAAAAAATGTTAAGAATTTTTAATGTTATATGTCATGTGTTCTGTTTGTATGTACTCTTTTAATACAAATTTGGTTATATCTACTAAGAGATAGATGGGTTAATGGCCAACTGTATAAGCTTTATGTTCTTGTGTGGTCAAAACTGATGGTGTTAATGAAATAGTCTGTCGGAATAGGCCATTCCATCAATAGCCCAAATGATAACCAGCTGGTAGTATGGTGAGGTCACTTCTGAAGGTTTAAATGAAGAAGATTTGTCTGAGTAGACCATTTGATCAAACCACAAACATAATTATGTCTTCCTAATAGAAATCTGTGATAGTTAAATGTTTGTTTGTTGTTTAGTATTTTAAACAAATTATTTTTAGTGAGATGAGATTTAGGAATTCTGTTTTTATAAACGTTAATATCATTTTGAACAAAAGGTTCTAAAATGTTATTTTAATTTATCAACAGTTAATTGATGATTTAGAAGAAAAATATTAGCAGATGACATTTTTTTCGCTTATTTAAAAGAATAAAATATAATAAAAATATGAATACAAAATATGAATATTAATCCTTGAAAATTAGTTATAGATGTTACTAATAATTTATACATATAAAGAAATGAGATATACTGTGGATGAAGCAGATTTCTTTATTTAAATAATGAATTTGAAAAAAGTTGGGCCAAAATATAGTTTTTGGTTAAAAACTACTAAATAACTTCAAAAGTTTGGAGATAAAAAAATTTCTTTTATTTTAAAATTCAATTATAAGTTTTATATCTTGCCAGAAAATTCATCGCCACCATGGGATTGGGAATTAATTTGTTTATGGTGATTGTTGCAATATATTGTGGAGTTGGTGTATAAAACTAAATGTTTTAATCTTTTTACTTGTTAGTTGTTTTTTTTATTTGTCTCATTTCCATTCTGCACTGTTTTGTTTTTTACATGTACATTTTTGAGAACTTTTAATTTATTTTTGTTTGTTTTACATAGAAACATGCTTTCAGTATTACTCATGGGAGATAACTCATTTTTAGCAGGGAGGTAACTCTTTGTTAGAAGGAAAATCACTCTGACAATCCATGGTCAACAGGGTTTTACGTAGAATGTGTTCAAATGTGTATAAGATTGGAATATGCAGGTTATCTAAATTGAATTAAACTCTAGAAATAATAATCTTTGAGGATATAGAGGTGATTAATTGACAAATTTATACTACACAATAAGTTAATTATAAATGAGATACTATGTATAATAATTTGAATAATAAGCATATATTTCATAGTCTTTCAGTTTGATGTATAAATCATCATTTGTTTTTAAGGAGGTAAATCCAGATACAATCTGTTTACATGGCATTTAAAGAGTTGTCTCCACTTTGTCATTAAAACCTAGTCAAGCCACAATCCATGACATTTGTACATTTAACATATCATTTCTGACGGAGTGTAACAGTGTGGCTCTATTTGCTAAAAATCCTGCCATATTTTTGTGAATTACATCATTTTTTTATAACAATGAAAAATAGAATAAACTTTTCTATAGAATTTGTGTTTTTGATTTTATATACAACCACACAAATACAGATAAACCAGTATAAACCAGATTACATGTTATCTCACTTTGACAAGTTGACACTAATCCTAATTTAACTTCGACTGGTCTTTAGAAACATTTGTGTACTATTTTCATGATCAATGCTATTTAATAAATAAGAAAAACTATATGAAAGGAGATATAAGGTACACATCAATAAGACATACATCACCTAGCAATAATTGAGGGCAACATACAGTATGTCAACATCAATAAGACATACATCACCTAGCAATAATAGAGGGCAACAGTATGTCAACATCAGTAAAACATAATCACCTAGCAATAATAGAGGGCAACATACAGTATGTCAACATCAATAAGACCTACATCACCTAGCAATAATAGAGGGCAACATACAGTATGTCAACATCAATAAGACATACATCACCTAGCAATAATAGAGGGCAACATACAGTATGTCAAGCTCTAAATAATCAGTCCATTAAAGTTACTCATTAAACAGACAGAAACTTTCAAAAATCTGCAATTAACACCAAATCCAAAAATAACCAATAAAACCCATTTAAATAGACAACTTATAAAATTCCCACCTGACAAAGCTTTTATAGGCTGGTCAGGAAAACATACTACTGTTGTCAGACAATGGCTCAAACTTTGGTCAAGTCAAGTACTGTAAATTATTGATTTTTATTGCCCCGCTGTAGAAGAGGGGGCATTAAGTTTTACCCTTGTCCGTCTGTACGTCCCAAAGTTGGTTTCCGTTCTCTAACTTTAGATTGCCTCGACAAAATGTTATGAAACTTATACACAATGCTTATTACCACAAAATACAGATCAAGTTTGAATTTTGGTGGCGTCACTTTAACCGTTCTAGTTTTTTTAATGCCAATAAAGTGACTGGGTGAATATCCCAATAATAAGAACTCGCATTCTGTACTCTAGGGGTAAACAACATAAATAACTTTTATAAGGTAAGATGTGGTATGATTGCCAATGATATAACTATCCATCAGAGACCAAATAACACAGATGTAAGCAACTATAGGTCACAGTATGGCCTTAAACAATGAGCAAAACCATTACAGTTTAGCAAGCTATAAAAGGCCCTGAAATGACAAACATAAAACAATTCAAACAAGAAAAATAAAGGACTGATTAACACAACAACCTTGATTTTATTGTCCTTCCCATCTAAACCCAAATATTCAAACACTATTCATATAAATAGATTTAATCATTTACAATATTAAACATGAGTAATTGTTTGTCCTTGTGTTCCCACGTCCCATATGTCTTCAGTAATATACTCCATGCAGACTGATAGGTAACTGATGCCATTTTACATTCCAAATAAGTGCTTCTTTTATTTTCTATCACAGACCTACAATAAAGATATATGATGTAACCCATTTTGCACTAATTCAAATAATGCTAAAGATAGACTTGGGCTAGAGGACCATTAAGATAGATTTAAGCTAGAGGACCTAATAAGATAGATGAAGGCCAGAGGGCCTAATGAGATGGATACTACCAAAATGTTGCCAAAATTTTACAATATGATTTGTAAATGAATATCAATAGTATGGTTAGTAATTTCTTACTATTCAATGAAATACAGCTAAACTTTAAACACCTTGGAGGTAGATATATGTTTTGACATGTCAAATATATGTGGAGTATGTTTAGACAATATTCCAAGGCTTGTATTATGTACCATTAATTACTTGATAGAGGGTTGCTGCTTACAAGGACCTATTGAACAAAAAGTAAAGTTGATGTCCTCCCTCGGAAAGTTTTATGGATGACATTTATATAGTTGACTTCTTGAATATTTGTTGCATATACAGTGAATGACCATGGATATGTATGGCTTGTCGTAGCTAAAATTCCATTCTCATTTTCTTGATTGTTTCATTACCAAATTCAGCATGTCACCAAATGATAACTTCCTATGAGTAACAACAGGTACCAATAGTGGAGCAGGAACTGCCTACCCTTCAAGAGCCTCAGAGTTCCATCCCCCCACTGGTTTTTTGTGGGGTTCATGTTGCTCAATAATTAGTTATTCTGTACAGTGTTTTGTTATTGTAGTTTGTCTCTTTAGTGTTTTTATTTGACTAATGGTTATTCATTGCTTCCTTGGTATCTTCTACTTTTTCCAAACAACCAATGATGTATTGTTTACAATTACCTTAAGGATTGTGGTCTCTTCTCGTCAGGTATTAAATCTACCAGTTCCCAAAATTGTTTAAACAATAGAAAGCTACTGATTATAGACCTGAAATTATATAAATTACAAAAGATTAATTTTATCTACACAAAAGCATGATCTGAACTTATGAAATCAATATAATTTGTCAAATAGTTTTTAGATTTAAAAAGAAGCAGTTCAGTCCTGCTATATGTATTGATGCCTGTTCCAAGGTAGGAACCTCATGAGTGTCCGTCTTTTGTTACATCTTGAATTCTTTATTTTATTGTCTTTTACAGAATTAAGTATTGATAGTAGAAGACTTTTTATAGTCTCTTACATTTATTCACTATATTTCTAGACTGTGTTTCTTACATCATTTGGTCTGTGTTTCTTACATTCTTTGGTGGATAGTTGTCTCAATGGCAGTCATACTTCTTACTTTATATTGGAGTGATTTAGAACCTGTCTATTGTTGAAGACCTTATATTGATCCTTGAATGATTTTGGTTTTCTAGGTCATTGTATGAATGATGTGTATTTTCCACATCTTCATTTATTCATATCGATATAAAAAGTTACCTAGATTTTGGACTACTCCAGTTTTTCTTTGTAAATCCTTGTCTTTTACCATTCACTAAACAGTCAGTTATGTCTGGTTCATGCCATACTACTGCTGTAATATAAAACATAATATAATTAGAGAATCTTCTGAGGCAGAGTAGGAGCACCTGCCTTCTCCAAATCTTTCAAGCAGAAAAAAGTCCTAGTTATGGTACAGGAAACCACAAAAGTCAAACAGATAAAGAATCAAAATAGCAAATGCATAACTTAATGTCATGTAGAAAAATTGGTTTGGTTGAATTCTGTCTTTCTGTTTACAGGGTTTGGTATAGAAACCAAATATCATACAGATGAAAAATAAGAATAGCATGTGCATAACTTTAAATTTATGTCCTGTAGATGAATCTATGAAAGTTTGACAAGCCACTTTCAATGAGTTGTAGATTATCAAGGTGTGACATAGAGGTTGACTGTGGTCCAGATAACATTACAATACCACATTCAGCACAAAAAAGGCTGAAAAATAGGGTAAATTTGAAATCAATAAAAATTAATTTAATCTACTGTGAAAGTACTTTTATTCGAGGGGTACCAATTTTCCTGGTTTTTGTGGATGGCCTTATGCATGATTTAAGTGTCGGACGAAATACAACAACTATTGTCTAAATCAAGACATGAAAAGATCCCCATGTAATTTTGAGTACATGGATACAGACATACAATCAAGAGAATACATCCAATATCAGCAAATGCACTATGAACTATTTATACAACTTCAGACAGGATTTTACCCATTTAATTTCCTGGTAACTATCATAGGGAAAAAAAAAACAACATTTCTTAATGAGCTTGCTTTTTTATTTCATAAGAATTAATTCCACAATTCAAAGTACATTTGTAGTATCTTTTCCTGTAACCATTTTCCGGAAGTGACATGTTTAATACCCAATTAACACCTTTGATGGTTGTTAATCTGGTGATCATTCGATCTCAGGTTAATCAGTGTCATAAAAAGTAAAATCACAAAAATACTGAACTCCGAGGAAAATTCAAAAAGGAAAGTCCCTAATCAAATCGCAAAATCAAAAGCTCGAACATATTAAATGAATGGATAACAACTGTCATATTCCTGACTTGGTACAGGCATTTTCTTATGAAGAAAATGGTGGATTGAACCTGGTTTTATAGCTAGCTAAACCTCTCACTTGTATGACAGTCGCATCAAATTCCATTATATTGACAACGATGCGTGAACAAAACAAACAGACACAATAGGTAAAAATGTCAAAAATAGGGGTACAGCAGTCAACATTGTGTTATCATAACTTATGATTACACGTGTGCAACAATTAAAATGTCTACTTTGCAACTTCCTTCAATCGAGACAATTTGTATGCATCGATGAATCATTTTTTTTTTTCCAAAAGCAATTATTTCATGAAAAAAATGTTGTCAGTAATGAAAGAAGATCAAGTAAGTGAAATAAACACCTTATTTTGCAATGTACCACAAATTAGTATAAAGCAATATATATATGACTATTCTAAAAAAAATCTCTATTTTGTGATGGCTTCAAATTCAAAATTGTTTGCAGAAAACTAAAATCCATGAATTTAAGGACCCACGAACATGTTACTTTTGCTCAAACCATGAAAATTGATACCCACGAATAAAGGTACTTTGACAGTATATAAGGCAAATACAATATGTCTCTCTATCTTAGTTAAGTTCAATGTCAATAAAAAATGTTTCCATACTGAGGGTCAAAGTACATTATCACAGTGGGAAGTTTAACTACGACCCGTTGGTTAGTTTTTCTAAATAACTCAAACGTTTTCTTCATGAAATGTAGTACCTTTGTCTACAGTTTCATTTAAACCCACCCAATGGTTTTTAGAACCCCCAAACTTGTCACACTACTGTATAAGATCCAATTAAAGTATTGTAGCACAGTCATGCCACCATATACAATACTGTGAACATGAGGGAATATCTTCTAATTTCTATGCACAAAAAATAGGGCTGGCCCTGAAAAAAGCTTATTGCTGAAATATTCTTTATGATGGACTTAAAACTGATATTATCCAACTTTATTCCTTATAACAGTTTCAGCACAAAAAATGTATAAGTACTTTCACCTTTAGTTTAAAGACTTGTACTAAAATAAATACCTGCTGAAGATGGATTGCCATTAGGTACCAAATCTTTAGAATCTTCAAATTGTAGTTGTGATTGCAGTAGCACAGGGGAGTTAACTCTATAACCATCTGGTAAACCAGCCACTTCATCTGATCTGGTGACCATTGCTCTGTATAAAGCTGACTTATTATATAAACATCTGTTAAATTATATGACACAATTAAATAAAAAATGGACTGATAAAAAGTATCATTTGCAAGAAAGAAATTCAATAAAAATGAAATGAGATTACTTGATTTGAGGTTTACTAAAATCATGAAATTCACTAAATGATATCCACTTATGTATATATACACATTATATGGTTAATTGGTAACAATTTTTTTCTTTACATTTACATTTTTTGCAGTGTGATCATACATGATATTGTCTTTCTACAAACATTTACCAAATTAAAATTTTAAACAAAGCTGGCATTTTTAGGTTGTCATAATTCACCAAAATCAAAATCCTGAAAGAACTTACCTACCAATTGTAAAACTCGAAAAATATATTGGAGTCTGTATAAAATGACTGAGTAGTGCCCCTTGACAACCAACAACATTCCATCTAGATAACTTATCACTACAGGACATAGATAATGTACGCTCACCACGACCTGGTTTGATACGGAACACTCCTAATGTGTGATACTGGTCTCCATCTCCTCTCATGTCCTGCTCCCCTGTACCAACACATTTAGCACCTGTTCTATTAATATCATTATACTGATCCCCTTCTCTGATGTCCTGGTTCCCTGTACCAACACATTTAGCTCTTTTTCTGTTGATATCATTATACTGATCCCCTTCTCTGAAGTCTTGGTTCTCTGCACAGTTTGCATTGATTCTATTTGTTTGATTAACATCTTTATCATTTGGTGTTGTATTATCTGGCAGTTTTTGTCGTTTACAAGCTAAATGTTTCTCCTCGTCATGTATTCTTTTAAAACATTTTTCCTCAATTAAATTAGTTTCAGTTATAGGTGAAGATTTTACTCTATTTTTACATTCATCTTGTAAAAATTGGTTCTGAGATTCAAAAGTGCATGTCTTAGATGACTCTAATCCAATCAAATTCTTTGTTCCATCATCTGATGTTAGGTCATGACCTTTCTGTTCACTTAAATCCTGTTGCCTTACATGTATCTTCCTTGGACAATGTCTGTCTTTGCAGCATATCTTACTACTTTTAGAATCTTGACCAAACATGTCTTTATTGTCTAGAGAATCTGGCTTTTTATTTAATTCCTTCTGTTCATTTCTTATGGGGAAGATAGAGGCATCACCACCTAAAGATTAATCAAATATTACACAATATAATTTGATTCATCAGCATGTTGTTCAAATGAATGACAAGAAGTAGTTTCCTAAATCAACGTAAAAAAGAAGAATAATTTACTCAAATTTTAATGCTAGATTTTCTTACAGCCTTGATGAACTGTCTTTTTCTTTCTAAAATGATGATTAGTAATAGACATGCTTCCTCTTATACTATATCAAGTCTCCCTATGTAATTATGTGATATAAAATTTAATTCAGCTGACCTACTTAAAATATATTTTTTTTAATTTATCTAACAAATCAAAAGAACAATATGTTTTGCCTGTTTCTCAATGCATCCTACCCCACCACTGCACGGATGGAGCTTATGATAATAAGAATTTATCCTCTTTAGTAGATAAGATTTGATTGTGTATATACATTATATACCTGGATTGGTAGTGCATGCCAGAATTTAGTGAATTGACATTAGTTTAAAGAATATATCTTATTGAAATAAATTTATTAAAGGCTGCTACACTTGTAGACAAAATTGTTTTATTTATTAGATAATCTATATACTGTGTGAGCTTGGCAAATAGGAATACAACTTATTTTACGAACTTATTTATTTAGCTTCAAATGATTAAGCTGCTCGAATCAGGGCAACAAAAAATAAATAATAAAATATGACTTAGTCTACATTGTATGGTTAAGAAAAGTAATTACTTAAGAATGAGAAATGCTATAAATATTAGCAGCCTTGTAAGTATGAAAGGTCTATCATAAGTTATTCTCCACAAGCACATCCAATCAGAAATGTTTTACATATGAACAATGTTAAATTTCAAATGTCATTGAACCATGACTGAGAAGATGAACCTATTTTACTGCTTTTGTCCTTGTAATTGAGATTCTTGAAAAGCTAATGCAATACCCCATCACATATCAATGGTCTATCCTAACATTTTCATTAATAACCAAAACAGAAAATTGCTGTTTTGTCAATGTATAACTTTTCGTTAATGAAACCTGAGATTTTGGTAGAGACCTGATATTACTTACAAGGTGTGTGACTACAGAATAAATGAAACCGTACATTCTCCTTTAAATGACATCTCAATGTCTGAGTATCAGGTGAAGTGAAAACATGACTTGTCTCCCCTTTATACACCATCATTAGCTGTTGGTATAAATATCTGAATAAAAAATCATCAAAATGAAGGTCAGTTAGTTACAAAACCAAAAGAGGCATCATGCAAATGTGTTGCATTATTTCTTAAAATACTGTAAATTCAGAACTTTTTGCATTTATCATTAAAATTGTTGAACATTGGAAAAAAATGTGAGATTTAAATTCTTAAATTTTAGGCAATACTGTAAACAAATTATGCTATTAAAATGTGAAATGCATGTGTTTTACTTTTATGACATCTCTCTTATCACAACTTACTAAATAAATATCACAGATTTACAGTACATAGCTGTAACGAAGTGAATGTACTGTTTTATATCCTGGAATCTTTTATAATCTGAGAACAATGTTCTAATGCTGGTTTGGTTTATTACAATCTGAGAACAATGTTCTAATGCTGGTTTGGTTTATTACAATCTGAGAACAATGTTCTAATGCTGGTTTGGTTCAAAGTAGTTTTATATGTCAGAAATGGTTCAATTATAATTTGAAGCCAATTCTTAACATTTGTTTATTCTAACTGAATTTGTCTTTTTGTCATTGTCTATAAATTTATAATCCTTCTTATTGTACGTGCAAATACTTACAATATAAAACCTCTTCTAGCCAAAACCTCTCCATGACTGTCATTCACAATGTCACCTGATCAATTAATATAAACACTTTTACGATATCACCTGATCAATAAATACAAACATTATTTTCAAATTCCAATTGACTAGTCTTTTAAGAAACTTAAAATTATACCAATCTGCTTAAATACTTGTCCACCCTTAAGTCCTAGTATGACTGTTTATTTTATAGATGCTTAAATGACATGTAAAAGGTGTGTACCATTTTTCCATAACATTTAAATAACATTTTACCATTGGCTCAGTGAAGAGGAACATTGAAGATATGACAACATATTTCTTATCTGTTCATATTTTAACAATAATTTTATTACTAACTTAAAATGACAGGATACCATTTCTCCTTACATATTAGTTCTCCGAACAAACATTTCTTAAATGTCTTACAACAGGAGGATTCAATGTTAACCTTACCAGAATGACTAAGTTGAGACTTCCCCAAACATTTAGTTCCAGTTCCTACTGCAATGACTTCTGGATCAGAAAAATCACCTGTTAAAGACAATGAAAATGTATGTGTACAAAATATGACATAGATCCAAAAACAAGATATATACATGTTTATATGTATAAATGTCTGCATTGTTTTAAATAAAGGTCAGGGTAAAAGAAGAAGAGAGTCTGTAATAAGTCATCTGTTGGATAAGAGATTTAGAGAAAGAGGTAACATGTCACCCAATGTTTGTGTAACTGTCTGTAATAAGTCATCTGTTGGATAAGGGATTTAGAGAAAGAGGTAACACGTCACCAAATGTTTGTGTAACTGTTTGTAATAAGTCATCTGTTGGATAAGGGATCTAGAGAAAGAGGTAACACGTCACCAAATGTTTGTGTAACTGTTTGTAATAAGTCGTCTGTTGGATAAGGGATTTAGAGAAAGAGGTAACACGTCACCAAATGTTTGTGTAACTGTTTGAAGTCAGGAATCAGTGGTTGCCGTTCGTTATTTCTTAATGTCTTTGACTTGTTGGATATTTGTTGTTGAAGGCAAACTTTTGACAGTCTATGGAACAGTATTACGTTTAGAACTTGATATACATGTTGTATAGTTTTGAAAACTGTATTTTGCACTCTAAATGTTCTCAGTTTTTCTGTGTCATGGGTTTCTGTCTGATTTATGTATACCCTTACTTCTCATTAACATGATCGAGAATGTCATATAATATCTATTGCCATTTATTACTGTTAGAATGACATACATTTTTGTTTAGAAGCTAATCTGCAGCAAATAAAACTAAAACTGTGAGTGAACTCACAAAATAGATACCCCTGTATTAAGGATGTTGGCTTGTCATGTTTTGTAATTTTTGTCAGATTTTCAGAATCCTCTGGTTTTATCCATTTGAATGCCTAAAAAAAATTTTACCCACTAACTCCCATTTTTCTTTTTATAATTCTTTTACATGTATAAATATAAGGCGTCTGTAAAAGTCTTATAAAATCTTTGTTATTTTTTAATAGTTTTTGAGAACTTAAACTTGTCAATGATAAAGTTATGAAAAATCAAGAGAGAACATTTTCCCGCCAAAATTTCAATGGCTAATATCTCAAAAACAAGCACACGGATCTATATTTTTTTTCGCTCTTTTGATTCCTTTATAAGACCCTATCAATATATTTTAGTGTTATGAAAAGCTTGTTATTTTGAAACTGAGTAGCGAACTTCCTTAAGTGAGATTATAACCAATTTTACAATAATGAAGTAGGTAAATTTGATTATCTTCCTTTAACACATGGGACCTATAATAAATTGTTTTAACCATATCCTCAGGTAAAGTTTCATCAGTTTCCATCTAGCCGTTTAGTAGGATTTGCATTTACAAGAGACTATTATTACATATTGCAATATTGAAGTAAGTAAAATGAATTATCTCCCCTTTAACATGTAGAACCTTAATTATATTCATGTACTTGTATGCACATCACCAGGTAGTGTCTTACAATTGTTTAAAGCTTCATCAATGTTCTTCAAGCCAAGGAAGGAGTTGTGTTGACAAGACACATTGACAGGTATATATAAAATATATGTACACATGAAATATGCTGGCAAGACACATTGACATGTATATAACATATATGTACACATGAAATATGCTGGCAAGACACATTGACATGTATATAACATATATGTACACATGAAATATGCTGGCAAGACACATTGACATGTATATAACATATATGTACGCATGAAATATGGCAAGACACATTGAAATGTATATAACATACACATGAAATATGCTGGCAAGACACATTGACATGTATATAACATATATGTACGCATGAAATATGCTGGCAAGACACATTGACATGTATATAACATATATGTACACATGAAATATGCTGGCAAGACACATTGAAATGTATATAACATATACGTACACATGAAATATGCTGGCAAGACACATTGACATGTATATAACATGAAATATGCTGGCAAGACACATTGACATGTATATAACATATATGTACACATGAAATATGCTGGCAAGACACATTGACATGTATACAACATATATATAAACATGAAATATGCTGGCAAGACACATTGACATGTATATAACATATATGTACACATGAAATAGATACATTGGTGAAGAAACTTAGGGTGGTCAACTTCAATTTAACAGTAATTAGGATTAAATATCTATCTTAAATTAAATTGAAAGAATGTACTCTTTGTGGTTATAACTATTCCTGCTAAAACTGTCCATTCCTTTCCAGACTGTCCCTTCCCTTTTTTGGGTAGTTGTTTATATCTTTGATAACAAAGGTTTGTAATTCTGTCAGCAAATTCTACATCCATTTGTCAAGACATCTACAAAATATAACAATTTTATTTTACATCCATCAAATATATAAACAATTGTAACACACTGATAAAAACATAAATGTTTCCCTGAAAAAAAAATCTGAACTGACAATATCAAGATGCTTGATTTCTTGATTGACAACATATTTCTTATGATTGGAGGGAGTGTTTTTCAACAAATAATCCATATTCCCATGTGAACCAACTGTGCTCCTCCTTGTTACTTTATTCACATGAGGCAAACTTCATACAGGAGCTAATCTTAGGAAGAATAAAAAAAAAAGCTAGCATTCCTTATCTTCAAGTTCCCCTACAGAGATGATTTCCTCTCCCTAAATAATTCAAAGTTTTGTGACTATGTTGAACACATCTATCCCATTGAAATTGACATAAAGGATACAAAAAATAAAGATATACATTTGTGTTTTCCTCACATTTTTATTTACATACAGAAATTGACAACGAGGGTCAGTTGAGAACAAAATTGTATGACAAAAGAGATGATTTCAGCTTCCCAATTGTGAACTTTCCATTTCTATGTAGCAAGATTAAAGCAGTTGCTTGAAAAGACTAAGATGCCTTCTGTGCATATTAAAAGACAGAAATCAATGGCATTTGAAACTTTTCAATACAGTTAAATTAGCACCCTTCTGTTTACATGATCCATTAAATGTAAAAAGTTCTAGAGATTCTTTCAGATATAATAATATCCTTGATATTCCCCACGTAAAATTAACACAGTTTGGTAAGAAAATTTGTAAGGGTTCCGCTGAACCCAGTGTCTCGCCTATTTTTGCTGCTAGTCACAGGCTCAACAAAAATGGGGAAAAATTTATTAAAAATTTTCTTATAGATACTATCTTTTGATTGTAAGAAGCTTCTGTCCAAGTTTGGTAAAAATCCAGAATGGTTTATGAATCTAAAAGTTTTAAAAACTTTAACTACAGAGTGAATGTAATGTTAACTGGCAGAAAAACTAAGTCCATTTATAAGTAATATACGGAGAAACAGGAAATATATTTTTACAAAATTTCCTTCTAGATACTAGCTTTTGATCATAAACAAGCTTCTGTCCAAGTTTGGTACAAATCCAGGA
This sequence comes from Mytilus coruscus, assembly GCA_017311375.1. Taxonomy (NCBI): domain Eukaryota; kingdom Metazoa; phylum Mollusca; class Bivalvia; order Mytilida; family Mytilidae; genus Mytilus; species Mytilus coruscus. The sequence goes on along the minus strand of CM029600.1, from coordinate 1,750,055 downwards.
TAGTTTAAGAAAGTTATTTAAATTTTAAACCACAGAGTGAATGTCATGTTAACTGGCAGAAAAACTAAGTCCATTTATAAGTAAAATACGGAAAAACAGGATTTTTTTTTGATAAAATTTACTTCTGGATACTATCTTATGATCATAAACAAGCTTCTGTCCAAGTTTGGTAGAAATCCAGGATAGTTCAAGAAAGTTATTAAGATTTCAAAAACTTCAACCACAGAGTGAATATTTGTGGACGCCGCCGCCGCCGACGGAATGTAGGATCGCTATGTCTTGCTTTTGCAACAAAAGTCGCAGGCTCGACAAAAAATGAGATTTTCAACTGCTACTCTATAAAACAGCCTACAACCATTTCAGGACCGAAAATAGTTTTTTTTCACAATTCAAGTGCCTTATACAATCCTAGGATGGATCAGAATGTACATGTACATGTAGATAAGCTTTTCATGTTATTATTTATTTATCTATTTATTATATTAGTTATAAGCACTGTTCATTTAATTTTATATGATTCATTTTGCAGTATACTTTTAAATCTTTGTTTGTACTTTAAAGTAATCCAGCTTAATTTAAAGCTGTGCTTTAAAATAACTTTGGTTTAGTTGCGCTTCAGTTTTACCATGTTTAGTCGTGCTTAAATATTTTAGTAGTGCTTTATATATATTTTTTCTTATCATTATTCATGGTTACGAGGCAGCCTCTGCAATTGAGTGTAATTAACTCGCCAGCGCATCTCAAACAGACAGGAGGCTATTATATGCCTGTGCTGTATCCATGCATTTTAATATATGCTGCTTAAATCCTTTGTCTGCATGCTTTCTGTTTTATGTATATGTTATTTATGTTTGGTAAAAAGCTCTTAAGAGCATAATTTTTATGTTTGTATTATTATATATGTTAACTGAATCAAAATAAAACTTTCATATTTATATTAGTATTCATTTTTCAATTTGCTTTATATACTGGCAGGAGGCTGCTTTATTGTTAAGCATACTATCTTCTGCAAATTTGTAGATATCAGATCATTAGATTTATCAATATTTTCTGCCCAACCTTGATCTTAGTCCATATAAATTCAAAAAAATGGCAACGTAGGTGGGAAAACAGCAATTCAGGACGTCATTATTTTAGATTTCACCCTGAAGTTAAAAATAAAGTAAAAAAAGGCTTCCCATAAAAAAAAATGTTCAACCTACATGTAATCAACAGTTTAAGAACAGGTTACTCCAAACTAAAAGAATACCAGTTTATAATAAATCAACACATCACCTCTGAAATCTGTGAAACCTGCAAACAAAAAGAAGATGTACAACACTACCTTTTTGAGTGTGATCTATATTCAGACACCAGAGACAAATTTACTTCATAACTGGTCAAATTCCAACAAATTTAGACAATTTACTAAAAATCGATCTGCCAAATGCAGAAAATATCATTCAAGTATTAGCTGAGTACATAGAGGAAACTAACCATTTTAGTGGATAATTTAAGTAGGGAGTAAGGAGTAAGGAGTTTTGAGTAAAAAAACAGGCAGGATGAGCAACTTTGCAAAAAAAAAAAAAAAAAGGCAGGATGACAATTTATGTAAAAAAAGTCAGGATAAACTAATTAAAACTAGATGTGTCTGAACGACACGAATGGCCCCGTCTCAAAAAGTTGAAAAATCTGCAATTTCAACAACACATGTGGACACAAGCATGCATGGATAGTATCAAGCTCTCAAGACCAACACTAGTTTGATGAAAAATTTCCTTGATCAATGAGTAATTAAATTTCAAACTATCAGCAAACAGGAAGTGGATGTACTGCAGATCTAACAAGATGTGTTGAAACAACACGAAAATCAGCAGAGCGGAACGAAACATAAACTTGATCTGTAACTCATCATGGTAGTCTCACATATCAAAAATCAGCGCAAAATCTGAAGGCGTATAGAAAAAAAGTCTGTATAACTGTGATTTTCAACAATTTATCAAAGTCCAAAGCCCGTAATTTCGGCAAAAATTAGTGGAGCAGCACGAAACTTAAACTTGATCTGTAACTCATCATGGTTAACTCACATACCAAAAATCAGCCCAATATCTGAAGGCGTTTAGAAAAAAAGTCTATAACTGTGATTTTCAACAATTTATCAAAGTCCAAAGCCCGTAATTTCGGCAAAAATTAGCGGAGCGGAACGAAACTTATAGTTGATCTGTAACTCATCATGGTTAACTAACATACCAAAAATCAGCCCAATATCTGAAGGCGTTTAGAAAAAAAGTCCGTATAACTGTGATTTTCAACAATTTATCAAAGTCCAAAGCCCGTAATTTCGGCAAAAATTAACGGAGCGGAACGAAACTTAAACTTGATCTGTAACTCATCATGGTTAACTCACATACCAAAAATCAGCCCAATATCTGAAGGCGTTTAGAAAAAAAGTCTGTATAACTGTGATTTTCAACAATTTATCAAAGTCCAAAGCCCGTAATTTCGGCAAAAATTAGCGAAGCGGAACGAAACTTAAACTTGATCTGTAACTCATCATGGTTAACTCACATACCAAAAATCAGCCCAATATCTGAAGGCGTTTAGAAAAAAATGCCATATAATGGTTTGTTGCGGAATGACGGACAAGGATAAAACTATATGGCCCCGACAACTTTGTTGCTGGGCCATAAAAAAAGGCAGGACCAAATAGAATGAAAAATAAAAAGGCAGGACAGAGATTACAACTAAAAAAAGAATGCAGGACAAATTTTTCATCCTAGGCCCCCCCTAGAAATCAAATGGTAGCTCCCTTACTTGTAAATATTTTTTAATTTTAAGTAAATTTTTTCTTTAACCATGTTAATTTTATTATTTTTTAAAGAGCCATCTACAATATTTAAGTACAAAGGAGAAACTAAATTTGTGTTTACCATTTTACAAGAGAAGATAATTTACAATAGACAATAGACAATATTTATTAGCACAAACACATTTACATTAAATGGTTATGGCATACAGTATTGAGACAATGAACTGACAATAGTTAAATTGACTATAATTATATTAGAGTGACAGTGGTATTCACAGGGGGAAAAAAAAGACCATAAATATGTGTGTATCGACAGTTAACACATCATTAATGTTCATGTTCAAAAAACAAAAATTACGATACATATTAAAAGAAATATAAGTTATACAGATGTTCTCAATAAAAAACAATCATTAATATATTTTATGGTGAGTTTTATAATGACTGGCAGACTGCTATTTAAAAGTGCGGTCATATGCCTCAGTGTTATAGCTGACTGCAATTTAATAAAATTGAAATTAAGATTTTTATTAACATTTTGTATATAGGTGTCTCTCAATGCTATTCCTATCGAAGGTCGGTGGTTTTCTCCGGGCACTCCGGCTTCCTCCACCAATAAAAACTGGCCGCCTTGAAATAGCCCAAAAGCGGTGCTTAAAAGTGGCGTTAAAACACAAAACAATCAATCAATCAATGATATATAGCATGGACAGACTGAGAAGAAATGGTATTCATCCTCAATTTCTTGTCTATTACAGGATAAGCAAATGCGTTTACTTCTTTCTGTGTTGGTATAACGCCCCCTTTCAATTGCTAGGGAATGGGCACTGAGTTTAAGTTTACTGAAAACTGATCTGTCAGTTTTGAATTTATATATATTAATATACGGGGGCCTTTTTCCAATTTTTTTAGTCTTACAAAAGAAATTTAATTTTTCACATTTATGGATAGAACAATTCATAATTTGATATGCCTGGTCAAAGATTCTTTGTTGGATAGTATTTATGTAATATTTTAAATTAATAGTATCAAAAGTAAGATGGCCAAAACCTAATTTATTTAACCAGTCTTTTACAATGTTAACCCATTTACTTGTTTTCTCTACATTATTATATATTTTATAGACTAAAGAATTAGGTGAGTTCACAATGTGGTTTAGAAATTTTATAGCTGAAAGCTGAATTTTTAAGTACAAAGGGTTCTGTTTGTCTCAGCTAGACAAGCTACATTTGTTGTTTTGCACTGTACCCTAAAATTTCTTTAATAAATTTTATATGTAAATGTTCAAATGGATCTGAATCTTTGAACACTTCGCTTACACCCATACTTCACTTCCATAAAGAGTGATTGGGACAACTAAAGTATCAAATAGTTTTTCAAGCATATTGCAAGAATTATCTAAAGAAACTGTTTTTTTAATTTTAAACCACGCCTTTCTTCCTTTTTCCATAAGAATTTTTTTTGAATGACTTAAATTGCCTGAATAATTTATTGTTATTCCAAGGTAACAATAAGATTTAACAGTTTCAAGATGCTCGTTTTCTACCTTAAAGTAATTTACAATGGGATTTCCCATTAGAATTGAATATTATAATTTTTGATTTTTGTTTGTTTACATCAAGTTTCCACAGGGAACAAAATTTAGTTAACTCATTGAGTGCATTTTGTAGCCCTTCTTGGGTTTCTGACAATAGAATAATGTCATCTGCATATAATAATGAGAGATTACCCTGTCATCAAGACAAAGATTGAAGATTGAGGACAAGGTGTATTTGAAAATATGTCTACATCAACACTTATTGGAAGCATGGAAAATATTCAGATAAGTCTGAGATGACACAGGAAGACTTAACACCTACTTTAACTTTAAAATATTCATTTCAATGTGAACAGATGAAAGTCTGAAAGATACATCATACATGATGATGATCACTATATAATACATGTATTTATCAATGAAAGACTCTTAAACGTAGATTTTATACAAATTGAGAAAAAGCAACCAATTTAAAAATTTGAAACTGGAAGACAGGAACCATGGGAACGATACTAATAAATGTGGAAAGCAGTAGTTACTCCCAAGACCTTTAAAAGCCATAAAACAGAAAAAAAACTTTCTTATTTTCACTTACCGGAAATACTGTAGGTATTGTAATATTAACAAATCTTTCTTTCTTTCTACAGGTATGAATCGCCGTTCTAGATCGGCGCACTCCTACATAGTAGGATGGCTAATGCGCTATATACAAATATACACCCGCACCCACTAAAACTCATATTACACACAAAGGAACGTGCCACTAATCCACCAATTCATGCATATATATATATATATATTACGATAACGGTAAAAGCGTGCTGCACAAATACTGTGTTGTTATTTACACATTATATACATCGTATATTACAGTGAAGTTACGATTAAGACGGATGTGATCATCTTCACTGCTCCAAGCTTAAAATACTAGTTGCTAATTTATGTTAGGTGTGCGAATATATACATTAGCTTTATAGCTGTCTATAGGTAAGCACTACATGTTAATGTCTTATATTTTGGACATACTGTTAATATTGGATATATGCGTTCATCTGCAGAATATGTAGATATATTTAGAATTTTGGTGCACTAAAGCACTATGCGGTAAATATGCAGGAAAGAAGAGAATGTTAAAGCACTATGCTGTGAAATGGCCAAATAAACAATACATGTAGGTAAATAGCCAACCGGATTGTCGTTATTTTTTGATAAACAATATGCTTCTACATAAACTGTCACTACACCCTCGCCCCTACCCTGCCATCTGCCTCATTCTACTGGTATGCATGTCGTAGCAGAACAGTCGTGTGAGGTTTTCTAGCTCTATGTATTGTTGATGTTTCATACGGAATCCATAGTTAATGCTTTTGTGAGTACAGTCCATCAGAATTTGTACAAGCATGTTACAGTTAACTAAGTTCTGATAGAGACCATTCTTTAAGTTGTCCAGGTATAATTTTATTTTCTGGAGGTGCCTTTCACGTGTATGCGTATGCCTATTGCATGAGAGTATGAAGTGTTCTAGGTCTTCATTTGCTGTATTACACAATGTACATATTGGGGATATATTCTTATTGTGTCTAGACCTAACTGTCTGTAGCATATACGTTTGCGTTACTAGCCTGCTCTTTATTTCTCCTGTTTTCACATTTGTAGGGTTGTTTCCTGTACACTGCCAGATATTATGCGGCATAAATGATGGGTTTTCCTGTATTTGAAGATATGCCAATGTCTTTTTATTGGATTGGTCTTCAAGGCATATTTCATGCCAGTATTTATTTTGATGATATCTAACTATCCTTTTCCATTTTTCTTTTGATTTTGGGTGTTTCATAAGATTCTCAACCGGTTCCATCCTGTACTTTGTCAGAGCTTCCTCTACTCTATTTATAAATATGTTGCTTTTTCATTTTCATTGCAACTTGACGTTCCAGGATTTGAAATTCTAATGAGTTATTGTTTCTTATTATGTTCATCAACAAGGATAGCATATTTCTGTCTATCACCATACGGATTGGTACTGCTCCAATTAATGTGTAGACTGCTGTGTTGGCTACCTGATTGGGAAGGCCCTGTAACTGCTTTAAGATTTTCCGCTGCATTGTTTCCATTTGGTCCATTTCTTTCTTCTTAATTGGCATGACCTCCAACCCATATGTCATTTTGGAACAGAATATACCTTCCACAGATTGTGGGATACAAGAGGAGAAAACCTTTCCTTATATGGAGACCAGCTCCTAACATACCATAAATAGTGGCCCTTCCTACTTTCAGTTTTCATCAATATCAATTGTATTCTTTTCATTTCTGGTTATACCTAGGTGTTTTGCAGTTTCACTCCTACCTATCTGAGAGTTGCCAATGTTTACTACTCTGTCCTGTTTGGTATTATAGCATACAAGATCCGATTTCTGTGGGTTGATTTTGACCAGGTCCCTCTGTGTATGGTGGTATACAATGTCCATAATGCCTTGTAGTTCACATTCAGAGTTTGCTAGTACTAAAATGTCATCTGCACATGTAGGTGTAGCAATGCCTATTGTCCCCATATGGCATCCTAATCCACTTTCTGTAACACTATCTAGAATGGCATTATTATAGCATTTGTATAAGGAAGTCGATAGTTTTGCTCCTTGCTGAATTCCTTGGTTGACAGATATTTTGTCAGAAACAAGATCGTCCCATTTAATTCTAATGCTCATTTCTCTATACATATTACGGAGTAGGATCCACATGTCACCGTCAATGCCATAGTGGTAGACCTTGTTGAATAGAATCTCATGTTCCAATTTGTCAAAAGCCTTTTCTGCATCTAAGGTTAGTAATAGGACTTCCTGGTCGTCTTCACTAGATTGTATTATAGCTTCTGATGCCAGGAATGCGGCAAATATCATGGGTATTGCTTCTGTAAATCCTCGTTGTAGCTGGTTTTGGATTTGGTGGATCTTTATATCTATTCTTGATTTGAGTACACACTGAAGGATTTTAGTGAAGATTTTGGTCACTGTTATTCCTCTATAGTTTGCCGGGTTTTGACGGTCCTTATTTTTCTTCAATACTGGTGTCATTATTCCTCCTTTCAGCATCTGTGGGATATCAAGTTGTTCTGTTACTGTATTGAGGATATGCAATATGAGCGGTAGAAGCTCAGTCTCAGCGTTTTGTAGTGTTCGGCTGAGATTCCATCGATATCTGAGGATTTTCCGTTTTAAGTCTTTTACAGCATCATGTATTTCCTCCTCTCTAATTGGTTCAATTTTAGCTTTCCCTTTTCTATCTTTTCAATTATTGTATTTTGCAGAGTAGAGAGCTCGTATTTTCATAATCAAAATCCTGCTTATAGTCTGGATTTGATAGCTCGTAGAAATAGTCTGTCCACATATGAAGAATGTCCTCGTTCGTTTCAGCCATCTGATTATCTCTTCGTAGCGTCTTTGTAAATCGGTTTCCATCTGACCTTTGCGTTCTCAGTAATTTGTGGAAGAGTTTATTGTCTGAGGAAGATGCTGTCATTATCTGGTTTGCCAATTTTCTCTTTGCGAGGCATATGCTTGTCTGTGAGCCTTTCGTAATAACCTTTTGGCTGTTGTTAGCTGTGATTTTAGAGGATTATTTTTGTCTTTTGGTGCTCCTCCATTTTTCCATAAGGCATGTTTTTCCTTAGTAATCTTTGATGCTTCTGATATATTTTTATTCCAAAGGGATTTCCCAGTGCTTTTTGTTGTTATTGATTTGTTGTAGTTCGGTATAGCCTCATTGCATGCATTATGCATTACTTTTTCTATAGATGTGATGTCCTCCTCTATATTTTTGTTACTAGCTTGAAGTATTTTTTCCACTCCATCAGATATGGTCAGTTGATATTTTTGTAGATTACATTTTTCCCATTTTGTTCTTACGATGACTGATTTTGGTTTGTTGGATTTTCTAATCAGTTTTCTCTTGATTGTAGCTATGACAGGTACATGGTCGGATGTGTTTTCTGCTTCCATATCTAAGATCTGTACATATTGTGTTAGGTCTTTACTTGCTGAGAAAAATAATCAATTTGTCAAATACGGATTTATTCCGGAAAACGCACACTCTTTTCAAGTATCAGATCTGATATATGTCATATATATTTAGGAAAGAAATGACAAGCCATTATGTATTGACTTACTTTGAAAAGCGTCTTCCTTAGTTAGTAGTATCAAGGACTTTCTATACTAAAGTATAGAAAGTCCCTGGTAGTATCCAACACTATATTGGTGCACCCAAAAGTAGGTAAATGTTCACGAGGACAATGTATAGTCACAGTTCGACCATAAAATATAAAATCTGGCCTAAGAAATTATGTACACCCTTGATGTCTCTGAGTTTATAATCAATGTTCTTCCACAATTAAGGGAGAAGCACAATTGTTTTTAGCAGTCCTCTATTTTAGTAAGAATATTGTTACTACATGATAATATATGATCCTCTTCAATCATATTGACATGTGGCTGTAGTCACATCGAAAATAAGTTTTCATAACTCAAAATTTTATTTTCGCAGTGCCTACATCATTACATCTTATCAACAAACACTAGAAACCGTCAAATCCACCCATATACATAAACATCTACTAGCATCTAAAGACTGCTACAAATATTCATTCTTCCCATATACCATTACACAAGCAAATTTTTGTTACTTACCTACAAATGTATAACTTCCCCCCTACACTCAGAATATTCAGAGAACGTTTGACACCACACCCACTGTTCTCTACCAAATCAAACTTTAAATTCTAGTTGTAATGAAAATTGTTTTAACCACATCTTCAGCTAGGTTTAGTATTTATTTTTGGCACTTAATTTGTAAATATTTATGCGTACTTATCACACACATGCCGCGTTGTCTAAGCAGTTCAGATCAGTTCAACTACTGTACCACTAGCCTGCCAAAACCGAGGTTGTGAGTTCCAGCCTCGCACGTGGCAGGTGCGTTCAATTCCAATCTTATTTGACTATGGTTGCCAGTGTTCCTGTCGAAAGTCTGTTGTTCTCTCTGGGCACTCCGACTTCTTCCGGCAATAAAAACTGACCGCCACAATAAAGCTTATAGTTCTGAAAGTGGCGCTAAAACATCACAATTCAATCATCAATCATTCAGTAATATCCTCATGTTCCCTTAAATCGTTCATTACTCCGCCCCCCACCCCGGTCAAAAAAAGCAGCCAATATTTGGAATCACGCTTTCATTGCATATGATATATTTTGTCTATGACGTTATTTCTGCTAATTTCTAAGTACATAAATATAACGTGTATACTGTTCAATTTGCTCGATGACAATGAGAAAAATAAATATCAGCAGAGAGGTATAAATACTTATTAATAGTATTAGCAATCTGCTTGTAAAATAATCTTTTTTCGGTAAAAAAAAAAAAATATTTTTTTTTATGCTTCGTAGTTATCTTCTTCCCAGCGCAATGCTATCCATTCTGGATCCAATTTATATTCTGTGTAACAAAATCACAATCGGTTGGAGCAAGTACTACTGTTTTTGTGTTACAGAATTTTCAATTGAAGTACTTCATTGTGTAGGCTTTTCTTTATTGAATGTGATCTTGCCGGCTTAGGTATACTATACAATCTTTATATTTGGAGCAGTTCATATGTTCCGTTCTCTACTTTTATTGGAACATAATAGTAAAGCTTATCATATTATAAAGACACTTGGCGGCCTTTTTTTCCTACGTATGTTGGCCCATTTAAGTATTGGTATTGTTCTAAATGGCCAAATAGTGTTCCCTAATAGATCATATTCTGATTTTTTAAACAGCTTTCCAATCCAGGTTCATTTCTATTTGCAGTGTTTTTGTATTGTTACTTTTGTTTTCTCTTCGTTTATTTATTTGGCATGATATCTTTATCATGTTATAACAAGGGTAGCGATAATTACACCGACAACAGATAACGGGATCAAAGTGAGTTTAACTCATTGGCGAGGAGAATAAGGTGTTGTCTCTTGAGTCTCTACAGTATCTAGGAAGTCGAAGTTGTTCGTTCACAGTGCTTATTCATAAAACAGTCAGGGAAAAGGAATCTCACTGAAAATGAAAATAACACTTTTCAAATTTGGCGCGTCTGAATAGCTTTCCTGGATTAACATTCACGTCTGAATAGCTTTCCTGGATTGACCTTCACGTCTGAATAGCTTTCCTGGATTGACCTTCACGTCTGAATAGCTTTCATGGATTGACCTTCACGTCTGAATAGCTTTCATGGATTGACCTTCACGTCTGAATAGCTTTCATGGATTGACCTTCATCAGGAATCGATTGACCTTCATCAGGAATGGATTGACCTTCATCAGGAACGGTCAAACCCTAAAACCTGAAAGCCAAACTTCTAGAATAGGTGTGGACCTTATGACCAAAAGACCATAAAAAGAACAGCGAAACCTATTTAAGGTCATTTCTTTCCAGAGTGAGTTGGAATTTTAGTTTCTAAATTATTTCTTATTCTATCAACAGCGATTTTAAGAAAGGTAAATATGCATTTAAGTATCGAAGCAGTGACTTCTAAGCTGATGACACCATCGGGGACTAACAGTCAGGAACGCTCTTGCCAAAAAACTTTAAAAGCAAAGGTAGTATAACTAATTGAATGAGCGAGAAGCTTATATCAAAGGGAACAATTTAGCTAAGATCAGCTTAGGCCAAAAGATTCAGAACCTTAGTTCATAAATAATGAAAGGATTCATGGTATTGGAGGTATTTATGCAAAAGAGAAAAAAGTTGCACAAATGCAGAGATATGCATTATTGGAGAAAAAAATGATTACATTTGTTTTATTATCCTGGTGTTTACCACTCAATTAACTAACGTAAAATCTGTCGTACGTTGTTTTACATTTCCGCTATGTTTACATCCTGAAATCCTCATAAACGAATTTTTTTTGTGTTTTTTTTTTATTACACGTATTCAATAAAAGTGTTGTTTCTGAAAACAATGACCGTTTTTATGTGATATGCATTTCATATTTTTCACATGTCTAACGAAAAGTCCGTTTTTATGGAAAATATTGACAGTCACACTTATCATTCGTTACTTGGATCTCATAAAATATCTCTATATAGATATAGGAAGATGTGGTGTGAGTGCCAATGAGACAACTCTCCATCCAAGTAACTATTTCAAAAAGGAGATTAAAAGTTATTTTAACAATAGCAATACTCAAATGGTTTCTTATAAAAGGCACATTTCTGTTAAATCCTTTATTTGAATGTGGACGTTTATTGAATTTGATGAAAGTGATAAAACCATATTGGTTTAGACATTACCTGAAGCGTAAAATATCACAGGGACGCTACATACATAAACTGCATGACAAAGCCTTTCTTTGAAATGTATTTGCTTTAATCTTTTGGCTTAGGGTGTTTTTTCAATGTCAATTTCTGAAGTACTGATACCAAATATATTATTGTATAACGCACAATAAAGACTTTCATATCATGTTTCAGCATTTTTTACAAAATGTTCACTCATCTAACTAATAAATTTATGTTTGCTGTTTAGAACACAGTTGTTTGATAATCATTTAAAATACACCTGTGACGTAAATCTTTTGTTCAAACTCTCCATTATTTTTCAGGAATAGAGAGTTATTTTCTATTGTTCGTCTTCATTCATCCGGACGTTTTGCCCTTAGGATATTTCCATGGGCACTTTCTTAAAAAGTGTTCACCCATGGTAATAATTCTGAAGGACGTAACGCGATATTGAATGAAGATGAAATCTTACTAAAACGACTGATACTGGATTTTTTTAAATTGGGATCGTAGTAATACAATGAACACTAAATATCTCATTATTAACAAACAGCTTTTATTTACTCATTAAAATTGAATAGGCTAATTTACTGATTTCTGTTCACTAATGGAATTAATTTAAAACTTACCTTTAATTTTTGTAATTTGTATATGCCTTCACTGGGAATCGAACCCTTCCTTGAAATCTGTTATGAATGACTGACATTAACACATCGACAAAACCTCAAGGCTACCAATGGGCTACAACTTAGATGTCTATTTTATATATATAAATGAACATCGGAAACACAGGGGTTGTACCTTTATATATACACAATGGGCAGTCGTATAGTATAAGTTGGTAGCCGCGAGGTTAACATGCTTAAAATCAACGAGTTAAAAGATAGGGATTTGTCGGTTTAGGTTCGAATCCTGTATTATCTCTGTTGTCCCAAGTCTGTTTTTTCTAATTTTGCATGTTATAGTGGATATAGCGAGTTTTACTGTTTATTTTTTGGATTATTATTGGCTATTTCACATGTTTGAAACAAAATGATTATATTCTTTTGTCAATTTTGTTGTATATGGTTTCTTTTAGTCGCTTATCCAATTCCATCGTGCAAAAATGGTATCGTATTCACTAAATTCAACAATATAATCCACAATTTGTTTTTCGATGCAAATCTTTGCTGAATTTTTGTCACGGATAGTATCCAAGTGGGTAAAAACGAATATTTTCCATTGAGTCCCATTCCTCTTCTATGCATCTACAAAATATTAATTGTGTTAACTGTGTGTGAGTCAGTGAATTCTATTGTAATATTGAACACAATAACATTGTGGTTTAATAGAATAAATAGTCCAAGAAACTGAAATGGTCAAAATGGCGTATTCGGTATTTTATTTGATTGTTCGTTGTTATAATTTGAATATAGTACTAATGAATACAATTTGAGGGGGTATGTATAACATTTGAATAAGGTTTGTGTTAAATATTGGGCGGGGTTTTTGTTCAACTTTCAACAGAAACGCGTAATATAATCGAATTCATTCACTGTTGTTATATGTCCAGTGGCAAATATAACAGTTATATCGGCAGTGCAAATAAACGGTGTTAATCTTGAAATAAATGTTTAAATGAAATTAAAAGGTAGTTGTCCACTTAAATTAAATACATACAAAACGGAATCCAGAAATGCTTTTAATCATGCGGATTTTTGTTTCTAAAACTTTTTTGCTGCCTTTCTGATAATAGGGAAAAATGAAAAATACTTTCAGTTTGCTTGTATTGCTATTTAAAAAAAAAAATGCATAAAAGTTTTGTTCGTTGTAATCAGTGTATATAAAGTGCGAATCCAGTTAGTTCATTTTCACTGTTGTATGCGAGTATAAAATTGAGAATGGAAATGGGGAATGTGCCAAAGAGACAACAACCCGACCACAGAACAGACAACAACAGAAGGTCACCAATAGGTCTTCAATGCAGCGAGAAATTCCCGCACCCGGAGGCGTCCTTAAGCTGGCCCCTAAACAATTATATATACTAGTTCAGTGATAATGGACGTCATACTAAACTCCAGAAACTAAAAGTAAAAATAATACAAGACTAACAAAGGCCAGAGGCTCCTGACTTGGGACAGGCGCAAAATGCGGCGGGGTTAAACATGTTTATGAGATCTCAACCCTCCCCCTATACCTCTAGCCAATGTAGAAAAGTAAACGCATAACAATACGCACAGTATGTCTATTGTAGAATAAAGGATGATGGGAAAAACTGCGTTTGTTTACTTTTTGAAAATACAAAATAATAGATTTGAATGTATGTTTTAACAGAATTTCATTAGAATACAACTTTTTAATGTACAATAACAGGATTAAAGTCCAAAAAAGTGTTATTTGAGCAGCTGAATTCATAATATTGATTACTGAATGCTATTCATTTTAACTATAGATGCGATGAATTATCACTGTAAGTGCAATCATTTTTGATGTGGAATTTTTGGAAGTGCGATGAATTTTCATTGTCGTTTTATATGATTATTCGACATACAACTGAAAATAGTATTTAAATGACTTTAATATTGATGAATCATTATTATTTACAATTTGAAATGCAAGCTAGTCGTAGATGCTTACTTGAATATACACGGATATAACCACGTTCATATCATGAATATTCAAATATTGTTGGTGAGTGTGCCATTAGCTTGTCATGGATCCGAAAATTAACTGGAGCAGAACATCCATGAATATAACGTTTCTCTACGACGAATTTTCTTTGAAAAGTTTTATAACTCGCTTAAAAAAGCTTTGAACATTTGTCACGCCGTGTCATACATATTTCTACCGTATTGATAGGCTTTTGCACAACGAACAGTACAAGAATGTACAACGAACGGTACTAAAGAAAGAAATCAAACTACAAAGAGAATGAATCGTACAGTGTCAAAATTCTGAGGTCAGTTTTTCAAGTAAATGTCTTCAAATAAAATTAAAACAACGGGTTTCTCATTCGTATTATGTATTTTAACAACAACAAAGCACAAAATACACGGTCGCATTTAGTGAAAGAGCCAACCAACTATGCTCTATTTGTAGTTTAATCAAGTAAATTTGAGTTACACTTAGTGTTTGTTTCGCGATGTTTACAAGTAATTTACAGACCTGTCTATTTAAAATAGTCACATGGTGTTCATGTAATATAAATGATATACAATGCTGCCAGGAGCAGTAAACTTTGTTTTCATAAACATTGAATACTTAACTTAACCGGATCACTCATTGCTCTATTGTGACTTTAAATTATCTGTCGATTTAAGATCGAATTTACAGCATGCACCGATCAGTAATACTCGTATAAAATATAATTTTGGATCGGTTCCAAATGATTTCTTATTGAATGAGGAAATTCAGGTGAAATTAATTGAAACAATTCAGAAAATTGAAAATTATATAGAAATATCAAATGACGTGCAAAGTGCATACGATGAGTTTCAGGATTTAGTTAAATGTGAAATAAATAACAAATTACCAACTTGTAACAATGCTGCTGGTCGTGATAAACGTAGGAAAATGTGTTACAAACCGTATTGGAATGAAAATCTTTCAGCCCAGTGGAAGAGCGTATGCAAATCTGAGAAGAAATGGTTACGTTTCATTGGTCCGAATTGTACAAAACGTAAACTGAAGGAAGAATATTGTATAGAAAGAAAAACTTTTGATCGCTTAAACAGAAAATTTAAAAGACAATTTCAACGTCAGGAGCGACAGAAACTTGAAGACAAACTCAATGAGACTAATCAACGTGACTTTTGGAAGTCAATAGGAAATTTAGGCATCGCTAATAACCGAAAACGTTGTATACCCTTAGCTGTAGTGGACGAGGATGGTAACGAGGCAACGGACAAAAATGTTGTACTAAACAAATGGAAAAACGATTTTCAGACTTTATTCCATCATAATGGTAATAGTGACTCTGACCTCGATGAATCTACATTTAATACTGAAGTCGATGTTTCGTCGTTAAACGAACCTATCTCCAGAGAAGAAGTTTTACAGGCAGTATTACGTGCAAAATTGCGCAAGGCAGCTGGAATAGACGATATCCCAGCTGAAGTTTTGAAAAATGACACCGCAGTAAATCTTTTATTCCAAATTATAAGTGGATGTTTCAACATTGGTAGAGTACCAACTCAGTGGACTAGTGGAATAATAAACCCTATTCTTAAACAAGGAACTGATGACGAAAGACAACCATTGAATTATAGGGGAATAACTTTAATTTCAGTGCCTTGCAAAATTTATTGCAATATTCTCAATCACCGTCTAAGTACCTGGCTAGAGAAAAATAACGTTTTATGCGACGAACAAAATGGGTTCAGGAGAGGTCGAAGTTGTGAAGAACATATCCATTCACTATATTCCGTCTTAAATGACCGTAAAATTTCCAGAAAATCGACATATGTGTGTTTTGTAGACATGCGCAAAGCTTTCGACACCGTACAACATAACTTATTATGGTATAAACTTCAGAGAGCTGGTGTGCGTGGAAAATTTTTAGCAGCAATCGAGTCTTTATATAAGGAAGTAAAATGTACTATTCGTGTTAACAATGACCTTACCCCGTGGTTCAACGTAGAGACCGGAGTGAAACAGGGCTGTATCATATCTCCGACATTGTTTTCTGTGTATATTAATGACCTCTCACAACATATCAATTCCATTGAGTGCGGAATACAGCTTGACGATTATTGTCTCAGTATACTGCTTTATGCTGACGACATAGCTTTAATTGCACCTGATGAAAATAGTCTTCAACGCATGCTTGATATTGTGTCTGACTGGTGTGCAACATGGAAACTGTCCATAAATGTGAATAAAACCAAAGTCGTTCATTTTCGACCGCAGTCTTTCGATCGTTCTGAATTTAACTTTAAATGCATGGAGAATAATCTTGAGTATTGTGACTCATATAAATACCTTGGTGTTTGGATGGATGAACATCTAACATTTACGAAAAACTCAAAAGAATTAGCTAAAGCTGCCAGTCGTGCTCTGGGCAGTTTAATAACAAAAGTGGTATTAGCAGGAGGAATGACTCATAAGGTGTACACTAAACTTTATACAGCTACGGTGGAACCGATATTACTATACGGTAGTGGCATTTGGGGCACTAAATCATTTAGTGCTATTTCAGCTGTACAAAACAGAGCCTGTAAATGTTTTCTCTCCGTTCATGCCAAGAAATTGCCTCCGTTGAAATTTTGCAAACATCCCATAGAGCAAATTACACGGATGATTAATATTGACCATTTGGTATATGGCTGTGTTCTAAGCGACACGTATATGCAGGTCATAAATTAATTTGTTGAATGAAATCAAATCTTTAACTACTAATGGGTGCCGTAGGAGGTTGACCGGACCTTTTAGCGAGGATTTCTTGGCATGTAATAGATAGAAAAACTCAGGGTTAGAATTCATAGAACAGACAAGGGCAGTGGCAAATATTTCATATATAGTTTGAACACAGAGAGGATTACGCAGGCACCCTTTGCAAAAAAAAAAAAAGAACTTTTTCTTCTTTGTGCTTTCGGACTTTATGTTTTGAATTGTAGTTTCACTTTCCATATTCGGTATTTATTCTAATGTAAGCTCCACGTGGTAAAAAAACACGTGATGCAGGAATATATTATCTTGGAGTTAGGCTATTTCCTTCTTTTAGGCGGGGACTCCAAGCAGACAACATGCATGTGTATAACGGAACTGTAGATTTTCTTATTAAATAAAGAGAGTTGCCGGCCCGGTACATGAATAGATCGGTTAGAAAGCAAGGTTTTAATTTTAATTAGATTGGTAAGCTTAAATCGAGGGTTCAAAATGCAGAACGCCAAAAAAAAGGGGGTTTCACAGCGAATAATTTTATTGATGAGCTCTACATTTGAAAGGTTTATTTTTTAAAATTTAATTAAAGAGAGAAAAAATGTTAAACAAATTGTGAATGGTCTTTCTTCCTTTCTCCCGTAACAGATAGAAAAACTCAGGGTTAGAATTCATAGAACAGACAAGGGGCAGTGGCAAATATTTCATATATAGTTTGAACACAGAGAGGATTACCCAGGCACCCTTTGCAAAAAAAAAAAAAACGAACCTTTTCTTCTTTGTGCCTTCGGACTTTATGTTTTGAATTGTAGTTTCACTTTCCATATTCGGTAATTATTCTAATGTAAGCTCCACGTGGTAAAAAACACGTGATGCAGGAATATATTATCTTGGAGTTAGGCTATTTCCTTCCTTTAGGCGGGGAATCCAAGCAGACAACATGCATGTGTATAACGGAACTATAGATTTTCTTATTAAATAAAGAGAGTTGCCGGTCCGGTACATGAATAGATCGGTTAGAAAAAGGTTTCAATTTTAATTAGATTGGTAAGCTTAAATCGAGGGTTCAAAATGCAGAACGCCAAAAAAAAAAAAAAAAAGGATGGGGGTTCACAGGAATAATTTTATTTATGAGCTCTACATTTGAAAGGTTTATTTTTTTAAATTTAATTAAAGAGAGAAAAAATGTTAAACAAATTGGTGAATGGTCTTTCTTCCTTTCTCCCATGCCAAGAAATTGCCTCCGTTGAAATTTTGCAAAATCCTATAGAGCAAATTACACTGATGATTAATATTGACCATTTGGTATATGGCTGTGTTCTAAGCGACACGTATATGCAGGTCATAAATTAATTTGTTGAATGAAATCAAATCTTTAACTACTAATGGGTGCCGTAGGAGGTCGACCGGACTTTTAGCGAGGATTTCTTGGCATGGGAAAACTGACCTCGAATGTAGCTACTCGTGGTGATATGGGATGGACATCTTGTCACACAAAACAACGAATACATTACTGTAGGCTATTGTGTAGACTTCTTCGCACCGAACAAAATAGAACATCTTATAAAATATTAAAATGGACATCTAGGAAGAAAAAAGGCTGGGCTTTTGAAGTGGACAAAATTGTAAATAGTTTAAACATTAGAGATATTGTATACGACTTGTCTTATTCCACAAAAACTGTTATGGGAACTGTTATTGAAAAATTGATAGAATTCGACAATATAGAATGGCACAGAGAACTTTTTAATGATAGACGCAATATACAAAATGGTAATAAATTACGCACATATAGACTGTTTAAAAATAATGTAAAAACTGAACCGTATGTTTGCCTAAATATGGCCAGGCCGGAAAGACGAACTATGGCTCTGTTTCGGTCCGGTGCACTACCCTTGGCCTACGAGATCGGCAGGTACTCCAGACCGCCAATTCCGGTAGAAGAAAGACTCTGTGTTTTTTGTAACCTTGGTTGTGTAGAAAATGAAAAACATTTCCTTCTTGAATGCGAACTTTATAGTGACCTACGTTATAATTTATTTTCCGAATGCTCTAAATATATTGATCACTTTAACAATCTCAATATGGACGATAAATTAATACAAATCATGAACTGTTCAAATATCTTTTGTATAACTTTGATATAAGAAATTTTTACAAGTATGTTTAGTTGTTTTACTTTGATCATTATTGTATAAAGTTTTATACTGTTAGTGTCTCATAAGTCAGTATTTATGGCTGGATATTGATTGTTTTATGTGTAAATATTATAAATGTTGTATATGTTTTATGACAATCAATATGTGACACTTTAATAAATAAATTTATTAATTTATTACTGAACATTAGTCAATTAGTCTTTGGTGTAAATATAAGAACGGTTTATCTACCAACATTGCTTCCCGATGTAGTGATTAACGTCCGGAATCAACTGTACGGCGGTTATACCCCGTGGTATAGAACCATTTAAACATGTAACAATAAACTGTTTTCAATATTTCTTTGTATTCTCACAATTGCGTATTGGCTTATTTGTAACACCGACTTATAAGAAATTCAAGCATATTTAAGGTGACTCGACTGTTACTCGAACTTTCTTTACTGTATAAGATTTATACACAATGGCATGACAAATATCAATTATCCAGTCATCCAAGCCTCAATTGTTTGTGGAAGATGAAAACGTTTCCACTCATTCAATCGTGAAATGAAGATCGTTTTGTGAATGCTCTTTGTTATCTCAAACGCATCCATTAGAGCTATTTTCCTAACGCTTGTAGTTTAAAGGTTTGGTTGGCTTGCTTGCTTTGTTGTATAAACGTTTACTCAATCTTAAATACAATGCTAAGGCAACGTTTACACAATCAAGGCCAACCACACCTTTTAACTAAATGCATTAGGAAATTAGCTCTAATGACGTTTAATTCATTAGTATGCGATGTAGATTTAGACCGAAACAGAAACTTTGCTTTTCCGGTGACGTGGATTGGCTTAACTGTCCAAGATATATGTATTTAATGATGACGTGTCATAGGACAGAATAAATTTTATCCAACATAAAGATCAGGACAAATTATTTGAGAAAATAGAATTGACTACATTAGCAATAAATACCATGTTTAAGGAATTTATTGATATATTACCTCAGACTTTCACTCACTAAGTATGCATATATAATCAATCCTTCTGACTTCATAAATTTTGTTAGAGAGTCGGCTGAATTAAGACTTTATATAATAAAATTAATTAATTTCCTTCTGTGAAAATGCATCACATATACAATAGAAATGAATCGCCCTACAGTAAAATTGAAAGTCTAGTATCATTATTCGACAGTAAACATGAATCGCAGCGAAAACAGCATAGTGGAATTTGATTCAATATCAACAAGCTGAATAACAAAACCTGTTTTAAGTTAAACAACATTAATAATTATGTTAAAAGGTATATTTTTCTGCAAATGAAACTTAACTGCTACTTTTAAATCTCTTGCACGCTCTGTTCGTGAACTATTCTTAATATTTATCTATTTGTGAGTCAATTTTGCACCTGGATGGCTGTAGACGCAATAAAAACCCGTCCGCATCTCATACCTATATCATGAATTTATAAAAACAGTACACATTATATATTATTTCTTATTTTATTAAAAAATCTTTGAATTTTTCGTCTGTTTATTTATCATTCTACATCAGAAATTCATCACGGATACAGTAAAAATGACATTTTAGGATTCGCACATTACATACACTGATAATTAGGAAAGGGAATGAAAGACGAAACTTTGGGTTGTGCATGAAATACTGTTTTCTTGTTTCATTTTATTTCATCGAATAAAATGGTTTGAAATATAGAATCACATTTTGTTTTCGATATGACTTAAAATCGAGCACACCGTTATTAGTTTTAAAAATAACCTATACTAGAATGTTACATACCTGGAAATTCACTCTAGTTGTACCATTACACTTTTCACATACGATTCTACATCCAATATTTATCAAACGAAAAACACACATAATCGATTCACATATATGCATGAATACTAGTTTTTTTACTCTCCCGAAATACCACTTAAAGACACAAATAAATATCCTTTCAATCCCACTACAAGAAAGACGTGCGTATCCAATGACTTTAAACATAAATCTGAATGAACTTTATTCAAGATCTTTTTATAGTAATTATTCTACTGTTCATGCATAAATACTTCGTTAAGTGAGTAGATGGTCAGCTTGATCTTAAATTTTGCCTGCGGATTCTTGGGTACAACACGAGGAAAATGAAAAGAAAACCATTACAAAATTAAATAAAATTCTTTAAAATGTTATAATCTGAAGATTCGTTTTTAATATTTAAGGTGTATTTTAAGTTAGCGAAAGTCCAAATAACTGTCCATTCCTGGGAAATAATGGGCGTCGGCCCTACGGGCCTCCGCTCCATTATTTCCCAGGAATGGACAGTTATTTGGACTTTCTCTATAACAGAAACAATGTTTAGAGCAAATTACCAATAACTGTCATTTTAACCGAAATTTAATGTAAAAGTAAAAGTTTTCAGAACAGATGTTCCTGAAAACTAGATGTTCAATCTTCCAACCTTTTTTAAGAAAAAGAGAAGGCCAATCATTGAAATTAAATAGTTAAATTATTTTATAAAACTTTATAGCTTCATACTGACAAATTTTCAACTGCCAGTAGAATTTTTTTTTTAAAACCAATTGATTCTGTAGGAGGACTTTAGCTTTTCAAATAAGCATAGTAATGCTTAATGCGCTTTTGAATACTATTTTAACAATGACCATTATCATACATGATATTGATTATATTTCTTTTATTGCATAGAAGTACAAAGTCTAACAAAGAGATCAGTCTGTAAGAAACAAGTAGTTAAGGGAGTAAAGATTTAAAACAACTAAAATGAAATGTGACCTTTCGGTGTAGGATCATTGTCAGAATTCATTAATGATAGCAGGCTTATAATTTATGATGACAAAAATGAACGAGTAATGTCGCTAAGAATAATAACAGTAGTGTACTCTGATTGTGTCAGTTTTCTTTAGATGAGTAAAATCACTAAGAATAATAACAGAAGTGTACTCTGGTTGTGTCAGTTTTCTTTAGATGAGTAAAGTCACTAATAATAATAACAGTAGTGTACTCTGGTTGTGTCAGTTTTCTTTAGATGAGTAAAGTCACTAAGAATAATAACAGTAGTGTACTCTGATTGTGTCAGTTTTCTTTAGATGAATAAAGTCACTAAGAATAATAACAGAAGTGTACTCTGGTTGTGTCAGTTTCTTTAGATGAGTAAAATCACTAAGAATAATAACAGTAGTGTACTCTGGTTGTGTCAGTTTTCTTTGGATGGCTTCCACTATCGGCACTGTTGTTATGGCTATCCTCGTCATCTGTCTTCACAAATTCTTCACGGACACTCATTCCACGTACACGCTGGCATATTGATGATGTGTACTGGTACAAATAGAAGGGCTCACTTGTTGGTAATCTTATTCTACTGTAGACAGAGCCATCAGATCTATTTAACAAAGATACAATAATGTGAAATCATTATAAATATATGAGCCCGGAGGGCGAATGGTTTGTTTTCATGAATCAACGCTTATCTCTCGTGTTGAAATGCATTAGAAGGTATTGTAAGGGACCTATATCCGAACATAATATGTAATTTGCCGGTGTTTCGTTGGTGATCCATGTCAGTTATTGTAACTTTTCGTGTAGTATCCATTAACCTACAGACTTTTAAAATCTTATGTTTCTTTCATTCTTCAAACGCACTAGTATACTGGATTAATTGTATATCATATGTTCATTTATATATATAAAATAGACATTTAATTCGTAACCTACTGGTAGCCGAGAGGTTTCGTCGATATGTTTTATTTCAAGCAAATTTCCCGCCACTTTTTTCAGATTATATATACGTCCAACAAATTTTAATGTTTCTTTATTCTTCAAAATAAACGTTCTTTTATTTGCAAATTTCCCGCCACTTTTTCAGATTATATATTCCAACAATAAATTTCTTGCGGTTACAATTTTCTTAAAAGGGAACAAACCAAAAAACTACGTTACGGGTTTTCTGCAAATAATTACCGTTAAGCAAATATTCATATCTCAATAAAAGTTGTTGATGGTAGAATAATACAAGCTACATTGAAATGCTTCCCTAAATAACATTTGAAACATGATTTGATTTTAAAAAGTGATATGTAACTAAATTCGTTTACTGCTATTGAATCATTAATACATATCATAGGTTTACTATTAGCAGAGTATGTGCTTATGGCGGGAAATCAATAAAAAAAAAATATTAAAGGGAGGGAAGTTACGTTGACAATGAGACAACTATCTACAGATATAGGAAGATGTTCTCTTAAGGTTTGTCTCTACAGATCTCAATGAGACAACTACTGCATTATAGATGATGCACATTACTGTCATTTAGTAACGGTAAAAATGATATTATCGTTTAAATTTAGTAAACCATTATAGGTCAAGGTGAACTCTGTCGGATAATTATCTCAATGGCAATCATATCATATCTCCTTATTTTTTTATAAATAACAAAAATAATAAAGTATTAACACAAAGTCGAAAAAGTAAGATTAAGATAAATTTCTACAATAAAAAATGTTTTTAAATAATGTTGTACCTGCAACAGAAGTATATTCTTGTGTTCCTATTATAGGTTCCATCTGGAAGAACACCATTTTTTGAATTTGCATTGGCGTGGTCTTCGTCATCCCAGTATATACTGCCAGTTCTAAATCCTATACAAAGAGATTTTATCAAAATCATTATATTTGTTAATATTAAAGAATCTGAGAAAGCTGAAAGATAAATTCACGTGTGAACTTTGAATTGTCTGTTCAATTATATTTTGATACGAACTTTCTGTTTCTATTGGTTTTTGTGGGATAATACCTGTTTATTTTTGGTATAACGCGTTATTAAATCAAAAATTAAATAAGAAATATTTAATACCATTTCAAGCTCTAGGACAGCTGCAGGAATATAACTTTTATGGTAATAGTATCGAAATGTACCAACTTTACTGAACTGGATGAGCATTTCGAAAATAATGGTCTCTTTAGTGATGTTCGAGGCCAAAATATTTGAAACAAAAACATAAAAGAAACATTGTAGAGCTGATATAATCGAAAAAGGAAACGAGACAAAACATTAATAGTTTTTTTACCCTGAGTCGATGCCACTGGCTCTTCTGATTCACCTATATGGTCATATTCATAAATCAACTGATTACTTAAATTTGAATTGTTCCAAATACTAAGATTTTTCTATCGCTTTAATACTTTACTTAGCTGGGACATAAATAATTAATGAAATATCACTTCCGAAAACCAATAAAACTACAGACTTACCTGAAGGACAGGAACCACCTTTTCTGGCAATACAATAATTTCCACGTGGCCAGGATCCTGATCCACCGTATGTTGTTTTTGTACAATAACACAGTTTCGTGTTTCTGCCAAAAATACCTGGTAGTATATAACAGTAAGTTGTATATGCATATCTATCACATTATTTTAAAGTTAACTGGCAGTGTCACGTGTATGTTCACAACTGTCTTTCTAGTCATCCTCTCACTCTGTTGTTATTTAATATCGTCTTGTTGATATGCCACGACATATTTCTTCTTAGTCAAACAATGTATAAAGTGCTCTTTTCGCGACATTTTTTCATTTTATGAATTGTTTTTTATGCTAATTTATTTTGTTTTGTTTTGTTTTGTTTAATTTGTATCCAGTTTAAACGTTGAACGGACCAGAAGCAATAAATTATCGACAGCAATGCAAGACACCCTAGAATAGTAGAATAGTCATCTTAGCCCTACACGTTCACCAGAGACAAAAATCTCACATTTATGTTTTCCGAGACTTCCATTTTTCATGCATTCTTGTAGACGTTTGTCTATGGTCATTTTTTGTATTCTTGTCTTTCATTTTTGCTTATGTACTTTGTCTATATGCCATTTTGTTTTTCTTTGTTTTTCTTTGTTGACATATTTGTTTGTTTTTATAGTGATTAAGATTATAACACAATGTTGACTGCTGTACCCCTATTTTTGAAATTGTTACCTATTATGTCTGTTTGTTTTGTTCACCTATTGTTGTCAATATAATGGAATTTTATGCGACTGTCATACAAGTGAGAGGTTTAGCTAGCTATAAAACCAGGTTTAATGCACCATTTTCTACATAAGGAAATGCCTGTACCAAGTCAGGAATATGACAGTTGTTTTCCATTCGTTGATGTGTATGAGATTTTGATTTTGCCATTTGATAAGGGACTTTCCGATTTGAATTTTCCTTGGAGATCGGTATTTTTGTTATTTTACTTTTTTGTATGATTCAAAATAACTCAGATGCGCAGAATTCAATGTGACTATGCCAGCTCACAAATACAAAACGAAGAGCACTTATACTGTCATAAACAACTTGCAAAGAGAGCCTTTTTAAAGACTGTAGGACATTTTGTCTATAGATATGGTTAGTTTGAACAGTTAAAAAAGTACAAATAAACACATTGTCGATAAATCATTCAAATGCCAATTTTAAAAGAATATACTTCGATCTATTTAATGTGTTATTGTATGTGTTATTGTATGTTAGATTGCTATATCATTGAAGTATGCCTTGAATATGCCTTGAACAGTACCTGTTATCGTTTCACAGATAATAAGTTTATAAGACCATAAAACAACTAATACATTGATCTTACCATCAAAGTGATGGTTGTAGCTGACATCGTTAACATTATGCGTGTCTTCATTATCCTGATATCTACATCCTTCTGCCCATCCGAGCGGGCATCCTGATTGCGATTTTGGAAACGAGTACCTTCCACTTGGCCAGCTCACTTAAAAATGAGTATAAAGGGTTATAAATGCAGCAATATACAACTAACTGTAATATTACATTTCATCAAATTATAAGCCTGGTATCGGTGGTGAGTTTTTCATCCACATGATTATATCCCAAAATTGATATTCACTGAGGTTTAACTATTCTGTTAAATACAGTTATTGCATTCAAATTATTATGTTGTTTGATTAATATATAAATTAATTACTTGCTTAAAATATAAAAGTGAAATTTTATGACGTGTATGAATTACAACACAAGGATTGAAAACATAAAATAGAACTACTTAAATCTGTTCTTTTTCATAGATCCATTTACATTTTTAATGTCATATAAGTAATTTCAAAGGGAAATTTTTGAGATAAAGGACATCATCAATATATTAGTAAAAAGTGAAATGTTATGATTCTGTCAAATGATTTTATTTCTGTGAAAAGTATTGTACAATATACATACATATAATAAGGTGCATCAATATAAAGTACCTAATATTAGGGGAAATGTACAAAACATACCTGCGCAAGCAGATGCAATCATCAAGAACAGAATAAACATGTTCCCCATCTTCATTTGTTCCTATCTGATCTATAAAAGGTAAAGTGTCTTTATAACATATTTTACTCTTTGTGTATAAAATGCAAATCAGTTTTTGTTTCAACACGACGGTTGACACACGTGGGGCAGAATCTGCTTATCTTTCCGGAGCACATGAGATCACCACAGGTATCCGGTTCTCAATGCTCAGTCTTTTTTTTTTTGCCTTGATTTTGTTGGTCTGTCTTCAACTTATGAGGTTGATTCTTCATCTGATGGCTTCTGCTTCTTTCTTTTTTTAAAGTCGAATATCTCTCAAGGGAAAAACGTAAGTGTGTTTGTTGAAAAATTCAGATATCTTAATATCTCAATGCTCTTCAACTCCGTATTTTATATGGCCTTTTTAACTTTAAGCGTCACTGATGAGTATTTTGTAGACGAAACGCGAGTCTGGAGTACACAATTTTAATCCTGATATCTATGATAAGTGTTAAAATTGATATAGATAAGACACTTTATGAGCTGAAGCTTGCAATACGATTTTTATTTTACATTTTAAAACATTAAGATACATACTTCAGATAATTTGGTCTTTAACAATCTATCCACTGACTTCACTTGAAAGAAGGATGCTTCTTAATGTTAAGTTTTAATCAATTATATATCAGCGGAAATACAACTGACTATATAAATCGATGTATAAACTACAAGTACACTTTTGGTTTAAATGACATTATATGTACTGCGTAAAATTAATGCAACAAAAATACACACAACAATTACTTTAGGTATTATTTATATATAAAACACATAAAAGAAGGAGAAATATATATCTTTAGACAATAAATTTTATCCCAAAGGATGATTTTGGTTTGAAAATAATAAACATAAACATATCTAATTGTGCGCAAATTTGAAAGAAAACAGTATTTGATTACATGTTTATTTTCAAATCATTCCAGGAGCGTAAACATTTTCACATTATGAGTGTCTTATACAGTTTTGGAATGGCTTAGAGGGTTGCCGATTAGCATGAAGGTATTTTATTTATGTTTTTGCATTGGCTGCTATTAAATTTTCTTCAAACATGGTAAAAATCAAACTCCATAGTATATCCACATTTATGACATGTATCTCTACCTTGAAATTTTCATTATTTATGTTCATTATGTTTTTTTTTATTATGCATCATTGTGTTTTAATTTTTCAACTTAATACCTGTGTTGTAGTTGTTATGCTATATCAAAAGGTTTAACTTAGTTGTTTAATATTTCTTTCTTTTTGGATTTGAATCTGTTGCTTGTCTTGTGTAAGTGATTAAATGTTAGTTATATATGTTTCATATATTCAGACAAAAGCTGGATAGAGCTTGTGTTTTATTGTTTTATGCATTCCGCATCAAAATAATGTTATTTTGTTTGATCTTATTTAATCATTACTTAATGTTATCCATTTGTATTCTGTTTATTAGAATCAGGCGTTTGGAGCATGGACCACATTTTTTCTATTACGTATATTTATATATCATTAAGGTTTAATGTTTTTATTCAATGGTTTATACTATCTCAACCTTACATCAGTTTTGTCTATTCACGAAGATTGATTTCAGTTAATATGGCATCTCATGTGAAAACAATGGAATCAGATCCACCGAATCGCTCCTTTCTCGCCAGTCCCGTTTACAACACGAGGAAGGGACACATAAACCGCCAGTAGCTCAGAGGGAGTCAAAAGAGATTGATTCAAAGACGAGAAAAGGAAGGTGTTTCTTCTAAGCCTCTACGGTTGATAAGAAGTCTCAGGTTAATGCAAGGGCAATTCATATGACAGATGATCTGTTTGAACAGTTATAAGGTTTTCGAAGGTATTTATGCAAACGACAAAAAAGACGATTTGTTTGCGCACATTTACATATTTAGAAAGAAAAAGTTAAACGACTTTATTTTCAAACTTGGGGTTACTATTAACTGTTTTGAGTGTGTTCCAAATTGTTTTAATTTCCGCTTATTGTACATCCTGATACTTAGTCACATTTTTGTCGTTTTATTTTATTGAATGTATTTAATTAAAGTGTTGTTTTAAAACAATGACCGTTTTATATGAATAATAGGGATGCTGTAGCAACCGAAAGACAAAAATAATTTAACGACATCTAGAGATCAACATGAAGTTTTAACAATAGACAGAGGTTTATTAATATGCAAGCTCTAAATTGCTTTTTAAAGAGTCTTTAGTAATTGTGAATATATTTAACAGAATAAATCAGCACCAAATCCTCCAAAATAACAAAAAATATGTATATCAAACTTTACTTACATTAACAACAAAATAGGGTCAGATAGAGTATATAGAAAATCTTTGCAGCCACGGTTTCGTTATTTGACAACTCTTGGAGTATCATTAATAAGAGAGGCGAAAGATACATACAAAATTACAATGAGGGAGGGTTAAGAACAAAACTTTTCGACAAACATGATGAGTTCTGCTTTTTCTCGAATGTTACATCCCCGAATTTGTACTGACAATGAGTAGCACTAAAAGTGCTACTAATGAAGCAGGATGGGCATAGCCTTCCAAAGCACCTGAGATCACCCCAGTTTTTGGTGGGGTTCATTTGGCTTAGTCCTTTGTTTTTCTATATAGTGTTTTGTGATTTTGTTTGTTTTTCGTCGTCTTTCGCTTTTTGACATGTTTCCCTCGACTTATGAGTTTTAAATGTCCCCTTAGTATCTTCTTCATCATTTATACAATAACAATAAAAACAATATGCCAGGCTTCTCATACAAAGTTTGATCCTTTTGAAATGCTTTATTTGAATATAGATGTATAAAAGTATAGCAAAAATACCGAGCTTCAAGGTAAATTCAAAAAGGGGAAGGCCATAAAAACTGACAAAATTAAACGTTATCAACCAACGGAACAAATGGAAAACAACTGTCATATTCATGACTTTGTACAGGCATTTTCCGAAGACAATGGTATGTTAAGCCACCCACTTGTATGACAGTTGCTTATAGTTCCGTTATATTGACAAACTTCTGTGAGCAAACCAAATAGACATAATAGGTTAATGTGACAATAATTGGGATCTAGCAGCCAAAACTGTGTAAACATACATCACAGACATACAACACAACTGACTAAAAATTCAAACAAACATACAAATAAATTTAACAAAGACGCCGACAAAAATGTTGTAACTGATAATAGATTTGACAATGACGTCAACCAAAAAATTGTGTAGTTGATAGGATATTGACAAAGACGCCTATGAAAAGTTTTTCTAGTTGATAATACATACAATACAGAGGAGGGACGACATCCTAGATGCCGTGTGCATAATTTTTCAGATCACGTGGTACGATTTCTGCTTCCGTTTGGCAATTTTAGATATTGTGAAGGATCAATTGTTCATAGTTTACTATCAAATTTACTCTCTTGGATTCATATAGAATATAACAAGTTTTCACATAGAAAGATTTATTGATGATCTAAAATTACGTTTACATAAAATATTTAATGTATTTGTACTTCATTTTGGTAAATTACATTACTTAGTATTAAAGATTTTTTTATTCGATCTCTGATTTCCTTAGTTCGCATGTAAAAACATTGAAAGTTATAACAGTTAAAAAATATTGCTCATACAGCCTAAACCATAAAAGGTCTCCATCCGTTGCTGCATAGAGAGTCGATAAAAACGATGATTTTCAAATAAAATTATCAAATATATTTTCCAAATCCGTGAGTAAATACGTTAACCGTAGACGCACAGACCATTGTTTTGTGTATTTTTATTATATGCAAGACGAAATGAAAAATTGTCTCCCAAAAAACAATGTAAAAGAAATTCCAATGTTAATGATTTTGAAGTTAATAAAACTTTGTCCAGAATAAAAACTGAAAATCAATTAAATGAATTCAATACACGATAGATATAAGAAGATGTGGTATGAGTGTCAATGAGACAACTCTCCATCCAAGCCGTACGAAATAGTCCTCCGGGTATTAGCAGTTTAATAAAGGGATACATATGTATATTCCCGGCAAATAACTACAAATACCAAATTCGTTTTTTATGTATACATGCTAAGATTAATATAACACGTTATAGTAGTCTCAGATACATGTATGTATATTGTATAATAATTACAACTGTACATTACTGCTTTTGTTTATAACCTACCTATTGTATTTATTGTTAACTTGTTCTCGTCCTGAATATGCATGAAATATTTGCCACTAGACGTTAAGCAACCAACAATCAATCAATCAATATAATTCAATACAACAAATTTCGAATGTCCAGGTGATATCTATATGCCGTGTGCAGAATGTTGCCCCTCCCCTACATACAATATAATGCATACACCTTCTCGATAAAGTACAAATTAAGTAAAATATCAATACAAGGGTAAACAAATAGCGGAATTTGAAGAAATCGATTCATTAATATGGATAAAACAATTTTAAAGCATAAAGCTTAAATCATAAGTCCTTGCTCTGATCACTCTTATTACAAACATAATCCGCGAATAGGCAATTAGTTGCAATTTGTCTGCTGTAAACATAGATACTATGGTGTTACGATTCAAACTTCGATGTTATCTTAACCACACGTCTTTTGATATCACCTAATATTCTTTTGCTGATTACAATATGATACTTGACAATAAAACTGCAGCGACAAAATGAATAAGTGGTTCCATAAACAACACGAATTCAGACGTAAATGATAGTAACTAAAATATCAAAACGATTATATAAAAATAAGAAGATGTGGTAAGGTTGCCAAAGAGACAATTCTCCACAAAAGGCCAAAATGACGTAGAAAAGGCCAACTATAGATGACCGTACGGGATGTTAAGGCAAGGCAAAGATATGATCACACCTACCATTTATCATTTATCTTTTATTACAATGACACGGTTTAAAATAAAACAGCCCAAATAACAGAACAGTCCAGTAGGAACTCAAGCTTATGTAATGCTTAGAAAGATTTTAAACTAGAATAAAAGGTATCATATCACTCCGTTGTAGAATCATTGTTAGAAGGATAGTTACAATGGGAGTACAGTCTCCTATGGATAATAACAGTAGTACAGTTTGGTTTTGTCTGTTTTCTTTGGATGACATCCGCTATCGCCGCTGTTGTTTCTGTCGTCCTCGTCCTCTGTCTTTATCGATTTTACACGTACATGCTGGCATGAGGTGAACTTGTACATATAGAAAGGCTTACTTGTTTGAAGGTTGATGTTACTGTAGGAAGATCTATCAGACCTACTCCTGGTCAAATGAAGTTAACTTGACCTATATCTGAATATAAACAGATTGTTCTATTTTGTCGTTGTAAAATGGTGTAGTATCTATTAAGCTTACAAAAATATTTTATTTTTATTTTCATTCATTTTTCATTCAAACGTGTAGACTGAATAACCACCACCACCACCAAACCCCCGGTCACATTACTCACATATTCTGCTGATATACATGAACTAATTATTAATGTTTAGATAAAGTTACTGGAAGTAGATACAGGTTTCTTTAAAACTCAAATACTACCCCTAGCGCTAGCGTTTGTTCTACAAAAATGACCGTTCAATTATTTACATTTCATAGTAAAGTTACTAGTAGGAAGAAACTAGCTCCATTGTAAGACAACACTGACCCTTTTGTAATCTTTTCTTACGTGATTTGATTCCTTCAAAAAGTGAAATGTACTGTTTTAAGTTTCTGTTTTTGAAACTTTCATAATTATATTACATATTTTTGATTTTTTTTAACATAAAGGTTTTACCTAAATAGAGGGTATAAGATGTAAAAAGGGAGAGGAATCAGGTCTAGACGTACTTTGTTTTTGTCTGAGGAACCCTATGTATTAAGTGAAGATTTAAAAAAAAAACTAACTTTTTTAAATTTGACAAGAAATTCAAAAGTGAGAATCAACCGCAGTAAAATCAAAACGGTGTATCTAAATAGGTTTCCAGTAAAAACGTATATTAAACACCGTTAATTTTGGCTTGTATTGATGCCGATTAGTACAAACAGATGCATACGTTTTATTCAGAAATGTCAATAGAAACAAAGGTTAGGGAAGCAATCTTTTGATATGTATCATTTACGTGCAAATCAAGTTACCTGTCAGCATTGTCAGTTAGATGTAATTTCTGTGAAAACACTTTACAAAGTGGCATTAATTTACACGATAACGCTTATTGCGATCAATCTGACAAGTTCAATACTTTACTGGAGTTCAATGTGCGTATACCAAATAACACGCAAAACATCACGAACGTAAAAAAATAACAACAAAAAACTGGTAATGAAGCCATAAGAGATCATTGAACACGAATACATGAAAATCAATAGTGAAATATTTAAATAAATGAAAAAAAAAAATAAAAAATAAAAAATAAAAAATAAAAAATAGATAAAGAATCTATTGAGCAATGATTTACCTGCAACATTAGTGTATATTTGTGTTCCTGTCTGGAAGAACACCACTCTTTGAGTTAAAATATACCAATTTTGTTGAATATATATTGTCTTGTTAGTGCAATCCCAGGTAGCTGGAAAAAAATATTTCAGAATACGGTAGATTTGATATTATTGAAAATGATATTGTAGAAATCTCAAAATGATAAAAAAAAAAAAAAAAAAAAAAAGAAATGTAAATATTTTTATCGATTGTCGAAAACATTAAAGACAATCCTTCAATATCACAATACAAATGGTCAGTGGATTTACATGTTAAATATAATTACATAGAATTATACAAATTCATTTCGTTATAAATGTGGTTAAACAGAAACAGAAATGTATACTTTTTGCACTGAAACCAAATCAGCTTGTTGCATATCTTTTGGGAATGTGTATATAGTAGAAATATTTGGACTGCACTTCAAAATTTATTATCAAAGTGTGGATTTACCCTGAAACAGATAGACGCAAGGGATGTTATTTTTTGGTATAAGGGAAATTTTTGACCCATATAAAAAATAAAATAACAAAAATATCGAACTCTAAGGAAAATTCAAAACGGAAAGTCCCTTAACAACTGACAAACTCAAAAGCTCAAACACATCAAAGGAATGGAAAACAACTGTCACATTCCCGACTTGGTACAAGCACTTCCTTATGTAGAAAATGGTGAATGGTTGTATAGCTAGCTAAACCTCTCACTTGTATGACAGTCGCATAAAATTCCATTATATTGACAACAATGTGTGAGCAAAACAACCATACATAATAGGTAAAAATATAAAAAATTGGGATCCAGCAGTCAACATTGTGTTATAATCTTAATGACTATAAAACAAACAAATTTGTAAACAACAAAAAACAAAACGGCATGTAGACACTCTGCAGACAAAGCACATAAGAAACATGAAAAACAAGAATTAGAAAATTACAAAAATGACCATAGCACAATTACATAATGGCGGGATGTATAAATACCGAGCCACGAAAAAAGGATGTTACCAAACAAAATGGACATAAAGTAAAGGTTAAAAATATACAAATAAAGAACACTATGACACGTCATAAAGATGATAAACAACGTCAGTACCTAGAATTTATACTTCAATATCATCATGTATTATTTGTGAAGTTGATACGGAATATTTATCAACAAAGTCTTGGTATCTCCCGATGAACTTTTAAAAAAAGGACGAGGTGTTCTTGGACATAACCCTTGTTCATCAACTTTCTATTCAGATACTGGTGACGTTTTATAAAGTTTGAGTAGCAGCTGCAAGCTCTAAAATATCGAATGAGTTGGGATATGTATGCAGGTGAAGTTGGTATATTGCTGCTAAGGTGGGGGAAATTTATAACTTCAAAAGTAAAATCGTGTCGTTTGTCATAAATTATGGTACTGCTATGGGCGCTTATGTCAAATTCGAGGCATAATTCTAAAAATGAGGCGGATGGAACGGTGTCTGTTGTTTCTTTAATTTCTAGTTCTGGAGGATATATTAATGGAACCCAATAAGAAAAGTTTGGATTGTTAATGGAACATCATCAATATATCTGAATGTGAAATCAAATGATCTGGCTTCTTTGGTCTTCAAGCGTCTGAAGGAACTCCGACTAATATGAAAATAAGAAGAGGTCGACAAGGAGAGGCGCACAGTTTGTTCCCATAGGAATGCCAAACAAATTGTTGAAATACAATGCAATACAATATAATACAGTTCATAATATAATGTTGATGTTGAAATATTATATTTACAGTTGTAAAAGTTCAGGAAAAAAAAAACCTTCTGTAAAAGGCAGTACTGACTATTTAAATTATTGTATAAGAATAGAACAACATACGGTTAATTATGTATCCCCAACACAACAAGAATATATATATATATATGTAGGACTCTAAAGTGCGATGGGGACGCTAAAGTGCGATGGTCACGCTAAAGTGCGATGGTCTGCGCTAAAGTGCGATGCTTCCATACGCTAAAGTCCGATGGTCCGCGAAAGTATAGACGTAAGAAACGTAGTTGGATTATGACGTTAACAGTCGTTTATACAAACCAAAATGAATATGCCGGAAGATAAATTAAGAACATTTGATTAACAACTTTTAAATCAAACGTCCATGACTTAATTTCAGACCTAACCGTGCTTTTGTCGGCTGAAGCAAATGTGTTTTTTTTGGGTGCTGGAAGAAGGACTTGCAGTCGACCATTTTACTATATAGATACAAAATAGTATACGCATAGGTATCCTGTATCCTGCTTCTATTTGAAGCGAACAGATACATTTAAATCATATGATTTGTTTACGTTACAGTTTACTTTGCTGTCCCCATTAAAATATTGTCAGTCGATTTTATTGAAAAGTAACGTCGGTAAAATAAAGGTACATGTTTTTAAGCGTAAATTATAAATTGTCGGCTAAAACATAGCTTGTTCAGTGCAGGAAAATATGACATGTATTTGTTAAAAGGAGAAAGCTCGGCGAATATCGCATTTTCTCGCATTTAAGCTTGAAGCCTTGTATCAATAAATGCTAACTTACTTATTCCGACAATGAACGCGTTTTGTATTTGTAATTTACAATGACGACTGTAAAGTTATTGATAGACTTTGTGAGCGGCAAGCTACACCAAGTATCCAAATATTTAATACGAAAGAAATTGTTAAAAATCATTTAACAAGAAATACAGTATTTTGTGACACATAAATTACCTTTTAGCAAGGATTACGTGGTCGGTCTTCTAAATTTAGAAACAATCACTTTAGCCTACCGGTCAATCATAAAGCCTATTACATATGTTATACCTTAGCATACTAGCTTTTGCAAAAGACTTGTTTTAACATCCATGCACTTTACTGAATGTTTTAAGCCCTCGAACCTTACCCTATTGTTCCATCGCACTTTAGCGTGCTATACCATCGTACTTTAGCAAACTAGCAATCATCGCACTTTAGCGTGAGACACCATCGTACTTTAGCGTAGACCATCGCACTTTAGCGTGACCATCGCACTTTAGAGTACCATCGCACTTTAGAGTCCTACATATATATAAAAGGTTTGCAACTAAAATCTGTCCTAGGTGATTTAAATATGACATAACTTGTACAATAAATAAAGTCATATCTATTTTTATTATTGTTATTATGAAGTTCATGTAATAGAATAGACTTTGAAGGAAATATCTTAAAGACCATACATGAAACTGTACACGTGTAATCAAGCTTGATGTATTCTGTCTTTATGTCAAAATAAACAAATTACAAAAACATTTATAGTTTTTCCAGGTTTTAGACAAAACATGTCTTAGAGACTTTCACTCATATTGATATTCCCAATATCCGATAGTCGGTCAGATAAATTCGTTACACAGTGTGCTAATACGATAAATACGGGTTCAGTAAATTCCATATGGAACGAGAGCGTTGTTCGCATTTACATCAAACCGATGATAATTTATTCTTAGGTTAAGTCTTTGTCGTGTTTCACCGATACAGACTAGCAACCTAAAAGTAAATTCAATACTGTACACAACATTAGATGCAGATAATTCAGATCCTTGTGACTAAGTTGATTGTAATATTCATATTCATTAACTGACACTGTCATAGCAAAAAAAAAAAAAAAAACGATCAAAAGACAAACAGCAATATACAAAACACAAGATAGAAAACCAATAACCCAGCAATACTCCACAATACATCGGGTGTGATCCCATGTGCTCTGGAAGGGTGAGCAGAAATAGTTCCACTCGTTGTGTTGCCTATGTAAGTACAAACCCGAAAATAAGTCTGATTCGGTAGGTTAGCTTCGTGGAAGAGAGGACGTGATTGTGGTTACGACAATTGGAACATATCCATCGTCATCTGTGAAAAACATATTCCTTAACGTTCAACCAGATCGTGATGGCGTCCTACATTTCTCAATAGGATGATGATTTAAACTTTACCACGTGAAACTCTTGGTTAAATAGCTTCTTTGTAAACAAAGAGTTCCGAGTGGTTAAGTTGAAATCATCCCTTCGTAAATATTACAGACGCCATCACGAAGTGGTTGACAATTATGGAATATCTGTTTCACAGATGAGGACGGATACGTTCAGTGGTCGTAACCACAATCCCGTACTTTTTCCCCGAATGTGACCTACCAAATTAGACTAATCACCGGGTTTGTACCAACATGAGCAACACGACGGATGTCACATGTGGAAGCAGGATCTGCTTGCTTTTCTGGAGCACCTGAGATCACCCCTGGTTTTTGGTTGGGTTCGTGTTGCTCAGTTTTCTATGTTGAGTTTTGTGTACTGTTGTATGTCTTTTGGTCTTTTCTTTATTTGCCATGGCGTTGTCAGTTTATTTTCTACTTATGAGTTTGAATGTCCCTTTGGTCTCTTTCGCCTCTCTTTTGCTAGCAGCAACAAATATGAAAACATCACTTGATAAATGGCATGCGTCCGCAGCCCTCTATCAAGGCAAATGAGGGTATGCAAGCTCTGGAATATCGTATCAACTGGGAGATATATATGCAGGCGCGAAAAGTTTTGTTCTCACCCGAACCTAATTGTCAATTTCTAGATATAAGTCTCGATATGAGGCAGACCTAGCTTTATTTCAAGTTGGGTTAGATAGATGCTGATAGTACATCATCTATATAGCGGAAAGTGAAGTTAAAGGATTATGCTAGCTTCTTTTCATTCTTCCTCATTTATAAGACAGCCTCATATGAATAAAAGAACAAGGCGGCAAGAAGAGGAGCACAGCTAGTTTCCATGAGAAAGGCGATAGTTTGTTGAAAAACACGTTCTTCAAACGTAACAAATATGTCGTCAATCAAGAAATAAAAAATCTTGATAATATCAGTGTCGGAGATTTTTTGTTTCACAGTGATTTTTTAGAAAGTACAATTTATCCATCCCTAGAGCAATATATTTGTATTTACGTTAATCTTTTTTATGAAACAACACAGGACCAATTCGTTCATTTTGTCCTTTAGTTTTGAATGAGGAATACTTTTGTAAGGGGTAGAACAGTCAAATGTTTTAATACTATTGCAAGCGGAAAAGGTTGTAAACATATATATTATGCGTCATAATTACGAATCCTAGTCTTTCTTTCTATACATTTTCTTAATTTTAAAGATTGAGAATTCAGGGGTGTCAAATAAAATTGAAGTATTAAGTAAAGATAAAGTAGAAAACATACCACCAGTCAAGAAAAAGGGAAATCAACATTACAAACAAAGTAATTACTATCAAAGAACTAATCTTTAATTTTTGTATTAAAACATATGAAAATAGTGGAATTAACCATTTTTGGAGTTAAAAAAATGTTTTTGGATGTTTGATTTGATTTGGTTGACAGTTTTATACTACACTTCCACACAATCCTATCAAACAAAAGTTTTCCTATCTAGTTAAATGGTCGTTTGATAAATCTGACTGCAAATTTATTTGCTGCAACTCATATAAAGCCTTTTTTCTCAAATGAAGAAGGTAAATATGATATATATACTTACTGGAGGTGTGATGAAATGATTAAAGCCCTTGACAACATTTATGTACTTTTTGGCAATAAAGTTTATCGACAGGTTGTAGGTATTCATATGGGCATCAATTTGTGGCCCTTTAATAGCAGACTTGTTCCTTTACTGTTTTGAATCACTGTTTATAGCCAACTCAGTAAAGAACCGTCTAAATTCCATCTAATTAATAAATTCAACAACACTTACCATTATCGTGATGATATTTTTCGTTAAATAATCAAGAATTCTCTAAATATACTGCTGAAATTTACCCAAAGGAACTTACTTTAAATAAATCAAATATTAACAGCAATAACTGTCCTTTCCTAGATTTAGATATTTCAGTGCTACACTAGAAACTCTACACCAAAATTTATGACAAAAGGGATGATTTTTCTTTCCCTATTGCTAATTTTCCTTTTTTTGGACGGAGATGTTCCTTTGGCACCGTCTTACGGTGTTTGTATATCCTAATTCGTTTGCTATGCCGTTGTCTATAGTAACGTTTGGGATTTCAATGAGCGTAATCTATGTATTACTAGTAAATTATTAAGTAAGGGATTTCGTTACCACAAATTACTTAAAACCTTCACTAAATTCTTCCATAGATACAAATATTTGGTTTGCAAGTTTGGCTGTACCTGTAAATATTGGTTTTATTGGTATAAATATTGATTTTATTATGAGTAAATTAAAACCATACTAAATATAACACATATGTATTTTCACGATACTACAATCTGTCGATATCTATATTTTGACATTGCACAAGGTCATGTCTTTCTCTGACTGTTAATGACGTCTTTACACTAAATCCATTATATGTTGGATGTGCACTGATTGATATTTTTGTCTGAGATACATGATTTATTTGACTAGTTGTTATTGGCTTTGAACTTTTCGAATTAGACATATCACCCGGTTTGTACTAACATGATTAATACGACGGGTACCACATGTAGAGCAGGATCTACTCACCCTTCCGGAGCACCTGAGATCACCCCCAGTTTTTGGTGGGGTTCGTGTTGCTCAGTCTTAGGTTTTTCTATGTAGTGTTTTGTGTACGGTTGTTTGTCTGTTGGTCTTTTTTTTCAGCCATGGCGTTGTCGGTTTATTTTCGACTTATTAATTTGAATGTCCTTTTGGTATCTTTCGCCTCTCTTTAAACTTATAAACTTTTATTGAGATGGGTGTGCACTTTCAAAAACTTGTGGTCCTGACAACCTGTTCAGCCCTTCTAACTCTTCTAAACTCAAGAAGGTTAATCAATGAAATTGAATGTTAAAATTAGTTTAGTTTTTAGGCTTCATAGCTTCATACTTACAACTTTCCATTTTATCAAGTTGATAGAATGAAAGAACAGATCCTTTCAAATTAACACAGTAAGGCTGAATACATGATGATGTGGGATGATCGTGAACGTCAAGTGGCAAAATAATTGTATGAAATTAGAGATCTATGTTTTAATGCATAGAAACATACTTAAACAAATTACACAAGTCCAACAAGAAATCAGTCTCTAAGGTACTCAAACCAATTAATGAAGTAAAGATTAAAAGCAAAAATAAAGGTTGTCACTCTGGTGAAGGATTGTTATCTGAAGGATGCCAACAATGGGAGAATATTATCACTAAGAAGGTAACGGAGAATAGTAACAGTAGAATACTTCAGTTGTGTCAGTTTTCCTTGGATGACATCCATTATCACTACTGTTGTTCCTGTCATCCTCGTCGTCCATTTTCACAGATTCTACAGTATCATTCATTCCACGTACATGCTGGCATCTCGATGTGTACTTGTACATGTAGAAGGGATGATTTGCTGGCATGTTTATTCTGCTGTAGGCAGATCCATCGGACCTATTGCAAATAGAACTAAAGATGTAAAATAAAGTATTATAAAGATATATCTATTTCTGATTAAATAATATAAATGAGACCTATAACTGAACATCAACATGTTTGTCAGTTTTTCGTTGCAAAAACATCTACAAATTCGTAAAGTACTCGTTAAGGTGACAATCTTTATTTGATTTGTTTTTATTCATTCTTCCTACGTTATTGTAGACTGGATACTTTAATGGGACATTCTGCTGATATTCGTTAAATAACTATTTATGTTTGGAGAAAGCTACTGGCAACAGAAACAAATTAAAAATTAAAACTACACTAATTATGTATAAAAAATATGGAAATTCCGTCTATATGGACCGATTATCTTTTATCAACATAATGCTATGTTTTAGTGGAGATTTTCAAAGCTTTAAAACCTGTAAACAGGAAATTCATGTGTGGATTAATCAACGTAAAGTAGAAACGGTGTACTCAAATTGACGCTAAATTTGTTTTTTCGTACACATCCATATAAATTGTTTGTTCCTATCGATACCGATTAGTAATAAAAGAGGCATCATTTAAATATGAGAATGTAGACAGGAACAGAGATAAGAAAAAAACCTGACATGTGCACTCATTTTGATTTTGCCATTTGCCTAGGAACTTTCCGTTTAGAATTTTCCTCGGAGTTTGTTTTTTTTGTTATTTTACTTTTTTCCATGTAAATCAAAGCAGGGTAAACATTATCAGTTTAGTGAATTTTCTTAAAACAACTTCACAAAGGGCATTACTGTAACTGAGTTCAAAATGTGTGTATCAATTTACAAGCAAACATTATGATCGTGAACCATAACCATAATTTATAAATGTACCTAAAAACGTGTAAAAAACCAATAATGAATTTTGAGCATAAAAATAATAAAAATATTTGTAAGATATTTGTACTTAACATCAATTTCAATGTATTGATATAAAGTCAATAAACTGTTGACACTGAG
Organism: Mytilus coruscus; assembly: GCA_017311375.1. NCBI lineage: Eukaryota > Metazoa > Mollusca > Bivalvia > Mytilida > Mytilidae > Mytilus > Mytilus coruscus. The sequence goes on along the minus strand of CM029600.1, from coordinate 1,708,805 downwards.
ATATGTCTCTTTTTTTGTAATTTTGATGGCAAAATGCAAATGGTGAAATCAAAATGGCAATATCTTAACATTAAAACTATGCAAAACATTAAAATTCAATGAACATTAACTGAAGGTGCAGGACTAAATAACCTCCATGGAAATTGGAAATGCCAATGCTTATAAAAATGAATGCAAATACAATATTGACTTATCATAACTGGTTCCCTTCAGACTAACCTAAACACAAACTTCAACTTGTAAATTAAAAAGTTTAAAAGTCGATGAACAATGAAGAGGAGGTGGGGCAATATAATCTCCATGGAAATGAGACTTGCACATGCTTACTATACAACTGCATACGAAAAATCATTGACTTTACACTAGTGCTTCATCTTAAACTGATCTAATCACAAAATTTAAAATGTAAACTATGCAAAACATTAAAAGTCAATAGACCATGACTGAGGATGCGGAACCAAATTATCTCCATGGAAATAAGATGAACAAATTCTAATACAACTGCATACCAAATATCATTCATCTACCACTAATGGTTCCCCTTTAGTTTTCCTAATCAAAAACTAAAAAATTTAAACTTTGCCTGGGTTTCAGTTCGGTATTTTTCTTATTTTACTTTTGTCAACAGCCCATGACTGAGTCGGGATCAAATAATCTCCATGGAAATATGATGTGACCATGCTCATACAACTGCATACCAAATATACTTAGCCTACTTTAGTGTTCCACATAAACTAAACTAATCAAAAAGTACAACACATTGTTGACGCCGCCGCCTTCACCGCCGGAAAAAATAAACACACCCAAGTCTCGCTTTTTCGACTTCGTCGAAGCGCGACAACAAATGAACAGAAAATAACGTATATATTGAATGATGATGTACCTGCAGCAGTAGTATATTTTTGTGTTCCTGTCGTAGACTCCATCTGGAACAACGCCACCTTTTGAGTTAACATTTACGTTATCCTCGTCGTCCCAATAGATATAGCCAGTGCAAAATCCTATAAAAAAGATATTCAAACGGTAATGTATGATTATATTAAAGAATCGTTGATTTATGACTGCAGGATACATTCATTTGTAAACGCTGAATCATTTTGAACAATTCGTTTCGTTTTCAATGGGACTACGTTTGAAAAAAAGTAAAATCACAAAAATAGTGAACTCCGAGGAAAATTCAAAAAGGAAAATCCCTAATCAAATGGCAAAATCAAAAGCTCAAACACATCAAACGAATGGATAACAACTGTCATATTCCTGACTTGGTACAGGCATTTTCTTATGTAGGAAATGGTGGATTGAACCTGGTTTTATAGCTAGCTAAACCTCTCACTTGTATGACAGTCGCATCAAATTCCATTATATTGACAACGATGATAAATGCTGATTTACTATAACGCTTGTTCCAAATCAAGAACTGAATAAGAATTACAAATGTACTCAAATGTACTCAAAACCATTTAAAACTTTAGAAAAGGGATATAACTTTTGTGGTAACCATATTAAAGAAGTATGGCGAATTAAGTGTCAAACAAACAGTCCAATAGATATTACACAACTAGCACAGGCTAAAGTTATTTATAAACTATGTATATATATATAATTGCTAGAAGGTTGTTCAAGAAAACTGAATTTTTGATATTAAAGTCCTATAAAGACCTTATTTCAATCATATGGATCTGATTATTGTTAAAATGTTGATGTAATCCATAAAAAATGTAATGACATAATGACATGCATGATCATGCATCTTTTAAACTCCTAAAGCTAAAACGAAATCGATGGCAAAGAAACATAGAAAGGGGAAAGTGTAGATGGCAGTTCAATTCTAAGTTGACACTCAAGGGACAGAAATAAATAAGTTACAATATGAATGTTGTAAATAAAAACTGACATACCTGTAGGGCACGAATCGCCATATCTCGCAATACAATAATTTCCTTGTGGCCAGGTTCTTGATCCGCTGTATGATGTTTTTGTACAGTAATACATCTTTGTGTTTGAACTAAAAGTACCTAGAAGTACATAAAGTAAACTGAAGGCTGGTTTTATTTTCAAATGAACTATATGTAACCATATATTCCACCTAATTAAACATTGTACAGTGCCTTTCCAAATCATTTTATATTTACTCTCTTTTCTGTAAGTGAATGATCCTGTGGTTGCTATTAATTCCTTCTGAATGAGACAATGTAAACACTCACGACTTTTTTGTCTGTTCTATTTTAGTTAATGTTTTTTTCCCTTTGAATTGCTTTTTGTAGTTTATTATCCATTGGGGAAAATTATACGAAGGGAAAATACCAGTGGATGACTTTGACTTAGATAGATTGGACAATCTAGGGAAAGAATTTCAGTCATTTCTGTGTCTCAAAATATCGTCGTGTGAATCTTATAATGATGTATTTCCCATTTGGTAATAATGATTAAAATTTAAATCAAAGTTTAAAAACTCAATATCATAAATATTTGACTAAGACATTAAAAGTTACATAGGAATCGAATTTACGAACATGAAGAGTAACTCTTTGTTCGATTTTTTTTTTATAGACAAGCAACTTAGATAAATAAAGCATCCCTTTTTTGGAGATAGAACATTTCACGTCAAACAATGTAGTTTCAGAAATTTATCCCTATATTTAAACCTATATATAAATTTATCCCTATATTTAAACCTATATATAAATTTATCCCTATATTTATTTAAACCTATATATAAATTTATCCCTATATATAAACCAAAAGTTCCAAATGGTGAAGTTGAAATCATCACTTCGTAAATTTTACGAACGCAATCACAAGTTAGTTGACCGTTATGGAATATCCGTTAAACAGATGATATCGGATATGTTCCTTATGTCGTAACTACAACCCCGTTCCCTTTTCACGAATGTGACCTACCGAATTAGATTATTTACCGGCTTTGTAATAACATGAACACGATGGGTGCCACATGTGGAGCAGGATCTTCTTTCCTTCCGGAGCACCTGAAATCAACCCCAGTTTTTGGTGGGGTTTCGTGTTGTTGTTGTACCCCTATTTGTGACATTTTGTTCACGCATCGTTGTCAATATAATGGAATTTGATGCGACTGTCGTACAAGTGAGAGGTTTAGCGCTATAAAACCAGGTTCAATCCACCATTTTCTACATAAGAAAATGCCTATACCAAGTCAGGAATATGACAGTTGTTGTCCATTTGTTTGATGTGTTTGTGCTTTTGAATTTGCCATTTGATTAGGGACTTTCCGTTTTGAATTTTCCTCTGAGTTCAGTATTTTTGTGATTTAACTTTTTCCATTGGAGATATACTATGGATTTGTTAACGTTGTTATATTCCCAATTCTGTACTGCTGGATTTGCTAAGAATTGTTCATTTGTTGAGTTAAAACCGTGCAAACCCGTTAATCGTAGTACTAGTACTGTACTACTAAAATAGTTTTTATAATAATTGTTTAACAGCAAAAATTCATTAAAAAATAATGGAGATACAACACTATAAAAATATTTTTTTCTGAACTAGCTAGATGAATAAGCCATTATAATCCAATGGAAGTGTGGAGATAGAACAGTGTAGTTCTGACAAAAACTCGTAGAGTGTAGAAATCTCGTTTTATAGTTGTATGGGGAGATAGACAATTGCATTTGGATTTCAAATAAATAGCTATCTCCATTTCTATCAAAAGTGGACATATAACACTATAAGATTCACATGCCTATATCATTACAGACTTATACTATCACCTTTGAGTATCCTATTTTCTTGTCTTGCAATAATTCATAACTGCTCCGATTTACAAAAAGTTTCGTGCTAATTAGCGTATAGATAACTAATAGTGATCACTAATACGAATATATACTCATGATTAACTTGCTACAAGAACTTTTAAAAAAGATATGCGTTAGTATATAAGAAGAATGCAATAGTTACCAAAAATACCGATAAAGATATTGCAATTATGCAACCAAAGACAATCTAAAATCTTCGGTTTCATTGTGTTGTTAGGTTGTTTCAGAAAAGCGCTTCGGGCGCATGACATTTATGAAGTGTTTTACTTTTTTGCTATCTCTTTGACGTATGCTTCGAACATTTCCGTTTATTATTTAAGCGACAGAATGTTTATTAGATTATTCAATTACAAATGAAATGTGCTTACCAAAGAAGTGATGGCCCTGATTTGGGGAAACAGAGTTTATATTTCTGTTATCTTCATTGTCCTGGTACCTCCAACCTTCAGCCCATCCAGATGGGCATCCAGTTTTTGGTTTCGGAATCGAGTACCTTCCACTTGGCCAACTATCTAAAATTAAAAATAGATGTTTTAATACATTGCTAAACAACTTACGTTAATATTTCGTCTGAAAGATAATATTGATTCCTTAAAATCAACATTATCTTATGTGATATCTGATGATATGGTACTGAAGTTAAAACTCGTTATATTGATTGATTTAATTATATAACTAAAGTGATTTCTAAGAATTTAACAAGAGTGCACACGCTGAAATGTCTCGCCTTCTTTACTAACCATTGATATTATGTTGATAGTCCTAAATATAAAGCTTTACTACAACTATCACATAAACTTAACATGATCCAACAAAAATGAGGTCAAGGTCATATAAATCAAACGAGAAATACATGTACACCTTACAATCATTCAATACACTAAATATAGTTGGCTATTGCTTATAGTTTCTAAGAAACAGACTGAACCAAGAAACTAAACATTGACCAATGAACCATGAAAATGAGTTTAAAGGTCAGATGAACCATGCCAGGCAGACATGTACAGCTTGCAATCCTTCCATACAACAAATATAGTTGACCTATTACTTATAGTTTAAGAAAAAGAGACCAAAACACAAAAAACTTAACACTGAGCAATGAACCGTGAAAATGAGGTCAAGGTCAAATAAAACCTGCGAGACTGACATGTACATCATAAAATATTTCCATACACCAAATATAGTTGACCTATTGCATATAGTATTAGAAAAAAAGACCAAAACTCAAAAAATTAACTTTGACCACTGAACCATGAAAATGAGGTCAAGGTCAGATGACACCTGCCAGTTGGACATGTACACCTTACAATCATTCCATACACCAAATATAGTAGACCTATTGCATACAGTATAAGAAAAACAGACCAAAAACACAAAAACTTAACTATAACAACTGAACCATGAAAATGAGGTCAAGGTCAGATGACACCTGCCAGTTGGACATGTACACCTTACAATCCTTCCATACACCAAATATATTAGACCTATTCTTATAGTATCCAAGATATGGACTTGACCACCAACACTTAACCTTATTCACTGATCCATGAAATGAGGTCGAGGTCAAGTGAAAACTGTCTGACAGGCATGAGGACCTTGCAAGGTACGCACATACCAAATATAGTTATCCTATTACTCATAATAAGAGAGAAATTAACATTACAAAAAATCTTTATTTTTTTTTCAAGTAGTCACTGAACCATGAAAATTAGGTCAAGGACAATGGACATGTGACAGACGGAAACTTCATAACATAAGACATCTATATACAAAGTATGAAGCATCCAGGTCTTCCACCTTCTAAAATATAAAGCTTTTAAGAAGGTAGTTAACGCCGCCGGATCACTATCCCTATGTCGAGCTTTCTGCGACAGAAGTCGCAGGCTCGACAAAATGGCATTTTCTAATGAGTAGATTATAAATTAAAATCAAACAATAGGAAGTAAGCAGTAGCATTCCGTTTTACATAGACTCTAGATATGTTACAAAAAACATCTGATTATGAAATAATTCACCAAAGATAAAGGGCAAAATACTTATCTGTGTTTTATCCATAAATAATACCTATAAATTAGAAAAAAATGTACAAAACTTACATGCGCAAGCAGATGCAATCATCAAGAGCAGAATAAACATGTTTTCCATCTTGCTTTGTTCTCGACTTGAATCAAAGAAGCTGTAAAAATTAAATCTTTTTATAATATAGTTCACTATTTGTGTAAAAAAGCAGATTAAATTTGGTTGAGTAAACTCATTTAAGATTGGTACTGTTATTGAAAAAAAATCAGAAAAAGTAAGTGTTAAAATGATTTTGTAAGTTACAAAATATGTTGAAGCTTTTTATTAAAAATTCATTGTAATTGTTAAAGATAATAATAATAAAAATATAATGAAGAAATATTTACACCTCTTCATAACTAAAACAAACGTAAGAGTCTCATTAAAATAAAGATACATACCTCAAGTGACCTAATCTTCAAAGATTGCCACTAAATAATAAGCTTTGACCAATAAAATATCAGAAGAAAGATAACATACTGCGTCAATCTATAGGGAAATTGCAAGTACATTTTTGTTTACTTATGACCTTGTGTGAACTGCGCAGAATTAGTACTAAAAATGCACAATGTAATTACGGTAAGTATTATTTATATAAAAAGAAAAAAATATGTATGGATAAAGAGTGACAAATTTTATCGATAGTGTTGATCATTGTTTTGAAATAGTAAGAATATACTCAGGGGTCAATAAAAAACATAAATCAAAGGACAAACATAATCAAGGCCACAGTTAAAAACGTGAGGACCAACATATCCTCAAAAACTGTATCAAAACTGGAGGCCAAACTTTGGCAAAATTCTCAGCGAATTAGAAACGTCTGTAATCCTCAACCTTGACGCAGTTGAGTAAAAATTGTAAGAGGTTTTTTCCCCATCACAACAATTTAAAAACGAAGTTTTGTTAAGATATTCTTAATGGCTAAAAGGATTTTGTCAGAAAACCCAAATATTGAGGTATAGATTTACAGGTGGCATTCATCATATCATATAGACTAGAAATAATGTTTAGCACTTAATACATCAATCTTAATTCTTATCCTTAACAACACCACATTATAAACTGAGAAAACAACTGCCAATGATTCGTCTTTGGAAAAAATAATACAATTTTGAGGGGTTAAACTAATGTTTCTTTCTAGTCAAACCTACCAGGTTAATGTCATCGGTCAGTGGTTTATAAAAAAAAAAAAAAAAAAACAGATGGAAGCTAAAAGGGAATTTAAAACGCATAAGTCGAAGAGAAACTGACATTATGGAGAAAAAAACACTACATATATAGTCGACTAATTACTGAGCAACACAAACCCAACCAAAACGCAGGATGATCTCACGTGCTGCAGACATATGACAAATATAAATTCAGCAGAGTGTTGAAAGAGGAAACAAAAATTAAAAAAAATATAACAATACAATATTATATCAAAGAATGCACGATCATTATAATTGTTTTTGGTAATTTCTTTATAATTTCTACCAATGGTATTTGCATTCATTGTGTAAGACATATACCATATTTTAATGCCAGCAGCAACTAACAAAAACTATCAATAAACAAAACAATAAATGAATAGGGATCAGTTTAAAATGTTCAAAGACAGATTAGATTAGATTAGAGTAAGTTGAGATGTCAAAAGTTCTTAGCAATATTTTGAGAAACCAAATATTTGAGGAGAATACGTCGTCTAACAATTATCGGATAAAAGCAAATCCCTGAAGTATTTTTTCATATTGCCTTTTTCTGTTTTAATTCGAGCATTAATGCTGATACCACTTGTATTTCTTGTGTAGATGATTAATTTTTTGTCTTCTGTCTTGAGTATAAAACTTTATGTATTCTAAGTTCAAAAATTTAATTACATGAATTAGATCCGAATGATTAGGAAATCGAGGATGGGTAAACATGAGGTTTCTTTCACAGTTCTGTTAAGCCAGTTGGAATTTTAAAACTTTGAGAGGTTCCAATAAGTCTCTTTTTAAAACTCTATTGCTAAACCGTATTCATATTGGGTATCACTTTTCCTAAACTTACTAACGTACATCACACTTTTAAAATTTGATATATAAGACAAAATGAATAAGTTTGAAGTGACTAGATAATTGGGTATTTTTTATTTTGATTTTAAACAAGTTATATGCAGGATCTGCTTACCCTTCCTGAGCATATGTGATCACCCCCAGTTTTGGTGGGGTTGCTGTTATTCAGTCTTTAGTTTTCTTTGTTGTGTTTTGTATATTGTTGTTTGTGTTTTGATTGATTTCGTTTTAATAGCATTGTCAGTTTATTATCTACTTATTCGTTTGCAGATCCCTTTGGTGTCTTGTGCCTCTCTTTTATATTTTATTGTTGTGTATCTTCGAAAATAAATAATATCATATGTTACTTTTAAAGAGGGTTAAATAAGTTTCAAATTGTTGAGACAATTGTATTAAAGGGAGATATAAAAGAAAATACAATATTATTTTTTGTTTTGTTCAATCATTAATGAAAGTGAAATAGTGAAATAATAATTCGCTTTTAGCATGTTTGGTTCAATTTTATCAAAATAAGCTAAGAATTTTGAATAGACTTCAAGATAAAAAAGAAAACTTGAGGGAATCGTTTCAGCTCCAAACAAATCGAGCCCGGGTCCATCCGCAGGGTTGCTATGGTTTCGGCTCATTTTTAGTTATAAATTAGATAAAAAAAAACAAAAACAAAAACAAGCAATGTAGTGGATTGTGCCATCTTATAAATAAGTTCTTTTGAAATTTTTCATAATGCAAAAAACTGTTCAAAGTGAGATTCAAAAACATTGTGAACAAGTATGATCTTTCATGCTTTTATCTTAAAAAAAACAATCTAAAAAAGTAACAAATATACACTATATCAACATCTACTTTATTAAACAAATTTGAAAAAAAACAAAAAAAAAAACAATAAAACATTATGACAGTAATGAAACAGTCTATCCATTATGCTAGTTCGAAAAGAAAATATGCAATTCTCTCTCAAAAAAAAAAAAAAAAAAAAAAAAACATAACGCGCGTCTGGCTTACAAATATAATATGTAAGCATGGTATATTTGATGAGTTTTTTTTTAGCTGTTCGGTTAAGTCTAGTTTCTGATTTTAAGCTTTTCAACGTTCATATGTTTGACTCCCAAAAGATGCATACCATCTTAAATTCAATTCTTGGACATAATTGACTCCTGTGACAATACATATTATATTTAGATATGTAACTGTACAAAAAAATAAGTCAAAGTTGATCTCTTGTTTTGGTGTTCTGTTTATCATTTTTGGATTGATGCTCTAACACGTGTTATATATTTGGGGTGTACAAGGTTATTTTAGAAGCCTCGTGTTGTGGCAAAATTAGTGTCATATTTGTTAATTCCTAAAAGGAAGGAAAAAATGTTTTGACTGAATTTTCTTATTTGGAAGGTATGCAAGTATATATATTTGGAATAACATATCTTGTTTTTTCTTTGTAACTAACGTTGCATTTCAAAACTGCAAATTCTGCATATGAAAGTGGTGTTACGAGCTGTTATCAGTAAGCCCATCAATATTTATACATTATTTGAGCATTCTGGCATTCAAATGTTCTGTGTTTATACATCCTTTGCTTTCAAATATTCGGTTTTGAGCGTTCCTGGTGAAGGGAAGTCCAGAAAGCGCTTCGGACGGATGAAATTTATAAATTTTTGTTTTAATTTTATTCTGCATGTTGATAATTGCCAAAGCCATGTTTTCTATATTTTAGTTGAATCTTACGAGATATATGAATGAAACTTACAATTCATTTTCACAATAGAACATACAATAGAACAATGTATGAGAAAAATGGTATCAAATAAAAAGGTATAGTTTCTGTCAAAATATATATCGGTCTAAACATAGAATTAACATATGGTAAAATCTCGACGGCCAGTTGGTTATATTTCGCCAAGTCTGATAAAAGAAGTGAATTAAACGGGGTCGTTTGATTGGTCAGTTAATTGTTGAGATGTTATTAAGACATTTTGAAAATTAATCGTTCCGAGAGTTCGGAATTTCAATATACCCCACGAACATGAATCAAAAACTAACAGTAGCCTCACCTTTGGTGCAAACATATTTGAACAAATGATCAAATATTTTTATAATCATCGATAGTTTAGGCAACGTGTCTCTTTACAATGACTTGAATCATAGGCAAAGAAAATATTATTTACAAAATTCCCATATTCCTTATATTTCTTTATATATTCATTTAAAGTATACATGACTTCTATCTCATTTTTTAATACGAACAATATCAATTGATCACAAGGTCACAACGTATTGCTTATACAGAATTCTAGCATCCTGTAACAAACACTACATGGTAAAATTACATTTTTTTTTGTCGTTCTATTGTACAAAATCAATAAATATGCGTTATTAAAAAATATAGCCTTGAGCATTTTGATACGAAAATGCAAAACGAAAGCTGGACACCTATTGATAATTCACGAAGATAATGGTTTGGTCCGTGCTTTCAAACTATAATATTTTTCAGGATACACTATCTAGAATATTGTATTAACTATGAGATATATACGCCATTAAAACAGACGCTGCTTGAATGATGTCATATAGAAATCAGTTGAATGATTGGAAAATTGAAGTCATCTTTCTTGTCGCGAAGTTTTATCTTTACCGACACTTTTACCAATCAAACAATGTAGGTTTAAAAAAAAATACTAAGCGGAGGACAGATGCCATATAAAAAGAACTCACAGCAATATGTCAGAATATTTAACGACGAAACATAAAAAGCACAAACGTAACACTAAACCGAAAACATAATACTATGTTATTGTAAATATGATACTCAAAGAAAGATTGCAACACTTCCAATGATATTAATGGGGTCAAAATTTGAGTGCTCAAATCTTTTAGAAAATGCTTAAACTGATCTGAAATTAACAGCATTCATGTTTAAAGAATGCTGAATGTATCAATGAAGAAAATTAAAAAAAATATAAAAAAAACTTTGGGGTGTAAAAAAAATGCTCCTCCCAATTTAAAAAAAATTACGAGAGAAATTTTAGTTTCTATCCATATATAATCAATTATGCCATCGAATTCTCCACTTTGACAATTTTGTGCGTTGTATGCATTATTTAACTAGACCATGTTCAAACATTTGTTAAAATTGTGACTTTCTATTTCGACCCTTTCCTCAAAATTTACGAAAAGTGTAGCGATCTGAAATTTGGTCAACATAACTGTAGTACTTTTCTATCTGTAGTACTTTTAAAAACATAAATAATGAAAGAATAAGAAAACACAAACTTAAAAGATAAATCGAGATTTTGTTTTACTTTATTTTCATTCAGATGTTGGGAACCTTTTTTGAGTATTATAGATGCATTTATAATCATTAATCTATGAAAACCACATTTCTGAACTTATCTGTAAAAATTCAAGCTGAGTACATTTAATTCATAGTATTAGTGATAAAACAGATGTTAAATGATTAAAAACAAACAATTTTTTGAACGATTTAATGCAATTTATATTTACAAACATCTAAATCCTTTCTCTGCATTTACAACCTGTACAAGTTTACTCTGGACATTGTTTGTGCACTAGATCGTATCTAACCCGAATAATTCAGTCGTTATATTCCGCTGCTCTACGATGGCTACATTAACAATTTGCATGAAATATTTTTTTTTAATAGGATACAGCGACATTTTAAATAAAATAAACGGTATCAATTTTCTACATCAGATGCGCATTTCGACAAATAAATGTATCTTCAGTGATGCTCACCAAATATGATTTGAACTGAACTTACAACTTATTTTGGTTATTTTTGTGTTTTTGTTAAATTATTTTGTGCTTCGTGTCGATCATATGAGGTAAGCCCTTTTCCAGCAGATTTTCTAAAATTTGTTCTTAGGTTACGGTGTTACACCACTGTCCTGGGTTAGAGGAGAGTTGAGCGCTGACACACATGTTTAGCCTACCAAATTATTAATGTACCCTGTCCCAATTATAGTAGTAAAAGTTGGATGTTGTCTGTTATATTTAGTTTTCGCATTAATCAGGTCGTTGACTTTGTTTCACATTTAGTCATTTTGAGCCTTTTTTTTACCTTGCTATAAAGTACACGTTAGCTCATTGCATTGTTCAATGTTATACAGTGACTTTTTTTTACCTTGCTATAAAGTACACGTTAGCTCATTGCATTGTTCAATGTTATACAGTGACTTTTTTTTACCTTGCTATAAAGTACACGTTAGCTCATTGCATTGTTCAATGTTATACAGTGACTTTTTTTTACCTTGCTATAAAGTACACGTTAGCTCATTGCATTGTTCAATGTTATACAGTGACTTTTTTTTACCTTGCTATAAAGTACACGTTAGCTCATTGCATTGTTCAATGTTATACAGTGACTTTTTTTTACCTTGCTATAAAGTACACGTTAGCTCATTGCATTGTTCAATGTTATACAGTGACTTTTTTTTACCTTGCTATAAAGTACACGTTAGCTCATTGCATTGTTCAATGTTATACAGTGACTTTTTTTTACCTTGCTATAAAGTACACGTTAGCTCATTGCCTTGTTCAATGTTATACAGTGACTTTTTTTTACCTTGCTATAAAGTACACGTTAGCTCATTGCATTGTTCAATGTTATACAGTGACTTTTTTTTACCTTGCTATAAAGTACACGTTAGCTCATTGCATTGTTCAATGTTATACAGTGACTTTTTTTTACCTTGCTATAAAGTACACGTTAGCTCATTGCATTGTTCAATGTTATACAGTGACTTTTTTTTACCTTGCTATAAAGTACACGTTAGCTCATTGCCTTGTTCAATGTTATACAGTGACTTTTTTTTACCTTGCTATAAAGTACACGTTAGCTCATTGTTCAATGTTATACAGTGACTTTTTTTTACCTTGCTATAAAGTACACGTTAGCTCATTGCATTGTTCAATGTTATACAGTGACTTTTTTTTACCTTGCTATAAAGTACACGTTAGCTCATTGCATTGTTCAATGTTATACAGTGACTTTTTTTTACCTTGCTATAAAGTACACGTTAGCTCATTGCATTGTTCAATGTTATACAGTGACTTTTTTACCTTGCTATAAAGTACACGTTAGCTCATTGTTCAATGTTATACAGTGACTTTTTTACCTTGCTATAAAGTACACGTTAGCATTCATTGTTCAATGTTATACAGTGACTTTTTACCTTGCTATAAAGTACACGTTAGCTCATTGCCTTGTTCAATGTTATACAGTGACTTTTTTTTACCTTGCTATAAAGTACACGTTAGCTCATTGCATTGTTCAATGTTATACAGTGACTTTTTTTTACCTTGCTATAAAGTACACGTTAGCTCATTGCCTTGTTCAATGTTATACAGTGACTTTTTTTTACCTTGCTATAAAGTACACGTTAGCTCATTGTTCAATGTTATACAGTGACTTTTTTACCTTGCTATAAAGTACACGTTAGCTCATTGCATTGTTCAATGTTATACAGTGACTTTTTACCTTGCTATAAAGTACATGTTAGCTCATTGCATTGTTCAATGTTATACAGTGACTTTTTTACCTTGCTATAAAGTACACGTTAGCTCATTGCATTTTTCAATGTTATACAGTGACTTTTTTACCTTGCTATAAAGTACACGTTAGCTCATTGCATTGTTCAATGTTATACAGTGACTTTTTTTTACCTTGCTATAAAGTACACGTTAGCTCATTGCCTTGTTCAATGTTATACAGTGACTTTTTTTTACCTTGCTATAAAGTACACGTTAGCTCATTGCCTTGTTCAATGTTATACAGTGACTTTTTTTTACCTTGCTATAAAGTACACGTTAGCTCATTGCATTGTTCAATGTTATACAGTGACTTTTTTTTACCTTGCTATAAAGTACACGTTAGCTCATTGCCTTGTTCAATGTTATACAGTGACTTTTTTTTACCTTGCTATAAAGTACACGTTAGCTCATTGCATTGTTCAATGTTATACAGTGACTTTTTACCTTGCTATAAAGTACACGTTAGCTCATTGCCTTGTTCAATGTTATACAGTGACTTTTTTACCTTGCTATAAAGTACACGTTAGCTCATTGCATTGTTCAATGTTATACAGTGACTTTTATTTACTTTCATCCTTCTCACTTGGTCTTTGGTTGAAATATAGTTGTTTCATTGAAAATTATACCAAATCTCCTTATTTTTATATTACAAGAGAACGATTCTTTTGTACTGCAAAACAAAAACAATAGGCTCTGAAGAGCCTGAATCGCTAACCTGGTAAAGAATATGCCATATTGATATTTGTCTTACTTTTATGGCCATCAGTTATTTTTGCATATTTGCACATCTTATTTATTTAGTTACCTTGATTTGTCTATTATCGCTTTATAAGATTTGAACATCTGAACTATTGTCGCCTTAATTTAGTGGCATAAAGAGATTACTCTATCTATATATTATATTATACATATTTATTAACAGGCTTACTCCTAACTATCCTACTGCCTGTCGATACTTTTATTTTGGCATTGCACAAGAAGTCATGTCTTTTTTGACTGTCCATGACATTAAAACACTAAATCCCTGGGATGTGTTTTAGTTGATTTTAGTCTCTGGTGCATGATTCTTTATCATTAATTGTTTTTGGCTTTTAACTAGCTTTCATGATCAGTAACTGCGAGTACTCTCAAATCGTACTTTCGTGTTAATTTGACCTGTTGATACAATTTGTAATATATTTTTGTTATTTAATGTTTACTTATTCAGTGTTATATCTAGTCTTACTATTTTTAATATATACCACCTTTGATAAGTGTTAAGTATGACGATACATTTTCACTTTTGTTCTCGTACTAGGAACATCAAAATTATTTCCGTACTCCATATATACCTTACTACAAAATAATTTTTATTTACCTGTGTACGTTTATTGTGTCAAAGATCAAATTTATTCGTTCAGTGTATGTTCACTTGTTTTTGTTAATATGTCTTTTGATTGAGTTAAGCCATTTCAATTGATATTTTATAGTGTGTCTTTCTATGTTGTGATGTTACACTATTGTTTCAGGTAGGGTGAAGGTTGGCACCTATTAAAACGTTTAACCCGCTGCATTTGTTTGCACCTGTCCTAAGTCAGGAACCTGATGTTCAGTGGTTGTCGTTTGTTGAAGTGGTTCATAAGTGTTTCTCGTTTTTTATATAGATTAGACCGTTGGTTTTCCTGTTTGAATGGTTTTACACTAGTCATTTTTGGGGCCCTTTATAACTTGCTGTTCGGTGTGAGCTAAGGCTCCGTGTTGAAGGCCTTACTTTGACCTTTAATGGTTTACTTTACAAAATTGTGACTTGGATGGAGAGTTGTCTCATTGGCACTCATACCACATCTTCTTACATCTATTTATATAGATCATGTATTGGTGATCAATGTTACTGTTTACATTTGATACATATCTATTATAGATTTCGAAATAATTGGCAAAATATTAGAAATTAGTAAAAAAGAAAATCTTCAATGAAAGGCAATAAGTCATAAGGAGTTTGACAATTATATTATTATAGACTATTTTCATATTACCGACTTTTGACTCCGGATTTTATATTTTTTGACAGGTTACCTTTTCTGTAGTTGGACATCCTGGTACTCGTTCAAGAAAGAGCAACTCAAAGAAGTAAAATCAAACTTACAATCGCTACAATTTGGGGGTGGGGGGAATAACTTTTATTTTTCTATACATGACAAAATCATCGGAAAACAGTAAAATTTCCCCTGAAATTGTACCTAATATGTTTGATTTTACTTCTGTTGGTTGATCTTACTTGACCGAGTACCAGGATGTCCTATCATAGATTAGGTGACCTGTCGAAAAATTATATAACCCGAATTCAGAAGTCGGTAATATGAAAATAGTCTTTTCGGCAAATGTTGACTTATTTGTAGATCTTTTGTTTTTGCTGATCTTTTTTCGTTCTTAAGAAAGGGTTTTGCTATTTACTGTTCCTCTCTATCTATAATAGTTTCTGCAAAATACGCAAAAATGGGTAAAAATATTCTTTCAAATAATGATTTCAACAATGCTGACTTATTTGTAGATCTTATTTTTGCTATATATTGTTGCTCTTTGTCTATCATAGTTTCTGAGGGGGGTCCTAAAATAGGCAAAAAAGGGCATTTGGGGACAATAACTTCCATAAGGAGTAAGTTGACAATTAAGACATGTTGACTTATTCGTAGTTCTATTTTGCTGACATAGTTGGCTATTAATGGTTTCTTTCTATCTGCAAAAATGGGCTAAACTTATCTTTCAAAAAGAGCATCTAATCTAAGGGGTCAATTGACGATTTCGGCTAAGTTGGCTCATTTGTAGATCAAATTGTTCTGGTCATTTTTTACCGTTTAGCATTTCTCTCTATCTGTTATAGTTTTAAAGCTAATAACCTAAAATTTCGAAACTTGCAATAAATTGACCTTTCAAGGGCAATAACTCTAAACTGGGTTTTTAGATTTTACTGAAAATTCCATAGATAGACTTTGGTCTGCTAGTCATTCTTATCAATGTGAATTTGCTCTTACCGTTTCTTTAAAATTTGCTAAAAATTGACAGGAACAATAACTCCATTTATCAGTATGAAGCAACACTTAAAGGGTTTATTTGGTTGATTTTCTCTATTGAAATTCTGTACAATTTCGTTTTGGCATTGCACAACATCATGTTAATCAATTAATATAATTTGTGTTATTTTATAGCTTTAAGACATTGAGAGTGTAGGTCAGAATGTTTTCATTTCTGCAGATAAGATACTTTGTAGTATCATCTTACAGTTTTGTTATTTTGAGAATTTGATGTCGAAGGCAGATTTTTGATTATTGATTTATTCAAATATTTAAGAGACTCAGAATCATTTTGAAAAGAAATCTGCCTATTTTTGAAGTCTGTATGTTGTCTTCTAGATATCATTTACCTGTGTCATATTTTGTTTTGGAGTTACTGTCTTATTGGGTATACCCTACATCTCCTTTATTTATCTTTAAAAGTACTTCTTCATAAGCACAATTATTGCACAATAATCAGAAAACGTAACATTTGAAATATGCTAATATTTCCAAAAGACATTGCAGCATTGGGCAATACCACACTCTGTATTCTAAATGAAATGCATAGATACTATCAAAATTTTCTGTCAAATATTAATGGCCTGCCAGTGGCGTAGCAAGGGTATTTTCAGGTGAACGCCCAAACCTTGGCGAGGGGTCTGAGGGCCCCAAGCTAATCCAGGACAGAGGACCTCCTGGTATGGGTTCAAGGCAAAACCCCAGAACCTAACAAGTTATCGAGAAAGAGAGACTATTTCTGTCCTTAAAAACTCAGCAAAAGCAACATACTTTACCTTAGAGTCTAATTTGTTGATTTTTTTATGTTTAATTTATCCATTGTGTTGATTTGGAATCTAATGTTCAACAGTTGTAGAGAAAAATATCCCAACCATTTACCTTTAAAATATGTTTAAAGGGAGAACGATTAATCGACAAAAATCCAAAACTTTAGAAATAGTAAAATAGAAAGTCTACATTTCAATGTTGTTGTTCTAATTTTTATTTTTACTTCATCTAGTTTTTCCCCTTTTTATGCGCAAGTTTCGTTAATGAACGCATGAAATAATTGATTTTCATAGATGGTCAGGTGTAATATGAAAATTTGTAAAGGATTCCGTGGAACCCAGTGCCTTGCCTTCGATTGCTGCTCTCAGTTTAAAAGTGTAATGTTGGCTGTTAAAATATAATTCATTTATCAGTCAAAAACCGGATTTAAAATTAAATTAAACTTTGTTTTTAGATTCTTTTTCTTGATCTTGAAGATTATCTTCTACCCAAGTTTCATAGCAATCTTTGAAGGTTTATAAATTTATCACGTCAAAAATATTAAATCCCAGACCATCTGTTATTTGCAAGAAAATAAGTCCGTCTGTCAGTAAAATACTGAAAATTGAAGAAAAAAATATATATCTGAACATCAGACATTATTTATAATCATAAAAAGCTCCTGCCAAAGTTTCATAAAATTCAATGTAGGTTCGACAAAGTAATTAATGTGTATCAAACTTTAACCCCAGACTGTATACTTGGTAACTGCAAAAATACATGCACATATCATATCTCAGCAGATAATGAATTGCTTTAAACAATAGGAAAGTGAGTAGAATTCACATTATATTCATACTTTGGTAGAAAATGAATAAATATATAATATGATACCATAGTAAATTTCGTCATTTTTTTCTTCAATTGGACGTCATTGAAGAAAGAATTACAAGGTTCATGTGCATTTAACAAGTTCTTTTAATTTATTTAGATTAAAATATTTGTTTCTCCAAATTTCATGTGTATGCCCAGGGTTTTGACGTAAACATAGCTATGCGCCTGCCTGCAGTCATCTCACTTGTTTAAAAAAAAAACCTAATCAGAGAAAATTCCTAGTTTTTATTTATGTTGCCATTAAAAAGTAACATTAATATCTCTTTAAAACAAAATGCATCGCATACCAAACATAACTAAATTTTGCCACACCTATATGATGTCTCTTAATTCAATTTAAGATAATTTTTCATCCTTTTTAAAAATATAGTTATTTTCAAATATAAACAGAATTCATCCAACTCTCATTCTATATGCCACACTAAATCCTGTATTAACAGCCTTTCATGAGTTTATTTCAAGCCTTGTACAATGTATTATAAATTCCATCTATTTTCAACACCAAGTTCCCTGCTTGCTGCCTCTCCTATTTGTTTGTGAATTATATTTGCCTCCTCTTTTGAAAGGGACTTACTCATGTCTCTATATACTATTTCATAACAATGTGACTTTCTCTTCTTCTTTGGATGATAAAAATCGTCAGTTAGACGAACTTGTTCTACTACATCACCCCCTACATTTCGCACTAAATCATAAAAATCATTTTCGCTGTATCCGTCTGTTAGCCAGAAAGACATGTTGTATATTCTCTGTGGATAGCTACTGACTTCCTGAAAAACAACGTGTTCAATATAAGTGTGTTTTATAAGTATTAAAATGAATTTAAAAGAGATTAGGGGTATACATCAATGTAACTGGTACCAAACAGCAATGAAAAAAGAAACAGTAAAAGTATGTTAAGGTGAACATACATGATGCCTGTTTAAGAATAACATATATGATGTAAATTCAGAAATTATTGCGAAGTTTTTATCAATGCTAATAATGAGAACTCCCATTCTGATATCTGATACGGATATCTGTATGCAGATTTTCATGAAATCGCAATAATTAATCTCGCATTATTGTCCATTCTTCAAAAATCGCAATAAAAAATGCATGCAATAATTTCTGAATTTACAGTACTTAACTCTTAATTTACAATTTAAACCTGAACACATAAACTTATGGATCTTTATTGAAAAAAAGCTATTATAAAACCTGACTTGCAACAAGGGATTGCTATATCAATCCAAGTTTTTTGGTATGACATCATCTTTTTGTGAGACTGTTTCCAATATATGATATGGAACAAATCAAAATTCATTGATGCAAGGTACCCGACTGTGAATCATAATAGCACTTAAGCACTGACTACTGAGCTAGGAGTGTATTGGCCAAGTTTACACATCAATAAACTCCTTCAAATTAATCTTTTACTACTATAAGTATGATTTTATCAATTTGAAGGAAAAAATATCAATAGCAAACACTTGTAGCAATTATTGAATTTGTCTATAATCATATCCATACTCATATGTAACCTATGTTTATATTGATATTACCAGCTGATTTCCAAAGGTTTGGCATTTATTTTTCTGTAATTTTTTAGGCTTGGTCAAACTAAGGACTTGGAAATTGAAATTTGCTGCTCCTGCACCATGCACTGGGAATCAAGGATTAAGACAAAAGACAATATGGCTGGGAGTAGGAATAATGTGTCAATTTCAGTAGTGAAATGTTTTTGTTGACAACAAATTATCAAAAATCTGGTTCAGTATGTAGGTCTAGTACAAAGCAAGGTTCATTCTTCTATTCATATCACTACAGCATGTTGTCTGCCTGATATTCATGTAATATTTGATGTTTAAAACCAAACCATCCATAATTGCTTCTAATATTGTTCTGTATTTACCTTGTATTTAATTGGCGTACTAGGATCTTTTACAGCAAACTGTGACATAAATCCAGTGTCATTGTATCTCCAAAATTGTCTTATATCTGGAATACTATATAATCTCATTGCTAAACGTTCTAATCCTAAACCAAAAGCCCATCCTATCTGATCTCCTGCACCAGCTACAAAAACAAGTAATAACAGGTGATTCACATATTGTGGTATTATAAACTAGAAGCTGTAAAAAGCCTGTGTCGCTCACCTGCATCTGCAATAATAGCCACTTTTTGGTAAAAATCATCATGAAAGGGCAATAACTCTATAGAGTTAAATGACAATTTCAATCATGTTGACATATTTGTAGATCTTGTCTGCTGATCATTTTTGCTTTTCAATGTTCTTTCTACATTTGTATCTATTATACTTTTCAAGATAATAGGCAAAAACTCCAAATAATCATATAATGGTAAAAACATCTTTACAGGGAAATAACTCTAATAACAAGTCGACTTAAGACTTAAGCCATGATGGCACATTTGTAGATCTCGTCTTGCTGATCATTTTTGCTATTCAAAGTTTCCATCTACCTATTATAGGTTTTAAGATATGAGGCAAAAACCCCCAAAACAAGGATACATTTGTCATTTAAGAGCAATAACTCTAATAAGGAGTCGTCTGATGATTTCAGCCATGATAACTTATCTGTAGATCTTGTCTTGCTCATCATTTTTACTCAAAACAATTCTCTGTATCTATTATAGTTTTCAAAATAAAAGACAAACACGAAAAAAATCATTAAATTTTGACATTTAAGGGCAATAACTCCTTTTAGAAGATGTCTGACAGTTTTGATGTACATGAACAGCAGGTAGATCTCAACATTCTGAACATGTTTGCCCCTGTCAGATTTTCTTTTTTCAAAGCAGTTTTCAAGAAGACAAAAAAACTTGCATTTTACCCCACTGATCTATTTATAACCATGTTGGCCATTTTGGTTGGCAAGCAGGGTCATTGGACACAGTTTTAGACTAAATACCCAAATAATGATTGTGGCCAAGTTTGGTTAATTTGGTCCAGTAGATTCAGAGTAAAAGATTTTTGTAAGATAATAGGCAAAAACGCAAAAAATTGGCAAAAATTTATTATAAAGGGCAGTTACTCCAATAAGGAGGCGTCTCAAGATTTAAGTCTGTTGACTTATTTGTAGCTCTTGTCTTGCTGATCATTTTTCCTTATAAATTATTCTCTATCTATTATAGTTTTTAAAATAATGGACAAAAAAGTGGTAAAATTTGACATTTAAGGCCAATAACTCCTTTAAAAAAATCATCTGATAATTTTGACGTAAATGGACAGCATGTAGATCTCAACATTCTGAACTTTTTTGCTCTGATCAGATTTTCTCTATTCATAGTGGTTTTCAAAATAATAGACAAAAGTTGCATTTTATCCCTATGTTCTATTTTTAGTCATGTCGATCACATTGGTTGGCAGCAGGTTCATCGGACACATTTTTGAAACTATATACCCAGAGGAAAAGATTATTGTAAAAGTTAACGATGACGACAACTGACAACAACGTCCAGGTGAGCTAAAAATAGAGGCAGATAACAGGGTCCCAATATGGTTGAACATATGTGACTTACTTGGTACCATAATCTCATATTTCACAATCAAGACCCTCCTTTTCAGGCAAACATTTCGAAGGGCCTTTCTAGTTATTTTGAAGACAAAATAACTTAGAAAATGTCAACCAAATTGACTCGTCTTCCCTACTACCACACAGATCATGTTTCAAATTTTCCTCTGAAATACACTGGAGAGAAAGTTTAACAACCACACTAAATGTCTCTTTAACATGAGTTAATACAATAATAGGATATCTTTTTGATGACAACTTGTGACAATTGACTAATTATGTTGTTAACATGTCAAGGTTATTGTAACATTTAAAGTTAATAAAATCATTAATCTTATGAGAAAACACACCCTTCTGCGATCAGTAATTGAAGGGTGGTCAGGTAGAACTTAAAAACTATTATTTCATTTCATTCCTTTTCATTTCATGTTAAACATTTTTATTCCTTACAACTTGCACATATACTTGTGGATAAAAGTTAAATATAGAAAGGGAGACAATTCTGTCTCCTTCATGTATAAGCATCCTTTGATTGGAAATGTCTGCATCAATAGTGTTTAGATAGTATAGCCAAATGCTCAAGAAAATGCTCCATACATTATTTACTTATATAATGATTTTAAATATCTACACAATCAATTATTTATTATGAATTATTATTGTGTAGTAAAAATTTAAAAAAAAATAGATGGTACAATAATTCATAAAATAAACAGTTTAAACATTCAAATGTTTTTAACAAGTGGTGCAAGCTTTAAAATGAAAAATATATGCTCACTGAGTATTAAAAATCAGCTTAAAAAAAAGGTATGTATAAGTTAAGACTAATGGGTTTTACTCAACACAGGACTAAAGGACATAATTTCAAAGGTTGAAAGTGAAATATGCCAAACATCATTCATTAACAAACATGACCTGTTTCATACTTATAACTTAATTTGGTATCTTTCGCCTCTCTTATAATAAGAATTTTATCGACTCTTAAGCTTATAATTTATACTCTGATTTTTTTTAAATATCTGTACATATTTTTGTATAGTATATTCCTTGCCCAACTGCAAAATAGTCTGTATTATCAATAAACATATACACTGGTATGTGAATCTAAACCAAAGCATTCCCCAGATGGTATTCTTATCTAACAGTTTTATTTCATCTGTATGTGATTTCAAACAAGATTTTATCAAAAGGGGTAAATCAAGATCTCCATACAATAGAGGTCCCAAAATATGACTGAACACCTGAAATTTTGGTTAGGTCAGACATGTATTGATAATTGCCTGACCAAATGTCAGAAAAGTTTTTCAATTTTTTTTTATGTGAATTCATATATGCCAGGCAAATCGTATTTTGGTCAGACAAAATTTTTCATTTACCTGACTAGATAACAGGCACAAATTTCAAATGTTTGAGAAGACTAAATAATAATCTATTTTATTATTTTGTCACATATTGATTGACATACATATTATACAATGACATTAAAACATACATAGAACAATCAATACCCAGCCATATCAATTTGGCTTATAAACATACCTTAGACTGATCAGTGATGTATGAATCTGGTCCAGTAAAATAGTAATACCTGCAGTTAAAAGTTCCTGTTCCATGATACCACAACCCAACACTTCTAACCATTCTCCTTGGAATTTAATCTCTAGTTCCCAGGAGGGATGGGTAAACGGGAAATATGCATCAACCCATTGTGTTTCAACATCTGAAATATACATTATAAGAATCAAAATGTAATTGATATCAATAAGAGTAATTATAACCAGTCTTACATGTCTTAATGTGAAGTCCATTTTCACTGAACTACCCGCCACATTATGTATGTATGTGCCTGTCCCAAGTCAGGAGCCTGTAATTCAGTGGTTGTCGTTTGTTTATGTGTTACATATTTGTTTTTCGTTCATTTTTTGTACATAAATAAGGCCGTTAGTTTTCTCGTTTGAATTGTTTTACATTGTCATTTCGGGGCCTTTTATAGCTGACTATGCGGTATGGGCTTTGCTCATTGTTGAAGGCCGTACAGTGACCTATAGTTGTTAATTTCTGTTTCATTTTGGTCTCTTGTGGACAGTTGTCTCATTGGCAATCATACCACATCTTCTTTTTTATAGTTCACATTTTCATTTAGGGGCCGGCTGAGACCTGCTCCGGGTATGGGATTTTCTCGCTGTGTTGAAGACCCATTGGTGACCTTCAGCTGTTTTCTGCTCTTTGGTTGGGTTGTTGTCTCTTTGACACATTCCCCATTTCCATTCTCAATTTTACTTATCTATAATTGATACTCTGTTTTGTGGCTGATTTCTTAAGAAAGAACCAAAAATGTTAAGCCAATATAAGTATCTGTACTATTGTTTGAAGAACAACTAATACATATGATCTTTATAGGGAAATAATTCTACCTTAATAAATTAAAGTTTAATGAAGACATGGTGTAGTTGGTTGGAAAAGCCATGCTTAGTAATACAGATTTATTCTGCCTAGTTGTCGTGAAAAATTAAAACGTGGAAAACAATTACATAATGTATTTCAGTTGTCAATGTTTCATGCTGTAATGTTTTCCTTTTTTGCAAAATTTTGATCTTATACAAAGTCTACATCTGAAAGTGTATTATTTCTGATGAAAAAATACAACAGTCCACCTGTTTCAACTGATTTTTTCAAGATAGCATAATTTAGCAAAATGTTTTCTTTATTATTCATCTGTGTGTAATTCATAAAAATAATAACTTTGCAACTGAAAAGGCACTTTATAATATCTTATTACAGATTTGTCTTACAATTTAATTTATCTGTTATAATCCAGTAAAGAAATGTAATTTATATTATGCACTGTTATTTCTGCAAATTTAATGTCCCCCTTATACGCAGATATAATATTTATAATGCAACTCTTAACATATTACTTAATACAAACCTTTTCCAAACAACTCAAAAGCAAGACTTTCTAAAGTTGATTTTAATTCATGTTCCAGGATCATCACAGCTTCTTTAGTGTGCAATGGCTGTTTGGTTTCATTTTTTTCACCGTTTTCAAATATCTGGTAATCACCAGTGATGTTCATTTTGGAAAAAAGCTACAAGTTAAAATTGTTCAATTAAAATAGGGTGAGAAGACTTAAGACAATCACGTGCTAACCTCCTATGAAGTGCAAAAACCATTTGTTTGACCCAAACACCATTATAAAGCTCAAAAATTACAAAGATGACATTGACAATTCAAAAAATGAAAACAACATTTTATTGATTTCTTATGTCCGAAGTGTTTTTCTGGATTAACCTTCATCAGGAACGTACAAAGCCAAATATTTGAAAGGTTGACACCTGCCACCTGCACACACACACAGGAAGAAGTATGTTGTGTTTCCAAGCATATGAATCTTCTAGTACTTACAGCTAACAATGATTCAGGCAGTGACATTTAAATATCATACAATTACAGCCTTTGTATGAGGTCGATACAAGGATATATTGACTGAGGACGAAGTCAGAGATCGATATACTTCTTTGGGTCGATATTTCCTGTATTGACCTCGTACAAAGGCTATAATTGTTATATTATTAATTTCCGACCATGTTTGTATCAGAACATTTGTTGGAATTTTATAGATATTATATTGTCTCTTTGACAATAACAACATATTAGTTGTTACTTCAATTATTTTTATGTTTTTTTGTGTACATCTTATGTATTTGAAGATCTGTTTTTCAAATAATTCACCATAAATATACACTTTTTAAAAACTTTTAACAATGTCATGAAATTCATTAGATGACGTTACAAAGTATCTCGGGAAAGGGGCCACTTCAATACTTAATTAATAGGGGTGCCGCTGGGGTTCTGTTACCCACCCTTTTCATATAAATAATATCTTAACAATGTATACCTATATATTGCTTAGGTAAAAATGTACCCTTTTCACAAATTGGTTGGGTTACATGTAGTGTGTTGGAAAATGGAATATTAGAGAGTAAGATTTCTTATGTTAACTTTTCCAGCGGCACGACCTATCACCTTGTATATAGGAAGTGGCCCCCCTGAGCAAAGTATATCGATTTTTAGATATTCTAAAAATAACTGTGCAATATTACTTTTCTATCTGTGTTTTCAATTGACCTTTGAAAATATAGTTTTACATGTGACTATTCCTGAACGAATGAAATAAGTCAAAATATACAAATTAATAATATTATTACATATATATATTAGTAATAAATATTGATTTTTCTTTGGCTTGATGCATGGCTTACACTTACCCTTAACCTTAATTACTGTCTCTAAATTCAAATACTTCACTCAAAATGTGAACATAATGAAAAGAATTAGAAATTTATACAACATTTTTCAAGTGAATTTTACAAAAAATATAAAATGGTGACAGACTGAATTTTCCAATTCAAAATTTCTAAAATCAGTACTTTTCTGCAATGTATGTTCTAACATAGAGTGGCAAGTTCAAGTGCTGTTCTGCTTACCTCCTGGCCTCTATAAAGTCTTACTCCTTCTGCCTGATGGAAAATTGGATAGTGACTTGAATCAATAGTATCCCTTCTATACACATCACCAAATACAAGGAAGGCATTCAGTCCAGTTCTTATTAAATCACTTTGATGTGCTGATGTATGGGCACGTAACATGTACTGGGAATTCAGGTAAAAACTCTCAGATGGTTTACGACTGACGTGATCAACAGGCACTAATAAACTATCAAAATTCTGATGTAACGTCACAACTGGACTGATACTGTCGTATACAGAAAACACAGGATTTTTCTGTCGATTTATAAAATTCTTGTAAAAGTAATCAACTATTTGTTGTTTCAATAAATTCAAAGGATGGTGTTTCATGTTATGTAAACTGATTCCAATTTTTGGTATTAAACTTGATCTAATATTTGTCACATGATCAGTTTGATATGTCTTTCCTAATAATTCAATTGTACCATTTTTCTCTGAAAACTTTGGACTTGTACAATAACAACACCTGGTCAGCTGAAATATTCTCAGAGAATGTTTCAATGTGGCATGTAAGACTGGACAAATCATCTTGGTACTAAAAATAACCTACTAAAATATGTATACTTTATCTTTATAGTTCTGAAATATAGAATTGAATTAACTTCTTTCATAAGATCAATAAGAAATTCTTAAATTACAGTGTTTTTTTTCATGTATTCAGCAACTACATGTAGTTTGACCTCATTAGTTTGACCTCATTAGTATGAGCCTGTAAAGTTACAATGTATTTATTAATGAAAAGTATGAACATTTGACATAAACATGATAAAGAAAATTTTGCTGCATTTAAGCAGTTTACATGCTTGGCCACAGCCAAGACTTATAAAATTACTATTTGGCCTGTATGAATTTTAACGACAGGCTAATAGAAAACTACAAAATATTTCAACAAGAGTGCACACGCTGAAATGTCTCGCCTTCTTTATTGACCATTCATTTTATGTTGATAGTTCTAAATATAACGCTTTTCTACAAGTATCACATAAACTTACCATGATCCAAGAAATTGAGGTCAAAGTCAGATAAACTAAACCAGAAATACATGTACACCTTACAATCATTCCATACACCAAATAAAGTTGACCTATTGCTTATAGTTTCGTTGAGATGAACTGAGCCAGAAAAGCTTAACATTGACCAATGAACCATGAAAATGAGGTCAAGGTCAGATAATACCTGCCAGACAGACATATACACCTTACAATCATTCCATACACCAAATATAGTTGACATATTGCTAATAGTTTAAGAAAAACAGACCAAAACATAAAAATTTAACACTGAGCAATGAACCATGAAAATGAGGTCAAGGTCAGATGATACCTGCCAGACAGACATATACACCTAACAATCATTCCATACGCCAAATATAGTTGACCTATTGCATATATTATTAGAAAAAAAGACCAAAACACAAAAACTAAACTTTAACCACTGCATGAACCATGAAAATGAGGTCAAGGTCAGATGACACCTGCCAGTTGGACATGTACTCCTTACAATCAATACATACACCAAATATAGTATACCTATTGCTTATAGAAACCGAGATACGGACTTGACCACGAAAACTTAACCTTGTTCACTGATCCATGAAATGAGGTCAAGGTCAGATGAAAACTATCTGACAGGCACGAGGACCTTGCAAGGTACGCACATACTAAATATAGTTATCCTATTACTCATAATAAGAGAGAAATTAACATTAACTTTTTTTCAAGTAGTCACTGAACCATGAAAATGAGGTCAAGGACAATGGACATATGACAGACGGAAACTTCATAACATAAGGCATCTATATACATGTGATATACCAAGTATGAAGCATCCAGGTCTTACACCTTCTAAAATATAAAGCTTTTAAGTAGTTAGCTAATGCCGCTGCTGCCGGATCACTATCCCTATGTCGAGCTTTCTGCTACAGAAGTCGCAGGCTCGACAAAAATCAGTGTCAGGCCTGCATGTGGCTGCAAATTTTAATTTCATTGTGAAGACGTTTTTAGAGGAATTATAGCATAATTTTATACATCATAAATGAACAATACATGCTAGAATATAATGTGAAACAGGTTCATTTACTAATTAAAATCCATGATTTATTTGACGACTTGTGTCCTTTAAAGGTTCCAAACAAATGTTTAAATTGCCAACAGCCGCTGTATATTTCGGGAAAATAAACTTCATCATGAGGGCACTGTGAGCGTCAATATCAGATATTTTCAAAGAACAATACATTCACATTGACCATAGCCGATAAAAAAATCCACTAGGAGTATGTAACATTCAAGAAGTCTTACTATACAAATCTTTGGTGTGACCTGCAAAAATAATGAGGTCAGTTGTCAGATAAGTTTTAGAGTTTCATTGTTCGATGGTAAAGAAAATAAGCATCAATTATTCATATACAAAAAGAAATATATATGTATTGCATGTCACTCATTTGACCTGGGATACGTAAACTAAGTCAAATAGTATCAGAAGTGACATCCTCTATTTTTCCTTTCGATACACCGATACAAACGTGGTTGGCGTTTGCCTGATAATAGATCTCTATCACAAATGCAACGTAAACAATGAGTATGCGAAAAAAAATCAATCAAACATGATACAATGTCATACATGTATTAAAGAAGCTAATATTCAACTTTCGATTCCCATGTTGTTGTTTACCGAAAATGCAAGTCCTTTCCACAGTCAACTCTGAAATTAGTCAAATATAAAGGGAGATAACCACAGGACGAAAATTGAAAACATGGGTTCAAGATCAAAAGCACTTGCCTTATATAAGCAAATACTTAAAGAAAGCAAAAAGTTTACATCGTACAACTATAGGTTAGTTGTGAATTAATGTTATCGTTTGCACCCTTTTAGTCCGAAATTCCTCATATATTTTTCCAGATTCCACCTTGAAAGACTTCATCAGCTTATGATCATCTGATGCCAGTGATGGACAGGTCAATTCGGCACCGATAGAAAAAGTCAAATCGGCATTTAGTCAAATCGACCCCTGGTCAAATCAGTACCTATTTAATGTCATTTCCGCATTTGGTAAATCAATTCGACACCTATTATAATTTTAACCATTACAGCATACACCTTATCGCTAATCCCGGCTGACCCAGCCGCTTGAACTTTTGACGCATACAACAATCACTTTTCCATTGTGGCGTCAGATATTTTGTTTTATGACGTCAAAATTTTACGGGAACCTGTGTGATATCCAGTAATGGCGGACAAATAGCGATAAGGTGTATTAGCCTTAGGCCAAAAAAACTAATACATGTGTTTCCGCAAACATGCTGAAAAAATAGGGTAGGTGGGTAGGCAATATCATTTTATTTTACAAACATTTTTTAGCTAGTTACTACTAGGGAATCAGTCTGACTTTAACAGTGCTTGTTCCAAAATCTCATAAAAAGTGTTAGGGTAGGCACTAAAAATTAGGGTAGGTAGGGTTAGCGGAAACACATGTATTATTTTTTTTGGCCTTATTTCTTAATATATAGATATAGGAAGATGTGGTGTGAGTGCCAATGAGACAACTCTCTGTAACGGGTATTTTCTTGGTAAATACAACAATGATGATCTAGGGTTCTTTTCTTTTATTACACAATATTTAGACCCTACAACATATAACAACAAATAATAAATATTCACATGACAAGACAGTACATGTAACATATGGGCAAAGGGAATAACTACAATTTATACTCATTCCTTTAAATATCTATATACTCAAATAAGCCCTTAGCACCAAAATATAACTCTTTAGTTAACTTTCCAATACAATACTCATATGTATCTCATAATAATAAATAATTATATACATCTCAAATCTCTTAATGAGTTGTCCATTTTATAAATAGATTTGTACACAAAGTATACAAATTCTGACCAACATAAATATATCACATAAACTACACTTCACATAAACAGACAATTACTTAAAATAAAACTAGACAGCACAAACATCACAAGTAAACAACATAGAACACAATGCTTACCATGTATATGGTACATAGGTCAGTGTAGTAATTGGAAACATCACAGTGCTGTGTGTATAAAATCTGAGCTAGTCTCATACATGTCATATGAAAAGGTATTAATCCATATCCTGAATAAATAAAATA
Organism: Mytilus coruscus; assembly: GCA_017311375.1. Taxonomy (NCBI): domain Eukaryota; kingdom Metazoa; phylum Mollusca; class Bivalvia; order Mytilida; family Mytilidae; genus Mytilus; species Mytilus coruscus. The sequence goes on along the minus strand of CM029600.1, from coordinate 1,678,510 downwards.
TAACATTCATAAGTCCAATGACAGGACTATTTCACCTATTAAATAAAATACACAACTACATTTAAAATATATAGTTTCAGAGTTCTGTATTATTCAAATACCAAATTTACCTATCTATTACTTTTAATGTAACTTTATAATATTTAAAGTACTAGAATGTTTTATATTAAAATGTTTAATATGACTCTGTTATTATTTAATGATTTAATCTTTACTCTTTCATACTCCAAATATTCCTCCATTCAAATACATACATTCAATCCTTTCACAAAGTATTAAAATGACATACTATTAATTTGTTAATTAGAAATAAGGTAAATCAACTGACCTGAATATAAGAATATTGAAAATCCAAGATGAAGTACATGTATAATATAAATATCAGAGATTAATATATCAAGCAGGTTATTTTCACTGCATTCCAAAATGTCTGCAGTCTTAATCTACCAGAAACAAAGAAAACCTATAGTAAAGCCTAAGGCCTAAAGATTGACCAATCAAAAGGTTAGAATTTTCCCTCCAAAATGATATGACAGAAAAGAGGTTCACCAAAGGGAAAAGAGAATAACAGTGAGTAACTAAACTATCAAACACTGCAATAAAATAAATAATCAACAATATCATATTTAATATATATTTCAATAAAATATGACTCTGCCACATCTCCATCCAAATAACAATTTATAAAAGTAAACCATTATAGGTCAATGTACGGCCTTCAACACGGAGCCTTGGCTCACACGAACAACAAGCTATAAAGGGCCCCAAAAGTACTAGTGTAAAACCATTCAAACGGTAAAACCAACGGTCTAGTATATATAAAAAACGAGAAACGAGAAACACGTATAAATTACATAAACAAACGACAACTACTGTACATCAGATTCCTGACTTAGGACAGGTGCAAACATTTGCAGCGGGATTAAACGTTTTAATGGTACCAAACCTTCTCCCTTTATTATCACTACAGTGCGTTTATTTGCATATGACACCATAGTTTATTTGGCAATTAAATCAAATTCTGATGCATCTACATTACAAAAAGATCTTGACAAATTGGCATCTAGGGAAACTATGTCAGTATGTGGAAAATGGCATTCCTCCCAGATAAGTGTAATGTAATTTCAGTCACCAGAAATTAAAGACCAATCACATTTAATTACACATTACACAATCACTCTTTAGAACATGTTACAACAGCAAAATATCAGACCTGCCAATTTTTGAAAATTCCCATGGGGGTTTTTGTGCGCAACCAGATTTTTAGGGTTACAAATTTTTGCGGCGTTTCTTTGTCCACTTTTTTTTACTCTAGAAATAGTCTCATATCTCTTCTTTTCTTTTGGTATACTGATGATGAGCTGATAAGCCCTGTAATCTTTTATTTTTTTACTTATTAATTATAGGCAAAATAACTTAGGAATGGAGAAAAATGGCCTTAAAATAAAGAATACAAAATGAAGACCCCCTCCCCCTCCAAAGACCTTCTAATCACTCTTTGCACCATTACTCAAAATACCTAAACCAAAATGTCCTAAAGTTAGAAGGATGGAGACAGTTGTTAAGTTAAATGTAGTCTATCAGTAATGAGAAAATGGATAAAATTTGAGTTATCTTTCTCGGTATTCAGAGGTGCTCCTACCGGCAAAGGCTTATACATAGCAGAAGTGAATACATATGGCTTTGATTTTAGATTAGAACTGCAACTGGACAGAAATATGTCTTATTTAAAAAAAAAATCACAGATTTCAAGATAAACCATGTTTCCTAATGAGTTCATTACAGTTTTCGTCTTTCAGTTAATTACATTTTTGTCATGAAACTACGGTAAAAAAATATTCCTGTTTTAAAGGCGATGGGTAATATTCATCAGATCATACAGTGTAGATCTTCATTTTCCCCCTCTTATAACATATATGCATAATTTTTTACCTTGAAGTTGTTGACTTTCAATTTTTTTAAGCACTACAGATTTTTTGCATTTTTAAACACTACAGATTTTTGCTTCTTTAGTGTCTGTATGCTTTTGCAAAAGCAGTTGAATAAATGCATCAGAAAACAACACCTCTTACGTTTAGAATGGATTTCCATAGTTTTATTAATATTTGACAAAGCCTTTTGATAAACAATATCACTAACATTTATAAATATAGTTTAAAGGGTGTACACATTTTAGCTTTAGCTTTGGAATAATTTGGTTTAGATATGAGATTGTTTTGTTTAAAAGTACTGGTTATTACCTAAAAAAATGTGACGCAAAAGCATTTCGTTTACAGCAGTCCATTCAGGATAATATCGACAAGTCAAGCAGACACAATATTGAACCCCAAAATAAATCACTTTAGACAATTTTGATTTTGAAATACTTTTTATATGTTTTGAATATGGCAATGGTATGATAACATGAAAGTAAAAACAGCTTATGTAACAAAGTTATGTTGCAATTAGTTTAATGTTTTTCATAGATTGCCTGGACTAACAACAATGTAAAAAGATTAATGATTCAGGCTTTAAACAATAAATGACTAAATTTATTAAAAAATTACAATTTTCTTGCATTTTTTGTTGTTGAAAAAGTCTGTGGATACATTATCATGCATGGGATACCAATTTATTAAGGATTTTATGGATATAGGTAAAGCAGGAATTTAAATATTTGAAACTAAATACCAAACTTGTATAGACTTGTATGCAAACTTCGTCATCACCATGAAATCAAATGTTCACAAAATCCTAATTTTTTCTCAATTCATATAAAGTAAAATCCATATTAATCTGAAAACAGAAACGACCCCAATGCATTTTACTTATGACAACTGTTAAATGCATATTCAGGAAGAGAACATGTTCTATGAATATGAATCTTGTTTATACTAGAATGACAAGCGGTTTTGAATTTAGATGTGCAAGTTTACAAGGTAACAGTCTATAGCTAGACCTATCACCAATGACCCAGACATGTTATTACCATTAGAGGTCATCCTTATCTGTATTAAACATATAATTGCTTGTCAGCTGTGTTGGCTAAGACTATGGATGAGGGTCTTGATGTGGTTTACAGAGTAGAGTATAATATCCAAAAGGTGCAAAATAAAGGACAAAAATAAATAGAGAAAAATAGGGCAAAAAAAAGAATAAGGAATAATGATCTTGAGGTGTTAAGATATATAAAGAATAGAGACTAATGGGCAAAAATGATAAAGAATAGAGCAAAAAATGGTCTAGGAATATTCAAGAATAATGAGAAGAGGGAACCCCCTCCCATACATACCCTCATATATATTTCTGCTATGTTGGCTGATAACATGCTTGCTAGCTGTGTTGGGTTAGTTAGTACATGTTAGCATGCTGTGCTGGCAGAGTAAAGCTTGGTGCCCTATGTCGGCTGAGTACATGCTTACAAGCTGTGTCGGCTGAGTACATGACTGCTAGCTGTGTTGGCTGAGTACATGCTTACCAGCTGTGTCAGCTTAGTAAATGCATAAAAGCTTGTGTTGGCTGAGTCTTCAATTGTTTGTGATAATGATTTGGTTGAATTTGAAATAATGCCTTAACAAAAACTTTGTCTTAAAAGTTTTCATTAAAAATTGAAGTTTTGTTTTGTGCTGTTTCAGAAATTATGCCATTAGAAAAACAAGAGATGAATTTAGACAAAATAAAGATGTTACAGATCCACAAAAGTTAAAAGATTTATTTAAAAAAGCCAAAGATGATCTAGAGATTATACAGAGACAGGTAATATCTATAATGATAAGATTAGCAAATTAGATTTTAAACAACATCAGTGCAGTATATTAAGGCAACAGTAGTTTACTTATAATGTTCAAATATCATTTGTCTATTAAGAAGACAAACGAAGGTAACAAATGAAAAATAAGGGATTAATGACTCTAAAAGGTGTGAGAATTGTTGTGTCAGTAGGGTACAATAAAAGGAGTGAGAATTGTTGTGTCAGTAGGGTACAATAAAAGGAGTGAGAATTGTTGTGTCAGTAGGGTACAATAAAAGGAGTGAGAATTGTTGTGTCAGTAGGGTACAAGCATCTCCTGCTATGCATGCAACACATCCACATTCAGTCAAAATGTCAAAATCTGAAAAACATTGTAGGACACAATAAGTATGTAAGATAAATATAAATATGAAATTGTAAATTCTGGTTAAACATGACCAATTAAGATATTACAATTGTATGTGAAAAATATTAAAACAACACTTTATAAGTTTCATGCGTCCAAAGCTCTTTCCTGGATTTTCAATTCTTTGATACCATTTATATACCAAATATTTAAATGGATAACTAATATATTTGGATGTTGAAGTAGAATTTAATCTTGAACATTATGTTTACAGGTATTGGTAGGACAAATGTATGATGGAGGCCATCTTGTGATAGAACATCCAAAGACTTCATAGTGTTTAAATTTAATAGTTATAGAGAAATTTTGTTGCTTCATTATCAGAGAGTAACTTCAGTGTTTCTGTGTTCATGAAGATGTTGGACCATGATGTGATAACAGGCTCTCTGATCATTAAATATATACTTATTGTAAATCACTTTACCAGGCAAAAATACCAACCATATATGTTTAATTTCAGTTCTCAAGGTGGGACATTGAAACATATATGTTTAAAATGACGATCTGGAATTATATAAATTGATGTATGTTTGTTCCAATTAAAGCATAACATGTGATTATTTTTAATCAATGAGACAACTGTTTACCAATAGGGGGTATGACTAAAACAAGGGATTTCATTATCGCATATTTCAGTGATTTGAAAATTTCAGTAATCATCTATTTAAGTGATTTTGGTGTTTCTTTTAATCTTCCAATGCAAATTTCATTAATTTTCCATTAGATGACAAACTTTTCTGTAATCAAAATTGAGAATGGAAATGGGGAATGTGTCAAAGAGACAACAACCCGACCACAGAACAGACAACAACAGAAGGTCACCAATAGGTCTTCAATGCAGCGAGAAATTCCCGCACCCGGAGGCGTCCTTCAGCTGGCCCCTAAACAAATATATATACTAGTTCAGTGATAATGGAAGTCATACTTAACTCCAAATTATACACAAGAAACTAAAAGTAAAAATAATACAAGACTAACAAAGGCCAGAGGCTCCTGACTTGGGACAGGCGCAAAAATGCGGCGGGGTTAAACATGTTTATGAGATCTCAACCCTACATAAATCAGTTATCCTTATCTCTTGTATATTAATTTCAGCAGTGTGCTTGGGCAGAAAGTTTTTGTGCTAAAGCTTTAAAAAGTACCCATGGGAATTTTTCTGTCATCTAGCTATAGTCTTACAAGGTTTGTCATTAACGACTGTCTGATTGCCCGGGACAAGTGAAAGTCATCACTGGGCAAGTAAAAGCTGCAGTGTACTTGTCTGATTTAAAGTTAAAAACGCTGAAAAATATCGAATCTAGTCTTTATTATTTTTCTTTTAATCAATAAATCATCTTATCATATACTTAGAGTAAATAACTTATAATTTTTACAGTATGATAATAGCATTAAATTTACGTGAATTCCATATTTTCCCAAATGGTGTTTAGCGGGCTGATCTGAAAAATTTATCACATGCCTCCGGCTATTATCACATGCCTTTCCGTAACGTTATCGCATGGCATTCCGGCAATACTTGACAACTTCCGGAAAATACACCTTGATGGTTTTAGTGAAAAACATAACAAAGTAGGATACAAAACAATTATTAGGAAACAGGAAAATATAATATGTAAATTGCAAAAAAAAAAAATGATACAATAAATGCATTTTCAAAGTTTCCAGCATGATCTAGAAAGTTTCTTTACCAAAGTTGACTATTCCAAACAGTGTTCATAAAGTTGACTATTCCAAACAATGTTCATAAAGTTGACTAATCCAAACAGTGTTCATAAAGTTGACTATTCCAAACAGTGTTCACAAAGTTGACTATTCCAAACAGTGTTCACAAAGTTGACTTTTCCAAACAGTGTTCACAAAGTTGACTATTCCAAACAGTGTTCACAAAGTTGACTATTCCAAACAGTTATCACAAAGTTGACTATTCCAAACAGTGTTCACAAAGTTGGCTATTCCAAACAGTGTTCATAAAGTTGACTATTCCAAACAGTGTTCATAAAGTTGACTATTCCAAACAGTGTTCACAAAGTTGACTATTCCAAACAGTGTTCATAAAGTTGACTATTCCAAACAGTGTTCACAAAGTTGACTACTCCAAACAGTGTTCATAAAGTTGACTATTCCAAACTATTCCAAACAGTGTTCACAAAGTTGACTATTCCAAACAGTGTTCACAAAGTTGACTTTTCCAAACAGTGTTCATAAAGTTGACTATTCCAAACAGTGTTCATAAAGTTGACTATTCCAAACAGTGTTCATAAAGTTGACTATTCCAAACAGTGTTCATTATGTTTTGTTGACTTTTTTATCGTTAATTTAAAAAAAAAATATTATGCTGATGTTTTTCTCCTCTGTTGAGGCATATGATAAAAAGATTTCATGTCGGAAGTATTACATTTGGCGTCCGACGTCTGTAAACTTTTCATTTTTTTTAACTTCTACTTGAGAACCACTTAAAAGGAACAATATATTAAACTGTTTTTTTTCTCCATTGTTGAAGCATATGATAAAAAGATCATAACATGTCATTTTTCATATCAGATGTATTATCAGCGCTCGAGCCTTCGGCTCTTGGGCTGATATTGAACCTTGGGCTGATAATACATCTGATATGAAAAATGCCATGTAATAATCTGATAATATCAATCAGCCCGACAATATAGACACATTTTTGATTTAGTATTTTCCGTTTCTGACTAATATCATTGTGGAAATATTGGCCAATCAGAGTAAAATTCAGTTTTTGATGCATTCTTTGATGAACCTAGCTACATGTATTTAAGTAAAACAATCCAAGACACAATAATTAATGATAACAATCCTTAATCGTCTTCATATCACAATTTTTAAAACCTTGACCAAAAGTGAAATAAAAGAAGATTAAAATATATATACATTTACCTGTGATATTTATTTAAGAGCTTTCTCAATGTTCCGCAGTATTTTATTTAAGGAAAGAGTTTCTGTGGGTAAAAAATATATGACAGCCACTTCAGTATCGATTCCAGATTAAGCACAGTGGACCAGCGAAGAAAATTGTTTTATTCTCCCAATTTCATTAGACATGTTAGATAGAGAGCAAATAATGTTAAAAAAAAATATTCCAGAACCCCTGTAATTTTAGGTAGCACGACAGCTACATGTATCTCTGGTGGTATTTAGGCAAAATACTGAAAAATAAGGAAAACTGACAATGATGGAACAAAAGAAAAATAAAATTGTAAAAAAGAGAAATATGAGATTTAATGAATCCTGTAAACACACTATAAGGGTATTGGAGATTGTATAGTTTACATAATTTGTATATAAGTACTCTACAGAACAGACAAATAAGTCCTTGAAAATTAGACAACAAAATATGAACACAGAAAAATACATCTTATATGTTATGACTTGAACCATATTTATACATAATGTTGCTTTGAGTTTTCTCTAAAGTCACTGGTGAACTTGTGTGATTCAAGTGGCTTGGTACAGCACTTTTGATAATCCACTACATTCCATTCATTTTTCAAGTTGCATTTACCTAATTCCGACCTCCTTATTAAATTTCCGTCGCATTTTCTGAGGAAATACTGCAGTTTCAGATTTATTTCTCATCCAATTCCTGGTTACTGAATAATCAGTGTATATTCTAAACATACTGGCAATGTGTTAAAGTTCCATTGCATTTTTCTAGGGAACTACAAATAAGAGCTTTCTGACAGTGAACATCCGCAACTGTGTAATGTGTTTTCAGATTTTTTTCTCAAACTTCCTATCTACTAAATACTTAAATTTTGAATTTCGAAATACTGTAGATTTTCTACCCTTAGTTTTCTTTGGCAAAACCTTCGGAATTTTGGGTCCTCAATTCTTTTCAACTTCGTTCTTTATTTGGCCTTTTTTATTTTTTTTTTATTCTAATATCACTAGTACAAATGAATATTTTGTAGACGAAACTGGCGTCTGGCGTACAAAATTTTAAGCCTGGTATCTAATACTAGTTGATTATGCATCTTGCACCTTTTAGAGTTCATACAATTTCCTCAGTTTCTTTTATTTTACATTGATTTATCTTTTACTAATTTATATTGAACATCCGTAAACTACTGTTGTCTTAATTAAAGCAATTTGTGGTACAAAATTACCTTACCTTTTAATCTACCAATTATGTATAGTTTACGTTCATTGAAATCTTAAAAAAAAGTCATTTCAAAGACTATCGAGTTTTTTTTCATTCTAATAAGGTGTTTCTGAGTAACCACGTGACGCCAATACCGTTGCGATTGCCAACTAATCAACATTAATAACATTAACGGTACGACACCAATGATGATCGAGGCCAACATATTAAAAACCCAAATTCCATACAAACGTTGAAAAATCTACAAACAATGTCTGAGGGGTCTCTGAATCATCACTCTTATACATTATAAAGCATTTCGCCATGTCGTTTCGGAGGAGATTTCGAAAATTGGCCAATCAGGATAAGTTTATCGATTTGAAAGGTTTTGAAACATTTTTTCAGAGTTATTCGCCTATTAGGTTTATCAAAATTCTCGAATGGAAATCTAGATAAAAAAATCAAATGTGGTAAGAGTGCCAACGATACAACAATCCACCGCAGTTGAACTAGATATCGGTGAATGCGAATATCTTTACATCGGCCCTTTGTATCTTTTGTATGTTGTTTAGTGTGTTTGTTCTCCGTGTCAATCTGATTAGCTCTTCCTTTTCGATTGTCCCTTACAGTTTTTTCTTATGCTGTCTCTTATACCACTCACCTGATTTAGGTGGAGTATAAGAGCTTACAAACATATGGTTAAGTCCGCTACATTCTTAATGTGTCTATCTAAAGTTAGGAGTGTACTGTGTTTTCGTTGGTTGCTATTTGTGATTTGTTTTTTTATGCATTGTTTTGAATATATCATGCCGTTGGTTGTATCGTTTGTGTTTTTTTTAAGATTTTGTCATGTCTCATTAGCAATCATACCACGTCGCCTTATTCTTATAGATGTGATTGAATTTAATGGTATTTCTTTTATTACTCTAGCATATGCAATCAGTCCAATCAGTCTAACACAAAATATAAGGATTCTAAAACATTGAGTCATTTTCGGAGGTTTTACTAGTTATTATGGTGTAAACCTGTATTACTCTATGCGTAGAAAGCATCCACCAAATATGTATGTGATTCTAGGATTGTAATCAATTATGCCCATTATGACCCATCTCAGTCACTATGGATATATTCCATTTGTTCATTTCACAGTATCGCCCCCTTTTCCTCTAACACACCATATGCGAGTATGCTTCTCATGAACAGCAAAATTGATACCAATTAAGAAACAGAAACTGCTCGCCCTTCAAGAGCACCTTAGTTCATCTTGGTTCTTTTGGTGGTTTTGTATAGGTCAATGTTCATTTGCAGTTTAGAATTGAGATTAGAAACGGGGAATGTGTCAAAGAGACAACCACCCGTCCAAAATGCAGAAACAGCCCAAGGCCTCCAATGGGTCTTAAACGCAGCGAGAAAATCCCGCTCCCAGAAGGGCTTCAGCTGGTCCCTAAACAATAATATATATTAGTTTAACGAAATGAACGCCACACTCCGAAATATATAAAACATATATTGTGAGATCTCAACCCCTATACCTCTAGCCAATGTGGAATAAACATACACACAGTAATACGCTTAGTAAAACTCAGTTTAAAAGAAGTCCTAGTCCGATGTAAGAATGGGTAACAGAAGAAACTAGGAAAATGACAATGATCATCACAAATTAACAAAGGACTACTAGCAGTTACTGACCTGCCAGCTCCATACCTAAATTAAACTGATTGAAAATGTCTTAATCAAAAGAAAATAAAGTTGAGATGTTGCATGATTAGAGTGTCAGTAATGTGACATGTGTGTTCGACTAAACTGACGATTACCATGACACTATAAAACAGTATTTTTGATGAAAAAAAATGAGCTGACAAATCTCCGAGAAATTAACTTTTCGTATTCTACATGTTGCTTCCAAGTGCAATTGCCATTTATGGCATAAAAATAACTAACACATTCTAATCCGACAAGTATTTATTTCAAACAAGGTTATTTGTAAACATAATGAGTAAACTTCAAAATGAATAAAATTTTAACTATAAATTCTCGTTGTCATCAAATAACATGTTTTCAAAATAATATTTCAACTATTATTGCTAATCAGAAACAAATGGTACAGCAGCGTTCTTACTAATTGTATTTGTTGCAGGAATCTGAATACTAGTAGTCCTTGGGGTCATAAGTTGGTTGGTACGAGTTCTTAGGGTCATATGCTTTTTTAGATGGTGCATTTTGATGCTTTCAACTTCGTTAATTCGCTTGCGTGGTTTCATACCGCTGTCTTTGTTTTCATACGGTGCAAGTTTACATATTTTCCCTTTGGGTTATATTTAGTTGGATACGAGTCGTCATGGCCATATGAAGGGTCACATGCATTCTTATATGGTGCATAAGATGTTGATGCTTTCAAATTTGTGAGTCCGCTGGCGTGATTTAGTACCGCTGTCTTTGTTTTGATGTGGTGCAAATTTACATATTTTCCCTTAGGGTTATATTAAGTTGGATACTAGTTCTTGGGGTCATATGAAGGTTGATATGCATTCGAAGATGGTGCATATGATTTTGATGCTTTCAAATTTGTTAATTCGCTGGCATGTTTCAAAATCGCTGTTGAAGTTTTAAATGATGGAGTTTAACAAATCTCTTTTCAGGTTGGTATTTTGGCTGATAAGTTTCCTTTGGTTTATAGGATGGAAACGCCTTCTTAGGATAGTTTGTTGACGGATAATTTCTCTTTTGTGCGTATGATGGATACGCCTTCTTAGGTTGGTATGTTGACGGATAAGTTTCGTTGGTGCATAGGATGGATAAGCCTTCTTAGGATAGTATGTTGACGGATAAGTTCTTTTTGATGTATATGATGGATACGCCTTCTTAGGTTGGTATGTTGACGGATAAGTTTCCTTTGGTTTATAGGAATGATACGCCTTCTTAGGATAGTATGTTGACGGATAAGTTCTCGTTTGTGCATAGGATGGATACGCCTTCTTAGGTTGGTATGTTGACGGATAAGTTTCCTTTGGTGCATAGGATGGATACGCCTTCTTATGATAGTATGTTGACGGATAAGTTTTCTTTGATGGATATGATTGATATGACTTCTTAGGATTGTATGTTGACTCTTAAGTTCTCTTTTGTGCATATGATGAATACGCCTTCTTAGGATAGTATGTTGACGGATAAGTTCTCTTTAATGCATATGATGGATATGACTTCTTAAGATAGTATGTTGACGGATAAGTTCCATTTGGTTTACAGGATGGATACGCTTTCTTAGGATAGTATGTTGACGGATAAGTTCTCGTTGGTGCATAGGATAGATACGCCTTCTTAGGATAGTATGTTGACGGATAATTTCCCTTTGGGTTATAGGATGGATACGCCTTCTTAAGTTGTTTGTATATTGACGGATAAGTTCTCTGGTTTATAGGATGGATACGCCTTCTTATGATAGTATGTTGACGGATAAGTTCCTTTGATTTATAGGATGGATAAACCTTCTTAGGATAGTATGTTGACGGATAAGTTCTCTTTGGTTTATAGGATGGATACGCCTTCTTAGGATAGTATGTTGACGAATGAGTTCTCTTTGATGCATATGATGGATATGACGTCTTATGATAGTATGTTGACGGATAAGTTCTATTTTGTAAATATGATGGATACGCCTTCTTAGGTTGGTATGTTGACGGATAAGTTCTCTTTGGTTTATGGGATGGATACACCATCTTAGGTTGGTATGTTGACGAATAAGTTTTAGTAGGTGCTAAAGAAAATAAAGATACTCAGTTTATCATCTTAATGCGTTCCAGTTTTTCCCTCAGATAAAGAATTTAATTGTCCGCTTTTATCCAGTGTTATCGGATTGTATATAATTTTGTACATTTTTTATACTGGTATTCCTTGCTTGTGATTAATGACACAAACTCAACCCCGCCTATTTGGTCTATTCATTTAGGATCTTAACTAAAGTTTCCAATGTTTCATATAAATCAGATTTCCAAAGTTTAAGCCATGAGTGTACATTCGGAAACTCACTTTAGGAAATTGAAAAAGTATATATGAAAATCCTAACTCCAAAGTAAATAAAAAAAATGACAAAAACTTACAAAATCAAAAGTTAGACTTTTTCAAGCAACGGAACGAATGGAAAACAACTGTCATATTCCTGACTTGGTAAAGGCACTTTCCGAAGTAATTGGTAGGTTAAACCTGTGGTTTAATAGTTAGTTTAACCTTCATCTTTGATGACAGTTGTATATAGTTCCATTATACTAACAAGATATGTAGTCATGAGTTTTAATCTTTTCATTTATCTATTTTATCAATACTTTAAAATTTAACGGAATAATTTATTGTAATTGCTTTATATTTTTGGTAGCACTGGAAACATTTTTTCGGAAAGAGGGCGGAGATTATGTCTCTACAGTGATACTCGAGGCCACACTATTTTAAATTCAAAGTTATGGTACAAAAAAAGTCATGTCCTTCCAGCCCTGAGGAGGCCAGTCCTTGGTGAGAACCTCTCTAGGAAGTTTCACATGAACCTCCCCAGTCCAGTCCCGCCGTAAAAACGTAAAAGACGTAAAAGTGATGTTGCCCGCTCAGCTGGAGTCCGGTGCTCTACAATAGGTGTATCTTCTGGATTTATTGTTGCCAGCAACTGATTGGGAGTTGGTAGATAAGTGGGTCCGTGTTCAGTGGGGTTGTCAGGGGTATGTGTATGGTATCATCTTTGTAACAATCTTGGGCTTCTTTGCTGAAGGAAATGCAGGTGGCATAACTGGGGACAAGGATCTGGTAGAAATGGGTGATAAGGCCAACGGAAATGATGTCCGGCGTTGAAGGTGGTGTTGTTGGCCTTGGCGAAGATGTCGTAGGACGAACTGGAGTTGATGGTGATTTTGCGATGATTGCTGACACGGATGTTACTGGACTTGTTGGTAAAACTGTTGTTGTAACTACTGGTGCAGTAGATGGTGCATTGCTGGATGATGATTTGGTTGACGTTGAAGGAGCTGTTGGTTTTTCTGGTTTCTTATTAACAGTAGATGAAATTTTTCGCTGACTTCTTGGCCGAAATTATTGAAGGTTTAGAACTGCTTTTCTTTTTAGGTGCAACAGAAGTTTTGGTAAGAAGAGTAAAAGTTCAGAGGATGGCATAGTTTGAAAATCACTCTCCAAGCGATGAATGTTTAAAATGTATTTCTCAGGAAGTCCTAATAATTTCACGGCCAAGGCTACTCTGTCGTCACTGTATGACTTCCCGTGCAACTTATGTTTCCGTCCAGCGGATTGTTTACCCCCAAGCGGTATGGCCAGCATTCTTCTTGTCAATGCAGATACATACTTAGCATCTGCTAGCAATGTATCTGCTATTGAAAATCTATAAGTCTCCCTTCTGTAAACAGCTTCAGCCAAGATACTCTGTGGCACCAGTGGCGCATAGGTTATGCACCAGGCATCAGGGTTGTTTATGTCTAGATCAATGGAAGAAGATGATGCAGCCCGTGTCTCATCCCCTGAGTATATCGGTTGGAAGAGTTCCTAACCTGGAGGCCTATCAAACTTAGTACCTTCTTTCACCCCTGCTCCCACTCTTCAGGCGTCCTGCGAGTGGCCTTGGACTTCTTGAGCCATGCCTGCATGGCTTCTTCAGGTTTCTTGCAGAAGGAGAATAAAAGGCAGTTGGCCTAACTACCTTCCTGTTACATGCCGGATGCACAGCAAGGTAGTAAGCATTTCCTTCTGATAGGACGTCGGGTCTCATGTCCTGTATGGATGAATTGTGGAAGCGATTGCAGTGGTCTTTCAGTTCCCACACTCTCTTGTATTAGATGGGCCTGTCTAAACAGAAGGGACACACCACTTCGATCTTGGAATGGATACTGCTGGCTAAATGCGACTTCAGTTGTTTCGTCGTATCAAATTTCTCTAGACATATCCAGCATTCTTTTTCTGTCTGAAAACAGAACATCTCTGTAATTGTTGGGTCACATTTGATATATATGTTGCTAACCTAACCCTAACCCTAACCCTAACCCTAACCCATAACTTGTATCAAAAATTATTAGTTATATATCCAACGTTGTTCTTTTAATTTGTTTTGTAGGTATGCACATTATTTGAATGGTGCTGTAGCTGAAAGGTCAGGTTGCTCCAGCCTTGTATCCTTGAAACACTTTAGAGATGCAACGGAAAAACATTTACTCTGGACATGTGACCATAATATATAATACATGGACAGTTTGCGAAATTGATGATGTATGCACATTAACTCATCTCATTTAATCAAAGGAATGTCTTTGTTGAAGTAAAACATCGTGACTTGGTTTTTCTTTGTTGTGTGTGTTTTTTTTTTATAGTAAATATATATTATATATAACATCTATATATTACATTATAATAGTACTCAGCACATGAACACTAATTTCTTAAATTATTTGGTGAGTAATAGGAATCCCCAGTCTTGACAGGACATTGGCCACATCATCTTAGTTCTTAACAAGTAAGTGAACTATTTTATACATGTTTATTTACAGCCTTGACACATTTTATAATTTCCAATACCAAATCCAGTTGACGTACCAGTATAAGTCCTTTGCCCGCAAAGGACGTGGCTCACCACTGTGAAACCACAGAGCGACTACTAATTTCATGGATGGCCAGCCCATTCCCTTGAAGCCCTTTCCAGTTGACGGATCCGCCTCCCGACAATGCGTCCATCACCAAGATTGTTAAAATAACACACATGTTATATATCAAAACATCAATGCGTCCATTGAAGAACCAAAAATAAAAACTGAAATACGTCCACACCGGGTTGGTTAAACTTCTTTTTACGTCTCATCATAGGCTCAAAATTTACAAGTCACCAATTCGTGAGTAACAATAAAATAAATTCAACAATTTATTTATTATATCACATAAGTCACATATTCACAATATACATCTTCATTTCATAAAATAATTCACTAACTCATTTGATTTGTTGTATTTTCTTCATCCATACAGGCAGCTTTTGTCCCTCATATGGCATTAGTCTATTAACATGGTAGGCTTTTGCCATCTGCTTAGCAGTCTTTTTTACAATATATGTGATGTCGTCGATACATCTAATAATAATGTATGGTCCTTTCCACTTAGCACTTAGTTTAGAACATACACTATTTTTTCTGGTTGGGCCATTTAGCCACACTGGTTGTCCCACTGTGAACATCATTTTCTTTGATTTTACATCATAATACTTCTTTTGATACTGGACCTTATTTTTCAAATTCTTGCGGGCTAATTCATGAACTGTTTGTAGTCTATTTTTCAGGTCGATAACAAAATCTTCCTTGCATGTAGTATAAAATTGGGCTGGGGGAGGCATTGGAATTACAGCTTGTAATAGAAGAGTTACTTCCCTTCCAAAGGTTAGGAAATTTGGTGTAAATCCAGTGGTTGAGTGAACTGATGATTTGTAGGCAAGTTAAACTTGAGGCAAATATTCATCCCAAACAGCTTGGTCTTTTGCACAGTACATACTTAACATATTCGTTAAAGTATGGTTAAACCTTTCAACACAACCATTAGACTGTGGATGAAAAGAAGTTGATCGGGTTTTGTCAATACATAACAGATCACACATTTCCTTAAAAATTTTGGATTCAAAATTTGCTCCTTAGTCTGTATGGATCTGCAAGGGGGTACCAAATTTACAAACAAATTCATTAACAAATATCTTAGCCACTGTTGCTGCTTCTTGGTCTGGAATTCCGTAAGCGTCTTTCCATTTAGAGAAACAATCTGTCAAAACCAGACAAAATCTGTTACCTAGTCGTGTTTGTGGCAAGGGTCCCAAGATGTCAATTGCGACTCTTTTCAGTCTTGTTAGCTATAATTCGTATGTTTCTCTGTCGTATATGTTCTCCTATTTATTTGTATTGTAATCCTGTCACGTAATGTTGTCATTTTAATGTTATATTTAACATTGCCATAAAAGCGGGAGGTTTGGCTAGCCACAAAACCAGGTTCAACCCACCATTTTTTTCTTAAAATGTCCTGTACCATGTCAGGAAAATGGCCATGGTTATATTATAGTTCGTTTCTGTGTGTGTTACATTTTAATGTTGTGTTTCTGTTGTGTTGTAGTTCTCCTCTTATATTTGATGTGTTTCCCTCAGTTTTAGTTTGTAACCCGGATTTGTTTTTTTCTCAATCGATTTATTAATGTCGAACAGCGGTATACTACTGTTGCCTTTATCTATTGGTGCACCAACATTATAATTCCCTAGTCGAGCTTTAGAACTTTGTTTCAACACTGGTTTCTTTGAGGCACAACTATCACACTTTCTAATATAATGTTGAATATAGACTTTCATTCTGGGCCAGTAAAAGTGCTGTTTAATCTTCTCCAGGGTTTTCTCTACACCAAGGTGTCCAGCAGAGGGTATATCATGGTTATATTTTAAAACAGTGTCTTTGTAAGACTCAGGTACAACAATTCTCAAGTGAGTTTGGTCCAAATCATCAATCCAATTTACATATAATACTCCATTACAAATTTCAAATCTGTCCGACATGTTCCATAAGGTTTTTAAGTCTGTTGATTCCTCAGAAAGTGAATTCCATTCAGGTTTTGTCTCCTTGTCTTCAAATTTAATGAATAACTGACCAATAATTTTGTCTTGTAACTGTTGTTGTCTTAAAGTATTGACATCCCACAATAAAAGTACAAACTGGTTCCTTGTTGGACTGGTATCTGCTTTACTACGTGTTACGGTTCTAACAGATAAATGTTCTTTTTCTTCAGAGTCTTCATCACAACTGTCGTTGGCATTGTTAACACGCTCTTGCCTGGAACATGAAATACAAGGATGCCTGGAAAGTGCATCTGCATTCCTATGCTTTAGACCAGGCCGGTGTACAACTGTAAGATCATAAGTTCCAATGCGAGTTCTTGTAGCCATCTTGCAACTTGGCCAGTTGGTGTCTTTATGTTCCTCATCCAGCTGACGGAAGAATTATCAGTCCTTATTAAAATTGGTTGTCCATAGACATAAGAATGGAAGTGGCGAAGGGAACCAGCAACAGCCAATAAATAATTCTTTACGAGTCACACAGTAGCTCTGCTCAGGTTTGGTCATGGCTTTGCTCATTTAAGCATTAAGCTTTCTTGTCCATCCTGTTCTTCAGAAAGTACGGCTCCCAATGCCTGATCACTAGCATCAGTATCAAGGATAAATTTAGATCCAATTATAGGATATCCTAGGATTGGGGTGAGGTTAAAACTTCTTTAAGCCTAGTGAAAGCTTCTTCACAATAATCTGTCCAGTTGAAAGCAGCATGATTTTTCACAAAGTTTATGTAAGGGTCTGGCTATTTCAACAAATTTGGGAACGAACCTTCTTTAATAGAAACATAGTCCTAGGAAACTGCGCATCTGTTTCTGGTTCTTGGGCCTGGGCCATTTTGGGACAGCTTCTGTCTTCTCTGGATCTGTCTGAATACCATTTTCAGTTGGGGGCATTGGCTAAGCCACATGGCATTACAATAAATTGGTATAATCCTTGACTTGTTGCAAAAGCTGTCTTTTCTTTATCAGATTCTTTCATCTCCAGCTGCCAAAATCCACTATTTAAATCCATACATATATAAAAACTGGCTGTAGAAAGAGCATCAAGGCAGTCATCTATTCTTGGGATTGGATAAGCTATTTTCTCTGTCATTAGTCCATTTACGCCACGAAAATCTACACAAAAACGAATTCCGCCTTGGCCTCCTTATTTGCCAATTAAAACAACAGGTGAAGACCAGCTACTGGTAAAGGGTTCTATCACTCCTAACTTCAGCATTCTTTTGATCTCATCTTTTTCAATCTGCCTCTTGCCAAAAGGAAGTCTCCTTGGTGGCTGTCTAGTTGGAACTGCATTTCCTGTATTTATTTCATGTTGGATTAAATTGGTCCGTCCTATATCATCTGAAGACTTTGAGAACACATTTTTTGTACCTTTTAAGTACATAACATGATTCACAATCTCCTAACTTCATTTTTGGATATATCTTGATATCAGTATCATTAAAATTATGCAGACTAACAACTTTGTTTTCAGTAGAAGTTTGTAGTATGGCAGGCAAAATGGCTATATTTTCCTCGTCAAACAGTCGTACAGATGGTTCAATCATACAGCTCTCACTCAATTTTTCACAGAATGGTATATCCACTGGTATAAACATTCTTGAATTTGCAGGAAAGGTAATTTTTTCTTTGACTTCTTCACGGCACACCATCTGAGTTTCTCCAGCAACCCAACATTGATTGACTGTCAGAATGGTCTGTAAAACCATTCGCTGATAATCAATTTTGTTGACATAATGTAACAGGAAGTCTTGTCCAATAATAGCATCTGGACTGATATCACACACTATAGTCATTTGTGGGAAAAGTTTACCATTTAAATTTAGGTTCATAATGCTCTGGCCATAAGCTAAAATTGTATTTCCATTTACATCTTTTATATTTAATCTAGAAGGCTCTGATTTTGACTTATTGCTATCCAAAATTTGGTCAAACATTCTGCAAGCTAACAGGGTAGTGATAGAACCAGTGTCCTCTAGGAATTCAAAATGAAGTGCCCCTATATTCCCAACAGCATAAAATCCGTATCAAATTTACCACAAGTTTTCCCTAATTGCCCAATTCTTTTATTATAATTATCATTAATTCCATAAATTTCTGTCATATGGGGGTCCCTCTACATTGACGGTTTCTAGTTTTCCTGTTGCTTTCCAGCGTTATTGGATCCATAGTATGGTCTTGATTTGATGGTAGCATAACTCATCACTTTCTTCAGCATTGGACAGTCTTTGATTATATGCCTGGGTGATTCACAAATAAAACATTTACGTTCAAACTTTCCTTGGGAGGTATATTTGTTTTCTACAGGATATGGGGGTAGTTGTAGGGGTATTATAACTTGTCTGTTCAAGCTTTGCTATTCTGGCATTCAGCTGGTCAAAACTGTAGTCCTGGTCATCGTCTATAGAAATTTGTATTACAGCTGTTTTCTTCTTATCTGTAACTTTTGGTTCACCTAAAATAGCCTCATATCTTTCTATTACTTGTACAGCATCATATATGGTGGGCAAGAGCTTCTTGGGCACTGGGATCAAGATTGGTATAAGCTTTTTGGGAAAGTTGTCTCAATTCATCCCCTAGCATGGCAATTTATTCACATGGAATACGTTTCCTGGATTCAAACCTTGACAGCCATCTACTCTGTTGTCTGGTACATCCAAACCGTTGCTGCAATTTTGATACAAGTATATCATAATTTATTCTCTCTGCAATAGTCAGGCTTATGTAAAAAGTACGTGCTGTACTACGTAAACTAGCTGCCAAAGTTAAACATTTGTCCTTGTTAGGCAATCATCCTAACTCCACACAGTCTTCAAAATGAGAATAGTACTCATCCCAATCACTGCTTCCACTATAGGAATCTGGTTTGATATAAAAAAAAAAAAAAAAAAAAAAAAACACTCCGATTATTTCCTTTGAGTCTACCAATTGTATCACCATTTCCCAAATCTCTGCTATATCTTCATTCTTCTTGATATTCATGGTGATCGTGGTAATTTTAGTCATCTCCTTGGCCAAATTCCTGCGGGGTTCATGAAACTGGATTTCTGTGTCGGGACTGTCAGCCATATCCTTACAATAATACGATTTTCAATAATAAACATCACGAACAAAAATCAACGATAACATACTATATAAACTTTGTGGCGGGCTTGTACTATCACATCGAACTATGTAACATCTAGATTCGTATCTCTGGATTGCCTGGGAAATTAAAGGCAATCCCACTTCTGACACCATTGTAAGGGACCTGGGGTAGGCTTCAATATAATTATAACATTTGGGTTGATCTCTGTAAAGGTTGCAGCAATAACCAATTTTAAACGTATATTTTTTTCAAATATATATATGTGTCTCTGGATGGTCAGCCGTTATGGACCAATTGTGCCTGCCTGTAACAGAGAAATATCTGCCCAGCCACAGGACAACTGCCCAAAACGTATAATCCTAATCTCATAAAGTTTTACCTAACTAGTACTAAGATGATCAGCAAACAGAAGGATCAGTTACCAGTCATGACGACAGTCTTTGCTCATTTGGAAGTTGTAAGTTGATTTACCACTTACTCTGGCATTCATTTTTCACTAACTATAATGCGTAATCCACAGGACGAAATATTTTTTAACACATAAATATAAGAACATTGTTAAATACAGGAATCATATATATTCTTCTGGGTTTGCCACCCTTGACGAAGCCTGATGATGGAGCATGTATATTTTAGGTGCAAGTAGAATCTATATTTAGGATTGTGATGGCACATCCAAATTGGGACTGGAACATCCAAATACCAAACAATTGGCACATCTATGTAACTAACTTTTGTCAGGCCGAAAATAACGGTTTATCTTTAGTGAAATCCTAATTAAATGATTCCTTGTTAATAATCCTTGGTTAAAAAGGTCGATGTGATGGGGAATAACTGCATGGTTACATTAATAAGCACTGTGGGGCAACTGGACAAGGTAGGAACTGGTAGCCGTTTCTTATCCTTATTTCCCATATAAAATTCTGTACGTTTATTTGCTGAGTATAAAATGTTATTAAAAATATAATAAATCTTCATATCTTTGCTATTCTATCTATTCGCCATATTACTGATGCAGCGCTCCTTATATACTTAAATTATATGTCACGTGACAGGTATTGGCCAACCGTAACAATGATAACAAAAAAGATGATGAGGGAAGTTGAGCCGAGCAATTGTCTCGACTTTCATGAATTTGGAATTTATTAAGAGATAACAGCTTACCTAGGTGTGGCATTTTATTAGCCATGACTATAAGGAAAGCGGGACTATAGGTTAGAACGTCGTATATTACGATAATTTTAATTGGGCGAGCAAAACATGACATGAGGTAAAGCGCCTTGATACAAAAATGGTGTAATCACGTTGTAAACAGGCTTAGTGCAAAAATAACAATGCACATTCATATAATGTTGATACATTATCATAATAGGAAATCATTAATTGTAATTTATGCTTCCACGTTTACTGATCCTGAAATAATACTGGATATCGAAGAAAATACATAGCAGACGAATTCCTAGACGTCTAGACGGTCATGCGACTTTGTTTACATTGTGATCGATAACAATCAGCTGTGAATCAATAAAATCCTGTTTACTTCTTAAATAGTATTTCTTATATAAAAAGTAAAAACAAAATACCGAACTCCAAAGGAAATTTAAAACGGAAAGTCCTTGATAAAATGGCAAAATCAAAAGCTCAAACACATGATAAGTCTAGATTAGTACATTATTTTTTTTTTCATTTTCAAAAATTAAAACAACAGAATGAATTACATAAATTATATGCAAAAGTTTTTTAACATATAAAATTGAAACATGCCCTTGATTACAGAACACGATTATTATACACCATTACATCCAAAGCTTAAAATCAGCTAAATTTCATATTTACAACATGAACATTTTGTCCTTGGTTGGTTATTGAAAATTTTGATGTGGTTAAATTATTACACCTTGTGATTACAACATCTTTTAGGAATTAAATGTTTTATTTTTGACATTAAGCGTTGGTATAAATATGCAACTCCCTATTGTGTTTCTGTACAAGGTATTTCAATTCACCATGGAAGGACACCACTTGTATCTTTCTCTCCTGTGCTTCGTTGCTGTTTACACTTTTGGCAAGTAACATTTTCGATACAATAAAATATATTTGATCTTTTCCATCATTAACGCCATTTGAATTTTTTTAATTGTTGCTGTTTACCCTATTACATATCATATTTTTTGACAAATTAGTAGATTTGTATAATAGATTTGTACCTTCATTATTACAAGTAAATATGTTTTATGATACCTTTTATTCTATTTTCTTAACCGAAAGATTCAGATATATTTAAACTATCTTTGAAAACAGAAAAATAACAAATTATTATTTAGTAGTTTGTGTGTATACAAGTATACAAGTGCTGTTTAGAAAATTAAACATTTGTAAAAAGTCAATCTAGAAGAAAACCGAATATGCAATTTTTTTTTAAATGTTAAAAGTAATACGCAAACAGTTTAGAAAGAAGAAGATAACTGCTGTTAGTCTTTCCATGTAAAAATAAAATAAAATGATAATGAAATAAAAAACAAAAACAACTTTGATTTCACTAACTATATTATTTCCTAGAATAAGTCCAACATATATTGTTAATGGGTATCCCTTTCTTTTTTAAAGAATATTCTACCATGCTTTCACGAACTAAAAAAAATGTAGAATAATTCAATTTTGATAATTTTTTCCAATTCACCCTCAAATTCGTAAAATTCAAATATCGACATCCAAAAATCCATATCAATTTTATAACCCAATCATACGTTCAATTAGTTGTCCTTCTTTTCAAAATATGCTTCTAAAACATTATAGAAATAATATCTCGTCTTGCTTTTTACCAAACTATTTTGAAATTAACTGTACGTGGATCAGAAAAAGAGGAACTTAAAAAGTATGATACAAGTTGGCAATATATTTTCGTATCTTTGTTGAACGTACCGAAAAAAAAAAACATTTGAAGCTGACGTTCCTCTTGCAAAGAGCAGTAAAGAAATATATCTAAACTACGTGACCCATAGTTGTTAATTTGTGTGTCATTTGGTCTCTTTTGGGGAGTTGTCTCATTGGAAATCATACCACATCTTCTTATTTTTATAAAGTTGCAATAATGGTTTTCAGGACATAAATAGTTCACACTGGTTTGAAATGAAAAGCTAAAAAATAACTTTATCCAAATAACGAAAATTATATATTCTGAATGTGCATCATTTTTCTTTCGATTAAATCGACCTTCTGAGTTTACTTTTTAATGAGCTATATCTCGCCAACCAATGTTCAAATCTCGTCAACCAATGTTTAAGTCTCGGCAACCGATGTTTAAATCTCGTCAACCGATGTTTAAATCTCGTCAACCGATGTTTAAATCTCGGCAACCGATATTTAAATCTCGTCAACCGATGTTTACGTCAACCGATTAGGAAGTGACAAATCAAGGATACAAACATGAGATTGGAGCAAGTACTTAATTGATCTACATAGTACATGTACATTTAGAACAATAATAAAAGAATTGAAGTTAATAAAAACGCGTTTTATTTTATAAACATGTAATACTTTAACCTATTAATAGAAACCAATTATGTTGGTTTATTTTAGCCTCAGCAAGTGGAAAATATGAAGATCCGTATAATGTAGCTTCTGCACGTATGCACTTCTTCTTTTGTCAACAACACTTGATTCTCAATTATGAAGTAATGTTTTATTTCTCATAAATCACACAGTAGATCGACGGGTGATCGGAAAAAACAGCAGTTTCAAACGGATTATTAGTTTAACGACTGCCATTTTTTCCCTAAAAGGGTTCTATTTTGTAAGGTGATGTTGTGAGATTTAACGAAACAATGCATACTTATTCTATCCAATCAAATTCCTTAATAAAGACATTATGTATGATCTGAGTGAAAACAAATTCTGCTAAAAAAGTAAAATAATTGTATACTTCCCTAATCAGTTATCCTTTACAAAGTAGTTCCTTATCAATCTATTTGATATGTGGCCGAAATTACTGGACATCAAAGACATTGCGTTCCTGTTTAATATTGATATGGCAAGAATGAAAACAAATGACTCTAAAATGGACATAAAGATTGTTTTGTGATGACAATAGTTCATGTGTTGCAATATCTCGGGTAATGTGTCATAGATTTACATATACGATAAGGATTATAAATAATTAAAAGACATCTGACACCATTTCCTCTGATACAATTTCATTTTAAAGTAAGGAATTTTCTCTCTCATCCATAGCTGTTATACTTCGTCTGGATTTTGCATTAGTTATTTTTTCATTTTATTCGGTCTTCAACGTTTGTATAAGTATTTTTACTTTAAAATATCGTCCAAATGCCAATCTGTTGCATTAGTACCTTTAATTATCGATACAAAAATTAATAGTAAAATTGAGAATGGAAATGGGGAATGTAGTAATATGTTTTAACGAAAAAACAAACAACTTGTTTCGAAAATATGTAATCAAAAAAGGTTATTCTGTCAAATAAATAAATAATATATAGATAGATATATTGGGGTTTTCTAAAACAATAATCTGCCAAAAGTCCTGTGGAAATTTTTTATAGAACTAAATGATATATCATTACAGATGCGAGTGCGACAGCCTACAACCCAGGAAAAAAATACAATCCAGGAAATTACTACAACCCAGGAAAATATGGTATGGTACATTTGATAAAGATTTGACGGATTATTTGTGGCGAAAAATAGCATCTTTTCATAAGCTGTATTGTTAGATAATATAAATTAATAAAAACAAATATCAGTCGGGAATACGGCAGTTGTTTTTCACTTGTTCTGTTAATTAATAGCGTTTAATTTTTTCAGTTTTTATGGACTTCCCCATTTTCAATTTGCCTTTGAGTTCTGTGTTTTAACAGTATATTAGTACGGGGTGTACTGTACTTACAACTGCTGTTTAATATACCTTGAACATGTTTTTATTTGTATGTTTTCGTAAGATAATACACATTTAGATAAATTGGATGTTTAAATAGAGATTGTAAACTACTAGCATATTGACCTATGTATGTCTTTTAAGAGTGTCTGAGTTGTTGCATAATTTGTGCCTTTTGTTTTAAAAATACGTGTTTTCATTCTCTATATCATTATTTAAAACTGCCAGGAACAAACAATTCATATAAAACATTCGAACGTATGATACAGAAATAATAGTCAATTTTTTCTGTGATACACAATGATTTCATAATTGATCCTGGAACACTGGAGAAATTCTCTCTTTTAAAATAAATAAAATGAAAAAAGATCATGCAAAATGTGACACAGAAACTCCCTCCCAAACCCATGAA
Organism: Mytilus coruscus; assembly: GCA_017311375.1. Taxonomy (NCBI): domain Eukaryota; kingdom Metazoa; phylum Mollusca; class Bivalvia; order Mytilida; family Mytilidae; genus Mytilus; species Mytilus coruscus. Next base: position 1,653,267 of record CM029600.1, on the reverse strand, counting down.
GCAGTTGTAACCGTCAATTAGAATTATTAATTAACCATTCACCACTTCATCTCATACTGTTCTATTTTAAATTGCACAGTCATTCTCAGATTATAAGTTTTCGTATGTGTCATTAACTAAGATTCAGAGAATTTACAATAATATGATTTATATGGGTAATATCAACAAATCAAATAAATCTAAAATCACCAAACACACATTTTATCTATATTGTTTCAAAAGTATAACTTTCTAAAAGAAAGAGAAAAATTGAAGAACCTCATGATTTACAAATACAAAATAAACTGATCATAAAGATTTTAGGAATATTCTATTTCAAAAACGGTTGAGTGAAATCTCTATAGTTGTATTCAACATATGCATGCTCGAAAACAAACTTGTTCTTTACTATTTAATTTCAGTAGCTAAATATCAATCTACGCCAACATACTATCCAAAGTACCAACCTAAGATGAAATACCCGTCTAAGTACGCACCAGAACCAAAGTATTATCCAAAGTTCCAACCTAAGATGAAATACCCGTCTAAGTACGCACCAAAACCAGCGTATTATCCAAAGTACCAACCTAAGACGACGAAATACCCGTCTAAGTACGCACCAAAACCAGCGTATTATCCAAAGTACCAACCTAAGACGACGAAATACCCGTCTAAGTACGCACCAAAACCAGCGTATTATCCAAAGTACCAACCTAAGACGAAATACCCGTATAAGTACGCACCAAAACCAGCGTATTATCCAAAGTACCAACCTAAGACGAAATACGCGTCTAAGTACGCACCAAAACCATCGTGTTATCCAAAGTACCAACCTAAGACGAAATACCAGTCTAAGTACGCGCCTGAATCAAAGTATTATCCAAAGTACCAATCTAAGACGAAATACCCGTCAAAGTACGCACCTGAATCAAAGTATTATCTAAAGTACCAATCTAAGACGAAATACCCGTCAAAGTACGCACCTGAATCAAAGTATTATCCAAAGTACCAATCTAAGACGAAAAACCAGTCAAAGTACGCACCTGAATCAAAGTATTATCCAAAGTACCAATCTAAGACGAAAAACCAGTCTAAGTACGCACCTGAATCAAAGTATTATCCAAAGTACCAATCTAAGACGAAATACCCGTCAAAGTGCGCACCTGAATCAAAGTATTATCCAAAGTACCAATCTAAGACGAAATACCAATCTAAGTACGCGCCTGAATCAAAGTATTATCCAAAGTACCAATCTAAGACGAAATACCCGTCAAAGTACGCACCTGAATCAAAGTATTATCCAAAGTACCAACCTAAGACGAAATACCCGTCAAAGTACGCACCTGAATCAAAGTATTATCCAAAGTACCAATCTAAGACGAAATACCCGTCAAAGTACGCACCTGAATCAAAGTATTATCCAAAGTACCAACCTAAGACGAAATACCCGTCAAAGTACGCACCTGAATCAAAGTATTATCCAAAGTACCAATCTAAGACGAAATACCCGTCAAAGTACGCACCTGAATCAAAGTATTATCCAAAGTACCAATCTAAGACGAAAAACCAGTCTAAGAACGCACCTGAATCAAAGTATTATTCAAATTACCAACCTAAATATTACCCTAAGGGAAAATATTTAAACTTGCACCGTGTTAAAACAAAGACAGCGGAATCAAACCACGCAAGCGAACTTACAAATTTGAAAGCATCAAAATCTTACGAACCATCTAAGAATGCTTATGAACCTTCATATGGCCATGACGACTCGTATCAACCTAAATATAACCCAAAGGGAAAATATGTAAACTTACACCATGTTAAAACAAAGACAGCGGTATTAAACCACGCAAGCGAACTTACAAATTTGAAAGCATCAAAATCTTACGACCCATCTAAGAATGCATATGAACCTTCATATGGCCATGACGAAACGTATCCACCTAAATATAACCCGAAGGGAAAATATGTAAATTTACACCATGTTAAAACAAAGACGGCGGTATTGAATCATGCCAGCGAACTAACAAATTTGAAAGCATCAAAATCTTACAAACCATCTAATAGATATAAGAAGATGTGGTATGAGTGCCAATGAGACAACTCTCCATCCAAGTCAAAATTTATAAATGTAAACCATTATAGGTCAAAGTACGGTCTTCAACACGGAGCCTAGGCTCACACCGAACAGTAAGCTATAAAGGGCCCCAAAAATTACTAGTGTAAAACCATTCAAACGGGAAAACCAACGGTTTAATCTATATAAAAACGAGAAACGAGAAACACTTATGAACCACATCAACAAACGACAACTACTGAACATCAGATTCCTGACTTAGGACAGGTGCAAACAAATGCAGCGGGTTTAAACGTTTTAATGGTACCAAACCTTCACCCTTTTTCTGAAACAATAGTGTAACATCACAACATAGAAAGACACACTATAAAATATCGACTGAAATAGCTTGACTCAATCAAAGGACATATTAACACCATTGAACATACACTGAACAAATAAATTTGACCTATGATACAATGCAAATTCAAAATAAATAAACTAAGGGAAGAATAATAAAAGTAACATGTTATATCGGTATGAAATGTTAAACAATAAGAATGCATATGAACCTTCATATGGCTATGACGACTCATATCCACCTAAATATAACCCTAAGGGAAAATATGTGAACTTGCACTATGTTAAAACAAAGACGGCGGTATTGAATCATGCAAGCGAATTAACAAATTTGAAAGCATCAAAATCTTATTCACCATCAAAAAAGCATATTCACTTACATATTACCCCTAAGATCGTATGAACCAAAATACAACGCTAAATACTAACTAGATGTCCAAAACAAATACCATTAATAATCACAGTGCTGTACAATTTGTTCTTGGTTACAGGATAGGTTCAAATGTAATTTAAAAACATATTTAATCTGGTTAAAGTCAGGATTTGTAAAGTAAAATGATAACTCATTTACTGTGTATTTAAAATGTTACAAATACTTTGTTTGAAATAAAGATTTATAGGAATAGCAAATTTTAGTTATTTCTTAGCCTTACAATGAATATGTAGGGAAATTATATACGACAGATACATACACAACATTTATTCATAATAAACTAAAAGATAGCAAACAGGTTTAAATCTAAGAGATTTGTCAAAAGTCCTGTTTCTACCTAACATATTGATTCTTTGTGTAAGTTGTAACTTTAATAGTGTGACAGCGATGTGGTTATTCAATTAAATGATCTAACTGACACTTATCATATACTACAACAGCTGAATTATTAGCTGATTGTAATTAGATAATTTATAAAAATGATCACTGGTTGTGTGTATGTAGTAAACACCTTTCCCTTCGCATATTCTTTTTTTGAAAGAGTTTTTCTCTCAAATTTAGACTTAGACTCTCCGCCAGCAGATTCGTCATAAACACGTCATACTAATCTGACACTTATCATCCCGATGTCCTTTATCAGTCAAATTAATTCAGTTAATTGGCAAAACCCGACAATTCCATTTCTAATTTAATTTGGTAATTTCCACTCTATCTAAGGTCAATTTTGCCTGAGGGAGTTAGAACCTTGGTTTAATAACAAAAACTATCCTCATCTTTATTGTCAATATGCGCGTCTGGTTCAGTAAAATTGGTAACCGTTAATGTTAATGCTACTACTTGGCCGATAACTCTGCTGGTGGACTGTTTGTCACTGAGGATATTATAAATCCAGAAAGCCAGTACTTCGGTTCTGGTATGAAAATGCGGATATTGTTTGATTAAAATATGCTGTTATACAGTGTTTTTTTAATCTTTGTAGAGTAAAGAATGTATCTTCCTCATGCATAACTCTGATCACTCGTCTGGGTTGGGATATTTTTTGGTCCTTTTTCCTTTTATTGACTATTTGATGTTTATTTAAGGTATGGACTTTCAAATAGTTTGGCCTCGAACATCACTGAAGAGTAATTAATTGTCAAAATGCGCATCTGGTGCATTAAAATTAGAACCGGTAATGATATAATTTTCATTGACACTATATTCTCTGATGTAGTTTAACTTGCTTATCTAGTTTAGACTTAAGTTATTCAATGAATTATCTAAAATGTAGGAAAATGTTAGTGTTGACGAGAAACAGACAACAACATTACCAAAATGAACAGATGGAAAGATAAACGGTTCATTGAGTAATTAACTATTGGTTGATAATTCCGAAAGAAATTGAGGAAGTCAATAACAATCAGATTAATTTTCGTAATATTGAAGGATGTCAAATAGATTTTCTGGCCACAAAACAAACTATCTCAAATGGTTTAAGGGCTAGTAAACAAGTTAAACCCCGCCACATTCTGTATTTGCTTGTCCTATGTCAGGAGCATGTAATTCAGTGGTTGTCGTTTATTGCCGTATATCATATTTGTTTTTGTTTATTGTTTTGTACGTAAACCAGGCCGTTTGAATTGTTTTACATTTGTTGATTCGGAGCCTTTTATAGCTGCAATGCAGTAAGGGTTTTGCTTATTGTTGAAGGCCATATGCTGACCTTTAGTTGTTAATCGTTATGTCATTTGGTCTCTTGTGGCGAGTTGTCTCATTGGCCATCATGCCACATCTTGATGAGTTGTTGATATACCACAATGATTATAAAATAGCATAGTTCATTTATTGATTATATTTATGTCACATCTCTGAAAAAAGATATTAGACGATTATCCTATTTGTTTTACAAGTAAAAAAACAATATAGAAACAATTAGAACACAAGGAACAATAACATATTTTGATTAATAAAGGAAATCAGCACAAAAAGAATTTCAATGGACTTCACAATGCCTCTTTCCACAAAATAAGATTTAAGTAAAAAGTTATCTTTGTGTTTCAATTGTATTTTTGTTGATACTTGTTACTTGTGTATACAGTCAATGTGTAAACTGGTGAAGCTAGAAGAAATGGAAAATCTTCCTGTATACCCAGATATAATTGGTTCATTATGCAAACTACCTACTGAATCGTTTAGTTTTGCCATAATACTAGAGCAATATTCGTAGGATATTGACAAAATTCATAATTTCTTTTTTGTGTATAAAAGATATACTACGTACAGAGAAACGATTTTCAATAGTCTTAATTGGCATCCGGAGTCATATGTTTTCGATAAATTGGTAAAGATGGAACAAAAGTAACGTGAATATATTTGATAAGGTAACAAAAAATAAATGACTCATATATGATTGGTTTTTATAATAAAAAAATAAGATGTGGTATGCTTGCCAATTAGACTACTTTCCACCAAAGTTTAAATGAAGTGAATGCAAGAAATTATAGGCAACCGTATGGCCTTCAACAATGAGAAAACCCCATACCGTATAGTCAGCAATAAAAGTCTCTGACATGAAAAAGGAAACATTTCAAACAAGACAACTAACGGCCTAGTTTAGAACAATTCAAATTACAAAAAAAATATGACAGGCATGAACCAACGACAACCAATGAATTATAGGCTCCTGACTTGGGACAGTCACTTTAAGAAAATTAGATGTTTGTTAGCGTTTAAGTCTTCTCTAACATGGGACGGTGGTGAAGTATGTCTGATAGAAATATAGGTGAATGTAAGTGAGGAGAGGAGAGGAGTTGATGTTGTTTTGGCTATTTTTGTTATAGATTCCTATTGACCACAAATGTCCTTCAGATTTATAAATCACTGGTTTTCAAATGTTTGGTTTTGTTCTACGTACAAATTGATAAAATGATAAAATCATTTTCAGTTTGTCCCAAATATAAATATCCAATATTTCAGCCGGAGAACAAACCGACATGTTACAAAACTAATAATTTTTTTTAATGTCACGTAGAATTATTTTTCCCTTGTTTAGGTTGTTATGTAAATATCAATTTAAAATAATTAGGTTCTTCAATATTTTTTGTGTAAACAAACGTGTATTTTTATTGTCAACCTTTGGATTTAATGATTATATACCTAAACCTAAAAACTAGATATAATTATATTTATATTAAATGGACGTTTTCATTTTAATCCTGTATTATGTTCAAGTACAGTCGTATGAGGTCGATTTGTATTGTATTAGCCCGAGGCGTAGCCCATGGCCAATACAGCTGGTTGACCCCCAACATGACTTTACGAGGACATAAATAAAGGCAACAGTAGTATACTGCTGTTCAAAAGTCATAAATCGATTGAGAGAAAACAAATTCGGGTTACAAACTAAAATTGAGGGAAATACATCAACTATAAGAGGAAAACACAACGGAACAGCAGAAACACTGAAGTGCCAAAAAAAAAAAAAAAAAAAAAAAAAAAAAAAAAAAAAAAAAAAAAAAAAGCCAACATACATAGCAATGGACTATTTGATAACAACTGCCATATTACTGACTAATAATATAGGATTAATATGAAAACACCCTTTTTATGATATCTGAATTAACCAACGACTTAAATAACCACATTAAGCTGATTGAGGACTAGTACGACTGTATTTAGAATCATACTGGATCAAATATGTACTAATTGAATTGATCTTAAATTGAATGCATGGAATGTCGAATAACCCTAGAAATATATAATGTGGGATGAATGACCCTTTTATTTCATCGGAAAATAACTCTTTCATTGGAGCATCTTGATTTTTACACGAGTTATCTCCCATCAAAATGACGTCACTGAGATTTGTAATCGAAATGACAATGTTAGCTATTATTCGTGTGTTTCTTTGTCCTATATGTTCTCTCATTTATTTGTATTGTAGTCATGTCATGTAATGTTGTCATTTTAATGTTATATTTAACATTGCCATAAAAGCAGGAGGTTTGGCATGCCATACAACCAGGTTCAACCCACCATTTTTTTCTTAAAATGTCCTGTACCAAGTCAGGAAAATGGCCATTGTTATATTATAGTTCGTTTCTGTGTGTGTTACATTTTAATGTTGTGTTTTTGTTGTGTCGTTGTTCTCCTCTTATATTTGATGCGTTTCCCTCAGTTTTAGTTTGTAACCCGGATTTGTTTTTATCTCTATCGATTTAGGAGTTTTGAACAGCGGTATACTACTGTTGCCTTTATTTAGAAGTCAGTGTAGTGACGAAGAAACAAGTATTCGAAATCCATCAGGTGCCAAAGATAGCTTGCATAAACGGCCCTTTTCAGGGCCAACAATATTTTACCGAAAGGTTCTTCCTTTGCAGTGAAGGCAATTTCCAGACACAAAATAATTATCATATCAACCCTACTAATTTCTTTCACTTCAGACTGTGCCCTCAGAGAAATCATTCTGGAAATTATACTGTATCTAATTGTATATACTCAAATAAACAATGATTATAACATGAAAAATAACAAGTTTTACATCCAACTTGTTGAATTATAATTTTTCGAGTTATACACACATCGAGTTTCTGAACCCAAAACCGGGGTTAAAGTCCTGTATTAAGATCGGTAAAATTCTGTATTAACCAGTTTTTCTGTATTAGACGTGTATTAATGACCAGTTCTCAGGCACAATGAATTGAATTAAATGGACAATGTATTATGTATTTGTTGTCATAGGTTTATATTTTTGTTTATATATCATGTGTTTCTATCATTATTGTGAACAATTTCGCGAGAAAAAAAATGGTTTGTTAAGCCAAAAATATTTAACATCTGAGTGCACAATAACCATGCGCACAAAATTTATATATATCAAAGGCAAACAAATAGAAAGTTGCATGAAACGTTTACATTGAACTTCGTGTGTTTGTTGTAATGTACTTTAGAGTGTTACTATTTTGCTCACATAAACACTTTTCCTGTCTAATGTTGTATAATATGCGAACAACGTTTTAAGATTATTATGTATATTGTTGGGCGGATTTAAGCGAAGAAGATTTTCTATTTTGCACATTCATAACACACTATTATAAGACTAATTAGTTTGTATGCCACTTTGTCCGATAAATATCATTTGAACAACTAAACCTGTTGCAAAATGGAAAATCTTTTTCGCCTAAATCCGCCCCACCATATACATAAAAATCTGAAAACGCTGTTCACACATTGTACAAAAGAAGGGCGAAAGATACCAGAGAGACATTCAAACTCGTATGTCGAAAATAAACAGACAACGCCATGGCTAAAAAAGAAAAAGACCAATAGACAAACAATAGTAAACAAAAACACAACATAGAAAACTAAAGACTGAGCAACACGAACTCCACCAAAAACTGGGGGTGATCTCATGTGCACCGGAAGGGTAAGCAGATCCTGCACCACATGTGGCACCCTTCGTGTTGCTCATGTTATTACAAACCCGGTAATAAGTCTAATTATTAGGTCACATTCGGGAAAAGGGTACGGGATTGTAGTTACGACATTAGGAACATATCCGTTATCATCTGTGAAACGGATATTCCATAACGGTCAACCAACTTGTGATGGCGTCCGTAAAGCTTACGAAGGGATGACTTCAACTTCACCACTTGGAACTTTTGGTTTGATAGCTCCTTGTGAGCAGCAACCCTCTATCAAGGAAATCATGATAGGAAATGCAAGCCCTGGAATATCGTATCAACTGGGAGATATATACTCCGTATGCAGGCGCTGCTAGAATGTTGCTACATAGAAATGGAAAGTTCACAATTGGGAAGCTGAAATCATCTCTTTTGTCGTAAATTATTGTTTTCAACTGACCCTTATTGTCAATTTTTGGATGTAAGTCAAGATATGACGCAGACTTAACTGTATCTGTTGTATCCTTTATCTCAAGTTCGATTGGATAGATTCGCTCAACATAAAACAACATTAGACAAGAAAAGTGTTTTTGTGAGCAAATAGGAACACTATAAAGTACATCGCAACAAACACACGAATTTCAATGTAAAAGTTTCATACAATTTTTTACTGATTTGCCTTTGATATGTATAAATTTTGTGCGCATGGTTATTGTGCACTCAATTGTTAAATATTTTTGACTTAACAAACTTTTTTTTCTCGGGAACTTGTTGACAATTTGATAGAAACACATGTTATGTACACAACAGTATAAAGTTATGACAGAAAATACATTGTAAATTGTCCAACTTATACAATTCATTGTGCCTGAGAACTGGTCATTAATACACGTCTAATACAGAAAAACTGGTTAATACAGAATTTTTACTGATCTTAACCCCCGGTTTCGGGTTCAGAAACTCGATGTGTGTATAACTCGAAAAATTATAATTCAACAAGTTGGATGTAAAACTTGTTGTTATTTTTCATATGTTATAATCATTGTTTATTTGAGTATATACAATTAGATGCAGTATAATATCCAGAATGATTTCTCTGAGGGCACAGTCTGAAGTGAAAGAAATTAGTAGGGTTGATATGATAATTATTTTGTGTCTGGAAATTACCTTCACAACAAAGGAAGAATCTTTCTGTAAAATATTGTTGGCCCTGAAAAGGGCCGTTTATGAAAGCTATCTTTGGCACCTGATGGATTTCAAATACTTGTTTCTTCGTCACTCCATTGACTTCTGACATTGTCATTTTGTTTACAAATGTCAGTGACGTCATTTTGATAGGAGATAACTCGTGTAAAAATGAAGATGTTCCAATGAAAGTTATTTTCCGATGATATAAAAGGGTCATTCATCCCACATTTTATATTTTAAGGGTTATTCGACATTCCTTGCATTCAATTTGAAATCAGTCCAATTAGTACATATTTGATCAAGTATAATTCTAAATACATTCGTACTAGTCCTCGATCAGCTTAATGTGGTTATTTAAGTCATTGGTTAATAAATGTGTTAAAATGGGTGTTTTCATATTAGTACTCGTAAAGTCTCATTGGGTCTCGACCAGCTGTATTGGCCCTGGGCTACGCCTTAAGCGAATACAACACAAATCGACCTAATACGACTGTTCTACAGGATAAATATGAAAACATCCATTTAATCTCAATATAATTATATCTAGTTTTAATAAAGGTTTGGGGTATATAATCATTAAATCCAAATGGTTGATAATAAAAATACACTTTTGTTTAAACAAAAAATATTGAAGAACCAAATTATTAAATGATATTTACATAACAACCAAAACAAAGGAAAAATAATTATACGTGACATTAAAGAGAATAACTTGTAGTATTGTTACATGTCGGTTTGTTCACCGGAATGAATATTGGATATTCATTTTGGGACAAACTGAAAAAGAATTTATCACTTTATTAATTTGTACGTAGAACAAAACCAAACATTAGAAAGCCGGTGATTTATAAATTTGAAGGACTTTTGTGGTCAATAGGAATCTATAACAAAAATAGCCATAACAACCTCAACTCCTCTCTTCTCCTCACTAACATTCGCCTATATTTCTATCAGACATACTTCACCACCGTCCCATGCAATTAGAGAAGACTTAAACGCTAACAAACATCTAATTTTCTTAAAGTGACTGTCAGGAGCCTATAATTCACTGATTGTCGTTGGTTCATATCTGTCATATTTTTTTTTTGTAATTTGAATTGTTCTAAACTAGGCCGTTAGTTGTCTCGTTTGAAATGTTTCCTTTTTTTCATGTCGGGGACTCTCATTGCTGACTATACGGTATGGGGTTTTCTCATTGTTGACGGCCACACGGTTGCCTATAATTTCTTGCATTCACTTCATTTATGTGTCATTTATTTTGTTACCTTATCAAATATATTCACGTTACTTTTGTTCCATCTTTACCAATTTATCGAAAACATATTACTCCGGGCGCCAATTAAGACTATTGACTATTTATAATCATACCACTTATTATTATATTATCTTATTATTATATTATCTTATTATTATATTATCTTATTATTATAAACTTTGGTGAAAAATAGTCTAATTGGCAATCATACCACATCTTATTATTATATTATAAAAACCAATCATATATGTGTCATTTATTTTGTTACCTTATCAAATATATTCACGTTACTTTTGTTCCATCTTTACCAATTTATCGAAAACATATTACCCCGGGCGCCAATTAGGACTATTGAAAATCGTTTCTCTGTAGGCAGAATATTTTTATACACAAAAAAGAAATTATGAATATTGTCAATATCCTACGAATATTGCTCTAGTATTGTGGCAAAAGTAAACGATTCAGTAGGTAGTCTATATAATGAACCAATTATATCTGGGTATGTAGTAAGATTTCCATTTGTTTCAGCTTCACCAGTTTACACACTGACACAAGTAACAAGTATCAACAAAAATACAATTGGAGACAGAGATAACTTTCTACTTAAATCTTATTTTGTGGAAAGAGGCATTATGAAGTCCATTGAAATTCTTTTTGTGTTGATTTCCTTTATTAATCAAAATATGTTATTGTTCTTTGTGTATTTATCATGTTTATTGTTTCTATATTGTTTTTTACTTGTAAACCAAATAGGATAATCGTCTAATATCTTTTTCACAGATGTGACATATATATAAACAATAAATGAACTATGATATTTTATAATCATTGTGGTATATCAACAACTCATCAACGATACCAGATTTATCATTTGGTATCCCTTATAATATGAAATCTGAAACATAATATAAATATAAGAAGACGATGTGGCATGACGCCCAATGAGACAACTCTCCACCAGAGACTAAATGATTTAAATAGTGCATTTAATGTTTAAAACACTATAGATCAGCATGTGGCCTTCAACAATAAGCAAAACCCATACTGCATTGTAGCTATAAAACGCCCCGAATTTACAAATGTAAAATAATTCAAACGGCATGGTTTATGTACAAAACAATAAACGAAAAACAAATATGATATACAGCAACAAACGACAACCATTGAATTACATGCTCCTGACATAGGATAAGGAAATACAGAATGTAGCGGGGTTTAACTTGTTTACTGGCGCCAAACCCTGCCCCTTAAGGCATTTTAGATAGTTTGTTTTGTGGCAAGAAAATCTATTTGACGTCGTTCAATATTATAAAAATTAATCTCAATTTCTTTTCGGTATAATCAACCAATAGTTCATGACTCAATAAACCATGTATCATTCCATCTTTTCATTTTGGTAATGTTGTTGTCAGTTTCTCGTCAACACTAACATTTTCCTACTTTTTAGATTATTCTTTGAATAACTTAAGTCTAAACTAGATAAGTAAGTTAAAAGACATCAGAGAATATAGTGTCAATGGAAATTATATTATTACCGGTACTAATTTTACTGCACCAGATGCGCATTTTGATAATTATTTTTTTCTTCAGTGATGTTCGAGGCCAAACTATTTGAAAGTCCATACCTAAAATAAACGTCTAAGAGTCAATAAAAGCAAAAAGGACCAAAAGTAAACCCCAACCCAGACGTGTGATCAGAGCTATGCATGAGGAAGATACATATAACAGCATATTTTAATCAACCAATATCCGCATTTTTATACCAGAACCGAAGTATTGGCTTTCTAGATTGATAATACCCTCAGAAACAAACAGTCCACCAGCAGAGGTATCGTCCAAGTAGTAGCATTAACATTAACGGTTACCAATTTCACTGAACAAGACTAGCATATTGACAATAAAGATGAGGATAGTTTTTGTTATTTAACCAAGGTTCTAACTCCCTCAGGCAAAGTTGTCCTTAGATAGAATTGTGAATAATATTGAGGTTCATTTTGGTCATATAGCTTTTCTCATGTGTCGGGTCTATACAAACTGACTTTCCAATTGACTGATGATGGTAAATCCAGAAAAACACTTTAGACCTAGAATTTAGTAAGTGTTATTTTCATTGTTTTGGTTTTTGTAGCAAAGATTGGATTAAGGGTTTCTAAAAAAATATCAATAGCTAGTATCAATGCAAATGGATTTTCCCCCAAAGCCCGCCTACCCTGAGGCACACATTTTTGAAATGATTGGTTTTCAATGCTATTCAACATGTCCATTTAACAGTTCTGATTTTAGTGCCACTGGTCATTCTGATGAAGCCAAATGCGCACCTGCCGTACTAAATATAAGCCTGTTATCTTTGATGAGTTTCTACAATACTTGATATTGTCCTCGAATGTGACATCATCAATTTTATACCTACATTACCAACTCGACGAGTGCCAAATTTGGAGCAGGATATGTTTACCCTTCAGGACCACCCCCAGTTTTGGTAGGGTTTGTGTTGCTCAGTCTTTAGATTTCTTTATAGTGTTTTGTAGAGTGTTGTTTGTCTTTTGTCGTTTTTCGTCATGTTATTGTGAGTTTCTCTTCGACTTATGAGTAGTGTATGTCCCTTAGGTATCTTCAACCTCTTTTTTTATAACTTGTCTAACTAGTTACCAATGAGAACTGGAATTTCCTGGTTTTACCAATTAACTGAATTAATTTGACTGATAAATGACATCGGGAGGATGAGTGTCAGATAAGTATGACGTGTTATGACCAATCTGCTGGGTGAGAGTCTTAGTCTAAATTTGACAGAAAAACTCTTTCAAAAGGATGTGCGAAGGGAAAGGTATTTACTACATACACACAACCAGTGATCATTTTTATAAATTATCTAATTACAATCAGCTAATAATTCAGCTGTTTTATTATATGATAAGTGTCAGTTAGATCATTTAATTGTATAACCACATCGCTGTCACACTATTAAAGTTACAACTTACACAACGAATCAATATGTTAGGTAGAAATAGGACTTTTGACAAATCTCTTAAATTTAAACATGTTTGCCATCTGTTAGTCTTGTTTATTATGAATAAACGTTTTGTATGTATTTTGCGTATATACTTTCACTACATAGTCATTGTAAGGCAAAGAAATAACTAAAATTTTCTATTCCGATAAATCTTTATTTCAAACAAGGTATTTGCAACATATTAGATACACAGTAAATGAGTTATCATTTTACTTTACAAATCCTGACTTTAACCATATTAAATATTTTCTAAAATTACATTTGAACCTATCCTGTACTCAAGAACAAATTGTACAGCACTGTAATTATTTAATGGTATTTGTTGTGGGAATCTGGATAGTAGTTAGCGTTGTATTTTGGTGCATACGATCCTGAGGGGTAATATGTAGATGGATATGCTTTCTTAGATGGCGCATAAGATTTTGATGCTTTCAAATTTGTTAGTTCGCTTGCATGTTTTAATACCGCCGTCTTTGTTTTAACATGGTGGAAATTTACATATTTTCCCTTTGGGTTATATTTAGTTGGATACGAGTCATCATGGTCATATGTAGATGGATATGCATTCTTAGATGGTTCATAAGATTTTGATGCTTTCAAATTTGTTAATTCGCTTGCGTGATTCAATACCGCAGTCTTTGTTTTAATATGGTGCAATCTTAAATATCTGCCCTTAAGGTTATATTTCGTTGGATATGAGTCCTTGGGGTCATATGAAGGTTCATATGCATTCTTAGATGGTGCATAAGATTTTAATGCTTTCAAATTTGTTAGTTCGCTGGCATGATTCAATACCGCCGTCTTTGTTTTAATATGGTGCAAGTTTACATATTTGCCCTTAGGGTTATATTTAGTTGGATACGAGTCCTTGGGGTCATATGAAGGTTCATATGTATTCTTAGATGGTGCATAAGATTTTGATGCTTTCAAATGTGTTAGTTCGCTGGCATGATTCAATACCGCTGTCTTTGTTTTAATATGGTGCAATTTTAAATATTTACCATTAGGGTTATATTTAGTTGGATACGAGTCCTTGGGGTCATATAAAGGTTCATATGCATTCTTAGATGGTGCATAAGATTTCAATGCTTTCAAATTTGTAAGTTCGCTGGCATGATTCAATACCGCCGTCTTTGTTTTAATATGGTGTAAGTTTACATATTTGCCCTTAGGGTTATATTTAGTTGGATACGAGTCCTTAGGGTCATATGAAGGATTATATGCATTCTTAGATGGTGCATAAGATTTTGATGCTTTCAAATTTGTTACTTCGCTGGCATGATTCAATACCGCTGTCTTTGTTTTAACATGGTGCAATTTTACGTATTTGCCCTTAGGGTTATATGTAGGTGAATACGAGTCCTTTGCGTCATATGAAGGTTCATATGCATTCTTGGATGGTGCATACGATTTTGATGCGTGTAAATTTGTTAGCTCGCTTGCATGTTTCAATACCGCCGTCTTTGTTTTGATATGGTTCAATTTAACATATTTGCCTTTAGGGTTATATTTAGTTGGATACGAGTCATCATGGTCATATGTAGGTGGTGCATAGGATTTTGATGCGTGCAATTTAGTTTGTTCGCTCGAATGTTTCAAAATTGCCGTTGAAGTTTTAGCATGATGGAGTTTTACAATCTTTTTTTTAGGTTGGTACTGCATCTTAGGTTTGTATGAAGGCGCATATTTCATTTTCGGTTGGTACTGTGGATAATACTTTGGTGTGGGTGCGTACTTTGATGGGTATTTCGTCGTCTTAGGTTGGTACTTTGGATAATACGCTGGTTTTGGTGCGTACTTAGACGGGTATTTCGTCGTCTTAGGTTGGTACTTTGGATAATACGCTGGTTTTGGTGCGTACTTAGACGGGTATTTCGTCTTAGGTTGGTACTTTGGATAATACGCTGGTTTTAGTGCGTACTTAGACGGGTATTTCGTCTTAGGTTGGTACTTTGGATAATACGCTGGTTTTAGTGCGTACTTAGACGGGTATTTCGTCTTAGGTTGGTACTTTGGATAATACGCTGATTTTGGTGCGTACTTAGATGGGTATTTCGTCGTCTTAGGTTGGTACTTTGGATAATACGATGGTTTTGGTGCGTACTTTGACGGGTATTTCGTCTTAGGCTGGTACTTTGGATAATATTTTGGCGTAGATGGATATTTAGCTCCTGAAATTAAATAGTAAAAAAACAAGTCTTTTACTTTTTAAACATGCATAGGTTGAATACAACTATAGATTTCACTCAGCCGTTTAATAAAATAGAATATTTCTAGGGTCCTTATGGTTAATACATGTTTTAGTTGTAAATCATGAGGTTTTTCAACTTTTCCCCTTCTTTTTTAAAAAAGTTATACTTTTTGAAAATATATAAATAAAATGCTTGTTTGGTGATTTTAGATTTATTTCATTTGTTGATATCAAATATATAAATCAGACTATTGTGAAATTTCTGAATCTTATTGACACATACAAAACTTATAATTTGAGGATGGCTGTGCAATTTAAGATAGAAAAAATATGCGATGAAGTGGCGAATGGTTAATTAATTATTCTACTTGACAGTTACTGCGCATTTAACATGATCTTTTTTCATTTTTTCTTTTCTTTTAAAATAGTCAACTTTCAATCCAAGGTTCAATTATGAAATCATTGTGTATCACAGAAAAATTTGACTATAAGTTTTTTATCATAAAGTCCGAATGTTTTATATGAATCGTTTGTTCCTGACAGTTTAAAAAAAAAACAATATAGAGAATAAAAAGCCGTATTTCAAAAACAAAAGGCGCAAATTATGCAACAGCGCAGATACTCTTAAAAGACATATATAGGTTAATATGCAAGTACTCTGGCAGTTGTTATTAAATAGTTTGTTTCTATGTATGTTGGCGTTTGTTTTTGTTGCAATTCAGTGTTCCGGTTGGTCTTTTGTTTTCCTCTTATATTTGATGTGTTTCCGTCGGTTTTAGTTTGTAACCCGGATTTGTTTTCCCTCAATCGATTTATGACTTTTGAACACCGGTATACTTCTGTTGCCTTTATTTTTTTGCAATCTCTGTGTGAACGGGAAAATACAAATTAAGAAAATTTCAAGGTACATTGAACAGCAGTTGTATAGGTACAGTATACCTTACTAATATACTTTTAATTTACATTATCTAACAATATACTTTATGAATAGAAGTTAATTTTCGCCACAAATAATACATTTATTCTTTATTAAAGATGATCATGCAATATATGAAATTGTGATTATCATTTCTTACCATATTTTCCTGGGTTGTAGTAGTTTCCTGGGTTATATTTTCCTGGGTTGTAGGCTATCGCACTTGCATCTGTAATGATACATCATTCAATTTTTTTACTGAACATTAGGCAGATTTTTGTTTTAGAAAACCCAAATATATATCTATCTATAAATTATTTGATTTATTTAACAGAATTACTCTTTTCAATTTCATATTTGCGAAACAAATTGGTTGCTTTTTCATTAAAATATTTGATTACAATTGATGTATCGGTAATTAAAAAGAAAGAAATGTGGTTCTTCTGAAAAATACGACATAACTGCAGCGAAAATCAATAAAAAATAAAGATAATGTACCTCGAAATGCCTTTTCCATGTGTCCTTTAAGTAACAGCAATAGCATTAACGGTACTAATGCAACAGATGCGCATTTTGCGCATTTTGACGATTAAAATCTCTTCAGTGATAATTGTGTCCAAAATATTTTAAAGTACAAACTACTGATACAAATATTACTGATACAAAAATTATTACACCAGGGTTTTCGATATCACAAACTAGTCAAAACATTTACTATATTTTAACATCGGTACAAGGACATCATTCGTAAATATAAATCAACATGCAGACATCTTATACGTTCAGGTATTTCACAACCAATCTTTTATGGTAATATTCTATACAAAGCACAAAAATATCGACATTCACCTCAAACGCTGACCAAACCTTTAAACAGACTTATTCAGAAGGGATATAGTTACGATACTGTTGTCCGGTCATTAAAGATGGCATATTTTAGTATTAATATTGATTCACTCATAGGGTCTTTGCATCGGAAATAAACATATTTATTCTATAACCAGTTGTTGGCATGATACGGGTTATGTTCTTCTCCTTTATTTTATGACGTTATGATACTAAACCCCTAACGGGAGGGATTGTGCTTGATTTTCATATGATGAAGACATAATCTTTCAATCAGTTTAATTGAGGTCTGGAGCTGGCATGTCAGTCACTGCTAGTAGTCCTTTGTTAATTTATGTATCATTGTCATTTTGCTTAGTTTCTTTTGTTACCTATTCTGACATCGGGCTCGGACTTCTTTTAAACTGAGTTTTACTGTGCGTATTGCTGTGTGTTTGTTTATTCTACATTGGCAAGAGGTATAGGAGAGGGTTGAGATCTCACAAAACATGTTTAACCCCGCCGCATTTTTGCGCCTGTCCCAAGCCAGGAGCCTCTGGCCTTTGTTAGTCTTGTATGTTTTTTAATTTTATAGATATAGGAAGATGTGGTGTGAGTGCCAATGAGACAACTCTCCATCCAAATAACAATTTATAAAAGTAAACCATTATAGGTCAATGTACGGCCTTCAACACGGAGCCTTGGCTCACACCGAACAACAAGCTATAAAGGGCCCCAAAAGTACTAGTGTAAAACCATTCAAACGGTAAAACCAACGGTCTAGTCTATATAAAAAACGAGAAACGAGAAACACGTATAAATTACATAAACAAACGACAACTACTGTACATCAGATTCCTGACTTAGGACAGGTGCAAACATTTGCAGCGGGATTAAACGTTTTAATGGTACCAAACCTTCTCCCTTTTTCATTTATATGTTTTGGAGTTTAGTGTGACTTCCATTTTCATTGAACTAGTACATATTTTTGTTTAGGGGCCAGCTGAAGCCCGCCTCCGGGTGAGGAATTTTCTCGCTGTATTGAAGACCCATTGGTGGCCTTCAGCTGTTTTCTGCTCTTTGGTCGGGTTGTTGTCTCTTTGACACATTCCCCATTTCCATTCTCAATTTTATTGAACACCGAATAAAATCAAAAACGACCAAAAGTAATGCAAAACCCAGACACGGATCACAACTATGCATGAGGGAAAACATTCCTTACTTTAAGATGATTTCGAAATTTTATAAGAGGAAATTAGCCAGATGTCTTTTAACTATTTATATTGTTATGTTGCTGTCTCAAGGACAAATATACTGAGCGTCTTTGTTTTATCCCCAACCATATTTTTTTTTAATGTCTGACATTTTTTTTCCTTTTCACATCAATATCATATAGGAACGTTTTAATATCCAATAATGTTTGACAAATATCAAAAAGATGTATAAGGAACTACTTAGTACAGGGAATCTGACTTGGGAAGTATACAAGTTTACCTATGTTTGCATAACTTATTTTCACTTTCAAATCATAATCTTTTATTTGTGAAATTGTTAAGATAGTCTGTGTATGCACTGTTTTGTCGAAAATCACAAAATCATCTTACGAAAAAAGCAACACTTTTATGGAAAACAATGTGGGTCGTAAAACTACTAATCCGATCGACACTGCTGTTTTTTCGATCACCGGATCGATCTACTGTGTGTTTTCAGTTAACATGATCTAATCTCCCTTCAAGCAGACCACATCTTTGTTATTAATGAGAAATGAATCATTACTTAAAAATTGATAATCAAGTGTTGTTGACAAAAGAAGAAGTACATACGTGCAGAAGCTACATTATACGGGTCTACATATCTTTGATCTGCAGAAGCTGAAAAAAAAATGGTGTCTATTAAGAGTTTAAACTTTTTATTTACTTAAATCCTTTTATTATTGTTCTACATGTACATGTTATAAGTAGATCGATAGAGTACTT
This sequence comes from Mytilus coruscus, assembly GCA_017311375.1. Classification (NCBI taxonomy): domain Eukaryota; kingdom Metazoa; phylum Mollusca; class Bivalvia; order Mytilida; family Mytilidae; genus Mytilus; species Mytilus coruscus. The sequence goes on along the minus strand of CM029600.1, from coordinate 1,633,697 downwards.
GCTCCTATTTCATTTTTGTTGCCTTGATTTGTCTCTTCTCAATCGGTTGACGAGATTTAAACATCGGTTGACGAGATTTAAATATCGGTTGACGAGATTTAAACATCGGATGACGAGATTTAAACATCGGTTGACGAGATTTAAACATCGGTTGACGAGATTTAAACATCGGATGACGAGATTTAAACATCGGTTGACGAGATTTAAACATCGGATGACGAGATTTAAACATCGGTTGACGAGATTTAAACATCGGATGACGAGATTTAAACATCGGTTGACGAGATTTAAACATCGGTAAACTAGTGTGGATTTATCATTCGTATGGCTAAATACTCCACCAAAGTTATATTCATACAATGTGTGTCTATAAGTACCTTTAACTCATGAACAAGTGAATTCAGAAGGTCGTTCTAATCGAAATAAAAATAAGGCACATTCAGAATATATAATTTTCTTTATTTGGACAATTTTTGTTTTAGCTTTTACTTCAAACCAGTGTCAACTATTTATGTCCTGAAAACCAATATGACAACTTTAGTTTCTATCTATTTTTTTACTGCTATTTGCAAGTTGAACGCCAGCTTCAATTCTTTTGTATTCGGTAAAGGCCGGCAAATATACAAAAATATATTATCATAATGTTTACGTTCCCTATTTTCTAATCAATGTATAGTTAATTTTAGATAAGTTTGGTAAAAATTCAAGACGAGATATTATTTTTATAATGTTTTGGATTAATATTTTGAAAAGTAGCACAACTAATTAAACGTATGATTGGGTTATTAAATTGATTATTGTATGTCGATATTTAAATTTTACGAATTTGACGATGAAGTTGAAAAATAATCGAAATTGAATGATTTTAATTTATTATAGTTTGTGAAAGCACGATAGAATATTGTTGAAAAAAAGTAAAGGATACCCATTAAAAAAGAAAAAATATTGAACTTATTTTTGGAAATAATATGGTTAGTGAAATCAAAGTTGTTTTTGTTATTCATTTGCTAATCATTTTATTTTTATTGTTACATGGAAAGTCAAACAGTCATTATCTTCTTTTTTTTCGAAACTGTTTATGTTTAACATCTGAAATTCTAAAACACTTGAATATTCGGTTTTCTTCTAAATTGACTTTGTACAAATGTTTGATTTTCTAAACAGTACTTGTATACTTGTATACATACACTCGACTTGAATATATCTTAATCTTCGGTCATGGAAATAAATAAAAAGTCTCATTAAACATTGTACTTGCAGTTGTAAAGGTACAAAGCTATATTATCAATCTACTAGTTTGTAAGAAAATATGATACGTAATAAAGTAAACAACAAAAATTCAAAAGTCTTTTTAAATGGCATTAATGATGAAAAGATCAAATATATTGGATTGTATCGAGAAAAACAATTCCTTACCAAAAGTGTAAACTGCAACGAGGCACAAGAGAGAAAGATACAAGTGTTGTCCTTCCATGGTGGATTCCTTGTACAGTAACAAAATAGGAGTTGATTATTTATACAAACTCTTAATGTCAAAATTAAAGCATTTAATTCCTTAAAGATGTTGTAATCAAAAGGTGTAATAATTTAACAACATCAACATTTCTAATAACCAACCAAGTACAACATATTCATGTTGTAAATATGGAATTTAGCTGATTTAAAGCTCTGGATGTAATGGTGTATAATAATCGTTTGCTGTAATCAAGGACATTTTCAATTTCATATGTTAAAAAAAACTTTTGCATATATGTAGTTAATTCTGTTGTTTTAATTTTTAATAAGGACAACTTAATAAACAAATCTAAATTTAATTGACAGTATTGGAGCATCGCATTGGCGCGCATTTTGTTTAAGTTAAAAAAAAGTTAAGAGCAATATTTTTTACATTTTCCCGTATTCATTTTACAGGTAACATATATGAATAAAAAGAGAATACATAATGAATATTTCGAAATGTTTAATTTGGAGGTTATAAATCTTGAGTTTACATTTCAGTTTCCTCTATGTAGTTATCTGGTTTTGAATACATTTGTGGTGTTATTTTTAGGTAATCACTGGTAAAGTAGCCAGTGTAATTGGACTATTTTGGTTTTGATACTTGATAAATTTTCAGTGAATAGATAAAAAAGTAATTACCAAGGTTCTCCTCCTCATGCATAATTGTTCCTTGACTTATTTTGGCAGACTTGTATAGTGATTCAAACTATTTTAGTCTCTGATGCATGATTTTTTATTATTAATTGTTTTTGGCTTTTAACTAGCTTTCAGTAACTGCGAGTACTCTCAAATTGTACTTTCGTGTAAATTTGTCCTGTTGATACAATTTGTAATGTATTTTTGTTATTTAATGTTTACTTATTCAGTGTTATATCTGGTCTCACTATTTTTAATATATACCACCTTTGAAAAGTGTTTAGTATGACGATAAATTTTCACTTTTGTTCTCGTACTAAGAACAACAAAATTATTTATTTGGAAAAAATTATTTCCGTACTCTATGTATACCTTACAACAAAATTATTTTTATTTACCTGTGTACGTTATTTTATTTGGCGGCATTTTGTCCAAGATTATGGTTGTCTTTTTGGTATTGTTTTACATCTAACCCCCTTAATTTATTAATTTTGTATTTATTTTGTGTCATTGAGCAAATTCATTCGTTCAGTGTATGGTCACTTGTTTTTGTTAATATGTCTTTTGATTGAGTTAAGCTATTTCAATTGATATTTTATAGTGTGTCTTTCTATGTTGTGATGTTACACTATTGTTTCAGGTAGGGTGAAGGTTGGCGCCTATTAAAACGTTTAAACCCGCTGCATTTGTTTGCACCTGTCAGTTCAGTGGTTGTCGTTTGTTGATGTGGTTCATAAGTGTTTCTCGTTTCTCGTTTTTTATATAGATTAGACCGTTGGTTTTCCTGTTTGAATGGTTTTTAAACACCGTGGCTAAAACAACAAGAAACGACGAATAGACTAATAACAGTGTACAAAATAAAACATAGAAGAAAAAAAAAAAACATGACCAGCAAGCATGGTTCTGTATCTAATGACTTATTCGGGTTTTCTCTACTTTTTTTGGTTTTGGTTTTATCAGGTCTTCAACGTTTGTATTAATTTTTGAACTTCTGAATATTACTTAAGAGGCATTAATTGTCAAAATGCGCATCTGGTTCAGTATTATTTGTATCGTAAAGGCTATTTTTGCTCCTACCATATTTTCTTTTAGCTGATGGACTGTTTGGATACTACATAACCAAAAGACAAGGTTCTAGCGTCTATAACGATTTTTACAGTTTAGTCTAACTAATATTTTGACCTTCATCTAGGAATTGACAATGAGTGTCGGTTGAGAACAAAACGAAAAATGAGAAGATTTCAGCTTCCAACTTCTATGGAGTGTATATCTCCTAGTTGTTACGATTTTACAAAGCTTGTGCTTCCTATCATGATTTGCCTGATAGAGGGTTTTTACTAACAACGAATCTATTATTAAAATGATACGTTGAAGTCATCCTTTTGAATATTTAAATGACGCCACCACGAGGTTGATGACCGTAATGAAATATTTGTTTCACAGATATTGACGGATATGGGTACAGATGCGAAATTTGTTTCAGGTAGGCGATAATGATAGCCTTTTCCTCAATTCCTCTGCTCATTTCGTAAACTTGGATATGTAATATGGCTCGTTTCGAAGCTGAGACATTTTCGCATATGATGTTAAATTTTTCGGGGTACGAAGTGAGATTCGTTTTTCCATAATTTAGCACACCCCAAAAAGCCTTTTGTGATGCGGGTTCTCGAGGTAAAAAATCCATTTTTTTACACAATAAGTTCTTTCAAAATTTAGTTCTTTGCATACATTAAATACCTCCATAGTTTTTACATCTTTACTCTATTGTCCTATGCTCTCCAAATCAGCGCAAATGGTTAAACTCAGTAACTTTTTAAAATTGAAACATGTTCAATATCACTACACAGATATTTTTGTTTACGCACTACTTTTGTAGACGTCCAGTAGACAAGGTTCTCCAAGGCTCCTGGTTTCGCTCTGATGATTGTCTGTTAGAGTATCACTCGACCAACAGACAAGGTCAGGCTCCTACCATGATTTCTTTCAATTGATAGATTTTGAGGTAATTATGAAACTATGTCTTTTTGATAAATTTTGTATTCAAAAGTATAAGTAATCATTAATAACATAACCTTTGAAAATATGATGAAATTGGAAATTAAAATGTTTCCACATTCATGATATTTATTTTATTTATTTTATGTGTTTTAACGCCACTTTTAAGCACCGCTTTTGGGCTATTTCGTGGCGGCCAGTTTTATTGGTGGAGGAAGCCGGAGTGCCCGGAGAAAACCACCGACCTTCAATAGGAAAACTGACAATCCTAGTCAATTAAGATTGAGTCGAGTGCACCCGCACGAGCGGGGTTCGAACTCACAACCTCAGTGTTGACTGGCTAGTGATTACTATGGAACGCCACAGCTGTCTTATGTGGAACTCTGATATTACTTTATGTTGTTTTATTATTACTTGATGATATTTTGTCTTTACTTAATATGGTTTTGACATTACGTAATGATGTTTTGATATAACTCAATATGGAATAGTCATTACTTAATGATATTTCGATATTACACGATATGGTTTCGTATTGACTTGATATAGTTTTGTCATTACTCAATATGGTTTTGTCATTACTCGATGTGGTTTCACCATTATTTAATGTGGTTGTGTCATTAGTCAGTGTGGTTTTAACATTACTTGATGTGAATGTGACTTAACGTTATGTAGTTGTTTCATTACATGATGTGGTTTTGTTATTTCGTAATGATGATTTGCCTATTCTTTATATGGTTTTAACATTACGCAATGATGTTTCAAAATTTGACGATTTTACACTACATGATGTGTTTGTTTCATTATTTGATGTGGTCCTGTCATTCTTTTATGTGGTTATCCCATTACTTGATGAGGTAAAACCACGTGACCAATTCGGAAAAAAAATGTTCTATTTTTAAACAGATTTCAATATATCGTTTGTTTAATGTGCTTTGGATGGGTATCGCTATCCATTGAGTTAAAGTTCAAATTAAAGTTCGAGTGGTTGTTCAGAGTTATTTGGTATGAAAAGGGAACCGCAGATAATAATAAGAAAAAAGTATTAAAAGTTTATAGTATTTTGGACATAATTGGGATATCCCCAAACCACTTGGTCCTGTTGTTTTTATCCTAAGTTCTCAAACGGAAGCATTATTTTTGTAATAAATTTGTAAAATATTCCACGGAACCCTGTGTCTCGCCTGATATTGCTGCTGTAAGTGTAAAAGCGTCATGTTGATCGGCTGTACATTTATCTATACATTTATCGGTAAAAAAAAAAAGAAAAAGTAATTCGGTTTTATTTAACTAAAACAAAACTGTATGGTTTTCAACAATGAGCAAAACCCATACCCTATAGTAAGCTATAAAGGTCCCGAAATGAAAATGTAAAACACTAGAAACCGAATGATCTATAAATAGATAAATAGATACTTTATTCTCTAAAACTAAATACAAGTTTACAGAGAAACATACAATATAAATACAGATACAATAGTCGAGGTAAACAAATCCAGTATGATGTTCTAAAAGTAATATACATGGCATACATGTTTAGTAACATGTATAATGAAAGGTTAAACTCAATAGAAATAAAAAATTGGAGATGGAGACGCTGACGCCACTATCGACGACGAAATATAGGTTTGTTGTGTCTCACTGCCGCTACATTGATGTCGCAGGCTCGACACAAATCAAAAGACTTGAACTTTATTGTTAACAAATGAAACACTTCAAATCAACTCACACTAAAGTTACAGGAAACGGGGAGGGGGTTCGGACTAAGCGACAAAGCATCAATACTATAAAACAAGAATTCTCCGATTTTTTTAGCGTAAATGATCATTTGAACTTATACGAATATCAATCTTTATTTGTAATCAATTGAATTCCTGATCTACCTCGCACTAATTGAAAAATAAACTTTTGGAATATCTGTTTCATATGTGACGATGGACATGTTCCAGTAGTCGTAACCATAAAACCGTCATCTTTTCCTTGAATGTAAACTACCAAATAAAACCAAATCACTGGGATTGTACTTTCTCGAATAACACGACGGATGCCTTTCTGGAGCATCCGAGATCACCCTGATGGATTTATATTACCCAGTCATACCAATCTATTGAAACAGCCAAATGTAACTGTTTTGTATGCCACCGCAACTGAAAGTTGGGGTGCATATAGTTATTCCGCATAATTCCTCCTACAGTTTGAATCCTAGGAAGTTTCTCTTTAATGTCTGTTTGTACATATATTGAAGGTGTGCATGTGGTCAGGGTTTTATTTTTATTATCTTTTGCTCTTTTGGGAGATAAATGAACATTTTTTGGTCATTTTGGGGTATAAGCGGTTAAATGAGTTGAGTGTGGGGGCATCACTTTGTCTAGTTTACATTTTTTCTCGTGTTGTGCTGTTACACAACTGTAACAGTCCGATGTAAGGTTAGATTTAGCGCTCACATACATGTTAAACTCCGCCACGTGCACTTTCTTTATGTACCTGCCCCAAGTCAGGAGCATGAAGTTCAATTGTTGTCGTTGTATAAATGTGTCATTTCTTTTTGTAGATTGTTTATTTATAAATAAGACCGTTTGTTTTTTCGTTTGAATTTTTCACATGTTGCATGGTGGCCTTTTGTAGCTGACTATACGGTGTGTTGAAGGCTGTACGGTTGCCTATATGATTTCTTACATCCACTGCATTTAAACTCTGATGGATAGTTGTCTCATTGTCAATCACACCACATCTAACTTTTTCAACTTCTATGTTGCGTTTTGTATACTGTAACATTGTTTATCTTTTGTACGCATACCTCGGAGCCCTCTTCGGAAGCCTGAGCAAAGTCCTTGTTCCGCGATAGAAAATTTAATTACGAACTCATATAAGATAGGTCGAATTTCAACTCAAAATCTTAATTAATCTAAATGAGACTTAAATTGAATCTTACTCAAACTCTACCTCAAAAATGACTCAAATCTAATGTTGTAACTAGAACTCTACCTCAGTAAAATGTGACTCAAACACGATGTCCAACTCGAAACTCAATGCTAACTAAAACTTTAATTCTAATAATGACTTGAATTCGAAATCGAAGACTAACTCAAAGTTTAACTCAAACAGTAACCCGAACTTTAATTTGAACTATAATTCGATGGATGGCCACACTCATCCAAGGCACATACAACATGGAAATCTATCTAAAAATAGAACAGGTTTTCCGAATTGGTCACGTGATTTGACCTCATCAAGTAATGGGATAACCACATAAAAGAATGACAGGACCACATCAAATAATGAAACAAACACATCATGTAGTGTACAATCGTCAAATTTTGAAACATCATTACGTAATGTTAAAACCATATAAAGAATAGGCATATCATCATTACAAAATAACAAAACCACATCATGTAATGAAACAACTACATAACGTTAAGTCACATTCACATCAAGTAATGTTAAAACCACATTGACTAATGACACAACCACATTAAATAATGGTGAAACCATATCGAGTAATGACAAACGTTTCGAAGCTGAGACATTTTCGCATATGATGTTAAATTTTTCGGGGTACGAAGTGAGATTCGTTTTCCATAATTTAGCACACCTCCAAAAGCCTTTTGCGATGCGGTTTCCCGAGATAGAAATCCCTTTTTTACACAATACGTTCTTTGAAAATTTAGTTCTTTGCATACATTAAATACCTCCATAGTTTTTACATCTTTACTCTATTGTCCTATGCTCTCCAAATCAGCGCAAATGGTTAAACTCAGTAACTTTTTAAAAATTGAAACATGTTCAATATCACTACACAGATATTTTTTGTTTACGCACTACTTTTGTAGACGTCCAGTAGACAAGGTTCTCCAAGGCTCCTGGTTTCGCTCTGATGATTGTCTGTTAGGGTATCACTCGACCAACAGACAAGGTCAGGCTCCTACCATGATTTCTTTCAATTGATAGATTTTGAGGTAATTATGAAACTATGTCTTTTTTGATAAATTTTGTATTCAAAAAGTATAAGTAATCATTAATAACATAACCTTTGAAAATATGATGAAATTGGAAATTAAAATGTTTCCACATTCATGATATTTATTTTATTTATTTTATGTGTTTTTAACGCCACTTTTAAGCACCGCTTTTGGGCTATTTCGTGGCGGCCAGTTTTTATTGGTGGAGGAAGCCGGAGTGCCCGGAGAAAACCACCGACCTTCAATAGGAAAACTGACAATCCTAGTCAATTAAGATTGAGTCGAGTGCACCCGCACGAGCGGGGTTCGAACTCACAACCTCAGTGTTGACTGGCTAGTGATTACTATGGAACGCCACAGCTGTCTTATGTGGAACTCTGATATTACTTTATGTTGTTTTATTATTACTTGATGATATTTTGTCTTTACTTAATATGGTTTTGACATTACGTAATGATGTTTTGATATAACTCAATATGGAATAGTCATTACTTAATGATATTTCGATATTACACGATATGGTTTCGTATTGACTTGATATAGTTTGTCATTACTCAATATGGTTTTGTCATTACTCGATGTGGTTTCACCATTATTTAATGTGGTTGTGTCATTAGTCAGTGTGGTTTTAACATTACTTGATGTGAATGTGACTTAACGTTATGTAGTTGTTTCATTACATGATGTGGTTTTGTTATTTCGTAATGATGATTTGCCTATTCTTTATATGGTTTTAACATTACGCAATGATGTTTCAAAATTTGACGATTTTACACTACATGATGTGTTTGTTTCATTATTTGATGTGGTCCTGTCATTCTTTTATGTGGTTATCCCATTACTTGATGAGGTAAAACCACGTGACCAATTCGGAAAAAAATGTTCTATTTTAAACAGATTTCAATATATCGTTTGTTTAATGTGCTTTGGATGGGTATCGCTATCCATTGAGTTAAAGTTCAAATTAAAGTTCGAGTGGTTGTTCAGAGTTATTTGGTATGAAAAAGGGGAACCGCAGATAATAATAAGAAAAAAAGTATTAAAAAGTTTATAGTATTTTGGACATAATTGGGATATCCCCAAACCACTTGGTCCTGTTGTTTTTATCCTAAGTTCTCAAACGGAAGCATTATTTTTGTAATAAATTTGTAAAATATTCCACGGAACCCTGTGTCTCGCCTGATATTGCTGCTGTAAGTGTAAAAGCGTCATGTTGATCGGCTGTACATTTATCTATACATTTATCGGTCAAAAAAAAAAAGAAAAAGTAATTCGGTTTTATTTAACTAAAACAAAACTGTATGGTTTTCAACAATGAGCAAAACCCATACCCTATAGTAAGCTATAAAAGGTCCCGAAATGAAAAATGTAAAAACACTAGAAACCGAATGATCTATAAATAGATAAATAGATACTTTATTCTCTAAAAACTAAATACAAGTTTACAGAGAAACATACAATATAAATACAGATACAATAGTCGAGGTAAACAAATCCAGTATGATGTTCTAAAAGTAATATACATGGCATACATGTTTAGTAACATGTATAATGAAAGGTTAAACTCAATAGAAATAAAAAAAATTGGAGATGGAGACGCTGACGCCACTATCGACGACGAAATATAGGTTTGTTGTGTCTCACCGCTACATTGATGTCGCAGGCTCGACACAAATCAAAAGACTTGAACTTTATTGTTAACAAATGAAACACTTCAAATCAACTCACACTAAAGTTACAGGGAAACGGGGGGAGGGGGGTTCGGACTAAGCGACAAAGCATCAATACTATAAAACAAGAATTCTCCGATTTTTTTTTAGCGTAAATGATCATTTGAACTTATACGAATATCAATCTTTTATTTGTAATCAATTGAATTCCCTGATCTACCTCGCACTAATTGAAAAATAAACTTTTTGGAATATCTGTTTCATATGTGACGATGGACATGTTCCAGTGGTCGTAACCATAAAACCGTCATCTTTTCCTTGAATGTAAACTACCAAATAAAACCAAATCACTGGGTTTGTACTTTCTCGAATAACACGACGGATGCCTTTCTGGAGCATCCGAGATCACCCCGATGGATTTATATTACCCAGTCATACCAATCTATTGAAACAGCCAAATGTAACTGTTTTGTATGCCACCGCAACTGAAAGTTGGGGTGCATATAGTTATTCCGCATAATTCCTCCTACAGTTTGAATCCTAGGAAGTTTTCTTTAATGTCTGTTTGTACATATATTGAAGGTGTGCATGTGGTCAGGGTTTTTATTTTTATTATCTTTTGCTCTTTTGGGAGATAAATGAACATTTTTTTGTCATTTTTGGGGTATAAGCGGTTAAATGAGTTGAGTGCGGGGGCATCACTTTGTCTAGTTTACATTTTTTCTCGTGTTGTGCTGTTACACAACTGTAACAGTCCGATGTAAGGTTAGATTTAGCGCTCATACATGTTAAACTCCGCCACGTGCACTTTCTTTATGTACCTGCCCCAAGTCAGGAGCATGAAGTTCAATTGTTGTCGTTGTATAAATGTGTGTCATTTCTTTTTTGTAGATTGTTTATTTATAAATAAGACCGTTTGTTTTTTCGTTTGAATTTTTTCACATGTTGCATGGTGGCCTTTTGTAGCTGACTATACGGTGTGTTGAAGGCTGTACGGTTGCCTATATATGATTTCTTACATCCACTGCATTTAAACTCTGATGGATAGTTGTCTCATTGTCAATCACACCACATCTAACTTTTTTTCAACTTCTATGTTGCGTTTTGTATACTGTAACATTGTTTATCTTTTGTACGCATACCTCGGAGCCCTCTTTTCGGAAGCCCGAGCAAAAGTCCTTGTTCCGCGATAGAAAATTTAATTACGAACTCATATAAGATAGGTCAATTTCAACTCAAAATCTTAATTAATCTAAATGAGACTTAAATTGAATCTTACTCAAACTCTACCTCAAAAATGACTCAAATCTAATGTTGTAACTAGAACTCTACCTCAGTAAAATGTGACTCAAACACGATGTCCAACTCGAAACTCAATGCTAACTAAAACTTTAATTCTAATAATGTGATTACAGTAGTAACTACTTAGACCACTCGGCCACCGAGGCCCCTCACATTCATGATAAGAGTTAAGCGTGTGCAATTTTATATTGGCCTGGTCGGTGCATTATAAAATATTGATTGTCAAATTAATATTGAATTTCGATCACAGGGAATATTGATTTTTTTTCAGATTGACCCAATACGTTTTGTATGTGTTGTTAGGTTACCAATGTTAACGGCTCTGCTACCTTATGATTGTAAAATTATTATTCATGTTTGAATTAGCAACGAGGGCACACGGACTCCGTTCCAACATGAGAAGACATGGTGTTTTTGTTTTAATTTACAGCCTTGTAATAATGTTATAATTTTAATATTTGGACTCTATTAAAGAAGTTGGACTTTTCCAATCGTTTGTGTTAATTTTATTTGACAGTTGACTGTAATTTAATGAATTGTGACCAAAACATGTCACATAAGGCTGCAGGTAAGGCTCTTGTTTTGTCGATCATTTTATTATTTTATTCCAGCAATATGCATGATTTTTTTTCTGATTTTGGACTGTAAAGGTATATGTATTAAATGACCAGTAATCAAGCGTAGGTTCCAGCATAACCCATGATTATTTTTTTAAGCCAAAATAACAGTAACGATACCAATTTTACAGAAATAGATGTGCATTTTTACAACTTATGTCTATTCAGTGATTCTTAAAGGCAAACTAATTTCAGACCCAAACCTATTACTAACTTAAAAGAGCTGATGAACCAAAAACCCCAAAACAAGTGCAGCCAAAACCCAATTGTAAATCCCAAACCTATTACTAACTTTGAAACTTTGAAGAGTTGATAAGCCAAAAACCAAAAAACAAGTAAAGCAAAAAACCCAGGCAAATTGCCAGTTCATGCATTTAATTTATTTAACAATAGCCAAGATTGACGCTCATTCAAACAAAGTTCACCTTTATTTGTTTCGGATTATTCTTTAGACTCCTAATCATTGCCAAAGTCTTTATGTTTACATATATGTTTTGGCTCAGATTTACAAGTTTGTAAAACAAAAGACATTTGCAATACATAGAGACCTATACAACTACGAGGTAACTACAAAAATCCTAATGTGTTTGTGAAGATGCGGATTGGGATCGGAAAGTAACATAATTTTGTCCCATTTTTAACGAATGAACAAAATAACATTTTATTTAAAAACATGAAAAAATCTCTGAAAGATCGTGTCATTAAAGAAAATATGTTCATCTAGCTTAATCATGTGTTATGTTTAAATGCTTATTAAATGTATTGAAAAATCTCGCAACATAAAAAAAGATTTAAACAACACGTGCATCATGGTGTAATTCACATGCAGAACAAATGTTATCCTCTTAATATTCAATATTAAACATGTGTACAACGGTTTTACAAATGTGTTATTTGATTTCATCGTTGTTAATACTAAAAGGGAAAATATTTGTGACGAGCTTTTCTAGTGCGCTTAGTAAGCATGTTATATTCAGAAGCCTGGCAGTATATACTCATGTTTTAAAAGGAGTAAAACGTAAACTATCCATAAGCTTCTCCTGCTTGGATTTTTTGACGTCATCATGTCTTCGGGAGTCTTAGCTATGATGAAATCAAAGTATCGGACTGTCATATATTCGATCATTTATATTTTTTGTTGTTGATTTCGCTTTTTTAAAATTGATTCAGCCTGTTGCAATGTTAATGTTCGTGTAGGCGAAAATACGAACGGATGGAGAACAATTTAAAAGTACCGGATCTACAGGACATAATATAGTCTTCTACAAGATCGTACTAAAAATGGTCAAACTTAACAATTATTGTCCAACCAATTGCATAGCGACCACGCAGGAGCATTCAGGGAAGGCTATCGCGTTTGCATTGATTTTATGTGTTTTTGCTTGTGGTGACTTATAGACGAGAATAATACCTAATATCTAAGTCAAACATGCCGAAATGGCTTATTCTACTGCAAGTACGACAACGGGTGCACATTTTTTTCGATGTGCTGCATTTTTACGAGACACACTTAACAGTTTAACATTCAGACTAAATTGTTGTTATAGTTGTAGTCTAATTTTTGCGAACAGAGTCAATGTAAAGGTACGTAACAAGTATCAATAATTCGAACAATTTTTTAAAATCCGGAATGAAATTGATGCAACACTTTGGCCTGTCGAATATTTGTTTTTCTTCAGTTATGACGGTCATTATTAAGACGTGCAAATTGGTGAAAAAGAAACGTGCAAGATTTTTCTTTCATCTATTCGTTCATCTTGAATGGCAGAAATGCTAATTGTATTTCTGGTTCGTCCGTGCACGTATCCCCTCTATGACAGGTTTAGGGGCACAAACAGGTTTCACTCCCACATCATGTCTTTGCTTGTCCCAAGGCAAGAGCCTGTAATTCAGTGGTTGTCTTTGATTAATGTCTGCCATATTGGTTTTTTGTTAATTGACTGAAGCATAAATAAGCCGTTGGTTTTCTCGTTTGAATTGTGTCGTTTTTTTTTCATGTTGGAGCATTTTATGGCTTTCTTTACGGCATTGGTTTTGCTCTTTGTTGAAGGATGTGCGGTTTAAACTTGATTACATCTACGTCATTTGAACTCTGAAGGAGAGTTGTCTCATTGGCAATCATACCACATCATCTTATCTTTATAAGGATATCCTGTTTATCGGGAGGATACTACATTTTACATTTAAAGCAAACGAGAATATTGCATGAACCAGTATCAAATTCATAGTGCTACCGGGTTAGTGATACCATCAAAGAGGTTTACTTGACATTTACAGTGGCACCAGCTAAATGATAATAATACAGATTTTACAAGGAATCGAATCTCACTGTATCAACGCATGCACATTTAGAAATTGTACTTTCTTCCGACTGAGCTAGACACAAAAACTAGGATACAACATTATCAAAAGTTATCAAAATAAACCCAAACTTACATCAAAAAACAGGGCGGTAAAACAAGCTCAGAAACGACCGAAGGATAACCGAAGAAATTTAAACATTTTCATGTAGGTAAACTGACAATTATCTTGTATATTTTTTTAAAGATCTAGCATGCCGATAAAATGCACTTTCTTCTAGAAGACCAGAGAAGATAAACAGACAGAAATTCACAGGACAAAGATTTGAAGGACAGGTCACAAAACTGATTAGAATAAAAATTCACAGTTAATTAGTTTACAGTCGTTTTGATATATGAGAATGCCTTAAAAATTATCTTTATAAGATGATTACGTTCAGTTCTTTGTTCATAAGCAGTGTTTAATAAGTTTTGAAAAATGTTACAACAAAAAGGATACACCATGAAGCCATTCCATTAATTATTAATATAACAAGTAAGGCCAAAAATAAAATATTGTTTGTTTCCCCTCCCACGACCGACCCGGTAAAATCACCGCGACCCGAAAAATTTTATTGGCCGTTCGTGTCCAATATGTTTTTTTTTTGGCTATTTTGGTTTTTGGTGATACCTTTCCGATCCTGTAATCCACGAGCGTTTTAATTCAAAGCATTTTTGCATGGAAGCGTCTAAATGATTCGGCATGGATTTTTCTAGCATTCCACGGGTCCGGTATTCGGACCCATTCCCAATGCCGGGCAATGACCAAAACCCTACATTTTTCCCAATTTTGTTGCAAAATTCCCAAACGATCTCAAAAGTCATTTTCATCTTTAATACTCATGACATCGATGTTTATTTTGTTCAACCGCTAGCTTTATGCCGAAAATCGCTAACAAGTAATGTGTAAATCCGAGTAAAAACATATCTGATAGACAAAATCAACATCGATAACAATGGCTGCCAGAAACCGGAAATGTAGACAATTACAATACCGGATCAGATTCCGGGAACTAATAAGACTAATTCCGGATTTGGCGATCAACTACAATAAAATGAATAAAAAAAAATCCAATCAGGTCACAAAATACAGCTATGAAATATAAACACTAGAATTGAAACCCAAAAGATATATGAAAAAGAAAGAAGAAAAAGGAAATATTTTATACAGAAACGCAAAATTATTTTTAGTTCACAACTTTTCATGTCAAAATCCAATAAAAAATATCGTTAGTAAGAAAATTTTGAAGATAAGCCCCAAACTTTATTTAGAATTAAAAAAACATGGTTTGAAAATATTGAATAATATATATATATAAATCTGTGATAGAAAATATGCCTTGTCATTAGATAAAAATTCTCTGAAACTGAACAATGCACTCCAATTAATCTGCAGCAAAACAATTCATCTTTCAACCCTGGCACTGAGTGCATCTTGATTTGCTTGGTCTTTAACCTCTGTTCCTGTATAAAGGATAAAATCTTTGAGTAAAAATGGTCTGAATAATGCTTTAAAATCTATCTACTTTGAATTTTGTACTAATTCAATATAGAAAACCATATCAAGGAATAAGATAAAATAATTTCCCTACCTACCTACCCATACCCTGAAAACCTCAGTCGGGAAGGGGAAACAAAGATATTTTTAATGATGGCCTAATGTTGAAAGCTCTTTTCTTACGACTTATTTGATTATTATTGAATAGTGACATTAAAATTAACAAATAATAACCCCAGACTGTATCTACTTGTTAACTTAAAAAAAAAAAAACAAGTCCAATTATCAGTAAAATACGGGAAAATGAAAATAGATATTTTCAAGATTTAGCTCTGTATACTGTATTTTGGTCATAAACAAGCTTCTGTCCAAATTTCATAAGTTTTCATGACGGTTTTGCAAATTTATTGATGACTGAAAAACTTTAACCTCAGACTGAGCCCGAGTGTTCACTGTAAAAAAAAACTAAGACCATGTATCAGTAAATTACAGAAAAATGAATATCAAGATTTTCAAGATTTTTCACTGGATACTGTCTTTTGGTCATAAACAAGCTTCTGTATAAATTTCGAAAAAAATCCATGTAGGTTTAACAAAATTATTGATGTTTTTTAAAAAAAAACTTTAACCTCAGACTTAATCTGAATGTTAATTGTAAAAAAAAAACAAAGTCCATTTATTAGTAAAGTACGGACGAATGAAAATAAATATTTTCAAAAATTTGCTCTGGATACTGTATTTTGGTCATATCATAAAGAAGCTTGTGTCCGAATTTCTTACGATTCCATGTATGTTTGACAAAGTTATTGATGTCGAAACAAAACTTGAACCACAGACTGGACCTAAATGTTCACGCCGACGACGGAATCTAGGATCGCTATATCTCGTTTTTGCGAAATAAATTTCGCAGGCTGGACAATAATATTTTTTTTAGATTATCTCAGTAGAAACGTTTTAAAAGGAAGATAAATGTATGTCATGAAGACTATACTCACTGATTCATAGAAACAAATCACACTTGTTCATTAACATACTATTGGTCAACGGCAAATGTACATTTTCTGCCCTTTTTGGCCATGTAGGGTCACCTAAATTCATTAGTGATAACAAAAATAATAATTTCAAAAGTAAGGCTTTGTTTTATAACTCAGTAGTAAGTTTATACCTGGTACAATGTATATGTTTCCTATAAAGACTGAGTCAGAGATAGAAACCAACCGCCATTTAATAAACAAAAGTGATCTAGAAGCCAAATTAAGGAATAGGTTGCACAAACGTATATCAAAGTTAAAAATCTTTTAAATTTAAATATGTTGTATTCGTTAATGATTTACTGTCAAGGAACAGTAACTTGGCTACATGTATTTCTATATTTGGTGAAATAATGCATACTACTTTGGTTCGTTGAACATCTGTAACAACTGAAAATTTCTTTTATTATTCGATATGTTACTGATTGAATTCTTCAAAATAGGTGAACAATTATATAGAAAGCACATAAAATCGGCGAAAAACGTTGAATTTGTCTTTAAGTCTTCAAATATCCAATTTCAAATCCATAGATTTGTCTTAAAAAAAGGAATGTTGTTGGTACATATATTTACGTTTTAATAATATAAAATAATCATTTGGTCACCGACTTCGTTTTTGGTCTATCAACCAATCAGTTACCTAGTTGGTAATGAAAAAAACGTAAAAAAATCGAAGTTTAACGGCCTACAACGCGATGACTTTACGTTTGTTTCGACGTTTGTTTCGTATTTTTTCACCTAGCACATCACTTTGAATGACGGAAACCATAAAAACCATATTATTATTCTATATCATTAAAACGGAAATTTATGTATAAAATAAATATTTTTTTTAAGAAAAGATATTTGAACTATAAATTGAAGACAAATTTAAAAACAATTTCCGCAAAATTTATGTTCTTTCTATACAAATGTTCAACTATTTTGAAGGAATCAAATCAGTAATATATCTGACAATGAAAAAGATATATGCACTATGTTTTTCGATTTCCAGTTATAGTTCAACGAGACAAAGTTGTATGCAAAATTTTACCAAAATCTGTGACATAGCCCATGTACTGTAACTTGACCTTACTTAAAACGTTTGAAATTTAAATTAATTTTATCATTGATTGACACTTTTGTACAACCAAATCCAGGTCTGATCTTCAACAATATAAATAGTTATGTCTATTCAAAATATACTCAACTGGATTTTTTTCTCCCTGAATATGTTTGAAATATTTTCGGCTGGACGTTTAGCAGTCATCAATCCATAAAAGGTACATACTGAACGATGACATAACATGAATGTAGAAAGAAAATGTTACATTGGTACGAAACGGTTGCTTAAGAATTTACACCTCTGGGGAGCCAAACATTTCTAGAATTAAACTTTTTTTCTTAACCTGAATTTTAGGTTCATATGACAGTAAGAAAGTAATTGATGAAGAAAAAATCATATGGTGGTGCACTTTTATTTTGCTACGCCATTTGAAAGTACCCTTTTTTAATGATTTTCCCATTTTGCATCAATTTTTACCCATTTTTGGGCTATTATCATGAAAAAATCAGTTTCACAATTACACTTTTTTTCATACTTTCACTAAAGATGAATTGGACCAATCTTAATAGAATAGATTTAACTTAAAACACTATAGGTTGGTGTTAATATTAGAAAGTTTTATAAAATTTTGTTGCTTTTTCGTAACAAATTGACCATACTGTCAATTTTGTAAATTTGTTATTTTTCTTTTTTTAGAACAAAAGCATATTATTTCAACTTCTTTGTTATAAATGATTGAAAAAACATATCAGATAATTTTTAAAAGAAAAAATTGATATGGGATGTACATATTTTGGTAAAATAATTTCTTTGTACTCCTCACCCATTTTCTCAACATTTTGGCTTATGACACTTACCGGATTAGATATAAAATTTGAAAATTTTATTACTCAAAAACTACTTATTGTAAGTACACAATTTTTTCACAGTTTAGTTTGATTATAGTATTTTTCAAATTCATTGATATTTTCCACTTGTATCACATGTTTTGGAAATAAATCCCGAACGAGAGTTCAACGAGATTGAAACATCAGAAGAATACATCCTTAAATCATTATAGTAAAAATTAACAAAAGTGACAATTAGTAAATTAATTTGTTCAGAAAAACAATTTCGTTACATCTTTTTGTGCCTCTGTGCTTTATTGCTGTGTTCTTAATTGAGTAGGAAAATGTCTTTGAGCTGATCACTCGGAGCTTGAACCTTCGATATCGGCTACTAAACACTGAATAGTTGTTATCTAAGTTTCCATTCCTAAATGATATGAATAAAAAGATACTTTTATGGAATTGATCGGAAATAAAGCCTCGCAACAGTCTATAAATAGATATAGGAAGATGTGGTGTGAGTGCCAATGAGACAACTCTCCATCCAAATAACAATAAGTCTTTTTATCTTTTATAACTTTGATCACAATGGAACTTTAGAAAATATACACATAACTATGCACAAAGGTGTCTGATTTTTAGCACGTTTTAATTCTTGCAATTTACACTTATTTTCAACCATTATAATTCACCAAAACATCTGAAAAATATTATGTATCGTTATTTACAAATGGTAAATTAAAATGTGTTATCATAAAACAGACACAGTTAATGTAGAGCCTTTGCTGAAGACATGTGCACGAAGTAAAATAATGATGATAAGTAATATACTGTATACATCTGTCACGTGTTTAAACAGACCAATCAAATAACGTAGCAACCAGGAAATATTTTTGAAATAATTTTGATTCAAATCAAAATGAACAATATGTATTTTGGTGATACAAATAATTATAGTCTTTCATATTTCCTGTAACTTTTCTGTTTCACTCACAACAGTGATTTTCACACAATGAATATATTTATTGGAAATAAAAACATTTTTGTCTGCAAGTTCAGATAATCATTCAGGATTAAGTAATATCTACTGTATAGTAATTTTATCTAGGGATTAGCCACATGGGGTCTAGGGCAGTTTTTTACATCATAAGTGTAGAAACTTTATCTCCCGCCTGAGGTCAAGGTCTGTATGATCAGTGTATGCTATGGTCAAATAAGAAAGCATGAGCTTGGACATGCAGTCATTCAGTTAATTTCTCTCAAAGAAGAAACATCGTTTATTTGAAGCTTAGAAAATATTTTGTAACTTTTTGCAAAAAAGGAAGATCGCTGTTTATATATAATAGCTGAAGCTGAAATTGTAAGGTGTTATTTTTTGCTAAAAGGAGGTTTACTTATTGTATGCAGATTTGTGTGTGTGAGATTCAGAGATCCGACTGCATTTAAAGACTTTTCCAGAGCAGATTTCCAACTACTTGTGAAATTCCAAAGATCTGAGGAAGGTCCATCTTTGTTGAAAGTACAGCTATATTTCAGGTAAAAGCGAACCTTAATCATTTTATTTATAACTTCAATTTTTGCCTTTGAACCATGGTCCGACGTGCATTAATTTTTGGTCACTCTTTTATTCATAGATTGGAATCCTTTGTGTTTGGAAATAGCTATCAGGGATGGTTTAATTTGGGGTTTGATGGTACAGACATTCAAGTCGAGTATTTCGGTTTGGGTGGAAGTACGCTTCGTCCGGGTCCAAAATGCGTTCAAAGGCAAGAATTTATCAAAATTATTGATGATTATAAGCCTCATTGTGTTTTTCTTCTAATCAGTGGCAATGATTTATCCGATGAATCAAATCCCGCTAGATTAGCGAGAGATATAATAGTTTTTGCCGATTACATAATCAAATGCTATCATGTTCATCACGTGATTTTAGGTCAGTTGCTCCCGAGATACTCCGGGGGATTGGAAGACAATTATAATAACAAGGTTATAGAGATAAACAAAGAGCTACGAAAAAATGTATATCAACGTTGTGATATTAGCTACTGGCAGCACAGGGGGTTTTGGAAAAACACTTAAGCACTGTTATCAAATGACAAGGTGCATTTAAATGCTACAGGCATGGCCAGATATGCAAAGAGTGTTCGTGCAGCTGTAGGTAGTCCAGCTCGAAGTTGAATATTTATTTTATCACTTATATGTTGATATTGAAGCAATTATCTTCTATATAAAACATTGATATGGAGGCTCTTGTCATGTGGTAACTTGACAAATATTATGGTTATATACTGAAAATATGGTACTCCATTACTACTTAATTTAATATATGTTTCCTTTGTCTTGTTTGGTTTATTATGGTTGTGACACAAGAATGGTTGACATTACTAATGTCGTATATTATTACATGGTTCAGTTACATGTTATTTTACATGTGGATTAACTATTAAATCATTTTTCATGTACATACATGTGTATTGACTTTGGTTCAAGCAGAGGAACATACGTAATGGTTTATTACCCTATATGGTTGTGTCACAATAGGCTAAATTGGTTGTAAAATTTAATTTTACATGTTTTCTATACATACAATGGTTGTAGTTCTGGAGTTCTATATCAGTATATTTAATTTTTGTTTTAACATGTTTAATTCAATATTGGTTGAATCTATGCATTCATTTATACATGTATAGGCTTACAAATATGCCTAATATTTATTGGATCATTATTTTCCTCAATTGGTTACATTAAGAAAATATTGTACTAACAATTGAAATAGTATATTTTTATTTTGATTATTCCAGTCAAAATGCCAATGCAAAGAACAAAAAGGAAAGCTACTCCCAGAAATTTGACTGAGGCGACAATTGGGGATGTTTTTGAGGTGGAGATTACTGCTTTGCCGACATTAAATGGCAAAGAAACAAAGGAGTACTAGAACACAACCACAACGAGCTGATTTGCCGGATAATATTCCTATGAGTTCTTCAAATAATAATCTTCAAACCAGTCCATCCGCAAATGACATTGCTAAAGCATTATTTGCAAAGTTGCACAGTTCCGGCATTCAACTAGTAAAGGACAATAACGTGATGTCGACCAGCGAGATTTCAACCATACCGAATCATTCTTCACAAACTGGTCATGCAAGCAGAGCACAGTCTATGCAGATTCCGGTTAATACAAGTATACCACCGTTGGCAACTGTACAACATGATAACAGTGATGACCACGACTCGCCATTAGCAATACTTCAGCCACCCTTATCATCGGATCCGGATGTAATAGCAGTTCCAATCAAGCTCTGCTAATGTAGACACTCCCTATGCATTTCATATGTTAAAACATTCTATACCATTAGATTTTCATTTTAGTTGTAAGTTAAAAGATGATGTTTTGGCAGATAAGTATGTGAACTTTGCTTTTTTGCTGCCGTCTAATATTGAGGAAGATTTCTCAACTTTGTTTGAATATTTTAATATCACTATTTCAAATAGGAAAAACAAAAGGGAGCTCCAGTCAATTCATCAGTGGATGAATGCTTTTGACATATTTATGTCCATTTATTTAAGAAATTTTTTGAATTCTGCTTTGGCCTTGATAAAGTATGGTTATGCTTTTCGTGGTTTATATAAATCTTTGGGGTTTCAAGCAGCTAAAACATATGATGAGAAATTTAGAAGGGTTAGAAAAGTTCTAAATTTGAGATGGGATACCATAAATGACGAGTTATGGAGGTCTGTATCTCTGACTGAAAGGTCAAACAGCTCCACGTCTCAGGATAGGAGCTCCTTTATGAAAACCTCTAAAAATACATTTCCAAGAAGGGTCCAACAACAATTTCAGTTCCCCATCGGCTATTCTTGGGCCTTCTGTAAGTCAGGGAATGTACATAAAAAACTGTAAACTCAAACACCAGTGTGTCCATTGTAGCAATAAACATTGTACCCTCACTTGTACAGAGGGTCAAGTTAAACGAGCAACCTCTGCCAAAAGAGGGGCGAAAGATACCAGAGGGACATTCAAACTCATAAATCGAAAATAAACTGACAACCCCATGGCTAAAAAGAAAAGACAAACAGACAAATATTTCGCGGTAGTGTTTTGCCATGGCTTTATTTGAACTTGTTTGTTTGCTTTTGGCCTTGAATGTTTGTCCCTAATATTTTATTAACTATGTATTTACTTTCAGGTATCACAGATCGAATTTATTCGTTCATAGTGTGTTAATTTACGTTTTGATTGAGTTAAGCCTTCCAATTGATGTTTTATCGTGTGTTTTCTATGTTGTGATGTTATACTATTGTTTCGGAAAAAGGGAGAAGGTTTGGTACCATTAAAACGTTTAATCCCGCTGCAAATGTTTGCACCTGTCCTAAGTCAGGAATCTGATGTACAGTAGTTGTCGTTTGTTTATGTAATTTATACGTGTTTCTCGTTTCTCGTTTTTATATATACTAGACCGTTGGTTTTACCGTTTGAATGGTTTTACACTAGTACTTTTGGGGCCCTTTATAGCTTGTTGTTCGGTGTGAGCCAAGGCTCCGTGTTGAAGGCCGTACATTGACCTATAATGGTTTACTTTTATAAATTGTTATTTGGATGGAGAGTTGTCTCATTGGCACTCACACCACATCTTCATATATCTATAAACAATAGTACACAAAACACAACATAGAAAACTAAAGACTAACAACACGAACCCCACCCAACACTTGGGGTGATCTCAGGTGCTCCGGAAGGGTAAGCAGATCCTGCTCCACATGTGGCACCCGTCGGGTTGCTGATGTTAGTACCAACCCGGTAAATAGTCTAATTCGGTAGGTCACATTCGTGAAAAGGGAACGGCATTGTAGATACGACATTAGGAACATATCCGTTATCATCTGTGAAACGGATATTCCATAACGGTCAACCAACTCGTGATGGCGTCCGTAAAATTTACGAAGGGATGGTTTCAACTTCACCACTTGGAACTCTTGGTTAAATAGCTTCCTTGTGAGCAGCAACCCTCTATCAAGGAAATCATGATAGGAAATACAAGCCCGGGAATATCGTATCAATTGGGAGATATATACTCCGTATGTAGACGCTGCGGGAATGTTGCTACATAGAAATGGAAAGTTCACAATTGGGAAGCTGAAATCATCTCTTTTGTCGTAAAGACTCCCTTCTCCGGTAAAGAACAAATATTTATCGGGTTACAATCAACAGTTGAAAGAGAAATCTGATTCAAATTTTCCTCGAAATCATAATAGCGCCAGAGAAAATCCAGTTGTTGTACAGGCAAAAATGGAAAAAAATTTAAGATGGGGCGTATTAAAGGTCCGTTCAAAAATGCACCTTTCCCAAATTTTGTTTGTTCCCCTTTAGGGTTAGTTCCAAAGAAAGAGCCGAATTCGTTTAGATTAATTCATGATTTGTCCTATCCTAAAGGATATTCAGTTAACTCAGGTATTTCTCCAGAATTTTCAGCAGTGCAATACCAAAATTTTGAGACAGTTATAGAATTAGTCCAGTTGTATGGTTCACGGTGTATAATGGCTAAAAGTGACATTAAGGACGCATTTCGCTTCATTCAGATTTCAGAAAGAGATCATCATTTATTAGGGTTTCAGTGGGATAGTAAATTTTATTATGATGCATCCCTACCAATGGGGGCATCCTCGTCCTGTCAGTTATTTGAAGCTTTTTCCACGGCACTTCAATGGATTTTAAATGACAAATTTCACATTCATTGGGTAACTCACTTGCTTGATGATTTTTTCTTCGTAGGAAAATCTGGTACTAATAATTGTTTGACAGCATTGCACACTTTTATGTGCCTTGCAGAGAAAGTGGGGGTTCCAATAAAAATAGAAAAAAAAAAAAAAAACACAACTCCCAACAACCTGTCTTGTAATATATGGAATTGAAATTGAATCCGTACAGATGGTTGCTCGTTTATCTGAGGAAAAAATTCAAAAGATTTCACTATTACTCAGTAAATACAAATGTAAACATAGTGTAACTCTAACTCTAAGAGAGTTACAGTCATTATTGGGTCTTTTAAATTTTGCATGCGTGATCATTGTTCCAGGTAGAGCTTTCTTGCGCATATTATTTGATTTGACTATAGGCCATACATCTCCACATTATAGAATAAAGTTAAATTCTGAAGCAAGATTAGATCTTAAATTATGGGATTTATTTATTAAGGATTTTAATGGTAAATCATGTTTTTTATATAACGAATGGGTTTCCTCAGATATTTTGAAACTTTTTCAGATGCTGCTGGTACACATGGTGGGTTTGCTGCTGTTTTTGGCGGTAAATGGTTTGCAGGTGAATGGCCACAGGAAATAAGAAATTTGCCCATTACAATAAAAGAGCTTTTCCAGATTGTTTTGGCAATTGATATTTGGGGTGCTTTTTAGCCAACCATAAAATTTTGTTTTTAACCAATAATGCAGCGGTTGCTGCAATTATATTTAAAACATCTTCAAAAGAAAAAATTACTATGGTCCGTAGATTGGTACTAGCTGCTTTAAAATACAATATTTATTTTCGAGCTAAACATATTCCTGGAAAGACCAATATAATTTGTGACCTGTTGTCTCGTTTTCTTTTCAGAAAGTTCATCGGATAGCTCCATGGCTAAATCCTTCTCCTGTGTACATTCCACCTCAATTTTTGAATCTGTAACTGATTAACTCATTACTGCATCCTTATCTTCAAATACAGTTTCATCATATAACAGAATGTTAAATGTGTATCAAGAATTTTGTACAAAGTGTTTTCCTGGTAGTCAATTACTTCCATCTACTCATGTCATGATCGCTCATTTTATTTCGTATCTTTTTATTAAAAATTATCAACCCTCTACGATAGCTTCATACATTTCTGCTATAAGCTATGTACACAAAATAAGTTTTTACAAGACCCGACAGACCTTTTTTGTCAAAAAAAAAAAAATTGCTAAAAGGTTCCAAACACTTACGTAGTTCAGTTGATACAAGGTTGCCTATAACCTACGATATTCTTAAGAAATTAATTCAATCTATTCCAAAAATGATAGTAGGATGTGAGTTTTGAACAAGTGGACAATAATACGAGTCATATAACAGTTGTTTTGAAACATTACAAACACAGTAATATGCAACAAAAGACTTTATCAATTCCTATGGTTAAAGGAAATATATACTGTCCTGTTACTGCTCTATTGGAGTATTTACGGTTGTCAAATCTTAACTAGGTCCTCTATTTAGATTTCAGTGTGGGAAGCCTGTTTCATCATTTTACTTTAATTCCTCTTTGAAAAGTTTATTATTGTTTGCTGGTTTGAATGCAAATGCTTATAAGGGTCACAGTTTTAGAATTGGGGATGCAACTTCAGCAGCTGCCAGAGGAGTGCCCTTAGCTATGATTCAAAACATGGGTAGATGGAAGTCTAATGCCTTTCAGCAATTGATAATTTTTGTATGTAAAGTAAATAACCTTCTGTCCTCTTGGTAGTAATTATTTGTTTTTATTTTGTCGAACATTCTGTACTAACTAGTAGAGGTCAACATGGTTTGCTCTACAGTTTTTCGTACATTAAGTATATTTGGGTAGAGGTCAACATGGCTTGCTCTACATTTTTTTTTATTCAACATGTCCAATACATTGTGTTTTGTGAAATAATTTTATGTATTTGTTTTTCTTTTTATATTTCAGAATTTGTAAGAGAATATTTTCACATGACTATTATTAATACTATTTGTTTTTATTTTCACATGTATTTTCGTCTATATGGACGGTAAAGGTCAACATGGCTTGCTCTGCATTTTGGTGGTCAGAAATGGCTTATTTTCTTGAGCTTTATATACCGTACAATTTAATGAACAAGCCATATTTGTCTTCCCTAGATCTGGACAGGGAGTCCTTGGGTGGGGATCCCCTTTGGTGATTTGTGGCATTTTCTAAACCCCATCTTTGTTTTTTAATGTCATTGTCATTTATTTGCTACTATTAATATTGTTAATATGTCATTCTCAATTAATGATAATTTTTTAATAAATGACATTTTCCTCAACTCAACTTTGTTGTATATTAACAGCAAACTTAGCTCAGCCTCCTTATAGGTTTGTGTAACACCATCTTGAGGAACCTTGGCTGTCAAAAATAAATTTATTGGAAATAAAAACATTTTTGTCTGCAAGTTCAGATAACCATTCAGGATTAAGTAATATCTACTGTATAGTAATTTTATGTAGGCATTAGCCACATGGGGTCTAGGGCAGCATTTTACATCATAAGTGTAGAAACTGTATCTCCCGCCTGAGGTCAAGGTCTGCATGATCAGTGTATGCTATGGTCAAATAAGGAAGTGTAACTTTTTGCAAAAACCCACCCATCTTCCACCCAATTTAAATAATCAGTTTTAATCATTATTTTTACTTTTTACTGTTATTATTATTTCATCTAGCAATACTGGTTATGTGATGCTTCACAAGATTATTTTCATTGTATTTGTAGTAGTGTTTAACTATTTGTTACTGTATATACTGGTTGGGGCATTTTCTAAACCCCACCTTTGCTTTTTAATGTCAATATCATTTGTTTGCTAATTTTAATATTGTTAATATGTCATTCTCAGTTAATGATAAATTTTTAATAAATGACATTTTCCTCAACTTGAGTTGTTTACTTACCTAAGCCTCCCTTTAGGTTTGTTGAACACCATCTTGAGGAACCTTGGCTGTCAAAAATTTCTGTATTTCTGTATTTCTCATTTCTCGTCATTCCCTTTCTTGATTTCTACAGAAATTAATGATCTTCTGTTGTAAGAAAAGGTTTTTTAAATTGTAGATGGATGTTAAATAAGGGAGATATCAAAGCCATATTATGTTATGCAGCTTATGTTTGCACCCCAACATGCATATAAGAATGGACGGAACTTATAGGAACCCGTATTATATTTTGGGAACTCGGTGGCTGCACATCAATTATACTTATCATTATTTCAATAATACTTTGGTTGCAATCCAGCTGATAGATCTTTGGTGCTTCTAAATCAAATCTGAGAATTTGAATCTATTCTGTGAATATAAATGTACGACATAATGACCCTTTAAGAATATTCTAATTGAAAACGAAAACAAATGTCTTTTGACTTTGACACTCAATCTTAGACAAACATGTAATATTAAAAACATACAGTTAAAAAAAACAACATTGGTTGATTGATAGTTGGTTGCTTAAAGTCCAGTGGGGAATATCTCATGCATGTTGAGGACGAAAACAAATTCACAATAAAAACAGTAGGTAGGTATATTGTGTGGTTCTTTCGGTTATATCAGCTATATATAGTATAAGTTTTGGAATTTACGGATATTCTAGCCTAGAGCAACACCGAAGAGACAATAATTTTCGAAATGTGCATCTACATGTAGAAAAATTGGTACCGTTAGTTTTACTGCAAGTACAAATTTCCGAAGCAGGAAGTCACCATACAAAGCTCTGCTAAAAGAATAATGCTATACATCTATGGTGATTAAAAGCATTATATTAACAGCAGTCAGATTGATTGCATAGTGTTTGCTGTATACCCAGTATACGCCAACAAAAATGATGTGGTCTATAGTAATAAACTTATTGTTTGCACCTGTCCTATGTCAGGAATCTGATGTTCAGTAGTTGTCATTTGTTGATGTGGTTCATAAGTGTTTCTCGTTTCTCGTTTTTTATATAGATTAGACCGTTGGTTTTCCCGTTTGAATGGTTTTACACTAGTAATTTTTGGGGTCCTTAATAGCTTGCTGTTCGGTGTGAGCCAAGGCTCCGTGTTCAAGACCGTACTTTGACCTATAATGGTTTACTTTTATAAATTTTGACTTGAATGGAGAGTTGACTCATTGGCACTCATACCATATCTTCTTATATCTATTTATCATAGATGCCAGGATTGAAATTGTGTTCGCTAGACGCGCGTTTGTAAGGTAAACGATAGTTCACGTAAGGTCAAGCAATGCGTCATTGGAATGCATATGCAATACTCATGATCAAATTTATAGGTAACGTAAGTGCACGCAAAACGTCATTGGCAAGCAATACACAAAAAATAGTTCTGCAATGGGCCGAGCCTTAAGCAATAAACTACTTCGCTTGTTATTGAAGTATTGGACACTCAATTGCAGAATAAATTTAACAAAATGCAAATCGATAATATGTTTTCATATTTAAGAGTGAGTTGTAAAACTTCTGGTATAGATATTTAATGAGGGTTTGTATATCCGAGTTTAACTTGATATTAAACAATCGTATGTTATGCTAAATCATTATGTAAATTTTGAAACGCGCTAATATTAACAACATTTCATCAACCTAACTTCATCAACCTAACTTCATCAACCTAACAAATAAAAAAAGTAATAAATCAAACAATGACCAATACTTAAATATGATAAATCTTGAAAACAAACAACGATATCTTAGAATATTTCTTTGAAATAATGTAAATCAAATTTACGAGGAACAAATACATAAATTAAGGAGCAGAATTAAAACAAAATAAAATTAAATAATAAACAAACAAACAAATTCAACAAATAAAGCAACACATTAATGAGATTATTGAAGATTTCAAATATATATATAAATATCAAAATAGATAAAGCGGTCAGACTGTTTTAGAGAACTCTTTGGGTTGTTCTAGAACAGTTGCTGTGAGAAATGCTGACAGGTTTTAAGAGAGGCTAAAACTGATCCTAATGTATCAACTATTGTAAACTGATATTACACAAAATTCTTTTTTTTAATTTGCATTTTTCATTTGTAATTTTTTGAACAGTTTAAAATTTATTATATTATATTTATTCTCTGAAAAGAAACTAAAAAGTTTCGTTTTCAAAATCGTATCTTTATTCCTCTCATTGTAGAACTTTGTTATAGGCCGATTCTATAAAAGACCGAGTTTGTGACACTGACTATTATAAGCCAATGGGATTCATCAGGTAGTCACGACAAAGTAGTAGACATCAGTCCGAAACCAATGTGATTCATCAGGTAGTCACGACAAAGCAGTAAACATCAATCCGAGTCCAATGTGATTCATCAGGTAGTCACGACAAAGTAGTAGACATCAATCCGAGACCAGTGTGATTCATCAGGTAGTCACGACAAAGTAGTAGACAACAATCCGAGATCAATGTGATTCATCAGGTAGTCACGACAAAGTAGTAGACATCAATCCGAGACCAATGGGATTCATCAGGTAGTCACGATCAAGGAGAAGACATCAATCCGAGACCAATGTGATTCATCAGGTAGTCACGACAAAGTAGTAGACATCAATCCGAGACCAATGGGATTCATCAGGTAGTCACGATCAAGGAGAAGACATCAATCCGAGACCAATGTGATTCATCAGGTAGTCATGACAAAGTAGTAGACAACAATCCGAGACCAATGGTAAGTCACGACAAAGTAGTAGACATAAATCCAATACCAATGGTAGTTCACGACAAAGTAGTAAATATCTATCCGAGACCAATGGTAAGTCACGACAAAGTAATAGACATCCATCCGAGACTAATGGTAAGTCACGACAAAGTAGTAGACATCCATCCTAGCCCAATGGTAAGTCATGACAAAGTAGTAGACATAAATCCAAGACCAATGGTAGTTCACGACAAAGTAGTAAATATCTATCCGAGACCAATGGTAAGTCACGACAAAGTAGTAGACATCCATCCGAGACTAATGGTAAGTCACGACAAAGTAGTAGACATCCATCCTAGACCAATGGTAAGTCACGACAAAGTAGAAGACATCAATCCAAGACCAATGGTAAGTCACAACAAAATAGCAAACATCCATTCTAGACCAATGGTAAGTCTCGACAAAGTAGTAGACATCCATCCTAGACCAATGGTAAGTCACGACAAAGTAGTAGACATCCATCCTAGACCAATGGTAAGTCACGACAAAGTAGAAGACATCAATCCAAGACCAATGGTAAGTCACGACAAAGTAGTAGACATCAATCCAAGACCAATGGTAAGTCACGACAAAGTAGTATACATCAATCCAAGACCAATGGTAAGTCACGACAAAGTAGTAGACATCAATCCAAGACCAATGGTAAGTCACGACAAAGTAGTAGACATAAATCCGAGACCAATGGTAATTACAACTAATCGTTTCCAAGAAAGTATAAGGAAGGATAATAAACTACAGTTTGCATAAAGTCTATAGCCATATTGATTGATTTGATTTGAAAGATGGAGAGGTGTCACTCCAAAACATGTCTCCTTATTTAGTTTTATAAACATAGCAGTGTAAATAACATTTATTTATTTATATGTGTGATCATTTCTAAACGAATTTGAGTTTAAATATGTAACAAACTTTTTCCTGTATACCAGTAAAACACTATTGAAAGCAACTTTAAATTTAACACTACACAAAAAAAAACACCCGATAATACAAAACGACATTATTGCGTCAACATGCAAACGCCACCAAAAAAACGAATCTGTAAAACGATGCATTTTGTTCACAAGAACAAGTGCCCCAATATACAATAATCACAAATTATTTGGCTAAATCTGATATTGTAGCTTTTTAACTAAACGAACTTTTACCGTCAAAGCAACTACTGTGAAAGTACTTTAATTCGTTGGTATCAATTTTCGTGGTTTGAGCAAAAGTTACATGTTCGTGGGTTTTAAATTCGTGGATTTTAGTTTTCGAAAAAAAGAGTGAAGAACTGAAGCCATTAGAAAAAAGATTACAAATTGTCTCGATTGAAGGAAATTGCAAAGTAAACATTTAATTGTTGCACTCGTGTAAATCGCTGTGATGACACTGATTAACCTGAGATGGAGTGATCAACAGTTTAAAGACCTCAAAGGTGTTAATTAAGCCATTAACATGTCACTTACAGAAAACAGTACTAGTAACATAAACAATTAATGCTATAAATGTACCTTGAATTGTAAAATTAATTCTTAACAAAAGCAAGCCCAGCATGAAATTATTATTTCCATACGAAAATTATGAGGATATAAAATGAACACTTTATCATAGCATATCATCACCGGAAATCTGACTTTCATCGATCAAAATACTTTTATGAAAATTAAAAGATCAAAAGTTTTACAGTTATTAACGATTAAATGGGTACAATCCTCCTGCAGTTGTAGTTCATAGTGTATTTGCCCTGAGACTAATATAATAGTAGTTTCAGATTTGCCGATATTAAATGTATTCTCTAGATCATATCGGTAGTCAAACCTACCAGAGGATCTTTCCATTCCATGTCTTGATTTGGACAACAATTGTTATATTTCGTTGACACTTAAATTCGTGGATAAAGTAATCCACGAAAACCACGAAAATTGATTCCCACGAATAAAAGTACTTTCACAGTATACAATATTAATTCGAAATAGATCAATTTTCATAGGAGAATTAAAGTCTACGCGACAATATAGATGTTTTGAAAAATTTTGGTCGACGCGATACTGATGAAAAGCAAATCGGATGAAGGGAGTAGCGAAACCTCAGAACAAATCGACAGAGCTGGTCAAAGAGTTCTTAAAGTCTATCGATAATAACGACGTTGTTCGATCACACCGTATTGGATACTTCCTGTAATATATTCTGTTTGGAATGATAATTAAAAAGGTCAAAGAGCGTCTTTGGGATTTTTGTAACAGGTAAAACATTTCGATTACAAAGTAACCATATTATTTTCGCGGGTGTTTTTATATCCGAGTTTATCCGATATTATCATACAATCGTGTGTCTAAGATTCCAAGTATATCAGTGTGAATGAAAATATCATTAAAAATCAGGAACACTATTGCATTCAAATTTGACACCTTTGCCTTTAACATTATATAAGAGAGCCCCAAGGGTGACTGGGGAATAGAAATATGGTCACTCATGGATTCGTCCAACCGGCAGTAAAACCTTTGCCAAAGTGAAACATCCGTTTCGCTGTGCGGTATGTAAAAGACGCAGCCACTTCCGTCAGAATAGAAAGGGTAAATCCGATGTTTCGTGTAGAGATAAAGCCAAGCTATCTGCACGATAAGCACCATTAAACAACTCTTTGAAGGGTCCGTAAATGTACTGTTGCACGGCAATATTTCCGTCCTTATCCAATATTCCTTCATTTTCCAGTAATAGTCAAAATTTCCCAAGTCCAAGGGTGACTGAGGAATAGCAATATGGTCATCTTGCCAATGTGGGGCGTCCGTTTGGATGTCAGGATGTACAAGTACGCAGTCACGTCCAATAGGAATGAGGAAATTCAATCCGATGCCTCATTTATAGTGGGTGCAAACCTCTTTGCACATTAAGAACCCTTGCAACAACTCTTTGAGGGCCCGTAGGTGGCAAAATTTCTATCCCTATCCAATATACCCTTATTTTTCAATGGCAATCAAAATATCACCGACCTTCATCCCGGACGACTTCTAGTATAGGACCTACCTATTGTATTTAATGTTAATTTGTTCTTGTCCTGAACATGCATGAAATATTTTCCACTGGACGTTAAGCAACCAACAATCAATCAATTTAAATTTCCCGACCTTCATCACGGACAACCCTTTTACAGAACCTACCTATTCAATCAATCATATAAAAGAGAGGCGAAAGATACCAAAGGGACATTTCGGAGCCTTTTATAGCTGACTATGCGGTATGGGTTTTGCTCATTGTTGAAGGTTGTACGGTGACCTGTAGTTGTTAATTTCTGTGTTATTTGTTTTCTTGTGGAGAGTTGTCTCATTGGTAATCATACCACATCTTCTTATTTTTATATTCAACCTCAGAAGTCGATAATAAACTGACAACGCCGAGGCAAAATTAAAAAGACCAAAAGACAAACAACAGTTTATTAAACACAACATAGAAAACTAAAGACTGAGCAACACGAGCCCCAACAAAAACCAGGGGTGATCTCAGGTGCTCCGGAACTGTAATCAGATCCTGCTCCACATGCGACATAAGAGATTCATAGACTGCAAGCGGCTAAATATGTGTAAAGGATCATAAAAAATGTCCACAAAGTTAAGCTTTTTCAATTTTATTTCTTTCTACTGCTGTCCAGGTGCTAATAACTGTCTTGTCAGACTATGTAACAACCGAATTACGAAGCACAACACAGACTTTGAACCTGTGCCAAAACACAATCCACAATACCAACAGGATCCAACAGGAACAGTCAAGAAAATGTGAATCACTTCTATTTACAGTTATTTAGAAAATATTCGTTGTGGGAATAAATTGTTTCCTCTATACACTTGCACTAATGTATGGACACTTTAAGTTTAAACTTGAAAGACATTTTAATGTATTGGCACGTCCTGCATAACATTGGCACATTACTAATTAAATGTTTTGTTAGCTACTAAATTTTACTCATAGTAACGTTTTTATCCTTATTGCTTATTTCAATTTCGACTACTGCTTATATATGAAAACGCAGGCATTCTACACTTCTATTGATATAAGTACAAAAGATGAGGATAAAGGCAATAGTAGTATACCGCTGTTCAATAGTCACCTACCAATGAGACAGAAACCCAATAAAACAATCAAATACATATTATTATTTGGCAAATATCATTGATAGTCTACTGCTTGCAATAAAGCTCCAAATCGTCAAGATGACAACAGACTCAATATCGATTTTACTTTCAGTAAAATGGCCATCTTTTCCACAATAAAAAGAAGAGAAGAGGCGAAAGATATCAAAGGGACATTAAAACTCATAAGTCGAAAATAATCTGACAATGCCATGGCAAAAAAAGAAAAAGATTAAGACCAAAAAAAAAAAAAACAGTATACAAAACACAACATAGAAAACTAAAGACTGAGCAACACGAACCCCACCAAAAATCAGGGTGCTCCGGAAGGGTAAGCAGATCCTGCTCCACTAGGAACACACGTCGTGTACGTTACTCCTTATAGGTTAGAAAAACGAGACAAATTCTGTGTAACTAATTTGATTAGACTTTCAATTTCACTATTGATAATTATATTGTCCATGTACAAGGCAGCTACAACCTCCAAGTGTTATATGCGCTATTCGATTGTAACAACATATATATATAGACATGTCACAATTTGGAAGCTGAGATCATCTCTGTTAACACAAAGTTTTGTTCTCAACCAACACAGCTTGTCATTTTCTAGATGTAAGTCAATATAGGAAGTAAACGTAAATGTAGCTGTGGCATCCTTTATTTTAAGTTCCACTGGATAGATGCAATCAATATAGTCACAAAACTAACATAAGTAGACCTGCGTATGTACGGCGCTTCCTTAACAACCAGATTGAAATAATCAGTGTGACTGAAGCTAACATGAGAACAGTAATGTTTACTTTCCTCACTTTTCATAATTTTATTTGGATCTTTTAGGGTAGAAACTAGCAAATGCATTGTACTAACAAAACGAATGTTTATTGCAAACATAGTTATCCAATATACGAGCATGGCTTCAATTTCGAAGGTGTCTCCCAGATATATACCGGTGTTAAATCTGTTGTTGTCTTTGTAATTATTGCTCCAAACTAGACTATTGTAGGGACGGCTCGGACATGTAAAAGCTGATTAATTTATCAATGTTAACTTATTGTAGATGCTAGTTCAAAGATAGACGACATCTATATTCAATGTTGTAGTATGGTTGCTGTCTCCTTAAAACGTTTTAATTATCCGTAAATATGAGACATTTTTATCTACTGATGTCACTTTGAATAAAGCTACATGTATACTATGGTGTCATCAAATTCTGTTTTGATACCTATTACTAAAACAAATTAAGTATATAAAATCACACACTTTCTTCACGATAATTTACAACAGAAAACCATTTTCCTAGTGTAAACATGGAAATTGAATCGACAGGTTCTTCTCGGCATTTTTACCGTCAGATGACGCTGTCCATGAATTAATCTTCATACATGTGTTTGCCTGCGTGTCATAATCTTATCCGATGGTGCAATCTGAAGATAAAAACATGAAGAAATATGTAAATATGAAAGAAAAAGATCAGAACATGAAGAATGTACAAAAATGTTTGATATAAAAATAAGGAGATGTGGTATGATTGCCAATGTGACAACTACCCACCTGAGTGTGAATGGCGTTGATGTAAGCAACTATTAGTAACCTTCAACAATGAGTAAATCCATAACCGTATAATCATATCTAAAAAAGGCCCAGACATAAACAAATGGGAAACAATTATATCGAGAAAATCATCGGCCTTGTTTATGATGCCACAAACGACAAATATTTATGGAAGACAGCAACAAACGACAATCACTAAATTTCAGGCACACACTGAACATGTACATAAATAATACGTTTTGAAAATACAATTAAAAATATGATATAGCTAAATGTCGAGCCACAAAAACATCTACCCATCAGATACCAACGATAGACAAATGTAAAATAAATTATTGGTTTTCGTAAAAGAGAGGCAAAAGATATCAAAGGGACATTTATAAGTCGAAAATAAAGTGACAACGCCATGGCTAAAAAAAAAAAAAAAAAAACAACAGACATACAACAGTAAACAAAACACAACTTTGAAAACTAAAGACTGAGCAACACGAACCCCACCAAAAAATGGGAGTGATCGTTGTTTTGTATTCAATGGAGAAGTTCAGAATTTGATACGGAGATTGTATTCAATAATAAACAAGATTTTATTAATAATATATGCAATAGGCTTTAAGGGTCTTTTAATAATTCAATCATTTGAAAAAAAATGTTTTATTATCCAAAAAACAAAGAAGTATAATACATAAGAAATGCAAAACAAAAGTTAAAAGAGGAAGATGATACCAAAGAGAAAAAAAAAAACATATCGAATATCCAAACAAACAATGTCATGGACAAAACAAACAATACCATGGACAAAACAAACAATACCATGCATGGACAAAACAAACAATACCATGGACAAAACAAACAATACCATGCATGGACAAAACAAACAATACCATGGACAAAACAAACAATACCATGCATGGACAAAACAAACAATACCATGCATGGACAAAACAAACAATACCATGGACAAAACAGCAGCATACAAAATACTAAATAGAACACTGAAGACTAGAAGAACCCCTGGTTATCGCAGGTGCTTCGGAAGGATAAGCAGATCCTGTTTCAATTAAGGTACCCTTTTGTATCAAATGGAAATTTAGCTTGGGTTTAGAGGTAAGTTAACCTGTTTTTCTTCCGTCCGACAGTAAATCTTTTCGTCAATGGGTGTCCGTTTTGCTATACCGGGTCTAGAAATACGCGGCCATGTCAGGTCTGAATTGGGAGTACAAATCTCAAGCATCGTTTAGACCCCTATTGCAATATAGAGATTTGTAGGTTGCCTGTGATAAGGCAAAATTCCAACCCTTATCCATGTTTATTCCCGACTATTATCCCAATAAATCCGTTATGCAGAACCAAACTAGATATTACAAATTGTTTCTGATCTTTTCCAAAATATTCACAACCTGTTTATAACATAACGTCAAACAGCAACGAACCAATCAACCATGTACAATTTTACAACCTAAATACATGTACAAACGCATTTTCATTACAAAAAACTTATTGCATTTCTTCTAATTGCTGTTCATCTTTTATGCCAAGTATTTTAGAACAAAGTTCACACCTATTAACAAGATATCTGTATGCAGTTTTGTAAGACACAACATATACAGTCCGCCAAAAGTTAAGCACCACCTAAATATAACTGGCAATATTTTTTTAACTATTGCGAAAAAAATATTTATGTTTGGTGTTATGAATTGCCTATAACATACACTAAGAAAATTCATTACAACCAAAAAAAAATAAACTCTGATAAACCCGCAAAGCAACTTTTTGTTAAAGATCATCTGCACTTTTACAAATACACTGTTTCGATGCCTTTAAATCATCTTCCTACTGTACCGCGTACAGGTGAAATTTGACCTTCACCAAGTCACTGTGAAATATAGCAAGGCGTAAGTTATCTATGACTGAACGTTGACAAGCAATTGACATGTCAAATGCCGGTAGGAGCACTAGGAGCATATGTAACCATTTCAACGTTAATCACACCGTCATTGTCAGATTTTACAAAGTCATGTTGACGCAGGAACTGTAAATGATAGACCAAGGTCCGGAAGACCCCGTTTAACTAACTATCGTGACGACAGACTGCTAATTGGTCGTGCTAAAGCCAACCCATTTACTCCTGTCCCACAGCTTAGACACTACTGGCCTCCAGGTGGTCGTGTTAGTGTTCGAACGTTGGTTCGTGCACTTCATAGAGGATACCTAAGAGCACGTCGTGTTGTCAAGAGACCTGCCCTAACAGCCAGGCACCGTATAATCAGGTTTCAAAGGGCTAATGACCATCGACGCTGGAACATGAGAAGCTGGCAAAATGTTCATTGGTCAGATGAGAGTCGGTTTCTGTTACGACCAGTAGACCGCAGAATACGAATTTGGCGGGGAAATAAAACTGCCTATGACCAAAACAACATTTGCCCAACGACTGCATTTGTTGCTGGTGGTATAACAGTATGGGGTTTCTTCTCATACTGTTGTAAGCTGGGTATAGATATTTTGCAGGGTAACATGAACAGACAGACATAATGGAATTTGGTGCTTAGAAACATTGTAGCCCCTCATTTTTATAATCCCCCACTTGCGTCAAGACCCTTGTACATGGACGACAACGCTAGAACACACAGGGCAAGGATTGTAACCGAGTACAAAGAGCAAGAAGCCATTGACACTATCTTTGGCCCTCCATGTCTCCAGACATGAACCCTATCGAACATGTCTGGGACGGCATTGGCAGAAATCTCAATCCCAGATATCCACCTTTGCAAAATCTTGGCGATTTAAGAGGGGCAATTGTTGATGAATGGAATAAATTTGCTGAAATAAGTTCAGAAGGCTTGTACAGAGTATTAGACGCCGTGATATGGAACTGTACAGGAAGAGAGGTGGTTACACATCCTATTGACTCAAATATAGACATTAATTTTGCCGAACATACCAAAGATTATTTGTAGAGACTTTTAATGATATTGGGTAATTAATTGTTGTAAAAAAATAAAATCACAGTGAAACTTAAATTCTGTTTCTGATTTGTGTAATTTTCACTATTTCTATGAACGCCAAATTCAAATGCATAGAACCTGCATAAGTGACCAAACTTAAGTTGATGGTTTGTTTATGGTGTATGTTAGCAAAATTGCTACATGAATATTTTCTCTTCTTCGAGGATTAACTGATTTTTTTAAATGAAAAAAATTTGATGCAATAAAAATAGGTGGTGCTTAACTTTTGGCGGACTGTATATATTGGATTATCTTCTCATATTGCATTCTGTAGATTAATTGCAATTGTGTTATGTAGATATTTGGAACTTCTCAAAATTCATTTTCTGGTAAAATTCTTAAAAAATATTATGAGAAAAAGATAGTTTATAATTTTAAACAAAATAATCAATAATGATTTGATTGATTGATTGATTAGTTTTAACGCCACTTTCATCACTGTTGTAATGTTTCTATGTATGTTGTCGTTTGTTTTGTAGCAGTTCAGTGTTTATGTTGTTCCGTTGTTTTCCTCTTATAGTTGATGTGTTCCTCGATTTTGGTTTGTGACCCGAATTTTCTTTCAGTTAAATCGATTTATGACTATTGAACAGCGGTATACTACTGTTGCCTTTATTTGTGTTATTTCGTGGCGTCAGTTTTATTGGCGAAGGAAGCTGGAGTACAGTCCTTGGATGGTGTAAATTTCCCACTAACACCATACACCATTCACCATACATCATACACTCTGTGCCATTACACCATACACGTTACACCTTTGCATCATACACCGTACACATTACACCATAATGCAATTTAATTTTAAAGAAAGCGTGCGACTACAAAATTATTTATTTATTTTAAAAAACGAATTTTAATCACAATATTGTAAATTAATGTTTAAAATTAAAAATCAGTTCTTATTTTGCAAAGTTTTAAATGTCGTACACCATTCATTCACACCATTCCCGTTCGCACGTTACACCATTACACCATTCCCCTTACACCATACACCATAGCACCATACACCTTCTACCATTGCACCATATGCCATATACCATAACACCATACACGTTTTTGGGAAGTTTACACCATCCAAGGGCTGAACTCGAAAAGAACCACCGACCTTTGGTAGGAAAACTGACAATCCTAGTCAATGAAGATAAGTTCAGAATTTGATACGGAGATTGTATTCAATAATAAACAAGATTTTATTAATAATATATGCAATAGGCTTTAAGGGTCTTTTAATAATTCAATCATTTGAAAAAAATGTTTTATTATCCAAAAAACAAAGAAGTATAATACATAAGAAATGCAACACAAAAGAGGAAGATGAGACCAAAGAGAAAAAACATACAATGCCACGGACAAAACAAACAATACCATGGACAAAACAAACAATACCATGCATGAACAAAAAAACAATACCATGGACAAAACAAACAAAACCATGGACAAAACAAACAATACCATGGACAAAACAAAAAATACCATGCATGGACAAAACAAACAATACCATGCATGGACAAAACAAACAATACCATGGACAAAACAGCAGCATAGAAAATACTAAATAGAACACTGAAGACTAGAAGAACCCCTGGTTATCGCAGGTGCTTCGGAAGGATAAGCAGATCCTGTTTCAATTAAGGTACCCTTTTGTATCAAATGGAAATTTAGCTTGGGTTTAGAGATAAGTTAACCTGTTTTTCTTCCGTCCGACAGTAAATCTTTTCGTCAATGGGTGTCCGTTTTGATATACCGGGTCTAGAAATACGCGGCCATGTCAGGTCTGAATTGGGAGTACAAATCTCAAGCATCGTTTAGACCCCTATTGCAATATAGAGATTTGTAGGTTGCCTGTGATAAGGCAAAATTCCAACCCTTATCCATGTTTATTCCCGACTATTATCCCAATAAATCCGTTATGCAGAACCAAACTAGATATTACAAATTGTTTCTGATCTTTTCCAAAATATTCACAACCTGTTTATAACATAACGTCAAACAGCAACGAACCAATCAACCATGTACAATTTTACAACCTAAATACATGTACAAACGCATTTTCATTACAAAAAACTTATTGCATTTCTTCTAATTGCTGTTCATCTTTTATGCCAAGTATTTTAGAACAAAGTTCACACCTATTAACAAGATATCTGTATGCAGTTTTGTAAGACACAACATATACATTCCGCCAAAAGTTAAGCACAACCTAAATATAACTGGCAATATTTTTTTAACTATTGCGAAAAAAATATTTATGTTTGGTGTTATGAATTGCCTATAACATACACTAAGAAAATTCATTACAACCACAAAAAAAAACTCCGATAAACCCGCAAAGCAACTTTTTGTTAAAGGTCATCTGCACTTTTACAAATACACTGTTTCGATGCCTTTAAATCATCTTCCTACTGTACCGCGTACAGGTGAAATTTGACCTTCGCCAAGTCACTGTGAAATATAGCAAGGCGTAAGTTATCTATGACTGAACGTTGACAAGCAATTGACATGTCAAATGCCGGTAGGAGCACTAGGAGCATAGGTAACCATTTCAACGTTAATCACACCGTCATTGTCAGATTTTTACAAAGTCATGTTGACGCAGGAACTGTAAATGATAGACCAAGGTCCGGAAGACCCCGTTTAACTAACTATCGTGACGACAGACTGCTAATTGGTCGTGCTAAAGCCAACCCATTTACTCCTGTCCCACAGCTTAGACACTACTGGCCTCCAGGTGGTCGTGTTAGTGTTCGAACGTTGGTTCGTGCACTTCATAGAGGATACCTAAGAGCACGTCGTGTTGTCAAGAGACCTGCCCTAACAGCCAGGCACCGTATAATCAGGTTTCAAAGGGCTAATGACCATCGACGCTGGAACATGAGAAGCTGGCAAAATGTTCATTGGTCAGATGAGAGTCGGTTTCTGTTACGACCAGTAGACCGCAGAATACGAATTTGGCGGGAAATAAAACTGCCTATGACCAAAACAACATTTGCCCAACGACTGCATTTGTTGCTGGTGGTATAACAGTATGGGGTTTCTTCTCATACTGTTGTAAGCTGGGTATAGATATTTTGCAGGGTAACATGAACAGACAGACATAATGGAATTTGGTGCTTAGAAACATTGTAGCCCCTCATTTTTATAATCCCCCACTTGCGTCAAGACCCTTGTACATGGACGACAACGCTAGAACACACAGGGCAAGGATTGTAACCGAGTACAAAGAGCAAGAAGCCATTGACACTATCTTTTGGCCCTCCATGTCTCCAGACATGAACCCTATCGAACATGTCTGGGACGGCATTGGCAGAAATCTCAATCCCAGATATCCACCTTTGCAAAATCTTGGCGATTTAAGAGGGGCAATTGTTGATGAATGGAATAAATTTGCTGAAATAAGTTCAGAAGGCTTGTACAGAGTATTAGACGCCGTGATATGGAACTGTACCGGAAGAGAGGTGGTTACACATCCTATTGACTCAAATATAGACATTAATTTTGCCGAACATACCAAAGATTATTTGTAGAGACTTTTAATGATATTGGGTAATTAATTGTTGTAAAAAAATAAAATCACAGTGAAACTTAAATTCTGTTTCTGATTTGTGTAATTTTCACTATTTCTATGAACGCCAAATTCAAATGCATAGAACCTGCATAAGTGACCAAACTTAAGTTGATGGTTTGTTTATGGTGTATGTTAGCAAAATTGCTACATGAATATTTTCTCTTCTTCGAGGATTAACTGATTTTTAAATGAAAAAAATTTGATGCAATAAAAATAGGTGGTGCTTAACTTTTGGCGGACTGTATATATTGGATTATCTTCTCATATTGCATTCTGTAGATTAATTGCAATTGTGTTATGTAGATATTTGGAACTTCTCAAAATTCATTTTCTGGTAAAATTCTTAAAAATATTATGAGAAAAGATAGTTTATAATTTTAAACAAAATAATCAATAATGATTTGATTGATTGATTGATTAGTTTTAACGCCACTTTCATCACTGTTGTAATGTTTCTATGTATGTTGTCGTTTGTTTTTGTAGCAGTTCAGTGTTTATGTTGTTCCGTTGTTTTCCTCTTATAGTTGATGTGTTCCCTCGATTTTGGTTTGTGACCCGAATTTTTCTTTCAGTTAAATCGATTTATGACTATTGAACAGCGGTATACTACTGTTGCCTTTATTTGTGTTATTTCGTGGCGTCAGTTTTTATTGGCGAAGGAAGCTGGAGTACAGTCCTTGGATGGTGTAAACTTCCCACAAACACCATACACCATTACACCATTCACCATACACCATTACACCATACACCCTGTGCCATTACACCATACACGTTACACCTTTGCACCATACACCTTACACATTACACCATAATGCAAGAAAGAAAGCGTGCGACTACAAAATTATTTATTTATTTTAAAAAACGAATTTTGATCACAATATTGTAAATTAATGTATAAAATTAAAAATCA
This sequence comes from Mytilus coruscus, assembly GCA_017311375.1. Taxonomy (NCBI): domain Eukaryota; kingdom Metazoa; phylum Mollusca; class Bivalvia; order Mytilida; family Mytilidae; genus Mytilus; species Mytilus coruscus. The sequence continues at coordinate 1,590,687 of CM029600.1, read as the reverse complement.
GTTCAATATTTTGCATAGTTTTAAATGTCGTACACCATTCATTCACACCATTCCCGATCGCACGTTACACCATTACACCATTCCCCATACACCATACACCATAGCACCATACACCTTCTACCATTGCACCATATGCCATATACCATAACACCATACACGTTTTTTGGGGAAGTTTACACCATCCAAGGGCTGAACTCGAAAAGAACCACCGACCTTTGGTAGGAAAACTGACAATCCTAGTCAATGAAGATTGGAGTCGCACGCACCTGCCACGTGCAGGATTCAAACTCACAACCTCGGTGTTGACAGACTAGTGATACAGTAGTTCGACTACTTAGACCACTCGGCCACCGAAGCCCCTAACAGTGATTTGACTAAAAAATTTATGAATCAAAAGTTGATTCGTTACTTACTTGACAACATCTACAATCATCAATGCGTTCAGAATTTTACAAGTTCACAGTATCTCATCAGAAAAACCCCAACACCAACACATCACTGTTGTTTTTTAATCCGCGTTAGTTTACAAAATGTATGGTTATATTTCTGTTAAAAGAAAATTTACGATGACATCTTTTTTTTAGATGTCGGTAACGTAAGCAGTTGCGTTTGTAGTCATCTTTATCTCATGTATACAGGAATGGTATACTGAATTCATCATGGCGTATGAAAAATGTTAAAATTAAGAGTTTCTCATTGCGTTGCTGTCTTGTAAAGATGTATTTTATTTGATAATTAAAAGTTTAAAAGTACCTTTAAATTACAGTCTGATGACTTGCCATGCGTTGCATAGCTATGTCTATTTTCGTGTTGTATTGATCAAATGTACTGCAGACTCTTCCTAGTAAGTCAATTATTAGTTAACACCCTGCTGATTTGCAATGTGTTTCAAAAATATTTCTATTTTTGTATTGTTTTTATCAATTGTACTTTGTGCTCTTCCTGGTACGTCAAAATTATGAATAAATATAGATTCCTGAAAAGCCAATGAAATTTCTCTAACTATCGTTTCCTCTTCCGTATAGGCAGATAATTATTATTTTGCTGTAACAATGTTAAAATAGTCAGATAATTATTATGTTGCTGTAACAATGTTTAAAAATAACAAAAATAATCTACGTAGTATACGCATGCGCAGTAAACTGTCTACTAATGCTTGGAGGATTGTTTAACTTTGCATCATCTGACACAGGACGCGTTTACATGTAAGTACAGACATTAATTAATGTTAATCTATTCATTTAACCACCACCATAATTTGCGAATTCATTAATTCATACAAAAGTATGCCTTTAATTTATATATTTTTGAAGGAGTATAATTCGAAATGTCACATGTAAAAAGTAAAATAACAAAAATACCGAACTCCAAAGTCCTTTATAAAATGGCAAAATCAAAAGTTCAATCACATCTAACGAATGGAAAACAACTCTCATATTCCTGACTTGGTACAGGCATGGTGGATTAAACCTGGTGTTATAGCTAGCTCAACCTCTCACTTGTATGACAGTCACATAAAATTCCATTATATTGACAACAATGTGTGAACAAAACAACAGACATAATAGGCAAAAATTTCAAACATAGGGTACAGCAGTCAACATTGTGTTATAATCTTAATCACTTTTTTTTAAATATAAAAGAATATTTACTTACTAAATACTGAAATACAATTCAAAATATTAAGAAAAAAGGGGATCCATTCCCTAAGCGTCTGAGTAATGGAGGTGAAAATCTAAACTTGCGTATAATATCAATGTCACCCAAATAGTTCAGTGGATTACACAGGGAAATTTCACTCGCACCAATTTCACGTGATTTAAATTCATGTAAATCTCACGTGAAATTCACGTAAATTTCACCTCAAACGAGCTTATACATGAAACTCACGTTTTATCAGTTCAAGTGAGTTTCACGTGAATCTCATGTGAAACTTATGTTATGAACAGAAAAATCGACTTTTAATTGTAGCCAACAAAAGACACAAATCAATAATAAAATTTAACAAGATTTATTATACACAAGTTTACGAGAAGTATTACATAAAAAGAAATGTCAACTTAACTGTCAAAATATATGTCCAATCTTTTATCTTTTCTTTATCCGGAAATCTTCTCGGAATCCACAGAATATTATATCCAATTGATCACAATCTAGTATGATGTAGTTTGTAAATAAAAATGTCAATCCAACTGCTGAGAATGTTGATGTCTTTCGATGTCTAAGTCTATCTGTATCCATGTCTTTAGGGTCTGCATACTTATATATACTCAAATGGAAACTTCTAGACAACGCTAGAAATTAAAATTACGCATCTTTTGTTATGATCATTCTGGAAACGTTATGTAAGTGAAATAGAAAGTTCTAATCATTCCATGAGTATCGATGATTGTTCCAGTGAATTCTAAACTGCATAGTTGTAACACAATGTATATTATTTTGTACACAATGTATATAATAGGCCACACAAAACAAATTAGGCCAACTAAATAAATATGATAGTTACAATATCATAACACCTCCCCTTAAAAAAGTTTGAGTTTAACAAAACTTTTCATGAATAATATGTACAAAAATACATAGTATATACATAGTATTTTAATAAGTTCTAGATAAATCATCTGCTATTACATTATCTTTACCTTTAATATGTTTTAAAATAACATCATATTCCTGTAACGATAAACTCTACCTAGTCAATCTCTGGTTCTCATTTTATGTATGAAGGTGAGAGGATTATGATCAGTATAAACAAGAATAGGATGCACAGTGGGATTTAAATATACATCAAAATGTTGAAGTGCAGACAACAGTGCAAAACACTCTTTTCAATAGTTGAATAATTTTTCTGATGTTTATCTAATTTCTTAGAAAAATATGATATAGGTTTTCAACATTATCATCTGTATCTTGATATAAAACAGCTCCAACTCCTACATCGCTTGCATCAACGGCAAGTTTGAATTGTTTTTCAAAGTCTGGAGTGATCAGAACTGGATTATTAATTAAAAGTGATTTGCTATTTTCAAAAGCGTTTTGACAATTTTCACTCCAGATGAATTTAGAATATTTCCGTAAAAGATGAGTCAATGGTTGAACAACAGTCGCAAAATTTGAACAGAATTTCCTGTAAAATCCAATCATGCCTTAATATCTTATAAGTTGTTTTTTATTTGTAGGGGGAGGAAATTTGGTAATTGCATCCACTTTAGCCGTAATAGGTTTCACTTGACCTTGGCCAACTGTATGCCCTAAATAACCAACAGTGGCCTGGCAAAATTCACTTTACCAAGATTAACAGTCAAATTTGATTGTGACAATCTATCAAAAGTATCATATAAATGTGTTAAATGCTCTTCCCAGCTATCACTACATACACTAAGATCATCAATATAAGCATAACAACAGTCTAAATCTTTTATAACATTATTGATCATTCTTTGAAATGTAGTTGAGCACTTTTAATGCCAAACGGCATTACAGTATATTGAAATAAGCCATCTGGTGTGACAAAAGCTGATTTTCTCGAGCTCTCTGTGTCAGTGGGACTTGCCAGTAACCTTTCAATAAATCAAATTTGCTCACAAATTTTGCTTGCCCAATATTATCAATGCAATCGTCTATCCTTGGAATCGGATAGGAATCAGATTTTGAAACAGAATTTACTTTTCTGAAATCAGTTACGAAACGAAAGGTTTTATCTGGTTTGGGCACAAGCAGACAAGGAGAGCTCCATTCACTGTTACTCGGCTCAATAATATCATTGTCAAGCATATATTTAATTTCTTGTCTCATAAATTCAAGTTTGAGTGGATTGAGCCGGTAAGGATGTTGCTTAATTGGAGAAGCATCACCAACATCGACATCATGACAAACAGCAGTGGTTTTGTTTGGCACATCTGGAAAAAGATTTTAAAAGAAAATACCAAAGCTTTTAATTTTCTCTACGATCAAAAGACAGATGTGCAAGTTTTGAATCTAAATTTGACAAAATTTCTGAATTTTTCAATCTAACTGTCTCTTCTATAGTTTTAGAACTAAAAGGTGGTTCAATTACATCTGGTTTGTCATGATTGTTCTCCAATTTAACCATGGCTAAAGTGGCAACTGGTTTACTCTCATCTTCATTAGTACGCTCAAAATATGGTTTTAACATATTAATGTGACACACTCTATTTTGTTTACGCCGACCTTGTGTTTTTAGAATATAATTCAAATCATTGATTTTACTCTCTATGGTATAAGGACCACAATATTTAGCTTGTAATGGATGTCCAGGGACTGGCAAAATACAAGTACCTTATCACCAGGCTCAAAAATCTGTCCCTGGCATCTTTATCATACCATATTTTCATCTTATTCTGAACAGTTTTAAATTGTTCTGAGCAATTTGACAAGCTGTATACAATTTTACTTTAAATCTAGATACATAGTCTAGAAGATTCAAGTCAGTGTGTTCAGTAAGCCACTTTTCCTTTATCAATTTTAAAGGTCCCTTACAGTATGACCAAATACCAACTCAAAGGGACTAAAACCAAGGGATTCTTGAACAGTCTCTCGGACCGCAAAAAGTAAAAAGTGAACACCATCATCCCAATCACTGTCAAACTGAAGACAAAAACTTCTGATCATGTTCTTCAATGTTTGATGAAAACGTTCTAAGGCACCTTGAGATTCTGGATGATAAGCACTTGACCTATACTGAGCAATCCCTAACTGGTACACGACTTGCTGAAATAAACCTGACATGAAATTTGAACCCTGGTCGGACTGTATAGACTTTGGAAGTCCTACTAGCGTAAAAAATTGATCAGAGCTTTGACAATACTAGGTGTCTTGATATTCCTTAACGGAATAGCCTCAGGAAAACGAGTAGAGGTACACATGATTGTCAATAAATACGCATTTCCGATCTTGGTCTTCGGTAAAGGTCCAACGCAATCAATGAGTACTCGGCTGAAAGGTTCTTCAAAGGCTGGAATAGGCAGAAGTGGTGCTGGTGGTATTTTCTGGTTAGGCTTACCAACAACCTGGCATATATGGCATAATTTGCTGTATTCTGCGACATCATTTCTAAGTATGGGCCAGTAGAAATGCTGCAAGATATTCAGGCAAGTCTTCCTTATACCTAAGTGTCCAGCCAAGGGGGTGTCATGGGCAAGACCAATAATGTCTTGCCTATAGACTTTAGGCACCACCACTTGGTATACCACTCTCCATTCCTCCTCTGGGGTAGCATCAGGGGGCCTCCACTTTCTCATTAAAATGCCATCTTGATGGTAATAGCATTCTGCCACTTTGTCTGCTTCCTCCTGTGGTTGAGCCCTCTTAATGAGCTGGAGAACCTCAGGGTCTTTTTTTTGCTCTTCGACAAATTTCCTTCGGTCTAATGAATGGCTGTTTATGTCTGGCCAAGGCATAATTACATTCTTGCTAATACTAGGTGGTCTTATTACGGCCTTCTCTGAGCTACCGGGACCTTCAATGTCGGCTAGGAAAGTATCAGAAAGGTCCATGTAATCAAACTGGTCTTCCTGCAAATCCTTATTTTGTTGTTTTCTAGCCATCACCCTAGTAACGACACAAGCTGGATACAGTTCAGCATCATCTTCAGGTGATTTAACATCCACCACCGGTTCACTGGTAACAATTGGTTCAGCAACCACTTTGTTCCTAGCTAGATCATTTCCTAGCAATAATGAAACACCCTCAACAGGGAGATTAGGACGAACACCCACAACAACTGGTCCAGTTATCAAATCTGACTTCAGATAAATACGATGGAGGGAACATCTATACAACCTAACTCCACACCTTGTAACAAAACGGAGGCACCAACAGAAGTCTCCTCGGACAAAGGCAACACACCTTCTAACAATAAAGACTGAGAAGCTCCAGTGTCCCGTAAAATCTTAATAGGCTGAGGAGTAGTATCAACAATAGAAACAAACCCTTCAGACACAAAAGGTTTATAATCCTCCATGTAATCACAAAAACTGGACTTAAAAGCTTGACTCGCAGGACATTCCAACGTATTGGTAACACGGGGTGTCGTACAAGCACTGGTCTTGGGCTTATTATCTCTTTCATTCTTCTTCTGGAGTCTAAAACAATCAGCCATCAGGTGACCATTCTTCTTACAATAAGCACAAGTCAGTGACTTTTTCTCAAAAGTATCAAATTTTGGACTAGACATATTATAACTAGACTGACTCTTATTCTGTGCAACAGGCTTACTATCAGTACGCTCAGTGCTTTGATTCTTGTAATTTCCACTCGAAGTATTAAAATTGTGACCTTTAAAACTTCTCTTATGTGAAAGGGTATAAAATATCGGAAATAACAGCTGCATCTTGTAATGTCTCAACAGTTTTGTCGTCTAAATGTGTTTTAAGTCTAAATGAACACACTGCTTGAACTCTTCTAATAACATCAATTGTCTTAAATTATCAAAATGTTTATCTATTTTCTTTGACGTAAGCCATTTATCAAATAGATCTTCTTTTTCCCTAGCAAATTCAACATAGGTTTGTGAATCAAACTTTTTATAAGACCTAAATTTCTGTCTGTATGCTTCTGGCACTTGCTCATAAGCTTTTAAAACTTCCTTTTTAACCTTGTCATAATCAGAACTATTTGCCCTCAAAAACACTTTGCAGCATTGTAGTCCAAAAAGGCTTCGGCCATTTCAAATTTTGAGCAATTTTCTCAAACTGTGGAAAAATTTATCAACTGTTTTTCACAAAATTTGGGAACCAAACGTATGTTTTTGCTGCATCAACATTAAAATGTTCTGATTTTGATTGGAATTTAGTGTTGCTTTCTTCTTTTGCCATTTCAATTTTCATTTTTCAATCTCTAACCTTTCCTCATTTCAAGTTCTGCCTGTTTTAATTTCAATTCATCTTGTTTTAATTTAAATTCATCTTCTTTTTCCTTTTTCTCCATTTCTAACCTTTCTTCTTTTTCTTTTTTATCCATCTCTAACCTTTCTTCTTTTTCTTTTTTCTCCATCTCTAACCTTTCCTTCATTTCAAGTTCTGCCTGCCTTTCTTCTTTTTCTTTTTCCAATTGTTTTAATTTAACTTCGTTTTCCAGTTGTTTTAATTTAAGTTCATGTTCTAATTCAAGCTGTTTTAATTTGATAGCGTCAACATTTTCAAGTTCAAGAGCCTCTTCACCTAAAATTTCTGCGTCAACTAATTTGTCTATTACCAAAGTTTTTATAATTTGTTTTCTCATAGATACTCTAAAGTCTAATTTCAGATGTTTAGCAAGCAACACTAATTCCTCTTTCTTTAAATTATCAAACCCCTCCAGGTCTGGCGTTTTCAAAAATTTACCGGCATCAAATGCCATTTTGTAGAATTTTGTTGGCTAGTTCTAATAACAATACTGAAAAAAATTTTGATAAGATATTAACGTTATCCCGGACGAGCCCCCAATTTCTGTTATGAACAGAAAAATCGACTTTTAATTGTAGCCAACAAAAGACACAAATCAATAATAAAATTTAACAAGATTTATTATACACAAGTTTACAAGAAGTATTACATAAAAAGAAATGTCAACTTAACTGTCAAAATATATGTCCAATCTTTTATCTTTTCTTTATCCGGAAATCTTCTCGGAATCCACAGAATATTATATCCAATTGGTCACAATCTAGTATGATGTAGTTTGTAAATAAAAATGTCAATCCAACTGCTGAGAATGTTGATGTCTTTCGATGTCTAAGTCTATCTGTATCCATGTCTTTAGGGTCTGCATACTTATATATACTCAAATGGAAACTTCTAGATAACGCTAGAAATTAAAATTACGCATCTTTTGTTATGATCATTCTGGAAACGTTATGTAAGTGAAATAGAAAGTTCTAATCATTCCATGAGTATCAATGATTGTTCCAGTGAATTCTAAACTGCATAGTTGTAACACAATGTATATTATTTTGTACACAATGTATATAATAGGCCACACAAAACAAATTAGGCCAACTAAATAAATATGATAGCTACAATATCATAACACTTACGTGAATTTCAACTTAAAATCATGTGAGATTAATGTGATATTCACAAGAGCAAATTTTGCCTGTGTATTATAATAGTCCCTAAGCGGTCTATTGCTACAAAATTTTTAATACTGCTCCCTAGATGAACATATACTATATAGCTGGTGGTCGTATTTGTTTACAAATTAACCATCATAACATATATCCTAAAGTTAGGACCATCCTAAGACTATCTTAAGACACTTCAATAGTGTCCTAAAGTTAGGACGATTCCTATAACTTTTCCTAAGTTACGACATGTTTGATAAACCTACTTAGGACACAGATACGTCATAATACAATCTTAGGACATGTCCTAGTCTGAACAGCGGTATACTACTGTTGCCTTCATTTATCGATAAAGAGGTCCCTGATTTCTCCATGTTGAAAGTTTCACAATCGTATCTCAATCACTAAATAAGCGTATATAATATGTATAAATCCATTGCAAAATTTTGTATACTCTGGTAAACATTGTTTGCATTATGGTTTTTTGTTCGTTGTAATAATTCTATCATGGTTTAAAAATCAAAATCATGTTTTATGAGATTAAATTATTATTCTTTAGAATCTAAACGAGCCATTTTGATTTGATTAATCAAATACATCTGAAGTGAAGCATTTTTCTTTCATGATTTGAAGTGTAAAAATACACTGATATTTGAAAAAAAAAGGTTTTATTGAATATCCTATTGAGCAACTCCATCATCAATGTCAAAAGATGTCCAGCCTCGTTTTAAATACAAATGACATTACAAATTATGTTTCATTGGAATTGGATCGTGACATTGTTAAAAGGCGATAGAGGGGATATATTGAATAATCTTTTCATTTGCATTAAAACAGCATTACACAACTACCATGTGTCAGTCATCTGTACATCTAGCACTTATTTTTGTAATTGAAAGGCAACATGCCGAGCACTTCATAAGAATACTTTTGAAAAATATTATATAACAATATATTCTTTTCTGAAAATCTCCCACATTCAAAGTTGAACTTAAATGAAATTGGCTATTATTTTTTTGGTCCTTTTTGGTCATATAGCTCTTCAACTGTTTCGGTTCTTACAAATCCTTGGATTTCAAATATTCCAACTTTTGACATTACTGATCCTGGGTCAAGTAGGATAAACGGTACTGTAGTTCCATCGGAAGAACAGAGGAGTAATTCGGTTTAACTTAAAGAGGAAATCAGTTTATATGTAAATAAGTTGACAGACTAAAAGGTTGACAGGTCGACAGGTTGACACTTGAAAGGTTGACAAGTGTTAAGGTCAACAGGTTGGCAGGTCGATATGTTGAAAGGTCGACAGGTCGACAGATTGACAGGTTGACAAGTGTAATGGTTAACAGGTTGACAGGGTGACAGGTTTAATTTTACAATTCAGTTTTTTAACCTTTTTATTAAGTCTTGACTTATAACTGTCTACCTGTCGACTGTCGATCTGTCAACCTGTCGACTGTCAACCTGTTAACCACTATTAAAGTTTTCATTTCTCACCGTCGAATTGTCAACCTGTCGACTTGTCGACCTGTTTACCATTTACCAATAATACTATTTTACACTATATAAGTTCTTTCAAATTGTCAACCTGTCGACTTGTCAACCATAACTTCAATTTTAACTATATTAAAATTTCAACTTGTTACCTTGTCAACCTGTCAACCTGTCGACCTGTCGACCATAAAAATATTTTCGTTTTTAACATTGTCAATTTGTCGACTTGTCAACCTGTCAACCAGTCGCCTTTAAAAATATTTGCATTTTTAACACATTGTCAACCTGTCGACATATCAACCTGTCTACCAGTCATTTATTTTTTTTCATTGTATAATTTAAATACCTTTATTGACCATGAATACATACGCGTATGAATTTATTATAAAAGCAGGAACTATAGTACCGTATATCCTACTTATAACAAATATAACAAGCAATATGATATTACCAAAAGATCTTATACAAAACATAAAAACTATGATATATAGCTATATTTGGAATGAAAAAGAGATATGATTAAAAGAGATATTTTGTCACAAATTTATACTGAATGTGGATTAAACATGTTTTGTATAGATACTAATATTTCAACAATTCAACTCAAACAGATTAAACCATTACTGTTTGAAAAAAATGTTGAACAAAATTGGAAGATAATGCCAAAATATTGTATGAATAAGATAGGAGATAGCTTTTTAATATTCAAGATAAATATAGACAATATAAATTTAATGGAAAAAAATTATAATAAAACAAATTCCAGGGTTGTATCAGCATTTGATAAAGACCTGGATAAAAGCAAAAGAAAAAACAATACAAAAGCCTACCATGTTTTGAGAAATAAGGAAACAAACAATATGGGACAACAAATATATTCAAGTCAACAATAAGTGTTCACTGTTCAAAAGCTAGATACAGAGCCACATTCTAGTTATGAATAAATTAATGGATGATGAAGGAAACATATCTTCAGACAACATACTAAGTAAACTTAAAAATAAGGAAAACTTGATTGCTGAAATAACAAAACTGAAGAAAGCTATTCCAAAACAGTGGACCAATATCATCAAAAACTCACCATCTAAACGTTACCCAAGTTAATATATAATAAAAATGAAAATCCTAATATCATAAATAAAAAACCTATGCAATCCCTAAATAACCATGACATTTATACCTTTATACTAAAAACAAGAGGAATACAAACACCTATTGGCTTTTAAAATGGAAATCACATTTGACACTAGAAAATACTAACCCTGCATATGAAATATTGAAAGTTATCTTTACAATTCTAGATGATAAGATATATAAATTATTTAGATGGAAACTGCTACATGAAAATAAACTATTAAAACAATGGCATATTATAGAAACAGATACATGCTCAAACTGTAAAGAATTAGAGGATTATGATCATTTCTGTCTCAAATGCTCATATGTTAAATCCTACTGGAAGGAAGTTCAACAAATTCTCGAGAAATTAAACATTACAAGACATGCTATTAATCTGAAAAGTATAGTTTGTGTATATGATAAGGAGTATTATGAACTTAATTTACCTCTAACCTTAATTAGTTACACTATATATAAAGGACAATATATGTCAGAAAAAAAGGTAAACAGTCACTGCAAATATTTAGACTCGAAATCAGAAAATATTTTGAGAGAAGAAAATTTTTAGGATACAAGATTGGTATATTATTAAGAAATGCGAGCTATTTAATAAATTTATTTAAAAATAGAAATATGAGGAACGTGAAGTGAACTTGATTTACACAATGAGATAAACTTGCTATTTTGGTAAAAAATAATACTTCTTTCAATTATAGCTAGTACTACTGTAACTTCTACATAAATAATAAATAATATTATATTACTAGTCTCTTTTTGTTGCTGTCAACTAACCATTCACTGGTTCAATGATATTCACGATATAAGGTATATAACATGACAAGAACACTTAGTAAATGAATATTACCTTCAAATAAAAAAATAAAATAACAGAAATACTGAACTCCAAGGAAAATTTAAAACCGAAATGATCTGATAAAATAGCATCCGATTTTACTGTAGATATATATTTTGTAAAACATATTTTGATCAACAATTACCACAGAATAAAATGACGACATATCACAATTCCCGCAAAACAAATGTTTTGAAAAGAAAATTCCATGGCTAATCCTTTTTATCAGATATACTCCATATTAAGCACTACACGTGTTAATCAAGTTATTTTGTAACCAAAACAATAAATTAAAAAAAAAAAATTTTTTTGCCAATTCGTTCCCCGTAAGTTGGTACTCAAATTAAAATACTATGCAACTCCTAATTGGATGATGCAGGGTTGAAAATATTTTTAATTGAAAGCTTATCATTTAGGTTTAAAAAAATTCAGAAAATTTCATTCATATTTAACAATATATTTAGCAAGGAGCCTTTAAATAAAGGCAACAGTAGTATACCGCTGTTCAATAGTCACAAATTGATCAAGCGAAAACAAATCTGGGCCACAAACCAAAACCGAGAGAAAAACATCTACCATAAGAGGAAAACAAAGGAACAACAGAAACACTGAACTGCAACAAAAACAAACGCTTTAAAATTTGCCTTTCTTATTAAGTGCAGGAGTTAGTCTTTTTTCAGCTGCATTTTAGATTTACTGCGGCCGTATGAACATACATGTATATTTCTATGCCTGTTATACAACGCTAACCTTACTGATAACATGGATGCATTATTAGCTGGTGTTTTTATTCTTTAAGAAAAAAAAAACAAATATGGAGCACAACTAGTACACTATGGAAAATTACCCTTTACTTTTAGCCACTTGACATAATGTGTGTTGTCATATTCATCAATCTAAAGTAAGAACATTTCAAACAGGGAATACCTTTTAAGATAAATTGAATAATATTCCAAAACACTTGCATACACGTTCAGTGCAAAAACACACGGGTTTCTTAACATTTCATACTAAGGATATTTGGCATTTTGAATTTATCGTAAAAACTAAAGGATATTGTGTTGGACTTGGAAAAAACTCCTTCTAGGCAATTTTATTTCTATAAATGATGAAATAAAATTTTACATTATTTAAAAAAAATGTTATGTTACATATGTTTAATCTTATTTAGAATGTTTTGTAACCTTTCCAGAACTCATGATCATATATAAAAGTGTATTAATTATCAAAATGGCAATAAAGGGTCAAAAGAAAATAAAAATAAATACATGACAATTATTTTTATACCATACCGTCTTCAAAAACATAGGATCATTAAATCAACAGGAACCATATGGATCTTACAAAGACGGGTATTTGAATAGTACAAAAATAATCAAAGGCATTCCTATCTCAATAAGAAAAACTGTTTTAAAAATAAGAAATGTAAATGTATTACAAAATTAGAAAGGAAAAACAGAAAACATCTTATAAAGTCAAATCAAATGTGAGGATATCTACATATTACATGAACCAGTTAAATATTAGGATCTTCATCTAAAGTCAACATATTTCAGGGAACCAAAGGTTTTGTTTTGATCGTTCTGGAAACAGGACATATTCGTTTACATAGAGGAGATAACTTTAGGACAATAACCTTTTTCCCCATATCAAACAAATTGTGGCAAGTATATTTCAGAAGTTAGATTATTTAGAAATATATTGTTTTACAGGAATTGGAGGAATACGAAGAAAAGTTTAAACATGTTGTATCCAGTGATAATCATTCTGACCGTCAGCACAATACATGAAAGTTATGCTTCCTGGTGCTCTAATCAGCCACAAGCAATGTGTACGTGCTTTCAGACATCTATTACGTGTAATGGACAGCCGAGTTTAACACAAATACCTAGTAATATTCCAACAAATACCACGGATTTGTGAGTAATGCTGTATACACATATTTTATATTAGATATATTCCAAACTCATGGACTTCAAATAAAACCCTGCGCTTAGAAAATTTTATACACACCAATTAATAGACATTATAGCCTTAAATTGAAGGCAATCGTGTTACAAAGATTTCCCTGATACATGTAGTGTTAGTACATGCATTAATTGAAACACAAGAAAAGCAGATGTGGGATACGTAAATGTTTCCTGATATACCAAAGTCCTTAAAATTAATTACTGATGATAGAAGACACCATTTTATGTTCTGAAGAATGTAACAACAAACCAGTTTACCTTTAAAATTGAATGGAATAAGCCTTAATATCCTTAAACTACAAACATATATGAGTTATCAAATTAATATTCAATGGAAGCAAATAACTGATATGTGTATGCATATGTTTTGACCTTGTGTATTTGGTTTGAGTTTTAGTATTGCTTTACCTGAGTATATTTGTCTACCTTTGAAATGAAAATAACAGTTTATAAAGTTGTCGTTAATTTTCCAATTAAACTTGCCTTGTTTCTTTCATATAATATACATACTATTTTTGTGTATTATCAAATGAGTCGATACCTGTATACGTATTTTCATCAATAAAACAAACTGGTTATTATAAGCTTTTGTCACTATTTAATCGGGAATTTTTTCTAGGCTCTCTTGTAATAATGAAGACATTTGACTTATCTAACCTTTACACAAACAATCGTTAAGGAAAGAGAGCAATTCACTAACGCAAAATGTTACACGAAACTTGCTTAAAAGAGGGACGAAAGATACCAGAGGGACAGTCAAACTCATAGATCGAAAACAAACTGACAACGCCATGGCCAAAAATGAAAAGACAAACAGACAAATAATAGTACAGATGACACAACATAGAAAACTAAAGACTAAGCAACACGAACCCCACCAAAAACTGGGGGTGATCTCAGGTGCTCCGGAAGGGTAAGCAGATCCTGCTCCACATGTGGCACCTAAACCTATGTACTTAACATAGGGCATAGGCTCGGGAGCTCTCAGAGGAAGGCAATTTCTTCGTCAGGATTTCTAGGCTTGTAACGGTCCCTGTGAGTTCAAAAATAATGTTTTGTTATAGCACGATGCAATACAAAAGTGGTACACATTTATAAACCGTTACAACAATACAGATTTACTAACTCATGCATGTATGTTCTAAATATGTTTGAGTGAATGTAGAAACCATGCACACGTTGAAAAAAGTATGCGTGGTTCTAACGATAATAGAAATGGAACGATAAGTCTAAAAAACGTCTAACTTTTTGAAAATTATGGCTATGGTAGATGGTTGCAACATTTAAATTGAAAATTCAAATGATAAATGATCAATGAGGAGTTATGGTAAAAGTCATTAATTGGTATCCCAAAGTGCAAAAAAAATTAACTTTTTCAAGCCTTTAAAAATTATGTTAATTTTAAATATCAATGAACAGATTAATATAATCTAGACAACTAAGTGCAGAAAGGTCACACGTGTGATGTCACTTTGACGTCAAAAGCATGTCAAAATTTACATAATTCACCATTTGGTAATTTCACTCATAGTTTTTGTCCAAATGTGTAGAAGCAACAGCTTTTCCAAAAAGATATTTCACACTCACTAACGTCATAGCAAAATTCATGCACTTAATGTAAGAAGCTTGAGGCCATAATGCCAATATGTAACAATTATCAAAAAATAAAAACTACTGTCTTACTAACAAATATCTTGCAAACATCTGAATGATGTTTTTTTGGTCGATTTATAATACTTTTATAATTTATCAGTTTTGCTCTCAAACTTACCCGATTTTTAGCTGTTATGCAGTATATTTGACTAAAGCAGATGATTCGGTGGATTTATTGTATCCCTCAATAGGAGTGCTATGTAATAAGTGCAACCATACCCCACTATATCAGTCCTATTCAGGACCGATAACTCTGTCGATAAATATTGGCGGGTATACAAAAATAAATGCTGAAATGTTTGCAATAACATACTTTTGTAAACAAGTTAATATTTCAATATCGATTTTTTTTAATTCCTGGATTTTGGTCAAAACATTAAAATACAAAAATAAATGAGAGAAATCATATGCAATGAAGTCTCGTTTAATTTTCTATGGAATAAAAATCTATTAAATATAAAATTTG
The DNA here is from genome assembly GCA_017311375.1 of Mytilus coruscus. Taxonomy (NCBI): domain Eukaryota; kingdom Metazoa; phylum Mollusca; class Bivalvia; order Mytilida; family Mytilidae; genus Mytilus; species Mytilus coruscus. The sequence continues at coordinate 1,575,073 of CM029600.1, read as the reverse complement.
AATTAGAGTATTTTTTTCAATAATTATCGTGAAACATTATATATTTGGTAAATTTTTAAAGCAAAATCAACTTATCGAAGAATTTTTCATAATACTCATATGTTCTTAAAGTTTTTTATGATATATATTTTCCGGTAGTGTACACGGAAAGACAATTATATATTTGTCCATTTTATGTAACTTGACGTGTATATCACTAAAACTAAACTCTGTTAATACATGTGTACACATGATGTAAATTGCACCTGGTAGCTTTTAGTTTGACACGATTCCTTTACATTACTTGATAATTTGTTGTTATGTAACAGTATAACTTAAATCTGAGTTTACTTCTTCGTATATTGGTCATATTGGTCATAGAGACTTTAAAGGTACAGAGCATTTATCTTTTGTTGTGCATGGTGTTTTTCTCTCGAGACGAAGATATTTTTTTCTTAAAAGAATATATTATTTTTCTATATAAAGATGAATTATACAGAAAAAAGGGAAACATCTTTAAGAATGTGCAAAATATTTTTCTTATAAAAGAGGGACGAAAGATACCAGAGGGACAGTCAAACTCACAGATCGAAAACAAACTGACAACACGATGGCCAAAAATAAAAAGACAAACAGACAAATAATAGCACAGATGACACAACATAGAAAACTAAAGACTAAGCAACACGAACCCCACCCAAAACTGGGAGTGATCTCAGGTGCTCCGGAATGGGTAAGCAGATCCTGCTTCACATGTGGCACCCGTCGTGTTGCTAATGTTATTACAAATCCGGTAAATAGTCTAATTCGGTAGGTCACATTTGTGAAAAGGGAAGAGTATTGTAGTTACGACATAAGGAACATATCCGATATCATCTGTGAAACGGTTATTCCATAACGGTCAACCAACTCGTGATGGCGTCCGTAAAATTTACGAAGGGATGATTTCAACTTCACCATTTGGAACTCTTGGTTTAATAGCTTCATTGTGAGCAGAAATCCTCTTATAAATTTCAGTGGTCACTATGTGTTCACTTCACACTTGAAATAATTTATTTTTATCAAGAAATTTAGAACATATAGAATCAAACATATCAGAATATTAACGAAGAAAATAACAGAAACAGCACAAATTCTTCATGAAAAATACAAGATGTATAAAAATACATGCGACACTTCCAAACACATCCGCCATTTTGAAAAATCCCGTAAAAATAACTTTTTAATCGATGTGGGACGTAATTTGCTCTCGATTTAAACTGTTTTAAGTATAATATTTCGCCAGATGTATGTTTTAATATTCTCAATCGTTTGCAAAGTATTACTTTTATTTACGGAATTTGTGAATTTGATGAACAAGTAGACATGAGGTCGTTAGATTTACCACTGAGTCAACGGGTAAATGACGAGAAAAAGAACAATTTTTACGAATCTCGAGGGACTTAATTTAATCCAAAATTAAACTGTCAAAACCGACATTTTTAGGTAGAATTATGTTCGAATACCAAGGATATAGTTGCAAAAGTTAGATAACGGGTCAGATTAATGAGAAAATTGAACTTTATTGAAACACCTATGCATTTTATATGGGACAAAATGACACAGAATGGCGGCTCGCTACGTCACCAAAGTCACGTGATGGCTTACTCAGTTGGATATGCAATATAGTTTCCTCTTAAAAAATCAAAGAGCATCACATGTGATTAGCATATTGTAAAGTTTAATATAGCCACAGCTTCTTTAGATAAATTTTAGCAAGTCACTTTTATGAGTCAAGAATTAAAGCATGCATATATTATGAAATCTTTAGTATTAGACCTAATTTTATCGCATATTTTTATTGATAAACTAAGATTCAATATTTGCTTGTTTTTATAGATTCCTTTCTAGAAATGGTATAACTTCAGTAGACGCAACTTTATTATCTGGATTAACATCACTTATAAGACTGTAAGTACAGATAGTACTTTTGATTTAGTGAAATTCAAGATATGATTATAATAGAGTGAGATCTTTGATAATTTGATCGTCTTGTTGGATTTTAGTCAAAATAAAACATTTTGTAAAATATATTATGAACAGAATGAATATAAAAGTATTTGTCGTACTAATGGTAAAATTTTACATTATATGTGTTCAGTATCGTATTAAATATGTGTATTCCTGCTCACTACCCAAATATATGATAGGCAGATGATCAAGTAAATAACACACCATGATGTACCGTTATTGGATACATTTATTGAAGACCACATGTTCTTCGATACGTTATATTGACAGAGAAATACTTTAAAAAAATTCTTATTACAAAAATGTATTGCATAAAATGAGAAAAAAAAATCATACTTCATCAATTTAGAATATCTTTTACACTTTAGTTATGTATGCTTAAAAATGTTCAAAATTAGCTATCGTTGAAAAACTTCAAGAGTCATACTACCAAAAGATCATCAATTTCACGGTTCAGTTAATCGTTAATAAAATCATATACAATATAGGTGAAGAAACGTACCGTATTCCGATAAACATTTGATTATGTAAAACAGTTTCAATGTAGGAATACAGTTTATATCTAACTTTATAGATCTACCTTATTGAATAGTTTCCCTAGATATGCAATTACCAATATATAGGGATAAGGAATTAAAGCTGTAGATTAAGTTAATTGTAAACAGTAAAGGTGGTAACTGATTATTTTGTGTTAAAGAAAAGAAACATCTCATTACAGTAAACAATTTATTTATCAATTAATTTTCGTTAAATATTAGATGTGTTACAAATGCTGTCTTCCAGTTTAATTTTAACTGTTTTCTTTCTTGAATATATATATAAACAAGATGGTACACTTGTGTTTGGGTTGATGTCACTAACGTTTATTTCCGTATTGAACAAATTGAAAATGTACATCCCTGTGCCAATAATAGCTTTACATCTGTTAGTTATGTCGATGACAACTGTCACACATTTACCTTTGAACTCATGGTAACGTTCAGTTCTCTGTTCTTTACTTACAAATTTTGGTCTGATGAGTACGATCTGATTGATCTACTACATTGTACGTAAACAATGTAAACTTTAAAAACAATTCCATTTACATTTAATTTGGAAACAGTTGTTAAAAAACCAAACCGCCGTTGTTGATATTAATTTTACACGACTTCTTATATATTTTATGAATAGATCAATGGATTTTAACTACCTTACAGTGTTTAAGACGCCAACTTCATTTCAAGTATAAGACCCGAGTCGTTCGCAAACCTGTGTCATTGGATAGTTTGTAAATATTCCATTACAACGTGCAACATGTTAAATTATTTATAAGAATAAGAAAATTCATATTTATTAGTTTTGATTTGGGTTCTAAATACTTTATGTAATTATCTTTGTCCTGATGACGCTTTAATTTGGCAAATATCGACAAGGCTCCACGTTGAATGTTTATATTCTCCAAGCTCCAAATATTTGAACTTTATTCAAACTTAGGATCAATATCTACAAGTGAAGATCAAAAATAGCGGACAGTAATAAAGAATAAATTTTCAAAAATGAAAATGAAAATATTACTTTATTATTCTCATGCATGATCTTGAATTAACTATTTATAATATCAAAGTCTTTTGTTTCGTTCTTTTGTTATTTGTTGTATACATGTATAGAGAGCATGAAATCATCCAATCTTGCTTTGTATTTTTCTAGTTATAATAACAAGAAGCCTATTATTCCAAACAAAAATGAGCTTATTATATTTTTGTATTTAATTCCATGTGTGCTATGTTTATGTTCTCGTTTATTAATTGGCATAATAAAATGGTTTATGTACACACACACTTTCTTTTTCAAATATGACCTTAATTAACAAGCTGTTGTGCTCAAACATTTTATACGAAACTTCTATTTAAACTGTGTTATTTGTTCCTAAAAGGGTGACTTTTTTATAGAAATGTTTAATAATATGATATTGGACAATGGACTCCCGAGAACTGATATGTCACAAAAACGGTAATGACCTTTAAACAGATACACGTCCAGAGCACCTGAGATCATCCCCGGTTTTGGGTGGTGTTCGTGTTGCTTTGTCTTTAGTTTTTTATATTGTGTTTTATGTGCTGTTGTTTGTCTTTTGGTCGTTTTTTTTTTTTTTTTTTTTGTGTTTTGCCTTATGAGTTTGGTTCTCCCTTTGGTATTTGTTGCCTCTATTGAATTCAATAATTGTTCTTTGTTATAAAGATTCCTTCGTCGAAATAAGATTACATCAATAGAAGCAAATACATTCTCTGGATTAACATCACTTGCGGATCTGTAAGTACAGACAGTACTTGTTGTTTAGTATAATTGAAGATATATTTCATAACAGAATGAATTCATATTTGATAGTATCGTCACGTCGCATATTTCAGATTACTTAGTTGATTTGTTAAATCTATAGTTTTGCATCAGATAAAGACACATTAAGGATCTCCTTATTTTCATTTGGAATAAAATCCTTTAAACATTCATAACAAGACACTGTATTGCTCAGAAATTGAAAGCGCTTTAAATGTGTTTTTCCAGAAGCATTTTGGTTTAACAAACAATTTAGGTTGTTTTCTTTCAGATTATGTCATGCCTACAGAAATAAACAAACGTTAGCTTTCTTATTTTTCTGTCTTTGTGATTTTACGAATAACATAAGTAAAAAAATGGAATAAAATATTAGTAAAATGTAATATAAAATCCCACTTCGATTTGTGACGTATTTTTTGAGACGTTTAAATCATTATATAAATACGATATCGTTAATGCATTGTAAACATAGCGATGTTCACAATGTCAACCATGTAAACAGTATACAGGAGTTCTTACAATGTAAACGACGTTAACACGATATTGTGTAAACATTGTTGATATCGCGATGCAAACGATGTAAACACGTTATCGTTACTACATTGTATACATCGCGTTGTTAACGATGTAAACAGTATATAAGAGATCTGACAATGTTAACGATGTTGACAAGATATCGTGCTAACATTGTTAAAATCGCAATGTAAACGATGTAAATAAAGGCAACAGTAGTATACCGGTGTTCAAAATCATAAATCGATTGAGAGAAAACAAATCCGGGTAACAAACCAAAACCGAGGGAAACACATCAACTATGAGAGGAAAACAAAGGAACAACAGGAACACCGAAGTGCAACAAAAACAAACGCCAACACACATAGAAACGAACTATTTGATAACAACTGCCATATTCCTGACTTGGTACAGGACATTTTAAGAAAAAATGGTGGGTTGAACCTTGTTTCATGGCATGCCAAACCTCCTGCTTTATGACAAATTAAAAACAATATCGTAACTACATTGTAAACATCGCGATGTTAACGATGTCAACGATGTAAATCGTATATAAAAGTCCCTACAGTGTTAACGATGTTGACATGATATTGTGTTAACATTGTAAATATCGCGATGCCGACAATATTGTTTTTACATTGTGCACTGGACATGGATGCAAAGTCTAGTTGAATTTGTATTGAAAACTCACAAAACTTCTATCTTCAACTCTCTCTATCTCTCTCTCTTCTTATGTTCAGACTGTCTTACTCTCTATCTTATATGTTTTTTCTTCCTAAGAAAGTTGCATTGATTAGATAATATTAATAGATTGTTATATTATATATTGTTGTTATATTTGCGCATATTATGCTGTAAATTGGAAGTTATAAATAATTTCTATTGAATAAAAAAAATATTTAGTTGTAAACAGTCTGAACTCCAATATGTGCATTTTAAAAATAAATATATGTCAGTAATATTGATGATCCACAGCAATTGGAATTCATTTAACACTTCTACAATATAAATCAATTTATTTTAAATAAAAAAAAATTTAAAAAACCTAACAATTGGAATTAATTTTTAAACACTTATTCAATATAAATTACTTGATTTTCAATACTTTTCAGAGGTTTAGGAGGAAACAAACTGTCCTGTTTAGAACCAGGGTGTTCAACGGTCTTGTTTCATTAACAAATTTGTAAGTATTCCATTACACCGTACAAACACTTTTTAAAGATAAATTTATTATAAGAATAAGAAAATTCAGGTTGGTCGGTTTTGATTGGCTACTCAATACTAAATGTAATCATATTTGTTTTGATGACGTTTAAAACTCGCCAAATATCAATACATGTTCTAAGTTGCATTGAAATGTTCACCAGTCTCCAAATATCAAGTTCAAGTTTATCTATACTACTAAAATGACGAGATCCAATTTGTTAGTCGGCATGATGTAAAACAACGAATCAAAGAAATTCAATTTATATATAACAAATATAGGACAATGACGATGATTAAAAATCATTCCAAGTCCATGAATGGATCAACGTCACAAAAAGTGACGTATTTTTTGTGACGTTTATATTACCACATAAATACGATATCATTAATACATTGTAAACATTGCGATGTTCACCATGTTAACCATGTAAACAGTATACAGGAGTTCTTACGATGTAAATGACGTAAACACGATACTGTGTAAACATTGTTGACATCGCGATGTAAACGATGTAAACACGATATCGTTACTACATTGTATACATCGTGTTGTTATCGATGTAAACAGTATATAAGAGCTCTGACAATTTTAACGATGTTTACACGATATCGTTAATCATTGTAAACATTGCGATGTTCACCATGTTAACCATGTAAACAGTATACAGGAGTTCTTACGATGTAAATGACGTAAACACGATACTGTGTAAACATTGTTGATATTGCGATGTAAACGATGTAAACACGATATCGTTACTACATTGTATACATCGCGTTGTTGTCGATGTTGACAGTATATAAGAGCTCTGACAAATTTAACGATGTTGACACGATATCGTGTTAACATTGTTAAAATCGCAATGTAAACGATGCAAAAACAATATCGTAACTATATTACATACATCGCGATGTTAACGATGTCAACGATGTAAACTGTATGCAAGAGTCCTTACAATGTTAACGATGTTGACACGATATCGTGTTAACATTATAAATATCGCGATGTCGATAATATTTTTTTTCACATTGTGCACTGGATATGGATGCAAAGTCCAGATGAATTTGTATTGAAAACTCACAAAACTTCTATCTCCCTTTCTCTCTCTCTCTCTCTCTTTCTCTCTCTCTCTTTATGATGTTCAGACTGTCTTACTCTCTATTTTATTTTTTTTTTCTTCATAGGAAAGTTGTATTGATTAGATAACATTAATAGATTTAAATATATTGTATTGCTATTATATTTGCGCATATTAAGCTGTAAATTGGAAGCTATAAATAATAGAAATTAAATTAAAAAAATATTTAGTTGTAAACCGTCTGAATTCCAATATGTGCATTTTAAAAATAAATATCTGTCAGTTATATTGATGATCCTCAGCAATTAAAATTCATTTAACACTTCAACAATATAAATCAATTTATTTTAAATTTAAAAAAAATTAAGAAAACCTAGCAATTGAAATTCATTTTTAAACACTTATTCAATATAAATTATTTGATTTTCAATACTTTTCAGAGGTTTAGGAGGAAACCAACTGTCCTGTATAGAACCAGGGTGTTCAACGGTCTTGTTTCATTGACAAGTTTGTAAGTATTCCATTACATCGTACAAACACTTTTTAGAGATAAATTTATTATAAAAATAAGAAAATTCAGGTTGGTCGGTTTTGATTGGCTACTCAATACTAAATGTAATAATATTTGTTTTGATGACGTTTAAAACTCGCCAAATATCAATACATGTTCTTAGTTGCATTGAAATGTTCACCAGTCTCCAAATATCAAGTTCAAGTTAATCTATACAATTAAAATAACGAGGTCCGATTTGTTAGCCGGCATGATGTAAAAACAACGAATCAAAGAAATTCAATTTATATATAACAAATATAGGACAATGACGATGATTAAAAATTACTCCATTCCAGGCCCATGAATGGATCAACGTCACAAAAAGTGAAGTATTTATTTTGCCGTTGATATCTTCACATAAATACGATATCAATAATACATTGTAAACATCGCGATGTTCACCATGTCAACCATGTAAACAGTATACAGGAGTTCTTACGATGTAAAATGACGTAAACACGATACTGTGTAAACATTGTTGATATCGCGATGTAAACACAATATCGTTACTACATTGTAAACATCGCGTTGTTAACGATGTAAACAGTATATAAGAGCTCTGACAATGTTAACGATGTTGACACGATATCGTGTTAACATTGTTGAAATCGCAATGTAAACGATGTAAAAACAATATAGTAACTATATTGTATACATTGCGATGTTTACGATGTCAACGTTGTTAACCGTTATAAGAGTCCCTACAATGTTAACACGATATCATGTTAACATTGTAAATATCGCGATGCCGACAATATTGATTTTACATTGTGCACTGGACATGAATGCAAAGTCCAGATGAATTTGTATTGAAAACTCACAAAACTCTCTCTCTCTCTCTCTCTCTCTCTCTCTCTCTCTCTCTCTTTCTGATGTTCAGACTGTCTTCCTCTCTATCTTATATTTTTTCTTCCTAAGAAAGTTGTATTGATTAGATAATATTAATAGATTGATATATTATATACTGCTATCATCTTTGCGCATATTAAGCTGTAAATTGGAAGTTATAAATAATAGGAATTAAAAAAAAAAAAAAAACAATTTGCGCATATTAAGCTGTAAATTGGAAATAATAAATAATAGGAATTAAAAAAAAACCCAATTAGTTGTAAACCGTCTGAACTCCTATATGTGCATTTAAAAATAAATATCTGTCAGTAATATTGATGACCCCAGCAATTAAAATTCATTTAACACTTTTACAATATAAATCAATTTATTTACCTAGGAATTGAAATTCATTTTTAAACACTTATTCAATATAAGTTATTTGATTTTCAATACTTTTCAGAGGTTTAGGAGGAAACAAACTGTCCAGTATACAACCAGGGGTGTTCAACGGTCTTGTTTCATTGACATTTTTGTGAGTATTCAATTACACCGTATAAATACTTTTTAGAGATAAATTTATTATAAGAATAAGAAAATTCAGGTTGGTCGGTTTTGATTGGCTAGTAAATACTGAAAAAAATCATATTTGTTCTGATGACGTTTAAAACTCGCCAAATATCAATACATGTTCTAAGTTGCATTGAAATGTTCACCAGTCTCCAAATATCAAGTGCAAGTTTATCTATACTACTAAAATAACGAAGTTCAATTTGTTAGCCGGCATGATGTGAAAACGACTAATTAAAGAAATGAAAGGAGTAAGTTCGATAACACCCTAAAACGGCCCCTATTTCTAGCTACAATTTTAAATTAGGATTTATTGACCAATATCACAATGAATCATAGCTAATACAATGACTAGATAGAAAATATGTCTTTTTGTTGAAAATTTACGTACTTGCGTTCTATTCATGATGTCACAAATAGCACTCATTTTGATTTTCAACGAAAATTCAATGAAAACGGGTAAATTTCCAATGATTTTTTGGACAGGAAACATAGAGCGCATGCGTCGACAAAAAAGCTTTATTAACAAAATAGATATAAGAAGATGTGGTATGAGTGCCAATGAGACAACTCTCCATCCAAGTCAAAATTTATAAATGTAAACCATTATAGGTCAAAGTACGGTCTTCAACACGGAGCCTAGGCTCACACCGAACAGTAAGTTATAAAGGGCCCCAAAAATTACTAGTGTAAAACCATTCAAACGGGAAAACCAACGGTCTAATCTATATAAAAACGAGAAACGAGAAACACTTATGAACCACATCAACAAACGACAACTACTGAACATCAGATTCCTGACTTAGGACAGGTGCAAACAAATGCAGCGGGTTTAAACGTTTTAATGGTACCAAACCTTCACCCTTTTTCTGAAACAATAGTGGAACATCACAACATAGAAAGAAACACTAAAAAATATCAACTAAAATAGCTTAACTCAATCAAAGGACATATTAACACCAGTGAACATACACTGAACAAATAAATTTGACCTATGATACAATGTAAATACAAAATAAATAAACTAAGGGAAGAATAATAAAAGTAACATGTTATATCGGTATGAAATGTTAAACAATTTAAGAAAAACAATATGCTCGAACAAAAATATCAGCCATTTGCAATAACTTAAAACACAGGTAAATGAAAATAATTTAGTTGTTAGGTATACGTGTACAGTTCCAATAGAGAAAGGACATATTTTAGTATATTTTCCACCTAGTTGTTCAGCATACACCCAGCGACTCGACCACGACATTTTAGATTGTATTGAAAATGATATCTCCAAATTTCAAAAACATGGTAAAATTTTACTCTGTGGAGATTTTAATGCTAGAGTTTCATCAGAGCCTGACTATATTGCTAATGATAGTAGTAAATTTATCCCAGTAAATACTGATTATATAATAGATAAAGAACTTCTCACTAGAAAAAATCAAGATAAAGTGTTAGATACCAGGGGAAAAGACCTATTAGATTTATGTATAAGTCATCAACTAAGATTTTTAAATGGAAGAGTGCTGGGTGATATGTTTGGTACATATAGATATAAGAAGATGTGGTATGAGTGCCAATGAGACAACTCTCCATCCAAGTCAAAATTTAAACCATTATAGGTCAAAGTACGGTCTTCAACACGGAGCCTTGGCTCACACCGAACAGTAAGCTATAAAGGGCCCCCAAAATTACTAGTGTAAAACCATTCAAACGGGAAAACCAACGGTCTAATCTATATAAAAAACAAGAAACGAGAAACACTTATGAACCACATCAACAGATGACAACTACTGAACATCAGATTCCTGACTTAGGACAGGTGCAAACAAATGCAGCGGGTTTAAACGTTTTAATGGTACCAAACCTTCACCCTTTTTCTGAAACAATAGTGTAACATCACAACATAGAAAAACACACTATAAAATATCAACTGAAATAGCTTAACTCAATCAAAGGACATATTAACACCATTGAACATACACTGAACAAATAAATTTGACCTATGATACAATGTAAATTCAAAATAAATAAACTAAGGGAAGAATAATAAAAGTAACATGTTATATCGGTATGAAATGTTAAACAATTTAAGAAAAACAATATGCTCGAACAAAAATATCAGCCATTTGCAATAACTTTAAACACAGGTAAATAAAATAATTTTGTTGTTAGGTATACGTATACAGTTACAATAGAGAAAGGAAATATTTTAACAAAATAAATAATTTTGATGTTCATAGTACGAAGTGGAAATTTATATTAGTACCAAACACTTATCAAAGCTGGTATATAGACCAGATATAACCCTGAATAACTTTAAATAACAAAAAAAGCATTACAATTAGTATCAACAGGTCAAATAAACAAGAAAGTACGATTTGAGAGTAATCGCAGTTACTGACAGCTAGTTAAAAGCCAAAACAATTAATAATAAAAATCATGCATCAGAGACTAAAATCAACTAAAACACATCCCAAGGATTTAGTATTTTAACGTCATGGACAGTCAAAGAAGACATGACTAGTGCAATGCCAAAATAAATGTATCGACAGACAGTAGGATAGTTAGGAGTTTAACCTCTTTATAGATCAAAATGAACGTGGGTGTGTCTTTAAACATCCCGTTTGAAAAGAATACAAATTTAGTTATGTTTTAATTTGCTGATGACAAAATCGATATTAGTTCCAATGTAAACTATATTCAAAGATCTAATCTTTTATTACAACATTGGTAAGATAACCTGAACTAATAAGTTTATTTAAAGGTTCGATGAGTTTACACGGATCATATAGTGATTTCCGCGCTTTAAGTACAATATTACCGTAAAATTTAGGATGTGAAATACCGTTTTAATCAGTTTTCTACAGGTACAACCAAATTTACTAATCAAATCTTTGTATCTATGAAAGAACTTAGTAAAAGTTTTACGTAATTTATGGTAACGAAATCCCTGACTTAATAATTTACTAGTGATGCATTGATTACGTTCGTTAAAATCTATGACATCACTACACACACGGGCATAACGAACGAGTTGGGATATATACACACCGTATGATGGAGCCAAAGGAACATCGCCGTCTAAAAAAGGAAAATTAACAATAGGGAATGAAAAATCGTCTCTTTTTAAAATGTTATATTCAACTTTCTCACATGTCTTTTAATAACTTTAAAATATTTATTATCTTGAAACATCAAACTTAATAATCGGGGCCAAATATGCCCCTTATCGAACTTAACAAATATGGGACAATGACGATGATTAAAAATTAAACCATTCCTGGCCCTTTTGTTTTCCACATAATTGATATTACAAATAAACAACAAGTTCCGGGTCGAATTCGATAACGATACCTATAGTATATGTCACATGCAGATTCCGGTTGTATGTATGTATGTATATTCTGTATCTTCCTCCTATATTACGAGTACCCCATGGATTATGGTCTTAAGGAGGACATTTAACACACTGTATCGGTACAGCTTTAATGTGAGCATTTGCCTACACAGTTTCCCAGCCTGGCCGTGACAGATTTTACTTCCAGAAAGTTAACCTTTCCAAAACTATAAGTACAATGCAATAAAACATACGAACACACACTTACCTGATTCGCTCATCCTCAAAATATAAAAATGCAAAATATAGAAACAATAAAATACATAATAAGGGATTAGGTCACTCTGGATGCCACACAAATGCCATGACAACGAACGGGAAACCGGTAAGGACATACTGTAGTAAGAAAACCAGGATGGGTTCAAACAGAAAGATTTTAAAAGCAGAGAAAACTGTGTACCTTATAATCAGCATGACTTTATCAGATGACAATACGAATGCTTAAAATCCAGGCTAAATGAAGGCGTAGGTACTTTAATTCAGTCACGAGTGTATTCTAGTATTTCTTAATTAAACTTAGATGAACTTATGGGGACTTGTATTCCTAAAGAAACAGAAAAGGCCCATAAAGGATATGTTCTTAGTTTCTTGAATAAAATTTAAGCGTAGATTTGTTCCATGCAAGATTACCATTATATTCGTTGCATGGTATTTGTATCGGTATATGCGAGATTACCATTATATTCGTTGGCTGGTATTTGTATTTGTATATGCGAGATTACCATTATATTCGTTGCCTGGTATTTGTATCGGTATATGCATGAATATGTTGTCAACTGCTCGCCAAATCTGAATTAATTTCAAAATGAATTGCCAAATAAAAAAGCGAGACACCTTTCAGAAATAAATTAAGGGAAATATGAAGGAACGATTTACAATTTCCTTATACAAGTTATATTTTGACAATCCCCGTCATCTTCGAAAAATTTCAACAATTATTCCAATATTAATGGATAATATGCAAGTTTTACAGATTTCGTGGTTTATATAGAAATTGCTTACAGTACCCAGAAATTTCATTTTATTTTGTAATTTTGATTGGAGGAAGCATCCAAAAGCTATATTGTATTTCTGTATACAATGCAACGTATATGATTACATGTCCTCTCCATGACAACGTTCATACAATGCTTTTTTTTTTTTTTTTTTTACGATAACAAATAGTTTTATTCAATTATTTCCTGATATATAAATACCTAAGTAGCCCAGGTCGCATACTTAGGGACCCCTCTATTTTAACAGCCTCACTTGACCAGGGAAAAAATCAAATGAGTTTAAACTTACAATAATTTGACATACGTATATTTAAATAATCAATACAATTGATTTTACCTGATAAGCATCACTGTAATACATTTATCATTATCGTATATCCGGTTCACTGACTAACATCATACATGTTTTGATTTAAACTTGAAAACTATATATTTGATTGAGAAAATGATAGTGATAGTTAGAATTGGAAATTATTGAATAAATGTGATTGAAAAAATTGAAATTATTCTGTAACTTACGTATGGATTATAAAAGGATAAAGCACATGTGGTGAGTACTAATGTATTAAGAAGCATGATGTATGTAATTTACTAATATACATATTAAAATATGCACAGACATAGATTCAAATATCGATTACAATACACATATTTCTTTCTGTAAAATAACATATTGTTCACTACGTTCTTCCTAAGATATAATAAGATTATTATATATGGAATCGTACACACCTAGGTATATTCCTATATTTTTTCGATAAAGAGTTCAATGTTTGATCTGCATATATACTTTATATCCGAGCGTAGCAAGAGTAGTTTTAATTCGTTTTTCATATGCAATTTCAAAAAGCATGTATAGACTGCATATTCAGTTTAATTTTGTCGAATTTGCATTTATTACGTATTTTCCAAATAGCCCATTTTAAATAAAGTATTATTGCGTTAACAATTATATTATTCGGATTATCTAAACAGATTCCTAATAGAATATCTTTTTCAACGAGTGCCTCGTTATTTATTAAGTTACAAAGTTGTAAATTTCTGACAATGCTTTCAACACAGACGAAAGGCTTGATTCAAGTCGTAAATGTTAGTGACATACAAATGTTATTATTAAGATTGAATGCTTAACGTAAGTTTTTAAGTGCCAGTCTGCCTAAGGATCAGGCAGTGACCAAAACATGAAAGTCTCAGATTTTGATGAAAACTTGTATAAATCATCTGAATAACATGTTATAAAGAAAAAAAAACTTTTCAGACCAATTATATATGGTTGCTATGGAAACAGGGCCAATTGATTTTTCCAAAGCAACAAGTTATGGAGGTTAACATAAAACCCACAGTTTTTCACTATTTCAGTCTCATGAAATCGGCTGTTTATATAAAATCTAGTATTTCTCCATTGTACTGCAACTTTTTCAACTATCAAATATTCTTGAAGAACAGCTGTTCTGATGAAATTCTATTTCATTCTAGAAATTTTGGTGTACGGATGGTCTCTAGGGACTATAATGTCCCAAAAAGCCAAAAAAGGCCTGAAATCAAGTTCAAATATTTTCTATTACCAGAACAGCACATACATGGTGTTACTTAATATGGAACAAGTAGTAGTCATACTTTCATTATTTTATAAAAGTTCGGTGGGTTTTTTCCAAATAATGAGTAACCATAGCAACAAAGTTAACCCTATAGCAACAAAGGTAAAAAAACAAATTGTAACAAATGTATTCAACATTAAAGTCTAAATGCATATATATGGAGTAATTATGATTTATTTAAGCCAGTCGCATTAGAGTGTTGTCAATTGTTCACATATTTGCCAGGATAGTATTACATATCAAACAAAAAATGTCTTTAGCAACCAAAATGTACAAACTAAAAATTGTGTTTTTTTTTCAAATAAAAATATTCTCCAGTCCAAAATCTGTCAATTAAGAGATCAGATATCAATCATGTCTATATAAAATAAATAAATTAAACAATATCTACATTTTATTAGCAACAACTGTAGCCTGCTAGTAACAAAATAGATTCCTTCCATGCCAATAATTAAAACAATAAAAAAAAATAAAAATATATTATAACTCTACCAACATCTAGTATTATTTTTTATCGCAAGAGCTTTTTTAATAAAAATTGAGTGAAGTCATTATAAATATTGTGATGGGTTCTCATTACCCCCTCCCCCCTTTTTCCCCTTTACTAATAATTAATAAACAGTTGTATGCACACATGTATAACAAATAAACGGGAATATTTTCCCATTTTTGGTGTGAGCTTACTTCTTATACCAGATTCATTTTGGTTTGAAACCTATCATTATAGTATCTGACACTATCATGCTTTAAAATTTTTATTACAACCTGGTGTTTTTTTTCAAACAAGCGATCTGCATAACAACCATAAATACTCCTTAGCAACAGTAAATTATGCATATTCCACCTTCTTTCTATCAAAATTATGGGTGATTATAAAAGTGCTCGAACAAATTTTTATGTTAAATGCTTCAATATGGATCCTTTTCTAATTTTTATGAAATTTAGCTATCCTTACTACCAGATTTCCTTCCTAGCAACGTAAAGTTACTATTTAAAATAATATACAATACATAATTCTACAATATATTATTAACAATTACACGTCAGCACAAATATTCTTGTGAATAAAGAAAATTAGTATCCTTGAAAATCTTTGTTACTCCCTAACATCAGTTTCCCTCCCTAGCAACCATAACTCAAAATATGTAAAATTCACATATTTTCATTCAAATATGACTTTGAAGAAATCTGAACTTGAACATGTAATAATGTCATAATATCATTTATGAGTAATATTTTGAATTGATATTAGACGTGTTAGATAAATGATTACTTTTGACAAACAACAAGCGAGAGTCGAGAGACGATAAACATTTTAAAGGGGTCGGCTCAAAAGACGTATTGATTTTTCTATCGTTAGCATAATGCAATTATGTAAAGTCAAATGAAGCATGATAAAGTAAAGATTTTATTATTTTCAGTCAATTAAATCGAGCCCTCTATCTACCAAACCAGCGCAAAGTTTAACAATCTGATTTATTTTCCAGCGCGAATAACGTCACATTGTACCAAGTACTTTAGAATATTTAAGTCTGAGAATAGCATGTTGGACATAAACTCGTCATTATTGGATAACAGTTAGCATATATTTTATCCACTAATATGAAAAGGTTCTGTATGAAATCAAATTGAGAGTCGAGAGTCTATAGTTGAGACATTTAGATTATGGACCATCTCAAACAAGTAGAATTAATTAATGATTGATTTTAATCGGTACAATAATAACTTTTAAACACTGCTACAGAGGCGCGGATCTAGCCTTTTTGAAAAGGGGGCGGGTCCGACACCAGGAAAACAATGAAACGTTCACATAATTAAAAAAACAATCAGAAGACAAGGGGGACTTTCAACCCCTGGAACACCCCCCTGGATCTGCCAATGCTACCTCACTCGACGATAATGTTTTGCAGTTCAGAGAAAAGACTCAAACTACATGTTATGAATTAGAACGTCTGTATTATATTTATAGTTTTTTTTATGACATAGCGATATATCAACATAAATAAATCTTTTTATGTACTTATATACTATGATACTCTGTTTATTTTAATTAGAATCAGAATCAGATTCTGAGTCAAAACCAAAAGCCAATAAAATTTTTGGCACTTGTTTCCTTATGAATCGGTCATACGCAACTGGTCTCCCAGAAATCACCTTTTGATGGTAACTCTGTAAATTATGTTCTAACATGAAGAAAGCAACAGAATCTTGAAAAGGAATTTTGACAAACAGACAAAAATAAAAAAAAAAACACGAGACGGAGGCTTACACCTAAAATTTATATTAATTTAGTATTTATTTATACAATCATTGTGATTGTACGGTTCTGGTAATAAAAATTATTTGAAATTGAAACTGGCTGATTTTAAATAAAATATATAGTAATACATATAGAACTTCGAAGTGCCAATTCATATAACTGCAAGTGATTTTCTAAAATTTGATTATACAGTTCTAATTTGATTGACTAAAGATAACATATTTTGTGGATGAGATGAATATTTCAAATATATCATGTTTTGAAATTTCTAGAATTTGCCTGATTCATAGACAGACTGGCACTTAAATTCTTATTTTTTGTCTTTGTGATCTAAGATAACATTAGTAAAACAATAGAATAAAAATTTGTTCAATGTAATATAAAATCACACTTCGATTAGATGCAGTGAGGTGAAATTTAGAACAAATAATTTTATAGATTAATTTTTCGTTTAACTTCAACATGTTAATGCCTCAATGGAAATTGGTACAAACATCTTTTGTATCAGATATAATACAGATCGTTTTGGGTTTATTTTGAACTTTAATAGTATTATTTGAAATTATTAAAAAAAACAAGCAATTGAAATTCTTTTTTAACACTTGAAGCATACATACTAGGTACTGACGTTGTTTATCATCTTAATTACGTATTATATTGTTCTTTTTATTTGTATTTGTATATTTTAACCTTTACTGTTTTGGTAATATCCTGTTGTCGCGGCTCGGTATTTATACATACAGCCATTGTGTTATTGTGCTATGATCATTTTTTTTTTGTATTCTTGTCTTTCATTTTGCTAATGTGCTATGTCTATTGAGTGTTTTATACCATTTTGTTTTTCTTTGTTGACAAAGTTTTTGTTTTGTAGTGATTAAGATGTTAACACAATGTTGACTATTGTATCCCAATGTTTTGACATTTTTACCTATCATGTCTGTTTGTTTTGCTCACACATTAATTGTTGTCAATACAATGGAATCATATGCGAGTGAGTGTTTTATCTACCGTTTTCTACACAAGGAAATGCCTGTAACAAGTCAGGAATATGACAGTTGTTTTCCATTTGTTTGATGTCTTTGAGCTTTTGATTTTGACATTTGGTAATGGACTTCTCGTTTTGAATTTTCCTTGGAGATCGGGATTTTTGTTATTTTACTTTCTACAAAAAAAATAAGCTTATAATGGTTTGTCTTAATGCCATTTGTGTGATGTTCGTATTCTTTTTATTATGTAAATAATACAAATACAATTTCGACATCGATGTTATGCCTATCGTCAAAAACGTGCCATTTTGGTATTAGGCATGACGACACGATTATGTACGAAAAAAAACATAACCTTAATTTACAAGTTGTCGTGTACAAATTTTTTCTGTGAAATTTCTATTTAAACTCAGTTATTTTTTCATAAAAAGATAAATTACATCAGTCAAATATTAATAATATGATATCGGACGATGTACTACACGGGAACTGGTATTTCACAAAAAAAAACGGTACTGACCTGTAAGCAGATACTCGTCCAGAGCACTTGAGATCATCCCCGGGTTTTAGGTGGTGTTCTTGTTGCTCTGTCTAAGTTTTCTATGTTGTGTTTTGTATGTTGTTGTTAGTCTTTTTGGTCGATTTCGTTTTTTTGCCATGGAATTGCCAGTTTGTTTTCGACTTGAGTTTGGTTATCGCTTTTGTATTTTTAGTCTCTATTAGAATCAATAATAGCTCTCTTTGTTTTACAGATACCTGGACATTAACAAGATTATTTCAATAGAAGCAAATGCATTTTCTGGATTAACATCACTTAGGTTTCTGTAAGTACAGACAGTACTTGTTGTTTAGCCAAATTCAAGATGTAAATAATAAGAGTTAATTCTTCGATAATATTGTCGTCTTTTTCTTAGTTTAGGCGACATGTCTCATCATAATTTTGTACCCTAAATTAAAGAAAAATTTAGGAACTTTTTATCTCCTTTTTTGATAAAATTCTTAATACATTTCATAACAAGACATTATGTTGCATTGAAATTAAAAGCACGTTTAATGCGTCTACTCCAGGAATATTCGGGTTTCAGAAACAATTAAGGACGTTTACATATGAACTTAAAGATTATGTCGGGTCTACAGAGATAAAAAAAAGTTCGCTTTCTTATTTTTGCCTATGTGATTTAAGCTGTTAACATGGGTATAAAATATAGATTATACCAATATTTCGCAAAAGAGACAGTTAAATGTTCTAATTTAAAACGGAAAGCGTTTTAAAACATTATGTTAAATTGACCCGTCAAATTTAGTGGGATGGAAACTGTAAAATTTATTTAACTAATAAATTCATTGTGGTGGAATATGTTTCTCTAATGATTTATAGACAAACTTTATCCTTCTTGTCCAATGATCTGCAAAAAAATGTGTTTTCGGTGTCATCAGGAATGGCTACCTTGTGTTGTGTCGTCACAATGACAAATCAACTAATCCAAAAAAGCATAAATCGAATAACAATTAGAGAAAATGGAATAAAGAATTTGTACAATGTAATATAATATTACAGTTTGGTTTTGATGCAGTGGGTGAATTTTTTTCAATTTAATTTTATCATTTAATGTTTCGTTTAAATTAAACATGTTAATGCCTCAATGGAAATTGATTCATTTCAGATATAATACAGATCTTTTATTCTATTTGAAACTAGATCGTATTTTTAGTAAACTTTTGTTTTTTTAATGTTTTTGGGAGTTGCTGTTTATAATAAAAGTTTTTTTCAGTTTTAAACAGTCTGAATTCCAATATGTCCATTTCAACTGAAAATGTGTCAGTTAAATTGATGACCCCAAGCAATTGAAATTTAATTTAACACTTCTACAATAGAAATCACTTGATTTCAAATTCTTTGCAGACGATTACAGAACAACCACATTTCCAATATAGAACCCGGGGTGTTCAAAGGTCTTGTTTCATTGGAAAAATTGTAAGTATTCCATTACAACGTGCAAACACTTTTAAGTGTTTAAATAGTTATAATAATAAAAAATCAGATTTGTCGATTTTGATTGGTTATTGAATACTAAATGTAATTAGATTTTTCTTGATGGCATTCATAACTAGCAAAATATCAATACATGCTCCAAGTTGCATGGAAATATTCACCAATCTTTAAAAAAAAAGTAAAATAACAAAAATACCAAACTCCAAGGGAAATTCAAAACGGAAAGTCATTTATAAAATGGCAAAATCAAAAGCTCCAACTCATCTAACGAATGGAAAACAACTGTCATATTCCTGACTTGGTACAGGCATTTCCTTATGTAGAAAATTGTGGAGTAAACCTGGTTTTAGAGCTAGCTAAACCTCTCACTTCTTTGACAGTCGCATAAAATTCAATTATATTGACAACAATGTGTGAGCAAAACAAATAGGCATCATAGGTGAAAACGTCAAAAAATTGAGGTACAGCAGTCAACATTGTAATATAATCTTAATCACTATAAAAACAAGGAAAACTCAAAATTGACCATAGCACAATAACACAATGGTGGGATGTATAAGTACCGATCCACGTCATAAGTTTACAATCAAAAATTGATAAACAGTAAAGGTTAAAAATATACAACGACAAAAAAGGAAATTTTAACACGTAATTAAGATGATAAACAACGCCAGTACCTAGAATCTATACTTCATGACCATTATGTATTATTTGTGAAGTTGATACGGAATATTTATCAACAAGGTCTTGGTATCTTCCAATGAACATTTTTAGAAACAGGACGAGACGTTCTTTGACATAACCTTGGCTCATCAACTTTCTGCTCAGACACTGGTGACGTTTTATAAAGTCTGAGTAGCAGATGCAAGCTCTTAAGTACCGAATGAGTAGGGAAATGTATATCCCATATGTAGGTGAAGTTGGTATCGAGTTCAACTAAAAAGGATATGTTTTTAGTTCCTTGACTAGACTTTAGGCGAAGATTTGTAACATACAAGATTACCATTATATCGTTGCCTGGTATTTGCACGGTATATGCATGATTGTGTTGTCGACTGCTAGCTATATAGCCAAGTCTGAATTAATTTCAAAATGGGTTGCAAAATAATATTGTGAGATACCATTCTAAGACATCAATTTAGGGAAATATGAAGGGACGTTTTACGATTTCTTAATACAAGATATATTTTGAAAAATGTGCATTATACTTATCTAGTTGTTTGCGGGACAATCCCAGTCAGCCTCGAAAATTTTGAACAAATAGTGCAACTAATAATGGATAATTTCGTATCACAGATTTCGCGATTTATATAGAATCTGATTACAGTTCCCAGAAAAAAAATTGTTTAGTTCTGTCATTTTGATATAGCGCAAAGTATATGACTGCACGTCCCCTCACTGACAACGTTCTCTTTGCAGTTAGGCAAAATGTGTAATATAACAAGTTTTCTGACTTGCATGTCATGTTTGTGTTAATGTTAAATATTTTGCCGTTTTTAAAGTGTTTTGTATTTCCTAGTTCTAACTAATTGTAATTGTCTTTACAACAAACTTCACATCGTGAATCTCCACATATAATAACATTAAATTCCGTGTCGAATTGAGCTTATGTTAGATGGCGTTTAATATCTTTGCGTTGTCTTCTGATGTAGAAAGTAAAATAACAAAAATACCGAACTCCAAGGACAATTCAAAACGGAAAGTTCTTTATCAAATGGCAAAACCAAAAGCTCAAACACATTAAACGAATGGAAAACAACTGTTATATACCTGACTTGGTACAGGCAATTCCTTATGTAGAACATTGAGAATCTTCGTTTATCAAATATTTCAAATTGTCAATCTGAAAAAAATTGGGAGATTTGATTTTATCATTTTGAAAGTGTTTGGTAGTGACGGATTGGGAAAACTTTAATAGATAAAGTAAAGTTTTAAATAGCAAATAGTATATACAAGACAAGATCTACAAATAGGTCAAATGATCATATTTTCAATCAACTCCTTATATGTGTTATTGCCCTTAAGCATGTTAGATGATGAATTGTTAACATTTCGCGTTTTTGGTGATCTGGAAAATTATAATAGAAAGAAACAACCTTTAAATAGAAAAAAAATGATATACCGGTCAGGATTCAAAAACATGTCACATGACTAAAACTGTGAGTCAACTCCCTAAAAAGGTAATTACCATATAATTACGAGTTTTACCCATTGTTTGAATTTATGGCCAAAACTATGATACATGTAGAAAAATGTTAACCACAAAAACGATTAGCAAGACAAGATCCATGAATAATTCAAGAAAGCCAAAATCAGGTCAACAAAGTCTAAATAAGTCTCTTTCTAAAAGAGTTATTGCCATTAAAAGACAATTTCTGCAATTAATTTTGTATTTTCAGCAAAAACAATATAGCATAGAGAGATCAACAAAAACGAAATTCAGTCAAAATAACAATCTAGTATGCAATGTATAAGTGTGACAATTGTGAAATACAGCTATATGCACGTTAGCCAAGCAGGCTCTTTAAAGTCTCCAGTTTGGTGGTTTGACTTAATAATCGAACGGTAAATTGGCTGCTGGATCCCAATTATTGTCAATTAACCTATTATATCTGTTATGTTGCTCCCCCAATTTTGTTAATATAACATAACTATAAACAACTGTCATACAAGTAAGAGGTTAGGCTAGCTTTAAAACCAAGTTTAACCGACCATTTTCTTCGGAAAATGCCAATACCAAGTCAGGAATACGGCAGTTGTTTTTCACTTGTTCCATTGATTGATAGCGTTTGATTTTGTCGGTTTTATGTACTTCCCCTTTTTTATATTTGCCCTGGAGTTCAGTATTTTCGTCATACTTTTTTGAACCAGGTTACTAGTAGAACGCAGATCTTTCAAAGTTATAGCATAACTTACGTTTTTGCTTAAGTCAAAATATAATACTGAGAAACTTTTCTTTTTAAAATATTGATATTGTTTATTCTAAATACTTATACAAATGAATGCTTATCAAGATTCAGTGTGTCTTTTATAACATTGAGTGATTGATTGTTAGTTGGTTAACGTCTCGTGGGAAATATTTCATGCCGGTCAAGGACAAGAACAAATTAACAATAAATATCATCGGAAAGTCCTGTAATAGAGGTCAGGGAAATTTGGACTGCCACTGGATAATTAGGGTAAAGTGAATAGGGACAAACATTTTGCCTTGCAACGGGCCCTCTACGGACCCCTGAAGAGTTGATGCACTTGTCTTAACATTCATGAATAAAGAAATTAAAGTTACCACTTTTGTTTTTGGTCAGAAAGCATCGGATGCATGAAATTCATTAAGTGATTATTTCGAACACAACTTAATATAATCTGGACACTTATGTGCATGAAGGTCACCTATGATGTCGCTTTGGTGTTAGATTTGTTGAAATATGCGATTTTACTAATAGTCTTTTTAAATAAATATGGGCCACGACTTACCCCAAAAAGATTTTGAACAAATTAATATCTCTAGAAAAAAATATTTTGTAGCACAATGGTGTCTTATGATAAAGCCTTGACTCATATCTTAATAATAATTATTTGCAGCTATACACTTATTCAAGAAATGCACATAGATATATGTTAATCAGAATTCCATGTCATTCAAATCCATACCAATTAATCCTCAACTTATTTTTTACTTAATAATTACATATTCTCGAATAAAATTGTCTTGCATGCAACTTTTGTCACACGTCTCTCAGAAACTACAAATATGAGCACCCTCAAATATTTTATTAAGCTTCATGTGTGCATGCGATATCATGTAAAGCGTTTCTACATGCATCGCTCATCAACTTCCGGTTACCAAATACTTGTAGCGAGTGTTTCACTAGTGAACAATATCTCACCTTTGTACAAGCTTTCATCTGACCATTAAGCATCAATACTTGGCTCTCTTAAAACTTTCAAATGAGAAAAGAGCTTTTTGTTTTTATGATAGTGTTTCCTGCTTAAAGGAAATCATATCAGTTTTAAAAGAAAGGTCGGCACATTTATGTACCACTAGTAATATAACAGAAATCAGCCTGATTTTTTGTTTACCTTGTTAACAAAATACACTTTTTAATCCTTTGTGAAAAGATTTTATAAAATAGTAAACAAAGATACCAATAGGGGTATTTAACACAATTACACGCATAAAGACAAACAATATGTTCAGGATTTTCTCGCTTTGTTGAAGACCCATTGGTGGCCTTGGGCTGATTTCTGCTCTTTGGTCGGGTTGTTGTCTCTTTGATACATTCCCATTTCCATTCTCAATTTTACAATAGAAGACCAAAAACATGAGGTAAATTAAGGTGATCCGGTAGGGTAAGCTGTTCTTGCTGAAAGTGTCTACCGCTGGTTTGCAAATGTCATGTTAAAATTCTGTTGTTCTGATATGTTTTGATCGATATCCCTGGATGTCCTTCTGTAACTGACGCGACATATCTTTTCATTATATTTTGTAATGATATGTTCAAAAATTGATTATATAAATACAATTATTTTGATTATGCTTTCGACTTGTTGAAAAATGAAATCTAAAGTAATGTCTTTCAAACAAATGTAAGTTCATTGAATTTACTTTTATTGTTTCAATTGTTTCAACTTTGTTTTATTTCAGAAACCTGGACAATAATAATTTGACAACAGTATCAGCCAATCTGTTTGATTCAACGACAAATTTAGATGAATTGTGCGTATGATTTACACAAACATGTATTTCTCCACGCAATACATGCTTAGACAAAACTTGAAATTAGTTTACGATAAACATCAAGACATTGTTTGTAATCGCTTCATAAAGGGTCTTAATTAGCTCTTTTGACAATCAGTGTTTACGCCAATAACTCGTCTCTCAAAACGTACCAGCAATAAAAGCGCTGTTCCTTTGCTTATTGTGTGTGCATGTACTAATTTTATGTCATGGATGGATACCCCATATCCTTTGTTTTTCTATCAGATTGATTTGCTTCCTGTTCCTGAAGTAATATCAGACTTGAGCATTCATTCTGTTGCATCCTATATTGTGATGTTGTATACTGATTTTTCACGAAATTTAATTAGTGCTTCATTTGTTTTGGTTCGAGCGCAAGTGATGAGTTTAATGTAGAAAAATCCCGCTTCTGGTGTACATAATTCTAAGCCTGGTGTTGTTGATGAGTTTTTACCACTTGGACGATACCACTGCTATTGGACGATTCCTTCCATAGGGTATTAACGGCAAAATTGATTGCACTTTTGTGTTGACATGAACATTTTTATACGTTAACTCTCTTTAAATTTGCAGTTTGAATCATTAAGGTTTTCTTCCTCCAGGCATAGAGAGCCTTGGTCGAATTTTGCGCAACTTTTCGAAATTATTTGTTTTAATCCTCACTAACTTCTTATTACATATAGCCCTTTAACTGTTTTGATTCGGGCGCCACAAATGAGTCTTATGTAGACGAAACGCGCGTCTGGCGTTCCAAATTTAAACCACGAAATTTGAACTCTGTTGGATAATTTTCTCATTAGCAATCATATTATATCTTCTTATTTTGACTAGTTCTTATAAAAATGCTGGTTTCAACTAGCACAATGTAATATACTTCATTAAACAGTTATGAGGAGAGAAAAAGTATTATAACATTTTTCATAAATCATTCATTTTAGGAAATTACAAGGAAATCTGCTGATGTGTTGTACCATGATAGGTTTGATTGAATGGGCCCGAAATCAAACCAGATTAGAAACTTTTACTGGAACATGCTATGATTTCAACCAAACAACTGATATCAATAGCTTTAATTCAACAAACTGTCCAGGTAGATAGTTTATTGTTTTTTTTCAATATGGACATGGTAATTAAGTTCCAAGTTGGATATTATGTTTGATTCAGATTGTCTTCTAGAACAGTGAAGACAGTTATCTAAGACATTTTAAATTTTTGACACGCCAAAATAATTACTTCCATAATTTTAAAATTTGTAGTCAAAGAAATAGTTAAGACAGCAGAAATATTAGTTTTAGACATTAACTACAAGCCCAGAAAAACGAAATATGACGATTTGAAGTGTAGCTTATATAGCTTATACAAAGAATGGACATCCAAATGTCTTAACGACACCATGAAATAAGATGTTTAAATTTGATTTTATTTGACTCTTTATGGCGCACCTTGTATGTAAATGAAATTGTCATTTCATTCTTTAGAACGAGTCTACAGTGTAGTATCAAATGGCCAATACGAAACCTAATGTTTTACGAGTACTTAAAGTTTATACCCTTTAATCAATACTACATTATTTACATTTATCCTGCAATTGGGTGTCTTATCATGCATTAACAGCCCAACAGATATCGCTGGCCTGTATTTGTATACTATACAGATATCGCTTTAAAGCTCTGTCAACTGCCGGACTACTTTTGTGTATTGCTGTTGACATAGATGTATAAACCCATAGATGAAGCTCAACACTGACTTCAAAGGTTCTATGTGCGTTGTAATGACTTTCACACTTATCTGATAATGACAGGAACCAGTTAGTCATTGAGATGCCGATTGACAATCTAGACAATAGAAAACTGACAATCAAAAGCTACTTAGCAGTTATACATGCTAAAAATCAAAAAGAAATAAAATCAAAATATATATTTTAGAATGACTTGGTTATGAAAAATAATGTTCTTGAAGGAATATAAATTATTCTCGAAAAGAAATCAATAAATGCGGATATCTTTTTTAGCCAGAACTAATGTTTTCATCATATTTATATATTTACAGTTTTAGATTTTATATCATTTATCACATTTTAACTTTATTTAAACAATGTATGTTAACTCTTATAAACAAGTCTAATGAAAATAAAATAAATAGAAAAGATGGAAAAAGTTGAATATATGCTCCATAATATTTATTTACCATGCTTTACATGGAATGTTTTGGTAGTACACTAAATCTCTTTACTTAAATTAATTTAATAAACATCATGAATGAAATTCTCATAATTTAGCCTTAGATGTATAAAATACATCTATGATTTAATAACTAACTTATTCGTAAAAATATAAAATGATTTAAAAGACAATTTCTCTTCTAAAAATGTAGAAAAACTGATGAAATAAAGAAAAGAATGTACTTTCTAATAAATTTTTTCCCAAATTCGACCGAGTTCGACACCTTAATGAAGCATATCAAAGAGAAGGTGTATTTTAGAAGTGCAACAACGTGCTATTCCCATTTTCAGGAACTAACAGGAACATAGTTTTTATAAAATATAAAGATACAAGCCTTAAAAAAACATTTTTTAATTTAGTACAATATTTCCCTTGTAAAATGCGCAATTTCTGACCGATTTCATCTATTTTTTCACCATTTTATTCGTCTGTCAGTGCGCTAAAAATAGACATACTCTCACAACAGAAGGGACATAACTCGAGAAGATAATTAAGAAAATCTATTCTGCTGTACTGGTCAATACAGATCAACAGTAAGAGATGTAACTAGAGTTACTTGATTGAGGACAACACACATGAAACATCAAAGACAGTCAATTTGGTCATGGTTCTTTTTATCTAACAATAGAGAACAGTAGGGAACTTTTTACGAGCTTTATCTATGGGTTTATACATCTTTGCTGTTGACGAGTGTTGTATGGGCATCTTTGATTGACAAGAAATTGATTGTATTGTATTGTATGTACTTTCGTGACCTTAGAATGTGTATTGCAGTTGCATTCCAATGACGTATTGCTTGACCTTATTTGAACTATAGATTAATTTACGTTCTGTTTGTTTTCAAGCATTTCTTTAGAACAATATGAAATAAAAATGAAATATTTTGTCTTCCATTCTTTTAGACCTTTGGTTTTCCTGTTTGAATTGCTTTACCCTAGTCATTTTTGGGGCCTTTTATAGCTTGCTGTTCGGTGTTAGCCAATGCTCCGTGTTGAAGGCCGTACTTTGACCTATAATGGTTTACTAGTTTATACAAATTGTAACTTGTATGGAGAGTTGTCTCATTGGCACTCATACCACATCTTCTTATATCTATTTTGATTTTATATTTTATATGTCATAAATGCATTATTGTCATAAATGCATTTATAGCTTGTTGTTCGGTGTGAGCCAAGGCTCCGTGTTGAAGGCCGTACATTGACCTATTATGGTATTCTTTTATAAATTGTTATTTGGATGGAGAGTTGTCTCATTGGCACTCACACCACATCTTCCTATATCTAATTGCATGTGTAACACACAAAATCAACCATGTCAGTAATCAGTGAATGTCACGGTCAGTTCGAAATTCTGAAGCGTTGGACAAATCATACACTTTTGTCTTAAATCGGACAATGTTGTGTTATATTATTTCTTTTTACTGTTGAAATTATTTGTTATGTTATAATAGATAATTATTAACTTTGATCGATGTATTATTGTTGACCATGCGAGATTCTTTTCGGCGTACCGGTCATCGGCTGATTGTGTGATTTTTGTTTAATAGTACTACGCGGGCCTCAAAGGCAAAATAAACAAAAACTAATATATTTTAAATCGAAAATAAATGCAATAAATGTGAGTTTTTTTCTGTCTTTCAAAGCACAAACAATGTACAAAATTAATTGCAGGATTAAGACAATAACTGTTTAGTGTCTTTAAATATCAGCTGTATTTGTACTCGGCTCGAAACTTCAGCGAGCTATTACTCCTGTTTCAAGCCGAGTACAAGTACAGTTGATATTTAAAGACACTAAACAGTTATTGTCTATTTCACTAATAAGCCTAGTATCATTGATGGTTTTATTTTTCAAATATGACGACTGTTTAACAAAGGCAGTTTACGGCATAAGTCGACCAAGAAAGTATAGCATATGCGAAAATCCTTCTCCGATGTAGTACCATATGAAATGACAAAAAAAAATGATTTTGTCAAAATAACATCAGAGGATGTGTTTTACCTACGTCAAAGTCAAAAGATCTCAAGTTAGCTGGTTACCTGTATCAATCAACTTTTTCATTGAGCTATAAAACTGTGGTTTGATCTACAATTCTCATAATTCTTTTTTTGTGGTTTTCGTTCGTCCTGAAACGATCATACTGATTCAAAATAGTCAATGGTAAAGTTAAGATAGGACATTTGGAAGTTTAAAAGTACAAAAAACAATACATGTATATATTAAAGCCATTAATGGTATATATCATCCATTAGACCACGTTGTGGGATGATTTTGTTGATTTACTCGACGGAAAGCCAAGCGGTTATTATTCAAAACGAGGCAATTCAATGCTTGGTCGCGGAAAGATGTATATAAGTCTCGAAATCAAAATGATGGCAAAAATAATCGGATGTACAAAACATAAATACCCATTTCGGCTACTTGTTTCAACCAAAGATTTGTTAGATATTGATGTCGCTGGGTTGCTTGCTCATTTACGCATACCCATGTTCCTTATATTCATACATACATGTTAGGACGAAAATGCTGGATACTTTTTATTTATGATAGTTAGTATGGTGAACAAAAATTTTGTCATGTGGTCGCAAGTTAAGTATGGTCAAAGTATTAGAGCAACGCAAAGCTCTCAATGGAATATCAGTCACTCATTATATCTGACTACTGTAGATTTATTACCTCATTTATTTAATGTTCAGTTAAAGGCACAAACTATACTAAGGGTATACTATACAGTTACAGGGGATTCTATGACGTCGCTAACTTTAAAGTTCTTTTTCGCGACGTCAAACTGTCCCACTTCGGGAAAAGATGCATTGTTTTACTGCTTTTAATCATTATCTTGAAAACATGGAAAACGAGTTCATCGATCCCCTTTTTTTTTTTTTTTTTTATAAAAATAACAATTGGCTTCTTTATGTATGAAGATTATTTGTACCAACTTTTATGATTTAATCACCAATGATGTTTTTAAGTGGATTATTATACATCAATAAAAACCGTTTTTATATGAAATAAAGACAATTTATTCAAATTGAACTATTTCCTAAGAATTGTTACATCAAGTTAAAGCATACTTGTGAAAAGAAGATATTCCAAATGTTTTACAAAAATCCGCTTGTGTTTATCTTTTGAAACAAAAAAGTTAGATGTGTCTGTCATAAAGAAAGACATGTCCTAGCATCCGAAATTTTGAGTAAATGTCTAAAATTGCGTCCCCATTTATCTTTAAGTAAAATATGAAGGAAATTTTTTTATTAAATATTTGAATTGACCAGTTGAAAAATAGCTTGTATGCCAATTTTCGTCAACAATTCACCGTGGGAACAAAACTGTATCGAATGCTCTTAAATATAGGATGTTAATTATCATAAATAAGGTAAAAATTGAACCTTATCAATTTTCTTAAATGTACAATTTAATAGACAGAAGAATTTGATAATAATTGATTTGTTTTTTTTTTTTTTTTTTTTTTTTTAAGTTAACGGCGAATGGGGGTCCTGGTCGACTACGCCATGTTCCGTTACCTGTGGAAATGGTTTTATATTTCGATATAGAAGTTGTGACAGCCCATTTCCTTCTAAAGACGGACAATTTTGTGTTGGCACTAAATTTGACTTCCTAAATTGTAGCTTGGGGAATTGTCCAGGTAAATTATTCGGAGAATATAATAACAAATACCTTTATAGGGATAAGATGCTATCAATTTCTAATTAGCTGAATATTCCATAGGTTGGCTATGTGAAATATCTTGTATTTTATATAAGTATTTAGTTTGTAGTTTTGTTTCTATTTAATTAACGTATATTGTATCATTTGATTTATAATAAGGGCTTTGGCCGCAATAATTTCTTAACTTTACTTTCGGATGTAGACTCCGAAGATCATACAGAAAATGTGCTTCCTTCCTGCTGCATTCAAATATTTTTGAAACAAATTTCACAAATTGAAAGTAATAATCAAATGAAAGATATTTCTGTCTAGAAATAAGAAGAATGATGTATGATTGCCAATGAGACAACTATCCACCAAAGTTCAAATGAAGTTGATGTAAGCAATTATAGGCAATCGTACGGCCTTCAACAATGAGAAAAACCTATACCGTATAGTCGGCTATAAAAGGCCCCGACATAAAAAATATAAAACAATCCAATTGAAAATACTAACTGCCAAAAATTTTTAACAAAACAATTTACGAAAAACAAATATGACTGACATGAACCAACGAAAACCACTGAACTGCAGGCTCCTGACTTGGGACAGGCACAAAACGAATGTGGCGGCGTTAAACATGTTTGTGAGCGCTCAACTCTCCCATAACCTGGGACAGTGGTGAAACAGCACAACATAAGAACAAACTATAAAAATCAGTTGAAAAAGGCTTAACTCATCAGATCGATACAAAGAAAAACAATCAAACAAAAACACAGACCTGACGTGGCAGGGTATTTATCCATCCCTCATCCCTAACAACAAAAAGGACACCAAGTACAGATCTGAGAGTACTCGCAAGTTACTAACAGCTGGTTCAAAGCCAATAACAACTTATAAAAAAAATCATTTATCTAAGACTAGAATATCCATCAGTAAACATCCAACATCCGTCTGTGTATGTATATTGCCTTTAACTTTATCATTTTTTTTTTCTCTTTTTTTTTTTTGTTACATGCAAATTTTCCAAATACATATACTAGTAACTGCAACATCAGATCATGTTTGTTTAAACGAGGGCAATGTGTATGTAGCACTATTTGTAAATAGAAAAAAATATACGTCGAAAAATTATCAATCAAAGGATAGAATAGGGTCCAAAATATCGAGGAAATAAACTCGAAGCAATTGCTATCACAGAAAAGGGTCCAAAATATCGAGGAAATAAACTCGAAGCAATTGCTATCACAGAAAAGGGTCCAAAATATCAAGGAAATAAACTCGAAGCAATTGCTATCACAGAAAAGGGTCCAAAATATCGAGGAAATAAACTCGAAGCAATCGCTATCGCAGAATAGGGTCCAAAATATCGAGGAAATTAACTCGAACCAATCGCTATCACTGTTTTTTCAATACAATGTAACAAGAATATGTCTTCATAGGGAACCATGCCCCGCTAGCACTACCATTGGTTCAATGTTAAGTGTGCCATGAAATCTTTTGGTCAAAATCTTAATTTGGCAACGTTTTAAAAGTTTGCCTTACAAAAAAAGGTTTAAGTTGATGTGACAAAAAATTCTTGGTAAATTACCGTAACCAATCATTTTATCATAAAACGGTCTGAACTAACAGACGGACACACAGACAAGAAAGCATAATACCTACATAGGCTAAGAATTAAAATATTTTCAAAATCATGTTTTGTATTATGTTGTATAATTTATACCGACCGTGCGAGTCAAGGTCGTTAAAACCCCGCTAGTAGCAGAAATGGATCACTCAATAGCATTGCCAATGCAAATGAGACTTGTCGACAAACTGATAGTTTTATAATATTATCCCTTATGGTCAGCATAGTACATTGATAAATTAAAGCATTACAAATTATTTCGATCAGGTAATAACTATGCTAAAAATTGTCCTAGAAATTTGTATTGCCTGGTTTTGTAATATAAACTTATAATTTGCTACAGACTATAAATGCAGTAAATAGGAAACTCTATAATGAATATTATTACATTTCCAAATGAAGTTCTATAACTAGAGTAACAGCATTAAGTAAAAATACAAAACCGTGTAAGCAACGACTGAATGTGAATTGCATTTTAAATTGGTCTTTTTATATTTCATTTTGACAATACGGTTTTTTCTATGATATTCTGTTCTTTTTTCATATCAGATGTATTGTTACTTTGATTCAATCAATTGTATTTACAGAACCATGCAAAGAATCAAACAAAACATCAGGTAATTACTATTAAATAGAACTGTCATGACCTTATTTGGTGCCATGTATTCACGCTTACTTTATCAATAACTTTCATTTAACTGCAACTGTCATGATCTATATTTTCTCTCTTTGTGTCTGTATCCACATTAGATATAGGGTTTATCTTTTGCGTTGTTTTTTTAAATTTATGGCATATATTAATTTAAACAGAGTGTTCTTGAATGTTACAAAAAAAATACATGCTAGCTTGAAATTATATATTGATTACTTTTTTTCCAATAGAATGGAAGAAAGCAAAAGAAGGAAAGTGGAGAAGAAATCGCAGAAGATAATTTCATTAAATACAAGATATATGTTGAAAATGGATATTTTGGACACTACAAGAACACATTAGTTGTTTTTATTTCTAAAAAGATTGATACGGGAATCATATTTAGTTTTGTCGCTTCTTATCTAAGATTGTTTAAAATATTTCTTTTGCGTTATATAACACCTATGTTTACCTTTTGTTTAAAGAAGAACATTGTTATTTAGTTTTGCTGGCATATTTTATATAAAATGCATAATCATAAACAAAATATTTATATATTTTATATATATATATATAGACAATAGTAAAATCAGGTTATAAAACAATGTATTGTGGGATATTTACGTTTAGACTATATCATGTTGCATTGTGGGATTATAGATACGTTTATGTTGACATTTATGTTGCTGTTATTATATATCTTTAGTTTTATTTCTGTTTTATTATAAGTGGGTATCAGTTCATTATCTTCAGGTTTTTGTATTTTACTGCACAATAATTAGCAATATCAACAGAACCAGGTATCCTATAATATACTCGCAAAAACTAACTATTCCACATTGGCTAGATGTATAGTTAACCCCGCTGCATTTTGGCGCCTGCTCCAAGTCAGGAACCTCTAACAGTTAGTTTTCTTGTGTGTGTTTTTTTAATTTAGGTTTAATTGGGTTTTTTCGGAGTTTAGTGTGGCGTCCATTTTGCTGAACTACTAATAGTATACAATATTGTTTAGGGTCAGCTGAAGCACGCCTCCGGGTAAGGGATTTTCTTGCTGCATTGAAGACCCATTAAGTTACCTTTATGGTTTTCAGTATACCCCTATTCTGTTAGAATAAAAAAATAAATTGTGTTATGATTGCCAATGAAATAAATCTCCATAAGAGCCAAAATGACATAGTAGTAAGCAACTATAGGCCGCAGTACGGTCTTCAACAATGAGCAAATTCCATACTACACAGCAAGCTATACATTTTTGGGGCCCGTTATAGCTTGCTGTTCGGTGTGAGACAAGGCTCCGTGTTGAAGGCGGTACTTTGACCTATAATGGTTTACTTTTACAAATTGTGACTTGGATGGAGAGTTGTTTCATTGGCACTCATACCACATCTTCTTATATCTATATAAGGCTCCAAAATGACAAATGTAAAACAATTGAAACTGAAACGAGATTACTAACGGACTGATTTATATACAAAACACTAATCGAAATACAAACGTGATAAACAGCAACATACGACAACCACTTAATAGACAGCTCTTCACTTGAAACAGGCACCTAAAGAATGTAACGGGGTTAATAGATATAGGAAGATGTGGTGTGAGTGCCAATGAGACAACTCTCCATCCAAATAACAATTTATAAAAGTAAACCATTATAGGTCAATGTACGGCCTTCAACACGGAGCCTTGGCTCACACCGAACAACAAGCTATAAAGGGCCCCAAAAGTACTAGTGTAAAACCATTCAAACGGTAAAACCAACGGTCTAGTCTATATAAAAAACGAGAAACGAGAAACACGTATAAATTACATAAACAAACGACAACTACTGTACATCAGATTCCTGACTTAGGACAGGTGCAAACATTTGCAGCGGGATTAAACGTTTTAATGGTACCAAACCTTCTCCCTTTTTCTGAAACAATAGTATAACATCACAACATAGAAAAACACACGATAAAACATCAATTGGAAGGCTTAACTCAATCAAAAACGTAAATTAACACACTATGAACGAATAAATTCGATCTGTGATAAACATGTTTACGGGCAGTCGGGCACCCAACTATAGTCCATTTTTTCTTATATTTTTTATATTAAATTAACAATAAAAACAATAGGTTTGTCCGGTAATAGAGGCTATCCGGGACGAAGGTTGGTAAATTTGGACTGTCACTGGAAAATGAGATATTGGATAGGAACAGAAATTTTGACTTGTAACAGGTTTAACGTCCCCATTCTGACCGGACGTGGCTGCGTATAGTACTGAGCTTGTACATCCAGCACAACCAAACGTACACCCAACTTTTGCAAAAGTTTTACTGCCGGTAGAAAAATATCAAGAGTGACCATATTTCTAATTCCCAGTTACCCAAGGCATTCAATGAAACATGTGGAATATGATAAAAAAAAATGTTGTTTCGGACGCAAAAAAAAAAAAAAAATTATTATTTTATTTACAATAATCGCTTCTGAAATAAAGTATGAGTTTCAAAATATGATGAGTGTAATATTCATAAAAAGGAATGATTGGTTAATTGTTGGTTGTTTAACGTCCAGTAGCAAATACTTCATGTAAATTCAGAACGAGAACAAATAAACAAAAATAAAATAGATGATAAAGGTCATGCGGGATGAAGGTCGGGAAAATTTTGACGTAAAAGGAAATTAAGGGTATGTTGGATATTGAAAGACATTTTGTCTTGCAACAGGCAACCTCTGGACCCTCAAATGGTTCAATGGTTCTTAAAGTGTATGTAATACCACTCTCTACACGAGGCTTCGGACGTGGCTGCGAACTTGTACATCCCGGAACTGCCAAACGGACAACTCCCCGTTGGCACTTTTTTATTGCCAGTTGGAAAAAACTTAGAGCGACCATATTTCTTTACCCCAGTTACGTTTTGGATGCATGGAAATGGAGAAGCATTGTTATGAAAAACTGATGTAAAACAAACAACAAAAACTAATATTTGGGAAAAACAATCCAATCAAAGAACCAAAGGAGAAATCGTTGGCCTCCTAACGGCCTATCGATCTTGCTCGTCCTACTTCATCGTTTTCTTTACTCACGTATACACCTGATATTATTTACTTGGTAATAGGACAACAGTATAGCAAATAAGCAGATGTAGAAGTAGACAGTACCAAATTCACTCTTCATGGACACATACAAAATCTCGAACCCATTAGCATGACCGAAAGCGCCACTTTTGATTTCCAATAGTTTAACTATAAAAGGACCGTGGCAATTTGAATACATGCAGACATAGAAAAGTAATATGTCGCAATAATATTAACATTAATGATAGTAATAATAAAAAATCCCAAAGCAACAGGTGTTCAACACAAACCCCTTACACCACATAGATTCCAGTTATTTTGAACCTTTGAACATGTCGTGTTGGTTTTAAATAGAAGTATAAACTTTTGATAACAGCGATAAGTCGCTTTCATTAATGGGACGAACGAGCAAGGGAGGTTAAACTTGTGACTCCGCCGAGATAATATATAGGAGTCATATCGTACACAAATATCAGTTTGCCATCCACAATTTTTTAGAGGAGATTCTGTTTCTTTTAGAATTGGGAAGATCTTCTGTCTCTCTTCTACCTCTTCCCTTTAAATTGGTAGATTAGACGACAGAGGCACATAACAAATATGGCGTCGTTTAGAGTTATTGACATTAATATAATAGAATGTGAGCTGTGTGATAAACGTTTTTATGGTATGGCAGCCTTAATACAAATGTAGGACATCCCTGTACATAAAGATAAGAACTATCAGAATAACAGTAAGGGGACGACTAATTGATATTTTAGAGAAGGGGAGGGGAGCAGGAGGATCTTTTGCGGATTTGTTATTCATTTTTATCTTTCGCTAAGCGTGCCTATTTTTAAGGTCATACCAGGCCACCGTATTCATATATTCAAAATTCTCCTGTCAAATATCCCCCCCTCCAAAAAAAAATATTTATCAATTTCCCCCTTATTTAACACGAGTTTAAAATTAATTGATTGGTGGTTGCTTATTTTAACGTCCATGTTCAGGAAAACACGAGTTTAAAAGTCAGGTATATAATATAAAAAGGAGATGTTGTATGATTGCCAATGAGACAACTATCCATCACAGTTCAAATGAAGTGGATGTAAGCAATTATAGGCAACCATACGGCCTTCAGCAATGACAAAACCCCATACCGTATATTCGGCTATAAAAGGTCCCGACAAGAATAATGTCAAACAGTTCAAACAAAAGTTAACGGCCTAAATATATATAACAAAACAGTTTACAAACAATCAAATATGAGTCGACAGATATTAACCAACGGCAACCACTGAACTACAGGCTACTCAATTGGGACAGGCACATAAAGAATATGACAGGGTTAAACATGTTTGTGAGTGCTCAACCCTCCTCTAAACTGGGACAGTGGTGTAACAGTACAACTGAAGAACAAACTGTAAAAATCAAGTGCAACTGGATAAACTTAAAATATTGGTACGAGACACGAAAACAATTAACATTAATAACATAAAGCATCGAAATAAGTGTTTTTGTAGTTTCTGAAATCTTGTTCAAAGACAATTACAACTTACAAATAAATCATGTTCTCCCTGACTAAAGTATCAATACGTACACAACCAACGGATTTAGTCATACACATTCTGAGAAACGCACTTGTATACATATTCAATTAAGGTTCTCGAATAGTGGTAGTCCAAAGGTTGTGACGGCCGAAATTCTGCATGGACCTAACCCGAATAATGTCAGTCGTTATATTCCACCGATCTTCGACTAATCTCCGATTGCTATATTAACTATAGGCCGCTACAGGGCACAAAATTATTCGAGTTAGTAAGGACCGGCACAATTTTGGTATTTTGCAAAAGAAGTAATAATTAGAACCAGCAGATTTTCTTCAAGGACCACCAGGAAAAAAAAAGATGTTGATAACTCTTTTATATACAAAGATAATCCAGTTTGGTAACTTTAAACGATAGACAAGATGTCATCTTCGATCATATACCAGACAAACATTGACAAATTCTTGTGCAGTTTAAGATTGAAAATCAAATGGTCGGAGCTTTCAGTCAATTTCGTTAAGCTAAATTTGGTTAGGAAAGCATAAAGAAAAATGTCGCGAACACATCGATTTCTTCTTGTTTTTACACTTCCAAAATATAGCACACTATTACAGGAATGAACTGACGTAACTAAATTGTCTAATAAATCATCGTAAACTTCATTTATGTCATCCAACATAAAATATTCTGCTATACTTGGTGGCAAATTGAATTTGTGTTTTCTTGCTTCTTCAACAGAATATCTCCAGAAAAGGTCTAGATTCATTTGTTTATACTCTTCAGAAGACATTCTGGAGATGTACAGAAGAGACCAATAAAACACGCCCTTGGTCAATTAAGATTTGAGTCGAGCGCACCTGCCATTCGAATTAACAACCGCAGTTTTGACAGGCTAATTATGCAGTAGTTCGACTTTTAGACCACTCGGCCTCAGCGGCCCTTTCTTTTATGTTAAAACACAAGCAGATATTTTAGAAATCACAAAAATATTTGTTTCATGAATGAAAAAGCATTTAACAAAATATTTTCATTCGAAAATGAAATGGAGACCTAACTGGACTTATACTATTGTTTCAGAAAAAGGGAGAAGGTTTGGTACCATTAAAACTTTTAATCCCGCTGCAAATGTTTGCACCTGTCCTAAGTCAGGAATCTGATGTACAGTAGTTGTCGTTTGTTTATGTAATTTATACGTGTTTCTCGTTTCTCGTTTTTTATATAGACTAGACCGTTGGTTTTCCCGTTTGAATGGTTTTACACTAGTAATTTTGGGGCCCTTTATAGCTTGTTGTTCGGTGTGAGCCAAGGCTCCGTGTTGAAGGCCGTACATTGACCTATAATGGTTTACTTTTATAAATTGCTATTTGGATGGAGAGTTGTCTCATTGGCACTCACACCACATCTTCCTATATCTATTTGTTACAACAAATCAAAAACTAAAAGGAAACAAATATGATACATTTTAAATGGTTCCTCTTCTCAATTTATTCATATGTCTTTTGAAAATATGACTACTCATATAAGGACGTAATATATATTGTGTGACTGAAAGCATTTTGAACAATAATATGAATAGTAACGAACTGTACAAATCCGTGTTTAGGGGGAAAGAAATGTTTTAAATATGACATATCTGGATACTAATTTATCAATCAAGGATTTATTGAATTAAAATCGATGTCAATTATGAAAAGAAGGAATCCTTAGATTAAAAATCCATTTGCTCACTTCCTCAACAGAATAAAACATTGTTATTATTGATTTTCGTTGATCAAAGTCTGAAAATAATGTTTATAGTTACAATCAATTACGTCCTGAACATGCATGAACTATTTGCCACTGGACGTTAAGCAACCAACAATCAATCAATACGATCAATTAATTACACACGTGTTTATTTAAATAACTTGTAGCTCACATACAAATGATTTCGTTCTGTCAAAGGCTTGACTGTCCAACATATTGAACTGCAAACGGATGCGCACGAGACCGCACATCTCTTTGGTTTTCAACTTTATACGATCGTAAGGAATATCTAAAGGAATATCTTAAGTGTTCGTGAAAAGTAAAATCACAAAATACTGAACTCCGAGGAAAATTCAAAAGGAAAGTCCC